>LR738712.1:210270255-210320705 GCA_902687465.1 Secale cereale
CCCCCCCCCCCCCCCCGGCCGCGGGTAACCTGCAGCGTATCAAGCAACAACCAGGAGAAACCCTACAGAAGTTCATCCAATACTTCAACAGCGTCCGCATCAAGATCCCCAAGGACAAGGACGAGGCTATCATTTCAGCATTCTAAGATGGTGTCCGCGATGTCAAGATGAAGGAGGAGCTCACCATCCACGAGGATCTGTGCATGTCCCTAGAGTTGTTCAACCTTGCGAACAAGTGCTCCAGAGCTGAGGAGGGGCGCCTCACCCTCGTCATGATCCCCGTTGCTGAACCTGAAGACAAGAAGTCCAAGAGCAAGGACGTAAAGCGCAAGAAGCGGCAGTGCTCGTGGCTGAACCGAAGATGAAGCGCAGTCGCGACTACCTGTAATCATCCCAGAACAGCCAGGCGTTTTGCGCCTTCCACAACATGCACAGCCACAACACGCACGACTGTCAAGAGCTTAGGTTCCTTCGCGAAGGACGCGTCATCCAACGCCCTAAGTGCAGCAACCATGGCTACGACCATGGGGGAAGCTAGATCGGAGGACGCTGGGATGACCGCGGCCCCCGCCAGGAGTGGCGTGACCAACCTCAGGAGGACCGTTGGCGTGATCAGCCCCGCAAAGGCGCCTAGAGGGACCAGCCTCATGAGGACCGCGCTCAGGACAAGGCTGGCCTTCCACCTCTGCCACCACCAAGGAGGAATGACGACCAGGACGAGGGGGCTAGGGGCTTCCAGGAGCCACGTGCCGTTGCCTGCATCTTGGGCGGAGCACAGGCCCCAGCCTCTCAATGCCTCTTCAAGTAGTTAGTCAAGGAAGTAAACGCGGCTCTCCCCAAGCTCGAGGCTACTCGCCCACTCAGGTGGTCCAGGTGCCCCATCACCTTCAATTCAGCAGACCAACTCAAGTGCACAGCTACGGCCGGCGCCCCCCGATGCTTTGTTCACCCGTCATCAGCAACGTCCATGTTACCAAGACCCTCATCGATGGTGGCGCAGGACTCATTGTCATGTCCATCGAGACATTTGATAGCCTCCAAATACCCTACGATCAGATGCTTCCTACCAAGCCCTTCTCAGGAGTGACTGGCGGCTCCACCACCCCTGTAGGACTGGTCCGCCTGCCTCTCACCTTTGGCAAGCGCGAGAACTGCCACACTGAGCTCGTCGACTTCGATGTCGCCCACATCGATCTCCCTTACAACGCCATCCTCGAGTACCCAGCCCTGGCCAAGTTCATGGAAGTGACTCACCACGGCTAGAACATCCTCAAGATGACGGGAAGCAGCAGCGTCATCACCATCGCCTGTGAAGAGAAGGACACAGTGTGCTCAGTTGAGCGCGCTTACAAGGCTGCAGCAGTCAAGGATCCGGACAACGACATCATCGTCTACCCTACTAAGGTCGTTCCCAAGAAGAAGAAGCAGTTGATCGCCCTTGAGCCTCATGGGGATGAAGCACCTGGTGGCAGCACCTCAGGACCTACACCTAGGGAGGGGCGGCCTCCCTCCCTCGCATTGGAAGGCGTGCCCGGTGACCCCCTTAGGCTGGGCTCGCGTGGTCTCCTCTGGAGGGCCTCTGCCTTAGCCAATGTCACGAGGGAGGCTCTCAGGCACCATGTGGAGGAGTGCTTCGTCGCACACTTCCCTCCGAAGGCCTCAAGTCATGAGGCCCCAAGCGCTCAAGAGTTCATTAGCCAGACCATCGGAGACCTACTGGTGCTAAGGGCAATGCGGGGCGAGCGCCGCCCGGCGCCTCGGAGTGCAGCTGTCGCCCCAGGCTCAGGCGACGGGTTACGTGTCTGCGTCATCGTCCCCGCACTCAACATGATCTCATCTCAGGAGCTCTACTTGCCTTCCTAGGTGGGCCGGTGCGAGGGTCCCCCTCACAGCTATGTTCGCATTCCCTTCGGCCTGCCGAACCAAGCGACCCTGCACCAGCGCCATATGCGGGAGGTCCTGGCGACTCGCGATGCCATGCATCAGGAGATCCAGGCGGAGTTGGACTCGGCCCTCCACGAGATCTGGGTAACCCTGGAGCCTCACGGGTGCCGTAGCCAGGCGGTGCATGACGAGCAGCGTCTGCAGCGAGCGTCTTTAGCTACACCAACACTACTTCAGCAACTGTGACAGGTGACATTTTCCGGTTTTTGTTCAACTAGGAGCGTCCCTCGGGCCGCATCATTCCTAGGTCGCATGGGCCTATCCTTGCGGCATGTATCCTTTTGCATCTTCAGCTCACCTTGTTGGGGGTGCCCCTCGGGCTGCATCATCCCCAGTCCGCACAGGTCCGGTCTTGTGGCATGTATCTCCCTTGCATCTTACCTAAGCTAGCGTTTCAGTCAGCTGCATTAGAATCACTCATCTATCTGACCATCACTCTGATACCATGAACATCGTGCGCCCTCACAAGCTTGCTTGTACCCCACCTTATGGTGAAGGGCGGGCATGGCATCTGTGCTCGGGTCCGTCCCTGCAGCGTCGCCAAATCCAAGCAACTGAGCTCTGGCTCGTGGGCCAGACCCATGTACGTCACCTCCCATGCCCTTGGTGCCTCGCCCATGCTCGAGTCGGATGATAGCAGCTGAGTTGGGGTGCACGATACTGTTCCCCGTCGCTGTGGGAGCCGTGCGCCGGTTGTATTTTCTTAGGGCATCCACATGAGAAGACTAGGCACGGCGTTTGTGCTCTGGTCCGTCCCTGCAGCATCGATAAATCCAACGGCTGAGCTTTGTCTGGCGGGTCGGCCCCGTCCACGTCACCTCCTGGGGTCGTTGGTGCCCGGCCTTCTCATATGGCTGCCTCGAGGGATTCACCTGGCGCAGGTTGCCTAACCATCTTGTAGGATCACCTCAAACACTCTCACTCAAGACAACGCGCAATCCGCCTTTAGGTAGGGCCTCATGAGTCACGCACTGTCTCACGGGTGCCAAGATACAGCTCGTCTAGCCCCACCGTGCCAGACACGCGTCAGGGCAGGGTTGTATACGCACCGGGGGTTCTCCACCTCGTCTAGCCCCACCGTGCCAGACACGCGTCACGGCAGGGCTGTATACGCACCGGGGGCTCTCCGTAGTAGGGAGTCCCCTCCCATGTTCCATTGGAAGCACCATGCTCTGTGCTGGCAGGGGACACGATCAAGGAGCGGCTATGGTCGTGCAAGAACGATAGCGCCATGCTCTGCGCTGGTGATAAACAACTAGGGGTGGCCTCATGGCCGCATTAACCTCAGGGAGCCTCTTGGCTCGGTGACCAGCCCTACCGTGCTACGCTCCCCTCGGGAGGGTAGCGCGAGGGGGCTGGGCACGGGGGCTGCGCTCAGGTCACACCTGGCGTACGCTCCACCAGGTCCCCTGGGCCTGGTCAACAAGCAACCCTCTCGAGCGCAAGCCCAGTGAGGACATGTATGAGGTCTGTTCATACATCAAGGGGGACCATTGGGCATCGCGACCCAAGGGCCTAACTGGTCCCGTAGCCCCTCACTCCCTGGTCTTGTCCTGATGGTCCAGTCAAGCCAGTGGCAGCTGAGGTACGCGCGGGGCCGGGCCCTACCGACACAGAACGCTAAGGCTGGATCACACAATACTTCTCTCAGGGCTGTTCGTACGTCAAGGGGGACCCTTGGGCATCGCATCCCAAGCGCCTAACTAGTCCCATAGCCCGTCAATCCCTGGTCTTGTCCTAGTTATCCGGTCGAGCCAGCGGCAGCTGAGGTACGCGCGGGGCCGGGCCCTACCGACGCAGTACAGAAAAGACCTTCCTAGTGCTTCCTACCTAGGGACCGTTTCCACGTCAAGGGGGACTCCTGAGCATCGCGACTCAGGAGCCTAACTGGCCACGTAGCCCCTCACTCCCTGGTCTTGTCCTGGTCATCCAGACAAGTCAGCGGCAGCTGAGGTATGCGCAGGGCCGGGCTCTGCCGACGTAGAATGACAAATAGGAAGGGAACCATGAATATCTAGCAATTATTACAAGCCAAATTGTCCTTCAAGCATCAACCGGAAGTTTTAATGCCTCCACGAGGCTCATAATATGTCGCAGGAACACGAAGATAGGGAGGAGCACCGTCACTCACTAGCAGGCCCTTCCTTCAGCCTTGGGTACCAATTCCAGGAAGCACTTCCTCGCCAACGGTGTCGCCACGCCTTGAGGAGTCGGTCTTGGCCGCAGGATCGGTTGCGCCGTCGGCTGGGAGAGAAGATTCGATGATGAGTAACTTCTTTTGCAAGGCCTCCACATGGTCCTTCACGGCTTCAGCGGCGGCCTCGCAGCGCTCCGCCTCCACGGGCTCGAGAAGTGCCCCAAGATCGGTGTCGGGATCGCGAAGGTGCAGGTGGCTAAGAATGCGCGTAAAGGCAGAAGAAGAAAGCACGTGAGCTTCCTCCTCCGCCAGGGGACCGATCTCGCGGACAACACCCTCGAGCGCCAAGACAAGATAAGGAAGCAGCTGGGTGGGGCCTTCATCGTCCGTTGCCAGCGGTTTCTCCAAGCCCTTCTCATATAGCGCCCTCAGCGCCTGGCGGGACCTCTCCTCGAGGGACTTGAAGGCCGCGCAGTCCTCAGCCGGAACCTTTGCCTTGGTTGCCAGCTGGGCCTCCTTTGCTTCCGTTTCCTGTTTCAGCTCCTCAAGGCTACTGCGCTCCGCAGATAGCTCCTTTGCCAACTGCTTCAACTCGGCATCGCGACTGGCTACGACATCTTCTTGGGCCTTCATCCTCTCCTCGTCCGCCTTGCACTTGCTATGCATGTCCCGCAGCTTGGTCTCCACCGACTAGCAGCGCTCCTGGACGGTTTGTGCATCCTTCAGCGCCGCCTCGTAAGCAGCTGCGGCCTAGTCGGCGGCCTGCTTGTCCTCTTCGGAGGCCGCCACGACTCGGCTCAGCACATCCCAGACAGACGCGTTGGAGTTCAGCCAGCCGGAAACCAGATCCAAACACCCAGCCACCAGACGACGATCGGCACCTTGAAGGTCATATTGGAGCTGCGTCAGTGCAGAAAAGACCACCATCAGGGCGCCGGGCGAAGCCGGAGGGCCGCGAGCTGGCGGCATGATCACAGTAGGGGACTGTGGCGTGGCCAATACCTCCTGAGCCCTGGCGACACCAGCTGAGGAGTCGAAGATGGGAGCCTCTGAAGCCTGCTCGACCAAGGATGTGACTCCCAGCTGAGGTTGGTCCACTAGGCCTTGTGGTGGCGACCGTGCAACGGAAGCAGGAGCTCCTCCACCACCCGTGTGGGCCAAAGGGGACACAGCCGAGCCAAGCCACTGGGCCTCTGATGCGGCTGCCTCCCCTTTCTTCTTCTTCGTCGACGGCACTGGCATAGCAATGCAGAGCAAGATGTCATGAATCAACAATGGAATCAAGAACAAAGACAAAACCAGGCCAAGGTACTCACTGGTCCATAGAGCCCAAGGGCCCCGCAGCTTGCGCCGCGGGAATGTGAGGGCCCAAGACAGACAAAGTCGTATCAGCTGGCACAGCAACAACGTCTGGCGGTGCCGATGCCATGGCGCCACCTCGGGAGATTAGCGCCGACGTGCTCTTTGTCGGGACCCCAGCCGGTGGCTTCTTCGAGGGGGTGAGTCTGGACCTCGTGACAAACCGAGCCGGGGGTGCCACCTCCTTCATCGGCATTGTCGTCATCAAGCAAGGCATGAAAAGAGGTCGACGTTGCGTGTAGAGGAGAACTCCCCGGTCCCCTCCACGGTCGCCTCTGAGTCATCTTCTGTGGGGACCCCGACTTAGAAGTCGAGATCACCGAATGCACGTCTACAGTGATCCCAGAGATCAATGCTCACTGAACACACAGAAGCTGAATAGCAAGAGTCTTACATCCATACAAATAGTCTTACACGAATTAAGGCCATTATGGCCAAGTCATACATAGATAGAGCCTCACGGGCTGAATAGCAAATAACTCAAATAGCGGAAGTCTTCGATAACGGGTAGAACCCATGCCATCTGCCTTAACCCTACAGGCATTCTGACTGGGATAGCGTCCTAGTTCGCATGTTCGTCTCCAAAGAACTCTTCCTCATAATCCTGTTCTTCCATGCCTGGCCAATTAAATAACCAGTGGCAAGCCAATGAGTACTTTGAATGTACTCGCAAGCAACCCATGATGTGGTTCTAAGTAACAATGCAATTGGATGACAATGAACAATCTAGCAAGGGCTAGAATAATCATTCTACTATCAAGTTTATGCATCAATAACCTCGCGTAACCTCGAAGACAGGTTACCGATATCAACATGAATAAGATTCAACTCATCGAGTCAAGTCACCATCCTGACTCATCACACGAATACCAACACCGATGAAGTAAAATTCTGGACATAGTTTAAGTAGCACCACCCAACTGTCCATGACCGTGGACACGGCTATTCGAATAGTTTTACACTCTGCAGAGGTTGCGCACTTTACCCACAAGATCCGGGGAACTTCCGTGTCATCCACGACCCGCGGTACCTCAAGTACCCGGGGTAAGCACCCGGTCATTACCTTTCCTTAGACGACACTAACATAGAGTCAACTCGTTGGTACACGGCCCTCGGGTACAAACAATAGATCACGGGACTTGCCCTAATTTCAATGTCACGCATACCCGAAGTGACCAACGGTGTGTCCGGTGCCCTATGAAAACAGTCATGGTCGTCTATCCAAGCACGACCCCGTCCCGGGAAAGACCTCAAGTCTTCCCGTCACTAGTAATGCGGGCACCATGCTAGTATCGACCTAAGTAATCAATAAAGCCCCGTCCCATAAGGGGTAGTGTGGTTGCACATGTTTGGTTGGGACGGTAGTCACACATAAATCTAATCCATCATTCCACCATGCACATGATATTACCGGCACATCACTTCTTTCTCAAGTGATGACCTAACACATCATCACCTTCGGGCATTAGGGGCACCCGATGGGTTCATGCAAAGATTTCAACTACGAGGGTTCAAATCACACATGCATCATATAAGCATCATGACCAACTATTTGCATGTCATCTAGCACATAGTGAGATCATCAATAAAGCATGCATCATGTGGTGGTTCATCTAGGTTACCATCGTAACCCTATCATCATGCATCGGAAACAAACGGGTTCCGAGAACAAGTGTATCATGCTCAAAGGGCTGCTTGCCTGGATTGGCTTGGTCTTCAAAGTCTTCAAGTCCTTCTCCTTCTTCTTCCACAGCAACTTCGTCAAATACGGGATCTATACGTCGCATAATAACCACGGGAAACTAAGAATACAAACAAAACAGAAAAATCAAAGTGCTCAGAAAAATGTCAACTCATTTTTGTAAAATACTAGAGGAATTTCTAAGGTGGGGAAAAATCTTAGTTGGAGTTTTGGAGTAACAGAATGGAATCTACTGATTTTTGAATAGGAGTATTACTGCCCAAATTTGAATTTAAATTTGAACAGAACAGAAAAGTTTCATGGATTTGAATGAAAGTGGTACCATTAAATAGGTTGGAATATTACAAGATTTTAGGAGTTGGAAATATTTAATTTGGACCATTATTCTTTTCTGTAGAAATGTTTAAAACAATCACGGAAAAGAAAAAGAATAAAAAGACCTGTGCAACTGGGCCAGAGAGGCCACAGTGCACGGCACAGGGCGGTCCAGCCCAGCCGCACGGGAGCCTGCGCGCACACGTCAGGTTTTTGAACCTGACGGGCGGGGCCCGTGGGTCAGTGACAGAGAGGAGGGGGAGAGAGGTGTGGGGATGACAGGCGGGGCCCGCCTGTCATCTCCAACTTTGCGGCCACGGCGACGGCGAGCTCACCGGCGAGTTTTTCTGCCACGGCGACGGCAACGGAGGGCAGGGATGGACTCAGTGTCGTGTCACGGATGCAGGGGTGGTGGTGCGGCACGCCGAGGAGGTCCAGTTAGCCGGCGGCGAGGTGGGACGGCGGAGGCTCGTCGGGAGGTGGTTGCTGTGGCTGTTTCCGACTGCAAACGGAGGGGGAAACAAGGGGAAAGGATCAGTGAGGCGAGGGGGTTCCGAATCAGGTGAAAGGAAGGGCAGGGGAGGCCCGTACAGCGAGATCGCCGGCGGCCCGATGCGGCGGAGCTTCGGTCGATCCCGAGCACTGGGACGTCCTGGGGAGGAGTGGGTGGTGCTAGGAGGCTCAGTGGAGTGAGGAGAGGTCGCTGATGCTGCTGGAGAGGCTCGGGAGGGGCTTATATAGCCGCGCCCACGGTCCACCGTGGACCCGTGCGCCGGCGAGGTTGCAGGCGAGGCTAGGAGGGGTTCTGGACACTGGGATCAAGCCGGGGAGGACCGTGGACTTGCTCCACGTCTAGCTGAGGGGAAAAGAGGAGCGGGGAAACGTCTGGAGCGCGCGCGCGTGTGAAGCAGCAGAGTGGCCGTCGCGGGCGGCCAGCGCGCGTGCGACATCGGCCACTGGAGGGCGCAGGAGGAGGGGGGACAGCGCCGGGGAGGTTGCGGACGTCGAGAGGCCTCGACTGGCGCGAGGGGGAGGCCCGAGGCTGTCGGGGGAGGCCGATTGGCTGAAGCTACAGTGCTTGTCTGCACTGTTACGTGCTCCAGAGCGCGCGTTTGGCTGGCATCGCCGCGCTCTCGCCGACCTGGTCAAAACCAACGTGTCCAGCAGCGTCTAGAAGATCAGGGGGGAAGTAAAGAATTGGCCTGAGGCCTTGGATGCCCTGGAGATGCTGAGAGAGAGTGAGGGTGCTGGTGAATTGGTGAAAGCTTGCTGTCCAGCAAGGTAAAACAAGGTTCTCACTCCTCAAACATGGAGCTGGGGTGTTGGGGAAGTTACTGGAGGTAGCTAGTAACTCAATGATCAGGTGGTAAAAAGTTGAGGCCATGGAGAAGAGTGAAAGTGATCAAGTTGGAGGTTTTAGTAAAAAGCCAGCAGGTGTTTGATCAGTGTTTGGTCAAGTAAATGACCTCCACTTGACATGGCACTTAACAGGGTTGAAAGACATGAGAAGATAGGGTGCTTCACCAAATTTGGGCTCATTTGAAGAAACTAGCCAATGTAACTTTGGTGAACCCTAGAAATCAACAGAAACAGTTTCATCTTGATTGAGTCAAGCTAATCATCTCCTCTTGATGCACCACTTAGTATAGCATCATTATTTGGGGTATTGATCATGCCCCACAAAGTTTGAAGCTCCAGATAAAAAGTTGGTAATGTAAAGTTGTTCAAATTTACATTTGAACAGAAAGGGTTTTGAGGTGATCTGATCAAGCTGCTCTATTCCAAATCTTGTGCCATTTGGTCTAGATGCCTTATTAGGTCATTCTAGCATGTGCACCAAGTTTGAGAGCATTTGGACAAGTTTGGCAATGTAAAGTTGCTCAAACTTCAAATATGGACAGAATGGTTATGAAGGGGTTTGAGGATGTTTTCTTGCTTCCCAAGGCATGGGACTTGGCAAGATCAACAAATATGTCATATTTGACATGATAGAATTTCCCTGGAATTTTTGGAGAAAAATTCCTTTGTAAATATTTCAAAAGCTTGAAATATCCAGAAAGGGTTTTTGAGGGTTTAGCCCATTATTTTGAACATGACCAAGTGTTGAAACTCTTATATATGGGCAATATATGTCCTTTGAGTCTCTCTGAATTTTGGCAAATATTTTTGAAACAGTTAAATAATTTTCCCCTATTAAAGACCATTTTTGGCCTTAAGAAAAAGCTTTAAAATAAAATAGGAAAATAACTTTTAAAATTATACCTTTGTGGTTTCTGGGAGTCCTATGACTACTAGGTATCAAATAAACCTTTTGAAATAATTTTCTCACCCTAAATTAAGTACTTGCAGTGCAAATCTCAATTCAGGGTTTTTTGGAAAACTAAATTTATAAAGTACTTTTTGGCCAAATTAATTTTGTAGGAAAATACTATACTGTTATATAACACTTGGCATGATCATTGGGCAGAAGTTTTGGGTATGGAGATGAATTATACAAGAGGTCATAGTTGACTTTAATGAGCACATGAAAAAGCACATGAAGAAAACTCAATTCCAAATAAAAGCCAAATGATGCTAAAAAAATTTGCTGGTCCAAATTTTCATGCTTCAAAGGTACAAATAACATGTTACAAAATGCAGGGTGTGACAAACCTACCCCCCTTACAAGAATCTCGTCCCCGAGATTCCTAAACTAGGGCTTAAAAGAGGTCGGGAAACTCGAATCAAAGATAGTCTTCTCGTTCCCAGGTTGCTTCTGCTTCGGTGTGGTTGCTCCACTGGACCTTGAAGTACTTGATGGTACGGCTTCGCGTACGTCGTTCTGCTTCGTCCAGAATGCGAATGGGCTTCTCGCGGTAGGTCAAATCAGGCTGCAGATCAATGGCTTGGTGATCCACATCCTTGTATAGATTAGGCTTGTCTTGAACTTGGAGACATTTCCGGAGTTGTGACACATGGAATACATTGTGCACATCGGATAGCTCAGGTGGTAGTTCCAACTGATAAGCCACTTCTCCTCGTCTTGCAGTGATCTCAAAGGGTCCAATGAACCTTGGTGCGAGCTTCCTCTTGACGTGGAAACGCTTGGTTCCCTTCAGAGGAGTTACCCGCAGGTACACATGGTCCCCGACATGGAAACTCATGTTCCGACGTCGAGTGTCAGCATAACTCTTCTGCCTTGACTTGGCTGCCTTTAATCGCTCTCTGACTAGTTGGACTTGCTCTTCTGCTGCGCGGAGATTATCCGGTCCAAAGACTAGTCCTTCTCCAGTCTCTGACCAGTTGAGGGGTGTGCGACATCTGCGTCCGTACAACACCTCAAATGGTGCCATCTGAAGGCTTGACTGGTAACTGTTGTTATAGGAGAACTCGGCAAACGGGAGACAATCTTCCCACTTGGCTCCATACGCCAGGACACAGGATTAGAGCATGTCTTCGAGAATCTGATTGACTCGCTCTATTTGACCTCCGGTCTGTGGGTGGAAAGCTGTGCTGAAAGACAACTTGGTTCCCAGGGCTTCTTGGAACTTCTTCCAGAACCTTGAGGTGAACTGGGTTCCTCGATCTGACACAATCTCCTTGGGAACACCATGAAGACTTACGATTCGGTCGATGTAGAGAGCTGCCAGCCGGTTGCCATCATAAGTGGTCTTGACAGGAATGAAGTGGGCCACCTTGGTCAAATGATCAACTATGACCCAGATGGAGTCATGCCCTCTATTCGACCTTGGTAATCCAGTGATGAAGTCCATTCCGACTTTATCCCACTTCCACTCAGGAACCTTGAGTGGTTGAAGCAATCCAGCAGGTCGCTGATATTCAGCCTTGACCCTTTGGCACACATCACCCTTTGCAACATAGGTTGCAATCTCTCTTTTCATTCCGTGCCACCAGAATCGTGCCTTCAAGTCTTGGTACATCTTGGTTCCTCCGGGGTGGATGGAGTACGGAGTGTCGTGGGCTTCTTGCAGAATCAGCGTCTTCAGCTCGGTGTTGTTTGGTATGCAGAGGCGACCTTTGTACCAAACAATCCCGTGCTCGTCTTCGGAGAATCCTGGGGCCTTGCCCAGCTTCATCTTCCTCTTGATACCTTCGATGCTTGCATGTCCATCTTGTGCCTTCTTGACGTCGTCCATCAGGGTCGGTCTGATCTCCAAATGATCCAGAAATCCAGGGGTGACCAATTCCAAACTGAATTGTTCGAACTCCTTAAACAAGGCTGGCTGCCTTTCTTGAATAACGGCATTCAAAGAGCAAGCCTTCCTGCTTAAGGCATCGGCCACCACGTTAGCCTTCCTAGGGTGATACTGAACACTGAGGTCATAGTCTTTGATGAGTTCCAACCATCTCCGCTGCCTCATGTTCAATTCCTTTTGGGTGAAAATTTACTTCAGACTTTTGTGGTCTGTGTAAATCTCATACCGTTTCCCTAGGAGGTAATGCCGCCATGTCTTCAAGGCATGAACAACTGCCGCTAGCTCAATATCGTGAGTAGCGTAGTTCTCCTCATGGGGTCGTAGCTGCCTGGAGAGGTATGCTATGACGCGGCCTTCTTGCATCAGAACGCTTCCCAATCCGGTTCGAGAGGCATCACAATATATTACGAACTCCTTGTGAATATCAGGTGTTGCCAGAACTGGGGCGGTGGTCAATCTCTTCTTGAGCTCTTGGAAGCTCTCTTCGCATTTTGGCGTCCACTCGAACTTCTTGTCCTTTTTGAGGAGCTGAGTCATTGGTCGTGCAATGCTAGAGAATCCTTCCACGAACTTGCGGTAATAGCCCGCTAGTCCGAGGAAGCTTCTGACTTCCTTGACGGTCGTTGGAGATTGCCATTGGGTCACAGCTTCGATTTTTGCAGGATCAACAGATAATCCTTCCTCGGTCAAGACATGACCTAAGAATCCAACTTTATGCAGCCAGAACTCACACTTGCTGAATTTGGCATACAGTTGGTGCTCACGAAGCTTGTCTAGGACCATCCTCAGGTGCTGCTCGTGCTCTTCCTCCGACTTCGAGAACACAAGAATGTCATCAATGAAGACAACAACAAACTTGTCCAAATATTCCATGAAGACTTTATTCATGAGATACATGAAGTAGGCCGGGGCATTGGTTAACCCAAAAGACATGACCGTGCACTCGTACAGGCCATATCTGGTTACGAATGCCGTCTTCGGAATATCTTGGGGTCTGATCTTCGGCTGGTAGTACCCAGATCTGAGGTCGATCTTGGAGAATACCTTGGCTCCACTGAGTTGATCAAACAGATCTTCGATCTTGGGAAGTGGATACATGTTCTTGATTGTAACTTCATTGAGGGAACGATAGTCAATGCATAAGCAGATGGTACCGTCCCTCTTTGCCACAAACAGAACAGGAGATCCCCAAGGGGAGGCACTTGGGCGGATAAATCCCTTCCTTAGCTGCTCTTCTAGCTGCTTCTTCAACTCGGCTAATTCTTCCGTCCCCATTCTATAAGGCTTCTTATAGATGGGTCCTGCTCCGGGCACGAGCTCGATGATGAACTCAATGTCACGGTCAGGGGGCATTCCCGGTAGTTCATCCGGAAAGACATCAGGATACTCACATACCACCGGTACTTGATCTAGCCCAACTTCAGACAGACAGTTGACCTTAGCGGCTTGAGCGGAAGAGGAGTTGGAAGCAAACTTGACTTCGACTCCTTGGTCATTGGTCACAGTGACTGTCCGATTGGCACAGTCTAACAAGCCTTGGTGCTTACTGAGCCAATCCATCCCTAAGATCACATCCAAGCCTTGCGATCTCAGGATGATAAGGTCTGCTAGGAAATCTACACCGTTAATGGTAATACCGACTCCTTTACAGGCTATCTTGGCTCTCATCTCGGCTCCAGGGGTTTGTACCACCATAGGGTTATTCAGGGGTGTAGGGGTCATGCCACTTTTTAATGCAAATCTTTGAGTGACAAATGAATGCGTTGCTCCAGAATCAAACAAGACAGTTGCAGGTGCTGAGTTGACAAGGAACGTACCCAGCACGACGTCCGGGTCTTCCTGGGCTTCTTCAGCAGTGACGTGATTCACACGCCCCTTCCCATAGTTCGGTGGATTGCGAGGAGCTGGGTTCCTTGGTGGCATTCCACGGCCTTGTCCCTGGTTCTACGCATTGGGGCGCGGGGCATCAGGCTTCTTGTTGGGGCACACCCTTGAGATGTGTCCGGGATGACCACATCCAAAGCAAGTGACTTGGTTTGGATTGATCTTGTTGCCACCACTGGTATTGGGGTTGAAGGCTGGCCTGGGGTTGGCATACTGCTGAGGCTGAGGGTTGGCACGAGGTGCTGGAGCCCTTGGTTGCTGATAGGTTGGCTTGGCCGGGGCTGACTGCCACGGACGAGGCTTCTGGTTGCTGGAACTTCCCTTACTGACCAACTTGCGCTTGCAAGTGTCTTCCAAAGCACGCCGCTTATCTTCAAGCATAAGTGCCTTGTTCACCAGGTCAGGGAAAGATGGGCAGTCGCACACGACAAGCGAGTATTGCAGAGTCTGATTGAGGCCTTCCATGAAGCGCTCCCTTTTGGCAGCATCAGTGCTGACATCTTCAGGGGCATACCTTGACAGAACACTGAACTTCTGCATGTACTCCTTGACAGTGCCACTTCCTTGCTTCAGGGCTCGGAACTCGCGCTTTTTTATAGCCATGATTCCGGAAGGAATGTGGGCCTTGCGGAATTCTGACTTGAAGCACACCCAAGTGATGTCTTGTTCAGCATGCATGACCTTGAATCCATCCCACCAAGCTCTAGCGGTCCCCCCGAGGCAGTGGGCTGCATAAGCCACCTTCTCGCGGTCTTCGGTGCATCCGACTAGTTCCAGTATCTCCTCAATGGAACGGACCCAGTCGTCTGCATCCAGCGGTTCAGCAGTCTCGATGATGGTTGGCGGTGCATGCTTCTTGAACTCTGCCAACGTGGAACGTCCATTGCCATTCCCCGCCGGCTGGCGGTTGTTGGTGACAGCTTGAGCACTCAACTAAAGAGCTGCAGTGTTGGCTTGGCGTTCCTCTCGGAAAGCTTGGAGAAGCTGAGCCATGTCCATGCTTGGAGGAGGTGGTGGTGGAGCTTGGTCGTTGGTTTGGTCGTGGCCTGCCTCCGGCTGAGAGGATGCTCCGGCTTCGGGCTGCTGGGTAGAGGTACCAGTACGAGTTACAACAGGCATACTGTTGGAGCGGTAAAAGGTCTCATGACTTAGAAGAGGGAAGCAGGATAGATAGGTGCCTAGTAAGGGGGTGGGTGTGACACTAAATCAAATCATGCAGGGGCCGTAAGGCCCAAACACATTCATTACAATCCAAATGGGTGATGTAGTCGTTTACACCTTCCCGAAGGAAGAATACGACATACATCCAGACACAACAAAAGCAAACACTAGATGGTTTCATATGAACCATACAAGGACTCGACTGCGCATAGGGGTTACACGACCTATCCTACCGTAGAGGTTACAACTGGCATATCCGAGTAGCGAATAGTGCCTAAGCGGCGGAATGCTCGGTCGCGTATTCCGGCTCTTCTGGGTCTTCCTCCTTGTCTTCATCTGTCTGGGCTCCCTTGTCGCTTGAGGGAGTGGGGGAGTGGAGGAGTTGGATACGACGGTGCTTTGTCGGTGGTGCAGGGAAAAGCTTGCGATATTCCCTTGCTGTCATCCGGCGTCGTCGAGGTGGTCCTTCACCCTTGGAAGATACATCCTCGGAGGGCCTTCCGCCTCGGTATGCGATAGCGGATTGTCCAGAAGGTGCTCCTTCCTTCTTGATCCTATTTGCCTTCTCTTGAGCTTGACGAAGAAGTGCCTTGGTCTTGTGAAGTTCTTCTCGAAGCTTCATTGATTCCGAGGCCAAGTCTTGTGCCAAGCTGTCGGCACACAGACTGAAGTAGGTCTTGAACCGAAGCGAGAGTCCTTCCTTCAGTGGAGGGGCTAGTGCGCTGCTTTCTTCTTCACCTTCCTTCCGGTAAGGTAAGAAGCGAGTTGTCATCTTGGCTGCCATCTCCGGAAGAAGCTCGCGGAGACGGGTTAATGCCTTGAGTGCAGCAGCCTCGACAGCGAGTGGTAGTGTTGCCATCTGGGGTCCCTCGAAGAACCAACTTGTGGGAGGATCGTTTGCCTTCACGATCACTTCCACATGGTATTCCACCTCAGTATCGCTCACCCAATGCTCAAGGTAGGTGAGGATGGGTGCTCGGTGGAACTGACACTCTTGCAGGCTATCCTCGAGAAGTAAGGGAAACCCAATGGTCAGGTGCTCTTCGGGTACAGCGGCCATCTAGAAAGGTGGAATAGGAGGGGTTAATAAGCTGATGAAATCTCAGGTTTAGAAAAGAAGAGAGGTTCAGAAGGTTTTTGAAAAAGGGTCTCATCTAACTAACGCCCATGCTAACTAAGGCTTCCTACAGTCAGGATGGCTCTGATACCAGCTCTGTGGGGACCCCGACTTAGAAGTCGTGATCACCGAATGCACGTGTACAGTGATCCCAGAGATCAATGCTCACTGAACACACAGAAGTTGAATAGCAAGAGTCTTACATCCATACAGATAGTCTTACACGAATTAAGGCCATTATGGCCAAGTCTAACATAGATAGAGCCTCACGGGCTGAATAGCAAATAACTCAAATAGCGGAAGTCTTCGATAACGGGTAGAACCCATGCCATCTGCCTTAACCCTACAGGCATTCTGACTGGGATAGCATCCTAGTTCGCATGTTCGTCTCAAAAGAACTCTTCCTCATAATCCTGTTCTTCCATGCCTCGCCAATTAAATAACCAGTGGCAAGCCAATGAGTACTTTGAATGTACTCACAAGCAAGGGCTAGAATAATCATTCTACTATCAAGTTTATGCATCAATAACCTCGCGTAACCTCGAAGACAGGTTACCGATATCAACATGAATAAGATTCAACTCATCGAGTCAAGTCACCATCCTGACTCATCACACGAATACCAACACCGATGAAGTAAAATTCTGGACATAGTTTAAGTAGCACCACCCAACTGTCCATGACCGTGGACACGGCTATTCGAATAGTTTTACACTCTGCGGAGGTTGCGCACTTTACCCACAAGATCCGGGGAACTTCCGTGTCATCCACGACCCGCGGTACCTCAAGTACCCGGGGTAAGCACCCGGTCATTACCTTTCCTTAGACGACACTAACATAGAGTCCACTCGTTGGTACACGGCCCTCGGGTACAAACAATAGATCACGGGACTTGCCCTAATTTCAATGTCACGCGTACTCGAAGGGACCAACGGTGTGTCCGGTGCCCTATGAAAACAGTCATGGTCGTCTATCCAAGCACGACCCCTTCCCGGGAAAGACCTCAAGTCTTCCCGTCACTAGTAATGCGGGCACCATGCTAGTATCGACCTAAGTAATCAATAAAGCCCCGTCCTATAAGGGGTAGTGTGCTTGCACATGTTTGGTTGGGACAGTAGTCACACATAAATCTAATCCATCATTCCACCATGCACTTGATATTACCGGCACATCACTTCTTTCTCAAGTGATGACCTAACACATCATCACCTTCGGGCATTAGGGGCACCCGATGGGTTCATGCAAAGATTTCATCTACGAGGGTTCAAATCACACATGCATCATATAAGCATCATGACCAACTATTTGCATGTAATCTAGCACATTGTGAGATCATCAATAAAGCATGCATCATGTGGTGGTTCATATTGGTTACCATCGTAACCCTATCATCATGCGTCGGAAACAAACGGGTTCCGAGAACAAGTGTATCATGCTCAAAGGGCTGCTTGCCTGGATTGTCTTGGTCTTCAAAGTCTTCAAGTCCTTCTCCTTCTTCTTCCACAGCAACTTCGTCAAATACGGGATCTATACGTCGCATAATAACCACGGGAAAATAAGAATACAAACAAAACAGAAAAATCAAAGTGCTCAGAAAAATGTCAACTCATTTTTGTAAAATACTAGTGGAATTTCTAAGGTGGGGAAAAATCTTAGTTGGAGTTTTGGAGTAACAGAATGGAATCTACTGATTTTTGAATAGGAGTATTACTGCCCAAATTTAAATTTAAATTTGAACAGAACAGAAAAGTTTCATGGATTTGAATGAAAGTGGTACCATTAAATAGGTTGGAATATTACAAGATTTTAGGAGTTGGAAATATTTAATTTGGACCATTATTCTTTTCTGTAGAAATGTTTAAAACAATCACAGAAAAGAAAAAGAATAAAAAGACCTGTGCAACTGGGCCAGAGAGGCCACAGTGCACGGCCCAGGGCGGTCCAGCCCAGCCGCACGGGAGCCTGCGCGCGCACGTCAGGTTTTTGAACCTGACGGGCGAGGCCCGTGGGTCAGTGACAGAGAGGAGGGGGAGAGAGGTGTGGGGATGACAGGTGGGGCCCGCCTGTCATCTCCAACCTTGCGGCCACGGCCACGGCGAGCTCACCGGCGAGTTTTCCGGCCACGGCGACGGCAACGGAGGGCAGGGATGGACTCAGTGTCGTGTCGCGGATGCAGGGGTGGTGGTGCGGCACGCCAGGGAGGTCCGGTTCGCCGGCGGCGAGGTGGGACGGCGGAGGCTCGTCGGGAGGTGGTTGCTGTGGCTGTTTCCGACTGCAAACGGAGGGGGAAACAAGGGGGAAAGGATCAGTGAGGCGAGGGGGTTCCGAATCAGGTGAAAGGAAGGGCAGGGGAGGCCTGTACAGCGAGATCGCCGGCGGCCCGACGCGGCGGAGCTCCGGTCGATCCCGAGCACTGGGACGTCCTGGGGAGGAGTGGGTGGTGCTGGGAGGCTCAGTGGAGTGAGGAGAGGTCGCTGATGCTGCTGGAGAGGCTCGGGAGGGGCTTATATAGCTGCGCCCACGGTCCACCGTGGACCCGTGCGCCGGCGAGGTTGCAGGCGAGGCTAGGAGGGGTTCTGGAGCCTGGGATCAAGCCGGGGAGGACCGTGGACTTGCTCCACGTCCAGCTGAGGGGAAAAGAGGAGCGGGGAAACGTCTGGAGCGCGCGCGTGTGAAGCAGCAGAGTGGCCGTCGCGGGCGGCCAACGCGCGTGCGACGTCGGCCACTGGAGGGCGCAGGAGGAGGGGGGACAGCGCCGGGGAGGTTGCGGACGTCGAGAGGTCTCGACTGGCGCGAGGGGGAGGCCCGAGGCTGTC
Source organism: Secale cereale (assembly GCA_902687465.1). Lineage (NCBI taxonomy): Eukaryota > Viridiplantae > Streptophyta > Magnoliopsida > Poales > Poaceae > Secale > Secale cereale. The sequence goes on from LR738712.1 coordinate 210,288,887, forward strand.
GGGGGAGGCCGATTGGCTGAAGCTACAGTGCTTGTCTGCACTGTTACGTGCTCCAGAGCGCGCGTTTGGCTGGCATCGCCGCGCTCTCGCCGACCTGGTCAAAACCAACGTGTCGAGCAGCGTCTAGAAGGTCAGGGGGGAAGTAAAGAATTGGCCTGAGGCCTTGGATGCCCTGGAGATGCTGAGAGAGAGTGAGGGTGCTGGTGAATTGGTGAAAGCTTGCTGTCCAGCAAGGTAAAACAGGGTTCTCACTCCTCAATCATGGAGCTGAGGTGCTGGGGAAGTTACTGGAGGTAGCTAGTAACTCAATGATCAGGTGGTAAAAAGTTGAGGCCATGGAGAATAGTGAAAGTGATCAAGTTGGAGGTTTTAGTAAAAAGCCAGCAGGTGTTTGATCAGTGTTTGGTCAAGTAAATGACCTCCACTTGACATGGCACTTAACAGGGTTGAAAGACATGAGAAGATAGGGTGCTTCACCAAATTTGGGCTCATTTGAAGAAACTAGCCAATGTAACTTTGGTGAACCCTAGAAATCAACAGAAACAGTTTCATCTTGATTGAGTCAAGCTAATCATCTCCCCTTGATGCACCACTTGGTGTAGCATCATTATTTGGGGTATTGATCATGCCCCACAAAGTTTGAAGCTCCAGATAAAAAGTTGGTAATGTAAAGTTGTTCAAATTTACATTTGAACAAAAAGGGTTTTGAGGTGATCTGATCAAGCTGCGCTATTCCAAATCTTGTGCCATTTGGTCTAGATGCCTTATTAGGTCATTCTAGCATGTGCACCAAGTTTGAGAGCATTTGGACAAGTTTGGCAATGTAAAGTTGCTCAAACTTCAAATATGGACAGAATGGTTATGAAGGGGTTTGAGGATGTTTTCTTGCTTCCCAAGGCATGGGACTTGGCAAGATCAACAAAAATGTCATATTTGACATGATAGAATTTCCCTGGAATTTTTGGAGAAAAATTCCTTTGTAAATATTTCAAAAGCTTGAAATGTCCAGAAAGGGTTTTTGAGGGTTTAGCCCATTATTTTGAACATGATCAAGTGTTGAAACTCTTATATATGGACAATATATGTCTTTTGAGTCTCTCTGAATTTTGGCAAATATTTTTGAAACAGTTAAATAATTTTCCCCTATTAAAGACCATTTCTGGCCTTAAGAAAAAGCTTTTAAATAAAATAGGAAAATAACTTTTAAAATTATACCTTTGTGGTTTCTGGGAGTCCTATGACTACTAGGTCTCAAATAAACCTTTTGAAATAATTTTCTCACACTAAATCAAGTACTTGCAGTGCAAATCTCAATTCAGGGGTTTTTGGAAAACTAAATTTATAAAGTACTTTTTGGCCAAATTAATTTTGTAGGAAAATACTATACTGTTATATAACACTTGGCATGATCATTGGGCAGAAGTTTTGGGTATGGAGATGAATTCTACAAGAGGTCATAGTTGACTTTAATGAGCACATGAAAAAGCACATGAAGAAAACTCAATTCCAAATAAAAGCCAAATGATGCTAAAAAATTTGTTGGTCCAAATTTTCATGCTTCAAAGGTACAAATAACATGTTAAAAAATGCAGGGTGTGACATCTTCCGCGCAGGAGTCGCCCGAAGACAGCTCCATCGGTTCTGCTGCCACTTGAGCTTCAGGGGGCACCGGAGGCACGAGCCCGCGCCCATCGAAGATGGGCATGGAAGCCGCCACCGTCCCCCCGTCCTGTCGGCGGTACAAGGGGACATGGGTAGCATGCGGATATCCCAGATCGTCCCCAACCAGGAGACGAAGAGCTGCCCCAATTTGCTCGGCGGATAGTGCGTCACGGCACAGTCGGAGGTTGTCCGCCTCGTCCCCAATTGTCCACAAGGGGCGCGAGCGTGCCTGAAGTGGAGCCAAGCGGCGTGCTGAGAATTCCTTGACGATCATGGCTCCCATCAGCTTCGTCGCTTCGGGGTCATCACGCTTCAGGTCCGCAGTCATCTCCAACACCTTCCCTGCCAGAGGGTCAGTGAGCTTCACGCTGAGCCACCTATCGCTCGACTCGGGCATCGCTGTCGGCAGCACCAGTCGAGGATGTGAGCACTTGGTGTCTATGAGGACCCACTTGTTCCTAAAGTTCTCGGCCTTCTTCCCGGCCTTCGAGATCGCGTTGGCCCCATTTACCGCGACGAAATTGGCACTCCCAGAAAAAAGTGTGCCCTTGTTGCTGAGGTAGAAGAAGTGGTGGAGCAGCACCACGGACGGGATCACCCCAACAAATGCCTCGCAGTAGAAGGCACAAATCAACGGGAGGAGGATAGAATTGTGATGAAGATGAAGGGCTTGAAGCTTATAGTGGCTGAGGATGGAGAAAAAGAAATCGAAGAAAGGAGGGACAAGCCCCGCAACAACACTGCTCATAAAGATGGGATAGAAGGTACATTTGGAGTCCTCCTACTCGGCAGAGGCGGCTCAGACCGCGGTCTTCCCCTTCTCATTGGTGTCCTCCGCCATCATCAGGAGCACGACGGCATGGTTCGTCTCCGAGACGATGGGCGTCCACCAGGCCGGCTCCTACCAGGCACACAGAGCAGTGGCCTTCGACTTGTCGGACGCCATCAGTTGCGAGCTTGGAGGGGAGACGGCGGAGATCTGGAGTCTTGTGGTGGAGAGAAGCAAGAGAGGGGATCTGGAGCAACGGAAAGGCTAGCTATGAAGGCACAGCAGCACGCACTTGCCTTTTGTCAACCATGCGGTTGCCGAGGCGGCGTGGGGAGAGCACACGCCCGCGTCCAATCAACCACCATGCGTCAATCAAGGCCACATGCTCTTGGGGCCCGCGGCGCTCCGCCCTTGACCCTTGGCTTCGCTGCGAAGACAAGCCCGAGCGCACCTTGGGCCCGGGGGATACTCTCGACGTTTTGGGAATGGGGCTACCTAGACTTGCCTGACTGCGGCCCACGGCGTGAGTCATCAAGCGGCCTGGTACATCCCAACTGTGTCAGCAACTACTCAAGACCCTCGTGAGGGGCCGAGCCTCGCGAGGCGAACGATGCAAGACATCCCCTGGGGCGGCCTCACTAGGCTGGCTCATGAGGATCGGAGATATCAAGGCAAGGGGTACCTCGCGAGGTCCCTGTGATGTGAGCAGTGACGACCAGGGCCAGGCGGGCGCCAGTGGGCGAAGAGTGCTAGTTTCCTCTTTGGTGCTAAAGGAGCAGGTGTAGGGGAGGAGTCCCAAGGCATGAGGCAAAGGTTTCCATATTGGTGCAACAAGACCAAGACCAGTAGGACGGCAGAGCGGAGGTCATCACGGAGCCCACGACGGCGTCACCACCAAAGCCTTTGGCAGGCGAAGACCACCTTTTGTCAGGATAGCTTGTACTAGCTGTCCCCCTTCAAATTTGGCCGTCGTGGGATCCCTTCCCGCTCAATATTTGGGAAGACGACCCGGGCCACTATAAATAGGACTAGCCACCACCAGAGATCTGGTCTCATCTTGAGTTGATCAGATAGAAGGCCACACACCCAGAAGCTCACTCGAGCATAAGAACACCTCTCCTCAGGAGGCTGTTCACACCATGTACTAGTTCTTCCTCAGCCTACAAGGCAATCCACCACACCACACTGGATTAGGGTATTACACCACAACGGTGGCCCGAACCTGTATAAACCTTGTGTCTCTCGCTCTTCGGATCTGACGAGCTAGGACTAAGGATCGGCGAATAGACGAGCTTGGGCGGAAGGAGAGATCTTCGTGCGCAACCGGAGTTCGAACCACAAGGGTTCTGCCGGACACAATATCCGACAGCCTCAGATGTACTGGCCGCCTTCGTGGACCGCCGTGTGCTGCCTCTCTAGTCCCGGCCTCACCTTATCAGTGATATGAGAGGCCAGCGGGACCCGAGCCGACTGAGCTCCAAGGTGATGCCGGTCACGGAGGTGGTCCGGATGGTGAACATCTTCTCCGACCGCAAGCTATCAGAGACGGAGTGGAGGTTCGGCAAGCGCCAACCGACCGCCTGCTATATGTTTTTCTGATTTTCTTTTTCTTATTTCTTGCCCGGGTTCCTTCTTGCCGCCTGACCAGTCGGTCATGGAGCAGCGTTTCCCGGCCAGCCGGAACCCGGCTCTGGGGTCCCCGGTCGTTCGATCATGGCGGACCGGACGCAAGTGACGCGAGCGACCCCGATCTGGGGGCGACCGCCATGGAGGAGGATGACGCCACAGGCGATGGTGGTGAGAGAACTGGCGGCTCGTCAGGAGACGGCCTCGGGGAGTGGCCGGATGATGACGACGAGGACGACGTGCCGCGTCGCGACCATGGTGCCGACAGGACGGGTCCCAACTCCTCGGCGGCGTTGACTTCAATAGGCGGCGCGCTGAAACGTTGGGCCGATGCCGGGTTGTTCGGCAGCTGGCTTAAGAAGCCCAAGGCCTCGGCCGCCAGGGCAAAATGGCTGGAGGCTGCTACAAAGGCGGCTGTCTTCCAAATGGGCCCCAAACAATGACCGATGGTGTCCGCGTAAAGCGCTGATCTTCCTTGCACTTGTTTTTCTTCTTTTCTTGCAAGACTCTTAGTAGTTTTTATTGCATTTCTTGGATAGTGCCCCGCTCTCTCTCTGTCTCACGGGCCCCTGCCGCTTTAGTGGTCGGGGCAATGGAGAGGAATGCACGGGAGGTGCATGAGGAGTGGGAAGCCGCGGCCCAAGAGGAGGCGGCGGTGGCCAAAGCGGCAAAGGAAGAGGCCGATGTAGCGCCCAAGGCCAAAGCGGGCGCAGCCGCCAGGGTGCGGGAAGAGGAGGCGTCCCTCCGCCAGGATCCGGAATCCGCCGACCCACAGCACCCGGAGCCGCAAGCACTAGAGGGCCAAGAACCAACTGGTGGAGTCGGTATCGACCAGCCGGCCCTGGAGAGGGGAGGAAGCGGCACCGTCATCTTGGAGGCGGAAGTAGTTCCCCAACCGCAGACTGCTCGCGCGCAGGGCGGTCGGCCTGAGGCACCGACTGCGCTGCCATCTGGGAGCGGGCCGATGGTGGTTCTGATTCCTGCCCCCGGGTTCCTGTGTGCTAGCGCCTGGCAAAGGCGACCTCGGCGCCAAGGCGGATGGACGTCCGGGCCGCCAACTCGTCAGTGCTAGACAAGGAAGCCACTAGTGTCGCGCCACCGGACTGGTTGTTTGGGGGCGTCACCGGGGTCTTGAATGTGGCCGCATGGGACATGTTAGCCCGCTTCAATACTCAAAGCTCCACTCTGAAGCAATCGCTACAGGATTTCTTGGCGACACGGACGGCCGTCCGGGTACGTTTGCTTGCTTCTTATTTTTTAATTCATGTAATCTTTCGTGGGGGCACGCCAGCGCACCCACTGGGTGTAGTCCCTAAGTTTCGGGCCGGCTGCTGAGCAGGCAGCTAGGAACTCCTAGGTAAGTTACATGTGCTAACATGCTCTTTATTCTGTTGTCTTCTTTGCAGGACTACCACAACCTCTGTGTGGCCGCCTACAACTCCAAGCACCAAGAGCTGGCCAAGCGGACCGCTGACTTGGCAGAGAGCCGGAGTAAGTGTTTTCTCCTTTCTCTTTGCTAGGTAGTCCCCAAGTTTTGAGCCGACTACTGAGAAGTCGGGCCGGACCTCTCGGCAACCACTACTCTTGTTTGTTGATGCTGATGTGTTTTTCTTTCTTTGTCTTTGGCAGCGGCTGCGGCTGGACTGCGAACGCAGTTGGGCCAGTTACAGTCCGAGCTTTACACCAAAGAGCAGGAGCGCAGCCAGGCCGTCCAAGAGTGTGACCGCCTGGCCAAGGAGCTGGCGGAATAGGCGAAGAAATACGAGGCGGAGCTCCAAAAGCTGAAGGACATCGAGGGACTCCTTCATGCCGAGTTCGAGACTCAACGCTCGCACTGGGCCCAGAAGGAGAAAATCTTGAACGATGGCTATGACTGATCAAGAATATGATCGATGGTGAGTTGCTTCTTCTTTTGAATAGCCGCCTACTGCTGAAAGGGCCGACTTCTAGCTTCTTATTTTTTTTTCCTTGTGCATAATTCTTTCCTGGCCGCTCTGTCGCCGTCAGCCAGGCTATCGAGGCGTGGCGTGATGAACGGCGAAGAGCACGCGTGGACACCGCGCCCAATGCAACCCGGACTCTCAATGAGCAGCTTCTGGCTGTGAGGACGCGCATGAAGCCGGTTCACAGGATGCTCGGTCGCCTGCAGCGCGCCGGGTCTTAAGTGCTGGCTGCCCTCTGGCCAAATGCTCAGGCTCCGCGCAACCCCAGCCAGTCTGCCGAGTGGCTGGAGGTAGCGGTCGACCGCTTTAGTGCTTGGAAGGGTGCCACGACAGGGGCCGGCACGCGGATGACCTTGGAGTTTGCCAAGGGTTGGTACCACGAGCTAGACTTAGCCCACCTGGCGACCTTCCGGCTGGAGCGTGGGCCCGAGCTGGCGACGGTGTGCAGCGACCTCGTCAAGCGTGCCGCGGTGATCGCCGACTAGGCCGATACCATTGTCTTCCTCTCGAAACTTGATGAAAACGGCTCTCAGGTGCCACCAGACTGGTTTGGGCTAGACCCACTAGTGGAGGAGGACTAAGAGGAGGATATCGCCTACAGTGACGAGGGCGAGGACAAGGAGGACGAGGATGGCGAAGATGCCGTGCCGGACGACGGAGCGGACATCCGCCTCAACCTGATCAAGCCTCGAACAACGAGCGATGGAGCGTCGCGCTGACTACTTCTGACACCGACCAAGCCAAGACCTACCAAGCGGCCACTCCACCACCGGCGCCGCTTCCTCCGCCAAGCTGCCGGACCCGCCTGCTACTGCATTGGGTTAGGCGGCCATGTTGTCTTTCCTGTTTTTTTGCCTGAAGTGGATATGTCACATGAAGCCATATATCCTGAGATTGGAAAAGAGCATGTTCATGAAGACAATTCTACCTTCCAAAGCTTCACTCAACCCATTGAAGGGATTCATGTGTCGAACCCAACCACTACTGTTGCTGGTCTTCTTGTCGGTCAGCTCAGGCTACTGCATCGTGCAAATTCTAATGCAACAACCATCACAGTAGCCCAAAGGCCTTAGAAGCGTGCTCGTGTACTGAATGACCGAGAGCTTATTGTTTCACTTCATTAGAAGCATGATAGGCATCATGACTGGATGAAGGCGCTAGATACAAAGTCTCCTGGTTGACGTCAATCATATTCGCAAGTTTGCCACCAAGAACTTGTTTGTTTCTCATGAAGCTTGCTGGCATGCCTAGAAGAACCTCACACTGTTATGTTCTCAAGATGATCTTCAAGCAGACGGCTTCAATGAACGATTCAAGTTTGACTCCAGGGCTTCATAGTTAGCAAGCTAGTATTCAACACCTTCTATTGATGATTCTGAGTACTCATCCTCGGCTCCAACTATTGTTGTGTGTGTCATTGATGAGGAATACGATGCCACTTCACCAGCTATGGCTTCACTACATCTAGATGCTGCATCAGGCCCTACTGCACTGCCCAATTCCAACGACGACCCGGCTGCCCCAACATCCTCACCAAGAACTCCGGGGAACTCTTAGACACCCTATGTCTCCGTACCTTTTTGTTCATCTGATGAAAAAAGAGGGAGAAGCATATGGGTGGATAGTCTTTAAGCGGGTTCATATCGGTCTTGTACTATACTATGGTTAAGTCTTGCAACTCTCGTTCGTGAACAATTGGTTTTTGAGTTGTAACACTTAAGTCCAGATGGGACGTCTTCTACACTTTCTGTTGTTTTTATTGCGTGGTTGAATTTCTATCTTATGCACATTAAATCATACAGCAGATGCCCATTTCTTATTTTGCATATCATTATCTACATTACATTTTTGTATGCATGATGAATTGTCTTAATAAAATTGAAGGAGATCTCCACAAAGAAAAACCTTCCATGTGCATTTGCATTGGAAAGAAAACTACTTATATGCAAATCTTCAGGGGGAGCACCTTCAACTTATGAAGTCAATCTTCGCGTTCTTTAACTTTCACATATTTTTATCCCTGTTGAATACTTCAACAAGTTTTTCATCAATCACCAAAAAGGGGGAGATTGTAAGTGCAAATAGTACGGCCCCTAGTAGGTTTAGGAGTATTGAGGACAAACGTGGTTGAGGGACTAATGTGTTTGTGAGAATTGCGGGATAACACAGGTAGAAATCCCTCATTGATTCGGTTTACCTACTAGAGATGACCTCTAAAAATGTATGAAGACATTGAAGACTATGGTGGTTCATGAAGACATCCATGTCGAAGACAATGACATGTGAAGACATTCATTTGACAACAATGGAGCACGAAGACATAGTTGCTTCATTGTTTCATTTTATTCTTCCTTGAGTCATAGGAACCACCGAACTGTCAAGTGGGGTCCAAGTGAACAAAGTCAGAAAAACTGATGTGATGCTCAACCCAAATTCTATGTCTTTGAGTGAACCCAATGAAAGAAAATCTTGTTCTGAGTTGGACAAGTCATCTTTACTTGTAGCCCAAGTCAAGCTGTCGCGTGTGTTTGAAATCCGACCGTTGGACAAATGTCGGTTCTCCAATGACCAAGGGTCATTTCAGACAAATCATATCGGGTTGCCTCCTGGCTATAAATAGCCCACCCCCTCCACCATAAATCGGTGGCTTCTTAGAGTTAAGACACGACTTTTTTCATTTGAGAGCAACCCACCTCTGAAGCCTATTGAGAGAGAATCCTTGCGAGGACAAAGCCCAAAACACCCAGAGCCAAAGAGTGTTAGGCATCAGTGAAGTATGTTTGTCCGCGTGATGTGAAGACTTATTACACATGAAGACTGTGTATCTTCCAGTCGGTTAGGCGTCGCGTTTTGAGCATCCAAGAGCCACTATGAATTGCTAGTGAATGAAGTATGTGATTGTTTGGAAGTCTACCATGAAGACTTACCAGAGTGATTGGGCAAGGACTAAGTGTCCTTGGCTGAAGGGGCATAAGGTGAAGATGCGGTCTTCTGAGTTCAATCTCGGCCTCCCTAACCAGACGTACAGTTGTCACAGCAACTGGAACTAGTCTACCTAATCCTTGTCTTCATCAAGCAACTGGTTCTATCAGTTCACCTTCACTCATTGTTTATCTTCATGAAGTCATTGCATGATGTCCTTGTTTGACTTCAATGCGTGAATACATAATCTTGTTCTCGTAATTAGCTTCATACTGTCTTCCTATTATGATCCTATCTACCTAGCTCCTATTAGTCATCGCGCTTACTAAGTACTTTCTCTTAGACTGTAGCTTGTCTAGTGTAGTTTATCTTCCGCTTCATATTGTGTAGGTAGTATATGAGTGTCTATCTTCGAAAACATTGCATGTATTAAAGACTTTCATAAAACTCACCTATTCACCCCCTGTATAGTCGATAACAAGCACTTCCACTCATAATAATTTTGAGTAGCATCATGAATAAATTCAACAATGTAGCTATCACATAAAGCACTCTTTTCATGATCCACAAGCATAGAAATTTTGCTACTTTCCACATAAGAAAATTTATTCTCATGACTAGTGGTGGGAGCAAACTCAATACAATAACTATCATGTGACACTTAATTGGCACAATCAATTTGAGCAATAAAATCATGATGACAATTTTCATGGTTATCATTATTCTCTATAACATACATGTCATCATCATAATCATCAAAGATAGGAGGCATGCTACCATTATAACAAATTTACACATCAAATCTTGGGGGACTAAAAATATCATCTTCATCAAACATAGCATCCCCAAGCTAATGGCTTGGCATATCATTAGCATCATGAATATTCATAGAATTCATACTAACAACATTGCAATCATGCTCATCATTCAAATATTTAGTGCCAAGTATTTTATTGACTTCTTCTTCTAACAATTGAGCACAATTTTCCTTTCCATCATTTTCACGAAAGACATTAAGAATATGAATAATATGAGGCAACCTCAATTCCATTTTTTGGTAGTTTTCTTTTATAAACTAAATAGGTGATAAAACAAGAAACTAAAAGATTTGATTGCAAGATCTAAAGATATACCTTCAAGCACTCGCCTCCCCCCAACAGTGCGAGAAAAGAGCTTGATGTCTACTGCGCAACCTTCTTCTTGTAGACTCGTGTTGGGCCTCCAAGCGCAGAGTTTTGTAGGACAATAGCAATTTTCCCTCGAGTCGATGACCTAAGGTTTATCAATCCATTGGAAGCGTAGGATGAAGATGGTCTCTCTCAAACAACCCTGCGACCAAATAACAAAGAGTCTCTTGTGTCCCCAACAAACCCAATACAATGGTGAATTGTATAGGTGCACTAGTTCGGCAAAGAGATGGTGAAACTATTGTAATATGGATAGTAGATATAGGTTTTTGTCATGTTAAATTATAATAACAGCAAGGTAGCAAGTAGGAAACGTGAGTAAAAATGGTATTGCAATGCGTGAACACAAGGCCTAGGGTTCATACTTTCACTAGCGCAAAATCTCTTAACAATGATAACATAATTGGATTATAAAAAATTCCATCAACGTGCAACAAAGAATCACTCCAAAGTTCCTATCACGGAGAACACAAGATCTAATTGCTTGTAGGGTCGGAAACCACCTCAAGGTTATTCTTTCTAATCGATCTATTTTGTTATTCCTGTAAGTGTCACAAACAGCCCTAGAGTCTGTAATAAAATAACACCACATGACACACATCAATCAATCCTAATGTCACCTAGATACTCCAATGTCACCACAAGTATTCGTGGGTCAATTATACAATATGCATCACACAATTTTCAGATTCATAATATTCAATCCAACAAAAAGAATTTCAAGAGTACCCCAAGATTTCTATCGGAGAAGGGAATATGAAAACGCGTACCAACCCTTATGCATAGATTACTGCAATGTCACCATGGGGATCTGAAAGTTGATAACCAAGACATACATCAAGTGGATCAATAGAACATCCCATTGTCACCACAGATATCCCACCGCAAGGCATACATCAAGTGCTCTCACATACAAAGATTCAATCCGACATAACAAAACCTCAAAGGAAATGACTCAATTCATCACATGATAGAGAGGGAAAAACATCATAAGATCCAACTATAATAACAAAGCTCGTGGTAAATCAAGATCGTGCCAAATCAAGAACATGAGAGAGAGAGAGAGATAAAAACATATAGCTAATGGTACAAACCCTTAGCCCCGAGGGTGGACCACTCGCTCCTCATCATGGTGGCCGTCGGGATGATGAAAATGGCCTGCGGTGATGATTTCCCCCTCCGGTAGGGTGCTGGGACGGGGTCCGGAGAGAGTTTTCGTGGCTACAGAGGCTTGCGGTGACGGTACTTCCGATCTAGGTTTCTTTCTACGGGTTTCGGGATTTATAGGTATTTTTGGCGTCGGTCTCATGTCAGGGGGACGCTCAAGGGGCCCACAAGCCGTGCGGGCATGCCCCGGGGGGTAGGACGCGCCCCCTAGGCTTGTGGACTCCTCGTACACTTCTTGGCTTGGCTTCGGTGCTCCGAGGGTCTCTTTTGGTCCATCAGAAAAATCACCGTAAGTATTCAGCCCATTCCGAGAACTTTTATTTCTGCACAAAAAAAGACACCACGGAAGTTCTACTCAAGACAATGTTTGACCGTTGTAGTTCTAATCAAATCATACCAAAACCATATAAAACTGTTGTAAACATGGTATGAATACTTCATAAATTATAGATACATTGGAGACGTATCATCGGCTCACTGATATTGTTGTTCTGGTGGGTAGGTAGGAAAATGACATTGTTGTCGAACTGTCATTGGTGAAATTGAAGGTGGTGTATGCATAGGTTGAGAAATTATACGCAGGAGGTGCTTACGTAATAATGGCCGTGAAAAATGCCACAATACCTCCTCCACTGATCAAAGATATGCGCAATGATTTGTCAACGGTCCCTCAACGGATCCCGGAATTGAAGAAATCGGCGGCTCGCGCTGGGGCTGACTTAGCGCTCACTCGAGCGAAGGCCTTTCTACCTGAGATGAAGCTAGATGAGATGGTGGGTGGGTTTCCTGAGTTTAACGCTGATGGCACAGGTTTTTCCCAAGATGATCTTGTGCTCTATGTGAAATTAACCCAAGTTCGGGCAACACAAATCTATGAAGATATTAACCTGTCAAACTATCAGTGAGCTACATACAAGAGAATATAAGTATCAACCCGCCCGAATTCAAGCCATTTGTGCTCACTTTGCCTCATCGTAAGCAAATATTTTCCCCTTACGTCGACCCGTCTGTTATCACCACTGGTGAATCAACCTTCCAAGCTTTGGCAAGTATCCAGTGGATGCCAAGGGACCTCCAGACAGGCAGGATGAGCAAGCACGGGATGACCTGGAAGTAGCTGGCGTAGAAGGCCAATACAAGGACATCACCCGGAGAGTTCTGGGGCCAGCTTGCAGGATGAGGCTACTTCATAAACAATTTGCTGATTCGCAGCCCAAGTGCGGCTTCTAATAGTACTACGAAAAAAGACACATCTATGACATTATGGGCCGAACAAATTTTTCCTCGTCATCTTATGACAATTTTATGATGATAATTTTGACAAAAATATGTATCATCATAGATGTGGTGGGCTCCTAATTCTATGACAAAAAATCATGATAGAAAATGGGATTTTAGTCCTGGGCGGGTTGGATACGTACCTGCATGACATTCTTTGACCGTCCATGATGGAAAAAATCATGGTAGAAGCGAGGGAGAGGAAAATTTTGGGGAGTTCCCGTTACGGTGCATGGTCGGTGCAGAGCGATATAGTGTGGTCAGCGTGTTTCTCTCTTCTATACGTGCGTGATGCGAGACGTGTTCGCTATAACTGAACCCGAGCAAGGAATTCGCTTACTGAACCCGAGCGGTCGCACTGCGACGTACTGAAGCCTGTCGATCGACCCTTCGCTGCAAACTGAACATTACCGACTCCATGAGCCGGTTATCGGTTGACAAACAGGAACCCATGGAGGGCTAGTTGAATAGTAGTCAGTGGAGGCTCGATGAACAGTAGCATGTGGATGGACAGTAGCTAGTGGAGGCAGGAGGAAGCCGCTGTGGATGAACATTACCTGTTGAGGCTGCAAGAAGTCGATGGTGGATGAACAGTAGCCCGTGGAGGCCGGAGTGAGGCAATAGATGGTGGATGAACAGTAAACCATGGAGTCCCGTTTTGCAGTGCGCCACACCCCTCACGATGAACAGGACCCTATTTTGACCGTAGGGCGCTCCAACAGAAGTCTGTTTCCCTCGTTTTGGGGTACGCCACACCCCTCCCGATCCACAGGACCTCATTTCGTCATAGGTACTTGAATAGAAGTCCTTTTCCTCCGTTTTGTGGTATGCCTGACCCTTCCCGATGAACATGGCCCCATTTCGACCGTATGCGGTCAAGTGTCACCAGAAGGTCATTTCCTTTGTTTATCGGTACGCGAGACCCTACTTTGGCTGTTACGTCCAAGTCGGTTCGCTCCCGAAGAACAGGACTCGTCCTTTACCTCCCGATTAACATGACGTTGTTTCTCCATTCTGACCCAACCGGTTGGCTGCCGATGAACATGACATCGTTGCTGCGGTCCGTTGCCTCTCCATGTACACGAGCCCTCGACGTACGTATGTGAGTATGCGATCGAGCCAGCACCTATATTTATGTATGTTCCCGTAGTTTTTGTAGCATGGCTATACATACGTGTACTCCATTCAAATGGGGCTGCTTGGACTACAACATAGGGGCCAGACTGTACTACGACATGTTTCGATGCTTGCTCGTCAACAGTTTATCCTTGCAGAGACACCGATCGGCCAGTATGTACAAACATGTTGGCGACCAGACAGACAATGCTACGTACACTTTGACCCGGTGGGTCCCTACTGAAAGTGTTGTATATCGCATAGAGGGGGGTGAATATGCGATTTTTATGGAAGTCTTCAAAACATGGAAGTTTCGAAGACAAACGATAAAAGCAATCCTATTTATATGCAACAGAAGGTAGACTACACTAGACAAGCCACAGTCAAGTATTCATTGAACTGAAAGCATGAAGACTATTAGCAGCTAGGCAGTATGGATCAGGATGGAAGATTGTATGAAGCCAAACAGAATAAGTAGTCACACAGTGAAGTCAAACGGATAAGGCAAGCAAGCAATGACATCACAACGAAAGACAGTAAGTAAACAGAAGGGAACGATAGAACCAGTAGCTCGGGGAAGACAGTGATTTGTTAGACCAGTTCCAGTTGTTGTGACAATTGTACGTCTGGTTAGGGAGGCTGAGATTTAACTCAGAAGACCGCGTCTTCACCTTATTCCCCTTGAGCTAAGGACACCCAGTCCTCGCCCAATCACTCTGGTAAGTCTTCAAGGTAGACTTCCAAACCTTCACAGTGTCGGTGTATTTGGAACGACACCTATGGGATCACAAGAATCCCTACTACGGTTGCGGGGCGCGGGGATGAGAGAAGAGCGGATCAAACAGATAGCACACGATTCCTTTACCCAGGTTCGGGCCGCCAGGATGCGTAAAACCCTACTCCTGCTTTGGTGGATTATATGGTTGTGTTCTTCAGCTAGCTACGGGGCGTGAGGAGCTCCAAAAAGCCGAATCGTGAGGAGTTCTGAAAAGCCGAATCCTTCTCCTGGTCGCCTCGGGCCTCCTTTTATAGGGAAAAGGGGTTGCCATAGTGGCACACAGGAGGTGGAAAGGGTACAGTGATGCGAGGTTATCCCCCGCATTACATGACAAGGCGCATTTAATGCGCCTTGCTTAGGTGTCCTTGCTTTATCGGGGACGGGGGAGACATCCGTCTTGTCCGTCGCCGCTCCTTCTTGCGTCGACACGCGCCCTGGCCAGCGATGCCTGAGACGCTATGTAGGCAGGCTGGCAGCTGAGGTGGCACAATGGTGGGTCTCCACGAAGATCTGCATGTCGCCACGCAGGTGCATGCCCAGCTGGTTGGGTCGGCAGCTGCATGGGGCGGTGGAAGCTTAGTTGGCGTGGGCCTGATGGTGGCCTTGTGGATGTCCTCGGCTAGGGTTTTGCCGGGGCCCTGGCAAGGGTCTTTCCACGACGCCTATTTTCATCCCCGGCAAGGTGCTTGCCGGAGGTCTTGTGGTCTTCCTTGGCTGGGATCCCGCCAAGGGTCGTCGTCTTCTTAGCGTGTATCTGATCTTGAATGTCTTCACAAAGATCTGCATGCCACTACGGGGATGCCTCCCGAATCCTTGCCCCATGGGGGTAGTGGACTCAAGGGTGATCCGCTCCGTAGGCGTGGGGCGAATTGCCGGGGCAAGGGTCTTGCCGGGGCAGCTAAAGCCGGCCCCGGCAAGGATCTTGCCGGGACTGCTAACACTGGCTCCTGGCAAGGACCTTGCCGGGGGAAGCCGCTTCGTCCCTTTGCTCTTTGTGGTCTTGTCTTTGGGCTTCAGTCTCCATCGAGCTTCGGTCTTACCCTGGCTCACCTCCCTTGACATGCTTGGTGTAGTGGTTCCCGTGGCTCAGACTGCCCGTGCACAGTTATAGGGGTACAAAAAGTGTACCCCTCTTTTTGTACACCGACAGTAGCACCCGGGCCTGGGCCACACATAAGCGCGACGGGTTGTTGGGCCAGGCCCAGAACGGTGGGCGGGCAGGCGGGACGGTTTTTACCGTGGTAAGATTTTCCGCGCGCTTCGCCTCCCACGATCCGCGCGCGCGGCGCGTGGTGGAGGGGCATGCGTGACGTGGGCGGCATGCGCGGGGCGGTTTCCGCAGGCATGCGTCACATCGCAGTAAAGTGGCGGCTTCGCGCCTTCCCCATAACCGGCTGGAGGCGTGGAGACGCGGCCCATTTACTGAATGGGGCCGAGGCGCGGTCCTCAATGCGTCCACTCCCCATGATCACGGGGTAGGGATAAGTCGCCTCACCCGTCCCCTCGGTTCTGCACGTCTGCCACGTGCCTCGCATGCGCTTGGGGTGGCAAATGGTGGAGGCGGGAAACCAGGCCGTCGCTGGTTGGGGCAGCGGGGCGGCCCTGGTTCCTTGCGCCTTTTGTGTCTTGATTGGCCGAGCGGGGCGGTCGAGCCCCAGCCCCGCCCCTTTATAAAGAGCGGGATGTGAGGGACGGTGCCCCGCACTCTTCCATCTTGTTTCTCCTTCAGCTTCTGCTCCTCTCTTCCGTTCACCATGGAGAGAGGAAATCCCGGTCCTTCAACGGTGGCGGCGAGGGCCGCCGCTCGACAACGCGTCCCTCCTTCTCCTGCACCCGCAGTGGCAGAGCCGGCCACGAGGGGAAGGCGGAGGGGGCGAGGCCGTGGGCGAGGCCGGGGCGCTCAGGGAAGAGGAGGACGGGGCGGCCCGCCGGCCTCGCCCCCGCCAGCAGCTCCTCCTCCAGTGGAGAGCCATGTTGGAGATGACCCTTGCAAGTTCTTCGTCAGGTTGCGGCGGCCGCCACGCCGTCTCCTTCGTCTCCCGACCCCATTTGCGCGGGAGATGGAGCTGGATCCGCTGGAGTTGTTGTGGCTGCACATGAGGGGCTGCGGGATCAGTGGCACGCGGGTCCGCGTCGACTTCCCTACTCCTCATGTGATGTATCTTCGTCAGGGATGGAAGCCGTTTGCTCGTATCCACAACTTGACGGATGGGCTCACTCTCCATTTTAAGTTGATGGAGGGTGGCCTTCTGTCCGTCAAGGTCTTCGGGAACTTTGGCACTCGTGCAAGGTGCTGCGTAGAGAGGTCTTCCGATGACGAAGATTCCTCCTCGAGCGAGGGTGACGAGGAGGACAGCGGCAGCAACGACGAGGGCGGTGGGCGGCAGGATAACGGGTCCGACTAGGTGTCGCCACTTCTGGTGGCACTGGCGAACCCATCATCCGCGTCGCCGGCTCCTTGAAATTCTCGGGGCCGTCCCCTTGGCGGCTGGTGTAGGGAGGCTGTGGAAGAGGAAGAGGAAGAGGGCGGGCGGCAAGGTCGTCATGTCGGAGTACGCGGGCACCGATGCCTTCGACGCGTACTAACGTCCTGCCGCCTCGTCTTCGAGCTCTGCTTCCGGCGCCGCCATCACCATCCAGTCTTTTGGCGGCCACCAAGATGTCCTCTTGGTGTCTTCTGCCACCCGTATCTCGCCTAGGCGCTCCTTTTGCCCTTCTCGCCTCATTCACCTACCTCCTGAGGAGAGGGACAAGAAAGGCATTACGGGCATCTTATCTCTTTTAAGTTTGTAAGCCTTCGGGCATTTGTTAAATTTAAAACTTGTAATCCCCTTGTTCATGTTTTTCATTCCCTACGGATTGTACCTGAATGGAATGTTTTTAATGAAAAAGGGATGTTTGCCGGGTCATTTGTTTGTGGGTGAAACCCATGACAAGGAATAAATCCTTCATATCTTTTAATACAATCATTTTCTCGCCCGACAACAGGCCTTGCCGTCTACCTACTTCGCTCGACCTTTCTCACGCCTTTGGCGGAGGCAGGGATGAAGTGGGCTTAGGCAACTACGACCAAACTTAGTCCCAGGAACGAGCCGTAGGGCCTAGAGTTATGGGTGCACGGTAGCTTAAGGAAAAGAACGAGGTTTCACATACCTCAGTCCATAATGGAATGCATGATAAGGGATGAAGAACTTATCTGAACCTGCAGCCCTCGGCAACCCTGGTTTGCCGTTGGTGAATCTTTGCTCTTGTAGCCCCGGCAACACTGGCTTGTCGGGGCCTAGGAGCTAGTCTGTTCTTCTTTCTTCTCCCCAAGTGGCTTCGACAAGGATATCTATGCGTCCTGTGAACCAAAGGAGATAGAGGAAAGACAAAGAGATGCAAACTTGACCTCTAAGCTAGGGGTTAGCCACTGCTAAGCACTATCAACCTTAACCAAGGACGAGACTCAACTCAGCATGCATGCTATCACTTAGGGCGCCAGCGCTTCATTTATTTATGCTCAGGGTCTGCGGCTGGCTTTGTACAAAGGGTTACATGCCTTGCCGGCAAGGCCTATACAAAAGGTGGCTTGCCGGGGGGCCCGGCAAGCCGCGCCTTATGGGTAAAACTTGCGAAGATGCTCAATATTCCAGGAATTGCTCACCAGAATGGCATTTTCGGTCTCCAGGCGGACTGCGCCAGGCCTGGTGACTCATATTATCCGATAGGGGCCTTCCCACTTTGGCATCAACTTGTTTGTATTCTTGGCGGATTGAACGCGCCGAAGAACAAGGTCGCCTTCCTCAAAGCTTCGGGCATGGACCTTGCGGCTATGGTAGCGGCGCAATGCTTCATGGTAGCGTGCTGCTCTCACTGTCGCCCGAAGATGATCTTCCTCAAGGAGCATTGCGGCATCCTGCCACAGTTGGTCTTGCTCAAGCTCATCATAAGAGAGCACTCGAGGTGACCCGTATATCAGGGCAAATGGTGTCTGGCCGGTGGCTCGATTTGGCGTCGTTCTGATCGACCAAAGAACCGCCGGCAACTCATCAATCCAGCGCCTTCCACTCTTGTGCAGCCTGTCAAAGGTCTTTGTCCTTAGGCATCGCGGCACTTTAGCGTTTGCGCTCTCAGCTTGACCATTGCTTCGAGGGTGAGCAACGGAAGCAAAACAGACTTTGCTGCAGAGGTCTTGGGTATATTGCATGAAGGTGTGGCTTGTGAGCTGCGTGCCGTTGTCGGTGATGACCGTGTTGGGTACACCAAAACGGCACACTAGTCCCTTGAAGAACTTGATGGCTGACAGAGCTGTGACCTTCCTCACTGCCTCCACCTCCGGCCACTTTGTGAACTTGTAGATTGCAACGTACAAGTACTCAAAGCCCCCGACAGCGCAGGGGAAAGGGCCCAGTATGTCGAGCCCCCAGACCGAGAAGGGCCAGGAGAGAGGAATGGTTTTAAGGGCTTGAGCTGGTTGATGAAGATTCTTTGAATGAAACTGGCATGCTTCACACCTGCTGACCAGTGCCGTCGCATCCTGGAGGGCAGTGGGCCAAAAGAAGCCTTGCCGAAATGCCTTGCCGACAAGGGCCCTTGACCCTATGTGGGATCCACATATGCCTCCATGTATCTCCGCCAACAGCCCCAGTCCTTCCTCTTGTGGGATACACTTGAATTTCATGCCGTTCGGTCTCTTTCTGTACAGGACATCATCGATGAACTGGTACATAGCAGACCGACGGGCTACTTTTTCCGCTTCTTCCTGCTCCTCAGGAAGTTCCCCAGTCTGGAGGAATCGGACGGTATGCTGTGCCCACGCTAGAGCCTGGGGCTCGACGGCGAGGACTAAAGGCATTTCCTCCACTATAGGAGCGGCTGTCTCGACAGCAAGAGCTTGACGCTCCGCCGGAGCTAGCCGTCCTCTGGCGGGCTCAGTGTCTCCAGCAACATCCTTGCCGGCGGCTCCGGGGAGCTCGGCGGGAAAGTACTTGTCGGGCCCTGATTTCCTCCTCTTGTTCTGCTCTGTTGATGGATCAACGGATGGCTGAGAAAGCTGAGGCACAAAGTTACCGGGTTCCACACGTAACTTGAGTGCAGCGCGCTTTGACAGGTAATCGGCGACGTCGTTCTCCGCTCGGGGAACGTGCTCTGCCTGTATACCATCAAAGCGATCTTCCAGCTTTCTCACTTCATCGACGTAGGCCTTCATCAACGGGCTCTGGTAATCCTTGTTGACTTGCTTGACGACAGCTTCGAATCGCCCCTGACGATGAGTTTCTTGATTCCTATGTTTGTCGCGATCCTAAGACCAGCAAGCAGCCCCTCATACTCAGCAGTATTGTTCGTTGATACCTCCCTGGGGAAGTGCATCTGGACCACGTACTTGAGGTGCTCTCCAAGGAGAAAGCTCCATCAAAGTACATGACCCAGTTGCAACTCGCCTCCTTGCCGGGGAGAGCAGTTTCCTGGACTTCTTCATCAAGCGTCGCGGTCCATTCTGCAACGAACTCCGCCAGGACTCGCCTTTGAATCGTCGAGGTACTTTCAAACTTCAGGCCAAAGCTGGACAGCTCCAGTGCCCACTCTACAATTCTTCCCGTTGCATCTGGATTGTGCAATATCCGTTGTAGAGGGAGGCGAGTGACGACAGTGATCTCGTGCGCCTGGAAGTAGTGACGCAGCTTTCCTGAGGCCATAAGAAGGCCGAAGAGCAATTTCTGCACACCGGAGTACCTTGATCTACCCCCTGCAAGAGGGAGCTAACAAAGTATACCGGGTGTTGCATCATTTTCTTCCTTGGCTGCACTCCAACCGACCGTGTCGTCTCCGCACCAATGGCATCGGGCTCTGTCGCTGCTATCACCTCATCATCCATTTCTCTCTGCGCCACTAGTGCGGCACTGACCACCTGGTTTGTTGCCGCCAAGTATAGCAGCAACGGTTCTTGTGGCCTAGGTGCTACTAGTATTGGCGTGGAGGAAAGATACCTCTTCCAATCTTGTAACGCTGCTTCAGCTTCCGTTGTCCACTCCATCGGGCCTGCCTTTTTCAAAATCTTGAAAAAGGGGAGGGCGCGCTCGGCAGACTTGGAAATAAATCTGCTCATGGCGGCAACACAGCTAGCAAGCAGACGCACATCCTTGACCCGTTCGGGTGCTTCAATCTGCTCTATAGCTTTGATCTTGTCCGGATTGGCCTCTATCCCTCGCTGTGACACAAAGAACCCGAGGAGCTTGCCGGACGGGACGCCGAAGACGCACTTCTCAGGGTTTAGCTTGAGGTTGATCTTCCATAGGTTTACAAATGTCTCTTGTGAATCCGGTATAAGGGTTGCCCTGTTCTTGGTTTTGACCACTATATCATCCATATAAGCCTCCATATTTCTATGGAGCTAGGGTTCAAAACCAATCTGGACTGCCCTTGCAAACGTCGAGCCAGCACTCTTCAACCCGAAAGGCATTCGTACGAAACAATACGTACCACATGGGGTGATGAATGATGTCTTCTCTTCGTCTTCTCTTGCCATGAACATCTGGTGGTAGCCGGAGTAGGCATCGAGGAATGACAACAAGTCACACCCAGCCGTGGAGTAAACAATCTGGTCGATGCGAGGCAACGGGAAGGGGTCCTTGGGACAAGCCTTATTGATATGTGTGTAATCTATACACAGCCTCCACTTCCCATTTGCCTTGTGCACTACCACTGGATTGGCCAACCACGTTGGATGGAGCACTCCTCTTACCAAACCTGCAGCTTCCAATTTCCGGATCTCCTCCATGATGAACTCTTGTCGTTCCAAAGCTTGCTTCTTGACCTTCTGCTTGACAGGCCGCGCATGAGGACAGACAGCAAGGTGGTGCTCAATCACCTTCCTGGGAACACCGGGGATGTCGGATGCTTATCATGCAAACACATCGACATTCGCTCGCAGGAAGGTGACGAGCGCGTCTTCCTATTAGTCGTCAAGGGTGGAGCTTATGGTGAAAGCCCCTCCCGTGCCGTCCTCCTTGACAGAAACCTTCTTGGTTCCCGGCGGCGTGGCCATGGACATCTTGTTCCTGCCGGTGGAGCTGTCTGGCACGTCCTCGACGGGAGCGCGACACTACGAAGAGGTGCACTTGCCGGAGTGGGTGTCTGAGGTCTCACTGGTCTTCTTCTTGCTGGTGGAGCTCTCTGGCACGTCCTCGACGGGAGCACAACACTCTGAAGAGGTGCGCTTGCCGGAGTGGGTTCCCGAGGTCTCACCGGTCTTCTTCTTCTTCCCTCTCGGGGCTCCAGTGGCAGGAGCAAGTGCCCTCGTGGCGGCAGCAGCTGCAACTGCTTGCTGGTATAGTTGGTCAGCGCAAATCGGCGCATCTTTCTTATCAGAGGGGATGGTGATGATCGTCACAGGTCCTGGCATCTTCAGGGTGTTGTAGGCATAGTGTGACGCTGCCATGAACTTGGCCAGCGCTGGGCGGCCAAGGATCCCGTTATAAGGCAAGGGGATCTTGGCAAAATCGAACACGATCCTTTCTGTCCTGTAGTTCAGATCACTTCAAAAAGTCACGGGCAGCATGACCTTTCCCCTTGGTTGACTTCTCCCCGGGTTGACCCCCTGAAACGTGCCCGTCTCTTCGAGGTCTTCGTCAGGAATTTGCAGCTTCTTGATCATGGTGGGTGAGAGTAGGTTCAGACCGGCCCCTCCATTGACTAGCATCTTTGTCACCTTGAGGTTGCGTATTGTCGGTGAAACCGACAATGGCAAGCACCCGACCGCAGTAGTGCGATCAGGGTGATCCTCAGCATCAAAAATGATAGGCATGTTGGACCATTTCAGCGGCTTTTGGGCGCCGGACAACGGCTCCGCCGCTGTAATCTCGCGCGCCCACTGTTTAAGTTGGCGGTGAGAAGTAGGCAGCGAGGCGCCGCCATCGACGCACATGGCCTCCGTAGCTTTCAGGAATTCTTGGTCGCCGAAATCGTCGTCCTCTTCGTGATCGTCGTCTTCAGGTCTTCTGTCACGGCCCCGGGCGGGCCTCTCCTGCTGTTTATCCTTGCCGCGACGGCCTGCTTGTCCGTCACGCTTCTTGCCGGACCCTTCAGCACCGTCCTGGCCCTTCTCCTTGTCCCGCCTCACATATCAGACCTCTGCTTCTCAGCAAGGAGCTCAACATGTCGGCAGTCCTGGAGATCATGACCTTTGGTGCGATGGATCTTGCAGTATCGCTTGCCGGAGTTTCATGGCTTCTCGACATCCGCCAAGGCCCGGCAGGCGACACACCCGACAATTTCCTTGTTGGGGTCACCCGCCCTGGTTTTCTTGGCGGAGCCAGCGTCATCAGATCCCTCGACGGCAAGCACGGCTTTACCCTTGCGCTTCCTGTTGCGGTGCCGACCTTTCTTCGCTAGGGCTGCAGTATCCTCATCTGAAGAGTCGGTTTCCATGCCGGCATCTTCGCCGGGGTACTTCCTTCCCTCCTCAGCCCGGGCACATCTGTCGGCAAGAACATAGAGTTCTGCCACATCTTTCACCTTGGTCATCGCCAGTTCTTCACCCATCTTGCGGTTACGCACGTTCTGATGGAACGCGCTGATGATGGCGGTAGGGTGAACATCAGGGATATTGTACTGTACCCGGCTGAACCTCTGTATGTACTTGCGCAGACTCTCGCCTTCCTTCTGGGGTATGACGTGCAGGTCACTTGCTCGGCCATGGGCTTGGTGACCTCCATTAAAGGCGCCAACAAACTCATGGCACAAATCCGACCAGGAGGAAATAGAGTCTACCAGCAAGTGCATCAACCACGACATGGCGTTGGGCTTAACAGCCAACGGAAAGTAATTCACAAGCACCTTATCGTCGCGGGCTCCGACAGCTTGCATTGCGATGGTATAGATGCCGAGGAACTCCGACGGGTGTGTCTTGCCGTTGTACTTCTCGCCAATGTCAGGCTTGAAGGTGCGGTGAGTGGGCCACTGGAACTGCCTCAGCTCACAGGTAAAAGCCGGACAGCCTACCTCGTAAGGTAGACCTCCAGGGCTCTCCGGTGCTGGGCGGTCCACAGCAGGCCCTGCTCGCCTGTCTGACTGGTGGCGCGCTCCGCGCCGGCGCTCGTTGGTGGTCCGAGCGTCTTCATGAGCTCGCTCCTGAAGAACTCGACGCTGGTCGCCGTGGGTCCGTGGGTCGGACGACGCTATGGAGATGGCGTCACCCGCGACGTCCCGGCGAGTTGACACACGCGGTACCGGGCGAGGAGGAGGCGAATGCATCGTGGCTGCGGCGCTGCCGGTCCTCTCGCCACCGGTGCGTGGAACCCCATCGGAGCGTCGACCTGGGAGCTTCGCTGGACTTGGTTCATCCTTGTTGGCGACTGCGACAAGGCTTCGGATGGTGGCTCTCCATTCGTCGAGTTTCCCCGTAACGGGAGGAAAATCGAGGAGCAACTACGCGCGCGCCACGGCATCGGCTGGGGTTAGCGGTAGCGAGACCTGCACGGACCACGACGCGCTTCGACCCAAGACCGTGTTAGGAGGAGCTCCATCACGATCCTGCGGTCGCATGCCGTTTCCACCAGTGCTTCGGCGGGCGGGAAGGTCTTCTACGTCCCGGGAGTGGCACTCGGGGCTCTTCCCGCGGCGACGACCGTGATCTTCAGCGTGACGACGCCGTTCGTCGCACGCCAGTAGAGAGGAGCGCGCTATTGGCGCCGGCATGGGAGTCCTGGAGGCCCTTCCGTCGCCTTTGGGTGATGCGGCAGCGATCTTGGAAGGCTCCGCGCCACTCGCGGAGGGCCTGGCTCCGTCTTTGGATCCGGCGGTGCGTGGCCCATTACCAGGCGCACAAACATCGCCACCTCCCAAACTCCGGCTGCTGGGACGGCGTTGGTGTTTGCGAGCAGCGCCCTGGGTACTTTCCGCGACCAGTCCGCTGTTCGCCCGCGTCGGGGCTAGCTGTCCGGCTTCGGACTGGCCAAACGCCACCATCGTCTTCTTCTTGGGCGCCGTGATGATGAAGAAGTGTCGAACTAACTGCTAAAGCCGATTCTCACAACTGCGCCCCCTACCTGGCGCGCCAAAGATGTTGGTGTATTTGGAACGACACCTATGGGATCACAACAGTCCCTACTACGGTTGCGGGGCGCGGGGTTGAGAGAAGAGCGGATCAAACAGATTGCACACGGTTCCTTTACCCAGGTTCAGGCCGCGAGGATGCGTAAAACCCTACTCCTGCTTTGGTGGATTATATGTTTGTGTTCTTCACCTATCTACGGGGCGTGAGGAGCTCCAAAAAGCTG
Organism: Secale cereale; assembly: GCA_902687465.1. Lineage (NCBI taxonomy): Eukaryota > Viridiplantae > Streptophyta > Magnoliopsida > Poales > Poaceae > Secale > Secale cereale. The sequence goes on from LR738712.1 coordinate 210,313,594, forward strand.
AATGGTGAGGAGTTCTGAAAAGCCGAATCCTTCTCCTGGTCGCCTCGGGCCTCCTTTTATAGGGAAAAGGGGTTGCCACAGTGGCACACAGGAGGTGGAAAGGGTACAGTGATGCGAGGTTATCCCCCGCATTACATGACAAGGCGCATTTAATGCGCCTTGCTTAGGTGTCCTTGCTTTATCGGGGATGGGGGAGACATCCGTCTTGTCCGTCGCCGCTCCTTCTTGCGTCGACACGCGCCCTGGCTAGCGATGCCTGAGACGCCATGTAGGCAGGCAGGCAACTGAGGTGGCGCAATGGTGGGTCTCCACGAAGATCTGCATGTCTCGACGCAGGTGCCTGCCCAGCTGGTTGGGTCGGCAGCTGCATGGGGCGGTGGAAGCTTAGTTGGCGTTGGCCTGATGGTGGCCCTACGGATGTCCTCGGCAAGGGTCTTGCTGGGGCCCTAACAAGGGTCATGCCGTGGCGCCTCCTGTCATCCCCGGCAAGGTGCTTGCCTGAGGTCTTGTGGTCTTCCTTGGCTGGGAGCCCGCCAAGGGTCGTCGTCTTCTTAGCGTGTATCTGATCGTGAATGTCTTCACAAAGATCTGCATGCCACTACGGGGATGCCTCCTAAATCCTTGCCCCATGGGGGCAGTGGACTCAAGAGTGATCCGCTCCGTAAGCGTGGGGCAAATTGCCGCGGCAAGGGTCTTGCCGGGGTAGCTAAAGCCGGCCCCGGCAAGGATCTTGCCGGGACTGCTAAGACTGGCTCCCGGCAAGGACCTTGCCGGGGGAAGCCGCTTCGTCCCTTTTCTCTTTGTGATTTTGGCTTTGGGCTTCAGTCTCCATCGAGCTTCGGTCTTACCCTGGCTCACCTCCCTTGCCATGCTTGGTGTGGTGGTGCCCGTGGCTCAGACTGCCCGTGCACAGTTATAGGGGTACAAAAAGTGTACCCATCTTTTTGTACACCGACACACAGACTGCATTCACCGGCAATCCATAATGACTCTTGGATGCTCAGAACGCGACGCCTAACCGGCTGGAGGAAACACAGTCCTCAAGTGTAACAAGTCTTCAGGTCCCACAGACAGAAAGACTTCAGTGATGCCTAACAATCTTTGGCTCTGGGTGTTTGGGCTTTGTCCTCGCAAGGATCTCTCTCTCTCAAATGCTTCGGAGGTGGGTTGCTATCAAAGGACAAAAGTCGTGTAATAACTCTAAGCAGCCACCAATTTATGGTGTAGGGGGTGGGCTATTTATAGCCACTGGGCAATCCGGCCTGATTTGTCGGAAGTGATCCTGGGTCACTAAGGAACTGACACGTGTTCCAATGGTCAGATTTCAAACACATGCGTTAACTTTACTTGGGCTACAAGTAAAGCTGACTCATCCAGCTCTGGACAAGATTTGCTCTCATTGTCTTCGCTCGAAGACATAGAATTTGGTTGAGCATCACTTCAGTCACTCTTACTTTGTTCACTTGGACCCCACTTAATAGTACGGTGGTTCCTATGACTCAACAAAGAAGAAAAGGAAACAATGAAACATCTAAGTCGTCACGCTCCATAGTCTTCACACAATGTCTTCTCTTGTCATAGACTTCAATATGAATATCTTCATGTACACTACTGGAATCTGGCACTTTGCCATCTGCCATGGCAGATGGCAAAGGCATGGTCGGCGGATGGCAAAGGCTTTGCCATCAGCCAGCAGATGGCAAACAGTTTGTCTGAAATCCAGTGGGCAAAGGCTTCTTTGCCATCTGCTGGCTGATGGCAAAGAGCCTGTGCCTTTGCCATCAGCTGACAGATGGCAAAGCCTCTTAACGGGGTTAGCCTCGTTAGAAAGATAACGGCATACTTTGCCATCTGCCAGCAGATGGCAAAGGCTGCAGGCTCTTTGCCATCTGCCAGCAGATGGCAAAGGCTGCATACTTTGCCATCTGCCAGCTGATGGCAAAGAGCTTTGCCATCTGCTGGCAGATGGCAAAGAGCCCAAATAGGCTAGTCCAAATTTTACCTCTGAATGACACGTGGGCTCTTTGCCATCTGCCAGCTGATGGCAAAGCTCTTTGCCATCTGCCAGCAGATGGCAAAGTGTCTATATTGCCCCATTTAATTTTGTTTTTCTTATATCAATTCATTTTCACAGAAAATCAAACACAAATATATTTATATGACCAATATAGCATATTCAACACATATTACCAATAGTCATAAACACATATACATATCCAACACATGTTACCAATAGTAGCAAGTTTCATCCGTACATATACATAGTTTCATCAATATTACACAGTTTCATCCATAGGTAGCAAGTTTCACAAGGTCAAAACAAAAACTAAATACAAGCACTCCATCAACCCAAGTTTCCGTGATCTTAAGCAAATCTGTAAAATGGGAAAGAAGAAAATTAGAAGAAGACTAGAAGAAGAAGATTATTATGATACAACTAAAATGTGAAGTTTATTATGATGCAACTTATATCTGTAAAATAGGTCATTTTGGATCCCAAGTATTACATATGTACTTTGTATAAAGTTGGTTTTATAAAGTTAGAAGAAGACTAGAAGAAGAAAATTATTATAAAGTTGGTTTTTAAAATAAGTAGTATTATCATATGTACTTTGTATCCCAAGTATTACATATTTTCTAGAGAAAATGACTTTCAAGTTTGTATTTTGTGCCAATCACTAAAAATTCTACATTATTCAGTTGGAAGAAACAAAATATGAACTACTTAAGAACTAAATTTATAAACAATTTAGTGAATCAAAGAGGCATGTAGATGTCTTGTTTTGCAAATACATCTAGAAGGATGAACAAATAATTTAGTACATGCTCTAAACAGGAGTTCCAAGTTATTATATTCATGCAGCATACATGTTCTATTCCGTACACAGTGGCAGTGGCGAATCTTGGAAGAAGGGCGGGCTCAAAGTTAACGGTGTGGAAAATGGGGAGCATTCGAATTGAGGGATTAGTGCTCTCATTTGTTGGAGTAGGATGAATTATGTTCTCAATAGGGGCTGGTTGAACAACAACATCAACTGGAGGAGCATTGGGTTCAGAAACAACATGGGGAGCATTCGAATTGTTTGCAAACCAACTGTGCAATGTTTTTTCTCTTCCTTTCTACAAACAAGAATGATGATTAGTACCGGATTAATCTTATATAAACAGCTAGCTATATTGATTCTCTTCTCTAGCACTTGAACAATTTAACCAACAATTGTTAACAGCTAGCTACCATTAGTCCATTACCATGAATTAGTAGCCAAATAACAGAATACAGCCTTCAGGCAATTAGGAGCTGTCGAGCAGAGCAGCGACATCAGCAGCCGGACGGAGCAACAGCTCGGATGACCCAGCAATTGGCTAAGCCTCCTCCTCTAATCCACGGCCACGCTGGGGAAGGGACCATATTAGGGGAGAGCCGGGCGCATCTTTGCGGAGGTCGGCCCTGGTCGCTGGCGGCACGAAGGAAAGATCCGGCGGCCTGCGGCGGCGCGAAGGAGAGATCCAGCGGCTGGCGGCAGCTAGGGCACCTGCGCACAAGGCAGCGGCTCGGCTGGGTTCCGTGTCTGCGGCTCTGCGCACAAGGGAGCGACTGCACGAGGGAGACCATGGAACGAGCGTGCGCACGATCTCTGTTTTGGGAATTGATGGGCTGGAAATTGCTATCGACTTGTTAGGCTGGGCTTTGAAATTAGTACTAAGAAATATTTTTGCATCGCTGGAGGGCAGGCTTAAGCCTGTTAAAGCCTGCCTAGAAGATTCGCCCCTACACAGTGGTACTATTGCTAGGCGCTAATAATCTCTAGCAAAACCGTTTCTTGTATATGAAGTGTCTGTCAATATATACAACAATGAGTGTCTGAAAGGTACTGTTAAAGGTCTTAACAACAATATCTTTTTTAAAGAAATATCTGTTAATATGACTCACTGTACGTACCTTGAGGCATGCCAAGAATGAAGGTCATCAATTTTAATTTGCAATCTCTTGCCATCATGGTCTGCCTTCTCGGCAATCATCACATCCGTACCTCTTGCCCTCATCATAGTATCTCTTCTCGCCCTCATAGTGTGTGCACCGATGAATATAAGCTATTGTATAGATTAACTAGATCATAAAAGCGCGCATTGCTGCGCCCGCACATCTTAATAAAATATATTTAAGAAGATCTGGTCGTTGCAAATACTTGAGAAAATATATACGTTATATCTATGTCGTGCAAATCTAGTGAGAAAATTCTACATTTTGATGCAAGGGACGAATAACACCGGTGCTATAGATACAGATTCTCATCTTATTTACAACTGATGTTCAAAGTCAAGGATACCATGATATCTCACAAAATCAGCATTCTGATTATCCCAACGTCTACACGGAACTTCTGGTCGCCTCCATGTGAGCATGCTCCCCTCAATAACAAAATGCGAACATGTTGTTCAGTCAAAGAGCAGTACCTCCTCGAATGCCCTGAGAGCTGATTGGATGTCCATTAGCTGCTCCACATACTGTATGATCAACACAGTTTAATTGCTTTGGAAAAGAGAGTTAAATCAGGAGAGGATTTCCAAGAAAATGGCTCTATTATTCAAGAGCACAAGCACAGCCAAAAAGATATACATTTATATTGGATACTTTGCACAAAAAATCTCAAGTACATAAAATGCAGTATAGAAGTGCATACAGAAGTTGTGGTTATAGTTCCTTAAACCACAAGTATTACTGAAATCGTTGAAATGATTGCATTTTATTATTTGCCCAAAGGATACTAATTCATATGGGCTTTTTTTGGCAAGAAATCTTTGTGGTTCATTGATGAAAGTGAACAGAACAACTTATGTTTTTATAGGCTAACACTACATACAATTTCATCGCAGAGGCTAAACTTGACTAAATATAAATCATAGGAGAAGATAAAAACATATTGAAATAAGTTGTTTCATGGAAGGTTTCCCTTTAAAAAAACATGAGGTAAACAAGCTAAAAAAGGCTCAAAATCAGACATAAAGATGTACGTGTGCAGCCCGCTAACTTCAGAAAACAAAAACAAATGGAAGTTGACATACCTTTGTCTACACCGTGTGCAGCATGCTAGAGCCTCACTCTGAATATTTTTTAGACAAACTCTCACTCTGAACAATCAATCACAGCTGCAGAGACAGTAGAAGTTTCTGACGATATCAAGATGCATCAGCTACTTTCCTCAAAAAATAAATAAAAAGTGGCATCAACTACAACATCTGTAGTTACTTATCTGACATGTGATACTGGCAACCGACGAAAACGGGGCTACCTAGGAGCCTCCACAACGATTTGACACCCTGCATCGTCCGATTAGTTCACTCAACGATCTGGATCCTTCGGTCGCTTTAGGGTGCTTGCTGCTGGCGAAGAAAGGGGCGATGAAGGAAATCGGGATGCTTGCCTTGGTGCCCAAACAGTACCCAGTTGATCATACCTTCATCAATCCCCTATTAAACTGAAAAGGGGGGGTTCTTCTCTGAAGTGTGCTTCTTGTTATGTACATCAGCAAAGCTGAGAGCCGAGCTGATGAGGCGCCTCTCACTGGTAATGATGATTCAGGTATGAACAATACATGTCAAGTTGGATTCCAGGTCACACATGGCTTATAGATTAATAGTACTAATAATCTTCAAGAATTCATTTAATTATATAAAAATTAAGAGTAGTGTGTAGTAGTACAAAAAATGGAAGATATTTGGTTTGGTCTTTTGACTAAAACAAGCAGGTAGAAATAGAATGGGGGCTTTCGTATCTATTAACTTCAATTTCCTTTGTTGCTAAGTAAATGTCTTGACTAGACAGTTTTCCACAAAAATGACTCTTAGCTAAAAAAAGAAATAGAATATGTATATATGATAAACTGGCATGCAGTAGCAAGATGCTTCAGGTGTCATTATACACTAGAAGGAAACACGCGCCGTGACGGGCCGTTTTGTAGTGATTTATTTCAAGCAGAGGATAAACAGGAATATATGTGAAGCAAAATAGCTCTAAAGTGATTCAGTTCAAGCAGTGCTTCATTAGTAGGAGAACATGCATTTATTGTGTATATCTATCAAGCTACATAATTTCAGCGCAGTGTAAAACTAACTGTGCGATGTCAAACAAATGTGCACCTAAATCTCTTTGTGACTCTTCAAGATATGGAACTTGTTCCATGCTCAAAGCTGAGCCTCCTATTCCCCAGCAAATGAGCCGAAAATGACAGATGAGATCCATGTGATACCAAGCAAAGTTGATCTAATTTTCCTGCACAACAATACAACAATATAGATGAGCCAAAATGAGAAAGTTAAAACCCAAGTGAGACCAATGAATAATTATTGTATTCCATTCGAACACTTTGCTTACTCGAACTTGCACGATACCATAACAGAAGCGGTGAACTATTATTTAAAACCCGTGCAAGACATGGCAGGAGTGGAGTTCATAGAGCATAGCTATGTCCACTGTTTTGTGATTTTCACAACCTCTCCTAGTAAATATATATTTGTAATTTAAACCGACCAGGAGCCAAAATGGGACAGGAGAATAAATCAAGGTTTATTTTGAAAGGCAGTAGCACTTAACATGTCTATTTGAAAATATCATGACTATTGTCGCTTGAAATTATCTGCATGTTCCAGGCTGTATGCGAACTCCTCGCAATGGAAACCTGTAACCCACGGCCATGGCAGGCGGCGGAATCAATGTCAGCAAGACGGCTCAGTCATGGTGGCAGATGCAAAAGTTAGATCTCAAAAGCGAGTAGGGTTGACTTAACCGCGGACCGCATCAGGGAGGAACTCAATCTTCCATCGCCGGCCGGCAGGAGGAACCGCAGCCTCCCGCAGCCTTGGGGACATGGGGGCAGCCGTCCCTGGCGGCGGCAGGTTTCCAGAACCGCCGCGGCTCAGGTTCGCTTGTGACGGGGAGGGGAGGGCGCGGAGCTCGTACCTCAAGAACCGGCGGCCGAGGTCGAGGACCGCGGCGGCTTGTGGCGGAGAGGGGAGGGCCGGCGGCGGTGCTGGGCGGTGGCGGGCAGGGGCGGTCCGGCGGCGGTGCTGGGCGGTGGCGGGGAGGGGAGGACCGACGGCGGTGCTGGGCGGTG
>LR738712.1:210322277-210407005 GCA_902687465.1 Secale cereale
GGGTAGGGGAGGGGTTGGGTGCGTGGATGTGGTGGTGCGTGGGTGAGGTGGGGGATAGAGAGAGAGGGGGTGGGGCCGGGCTGTAGGGAGAGAGAGGGGTTTTTTTTTGAGACAAAGAGAGAGGGGTGAGAGAGAGGCAAAGCATCATCTCTTTGCCATCAGCCAGCTGATGGCAAAGAATCTTTGCCATCTGCTAGCAGATGGCAAAGAGGTGCGGCTAGTGAGCCGTTACACCGCCGTCATCCATAGGGTCCACCCACCTCTTTGCCATCTGCCAGCCGATGGCAAACATTCTTTGCCATCGGCTGGCAGATGGCAAAGAACTGGCTGATGGCAACCATGTTCTTTGCCGTCTGTCAGTTCTTTGCCATCTGTTTTTTATAAGCAGATGGGAAAGACGTTCTTTGCCATCAGCTGGCAGATGGCAAAGAGCTGGCTGATGGCAAATTCCCAGATTCCAGTAGTGATGTACCATCATTGTCGTCAATGTCTTCATACATTTTTAGGGGTCATCTTCGGTAGGTAAACCGAATCAATGAGGGACTACTACCTGTGTTATCCTGCAATTCTCACAAACACATTAGTCCCTCAACCAGGTTTGTCATCAATACTCCAAAACCAACTAGGGGTGGCACTAGATGCACTTACAATCTCCCCCTTCTTGGTGATTGATGACAAACTGGTTGAAGTTTTCAACGGGGATAAAAGTATGTGAAATTGTAAAGGATAAATGTACTGTCGTCATAAGTAGTAAAAGGCTCCCCCTGAAGATGTGCATATAGTTGATTTGCTTTTGAATCCAAATGCACATGGCAGGTTGTAATTGTGGAGATCCTCTTCAACTTATGAAGACAATTCATCGTGCACCATTGATATGTCGAATATAATGATATGCATAATGAGAAATGGACGTCTGCCAAAGGACTAAGTGCGGAATATATCGTAGCACATGCGGAATTTATCATCGCATTACAGAGTACCAGAAAACGTAGCAGACGACCATCAAGTTTAAGTGTTACAACTCAAAGAACCAAATGTAGCAAAAACAAGTGTTTTAAACACTAGGCAAAATATAAAGGACCTACCCATATGGACCCGCTTGAAGACTATCAACTCATATGCTTCTCCCCCTTTTGTCAGTAAGGACCGAAAAGGTTTGAAGACATAGAGCCTCTACTCATTCCCAGATGGAGCAGGAGAAGATGCAGGGTCGGCATTGGTGTTTGGAGGTGCAGAAGACGTTGGTGCAGTGTCGACACGAGCTGAAGAAGGAGGTGGTGAGGTCGCATCATCTTGATCATCTATCACCCTGGCGTCCACAGTTGCAGCGGAGGAGGAATAGTCAGAGTCTTCAAGAGACGGAGTTCGACGCAACACAACATTCCTTGGAGGAGTGTGGTCAAACTTGAATCTCTCAGTGAAGCCATCATCTTGAAGATCTGCTTCAGCACTAAGCAAAGTCAAACTCTTCCATGACCTCCGACAGGTTTCATGAGCAACAAAGGCGTTTTTGGTGGCAAGGTTGCGAATGCGATTGACGTCCACCAAGAGGCTTTGCATCTGACGCTTTAGCCAGTAGTGATGCTTATCCTGTTTCTAATGTAAGGCAACGAGAAGCTCTCGGTCATTGAGAACACGAGAACGCTTCCGAGGCCTTTGGGCAATGGCGCACTTAGTAGCTTCAGTATCTGCATGGCGAGGTAAGCGAGTACGGCCGGCCAGAGGATAAACATGAGTAACTGCTGGAACACCTTCAATGGGCTGAGTGAAGCTTTGGTGATCAGCATTGTGAAGACTAACAGGCTCTTTGGCAGGCTCTTGGTATATGGCTTCATCTGACATATCAACGTGTGGCAAGAATATATGATGGTTGCGAGCAGAAGGCTGATAGTTGATAGCAGAATGAAGCTTGATTAGGCGCATAATCCATGGAGCGTAGAACTTGAGGCCAAATAGATCAGAGCTTGAAACAGCCAACTGCCTGATAAAGAAGTCTTGAGCATTGAAGCTGATGCCATTGAAGATATAGAAGACCAATGTCTTCATTGTGCCTTCAAGCTTGGCTGATGAAGAGTGCCCTTTGACAGGCCATAGAGTTCGCCTGATGATATGATATATGGTGCGTGGCAGATACTCAAGGTCTTCAACAAAGAACTCCTTTGGGTATTCAGCATCAAGTGGCAAAGGCTTCATCATGCTCAGCATTTGGCTCATGTTGGGCTTGGGCTTCTGAAAGATACTCTCCAAAGCTTCATTGTGTAGTTGACAGCCAGGTTCATATAGTTCTCCTGGAGTGGGCAGGCCAGTTAGCTCAATGAGATCAAAGGCTTTGGCTTCATGATGAATATTTCCTGTCATCCACTCAAAGATCCATGTCTTCGGATCCCTGCTGTAACCTCGAATGTGGAGGGTTGCATAGAATTGCAGAAGAAGCTCTTCATTCCAGTGCTCTTTGTCAGTCCCAAATTCAGAATGTCAGCATCACAGAAGCAATCAAAAGCTTCCTCAAGACAGGGCAGTCCAGTAATGGCTTCAGTATCAAGAAGCATATGAGGGAAGATGCGCCCTTGATCATAGAGTACTCGTGAATAAAAACTGCGATGTTGATGGCTTCAGAACCTATCTGATGATATCCTTGGCTTAGAATAGGGGTTCTTGGCTCTGTCAAAGAAAGTGTTGTGCGCAGTGAAGCCATTTGCATTGAAGGACCCTGGTGAAGTGGCAGTACCTGGGAACCTTGGCAGTCTCGGCTTAGGCTTCTGAACCTCAGGCATGTGCTCAACATGGTAGTCAAATTGAGGACCAGCAACAAGCGGTCCAGAAGCAGGCGGAGTAACCAGAATGGGCCATCTGACCGAGATGAGCTGGTCATCTTTGTCTTATGCTTGCTCGATGGTGTCTGGCCTTGGAGGCGGAACAAGAGCAGTGGCATTGGCTTCGGGCTGCAGAGTGGCGTCAGGTGCAACACTGGCTTCAGGCACCATCACTTCAGGCACCACATTGACTTCAGGTGCCACATTAGCTTCAGCCATGACAACGTCATTGGCTTCAGTAGTGGTGGTGGCAGCCTCGGAATTTGTAACCTCCACTTCAGGAGCTGGAGGGTCGGACACATTCTCCTCGAGAACATGGGGTGTGGCAACACGTGCTTCATCTTATCTTGGTTGTTCTTCATCGGTTGATGTAGCCGAAATATCTTCAACTGCTTTGGCTTCAGACTCTGGGACGTTCACAGTTGGAGAGGCTTCAGGAAACACTTGTTGTGAAGCAGTTTGGTGCACATCTCCTTCTGGAACGCTGGGGAAATCAACTTGAGGCCTTGGTCCTTTGATAAGCCTGCGGAATGCTGGCGACGCTTTTGGAGATGGAGTTGGTTGGGCATCAAAGTCTTCATCTTCAAGCACCGAACTAGTGACATGAGTTGAGGGAGTAACTGGTGATTATTGTGGGTGATCATCCCATGAGTCATCCTGTGCAATTGGCGTCAATGGACGACCAATGTTGATGCGTACGCTATTCGTGAGATCAGGCGACGATACCACATTATACTTGATCTGAGGAAGGACTTCATCATCTTCAACATTGTCTTGAGGACCAATGTCTTCAGCTGCGGTGGGGTCAACAGGTGGAATGTCTTCACTAGCCTTTGCGGGAGCAGGCTCATGAACAATCAGACGACGTTCTTGGTGTGTAGACGCAGGACGAGAAACAGAAATGGGCTCGACGGCAATGGGCTCTGTGGGAGCAGCCCGGACCTTCTTGATTTTGCGCTTCTTGGTGGGTGGAGCATTGGCTTCATCAGTGGTGTTCTTGATTTGGCGCTTGCGCGCCTCAACTTCAGCCACCTTTGTCTTCTTAAGCTCTGAGCTGACTGGTGTGACCTTAGGCTTTGTGCCTTTCATGCTAGCAGGGAAGACAATGCGAGGTTCTTCCTGCCTGGATCCTTCAGCTTGGCCCACAGTTTGCTTCTTCTTCTTCGCAGCCATTCTGGGGTCGATGCCAGGACGCCCAAGGGCCTTGCGCTTCTCAGCTTCATTGTAGGCTTGGATGCACTTGGCAGGCAAGGCTTTTATGCACTCTTGAGAACCTTTGGCTTCTTCACGCCTCATGCGAAAGGCTTCCTTAAGCTCATGCATCATGACTTTGAAGTTCTGGATTTCATGGACGCTGAGCTTGGCCATATGCTTCTTGAACTGAGCCTTTTCATAGTCAATATTTTGCTACAGCTCAACAATTCTTTGAGCAAGAGCTAGCTCAGAAGCAATGGCGCCATTGAAGGAGACGCTTAAGCCAACGGGAAGTTGCAGATCGTCAAAGCTGAGATTGGGGGTGTCAAACCACTCATCGATGAAGTTGTTCAACACTTCCACGTCAAAGAGGGGCAGATCATTGAAGATTTCTGCATCTTGCTTGCTCTTGATCAATTGCTCAAGAGCTTCATCAGCTAGATCTTCATCGCTTGATAGATCAATGGCTTCATTGGCGTTCTTCAAAACAGCATCAGGAGTCAGAGCTGGACTGGGGTTGCGCATGGGCTTCTTCCTTAGCTGCTTGCTCTTGGAAATGTGAGAGTGCTCTTTAGATTGCACACTTGGTGCTGGTGGAGCAGTGGCCAAAGGCTTCACTCTCGAAGCTGTTGGTGGAGTGGTCTTCGAAGCCTTGTATTTCTTCTTCTTCTTTGGCTTCAGAGATGCAGGCACTTCATCAGAATCAGCGTCGTCTGTAGATTGATCCACATCCGCCCCTTGAACCCTTATATGACTGATGAGACCTTCTAAATTGTAGAAGGGCCCAACAAGGTTAGGTTCAGCTTCGCGTGTACCATCGCCACGGGGCGCAGAGGGGCCAGGATTGAAATCTAATCCCCAAGTCTTCTTGTTTTCCTTGGCCGAGTTCTTGGCATACTGAAGATTTTGCTTGAACAGATTGTCGTCGCGACACCATAGCAGTGATGATGGGTCGGCATCTGCTGGTTGTGGCCCTCTGACCATACAAGGATAGAAGCCTTGAGCAATGGCTTCAGCTTGAGTCCTGGGTGGAAGATTCTTGTATAGAATGTCTCCCCAGGCTCGCTTGATAGCATTCTTCTCAGCATACTCTTGGGTCACAAATCTGTACTTGAACCATTGTTCTGCCCAATATCTTTGAATCCATTGGATTCGAGTGTTCCTCTGATTATAGTCCTCCTCTAGATTAGTCTTGTACATCTCAATGAGGTCAGGAGGCAAATCTTTGGAGGTGTTGCCACGGCGCTGTCTGCCACCCTTCCTAACGGATTTTTAAGTAGCCATTGGGTTCAACCTGAAATGCTTCAAACTAAAAGGCTTCAACACTGGCAAATGCTTCAGTCTACTGGTCAAACAGGAACTGTCTTCGGGAGAATGAATGTGACGCTGCAAGAATTCTGCAAATGAATGTAGACTATGAGAACCAAGGGATTCTCCCACAGACATGTACCTGTGACAGCATTAGAGATGCGAGGGAAGGGGAAGAGGTCATATGCATTCTCAGAAGATTTTGAAGATAAATCGGTTTAGAAGACTTTGATCTCATAGCGCGAATACATTCACTTTTATGTTGAGAGTTGGTTCCAGATTTGTACGAATCCAAGAATAGGTACAAGTGAGGAATCTAACTATATTTGAAGCATATGTGAATGTACTAGGCAAGATATGAGATGCACACAGGATAGATCTAAATATATGGAGGCAGAAACTTCTTATGGTAAGGAGGATGAATCTATTGGATCAAGAAGATGGTAAACAGAATTTTAATTTACCAAACGATGAACTGCTAGACGGAGAAGAAGTGGATGCCGAGCAGTTCGATCTTCCGTGCCCTAACTTGGCGACGGAGGACACCTACGGCGGCGGCGGAGAAGACGATGTCCGCGGCCGGCGTGAAGACGGCGTCGACGAGGTCGCGGCAGCGAAGCGCTTCGTCGCCGGCGTCGCCGAGAGCTAGCGGAGGTGCTAGGGTTGGTCGAGGTGGAGAGGTGGTAGAAGAGTTTTTGACCGTGATGGGACGTGCATTTATAAGTATGGGAGACGGCACAGCGCAATTACGCAGGTGCGCCTGGCGGTTCACATCTGAGGGACACGTGGCAGACATGTAACACATTGGGAGTTGTCCCACGATCCCACGCACGCCTGGACTGTCGGGGTGGACGTTCCGGCTTCTTCGGGTTTCAGGCATAAAGGATTGAGCATTAAAAACAGATTTAAAGTTTGTCTCTCTATCTTCTGCTGACAAGGACGCAGAGAAGACATTCAACTGTTCCAACAGAATGCATATGATTTGGATAGATAGAGTTTGAGGTGAGAAAGCATAGAGTGTTTAGGTTCCGATCACATTCACTTAGTTCATAAGATTCAAATAAGAAGACATAGCTATAAGTGAATGCTGTAGAGGACAGAACACCAGTCTATGTATATCCTATATGAAGATAAACCAAATGTGAAAACTTTGCCAATGTAATGCCAAGAGAAACACTTCAAACAAAGATTTGGTGGTGGCGTTACCCACCGTATAGGAAGTATTAGACCCAGACACGGTGCACAATTATTGTGGCGCTCCGAAGTCAAATTCCATGTTAATGTACTCACACTCAGAATGTAAGTCTTCATAGATTGAAGATATACTTTACTTCGTGTGTTGCACATCTAAGTCATCAATATGCATAAGTGTTAGGATGTGTGCCTGATCACAGGACGTTTGAGGATTCTAAGATATTTAGCTCACACCGCAACTTGCAAAACCTTTTCTCATCCAAGGGCTTTGTGAAGATATCTGCCAGCTGCTCTTTAGTGTTGACGTGCATGATATCAATATCTTCCTTCATGACATGATCTCTGACAAAGTGATGATGAATTTCAATGTGCTTTGTCTTCGAGTGCTGAACTGGGTTATTGGCAATCTTGGTGGCGCTTTCATGGTCGCAGTAGAGTGGCACATGCTTCAGATGGACACCATAGTCCTTGAGAGTTTGCTTCACCTAGAGAAGCTGAGCGCAGCAAGATCCAGCAGCAATGTATTCAGATTCAGCAGTGGAGAGTGATACATAATTCTGCTTCTTTGAAGACCAACAGACAAGTGATTGTCCCACAAAGTGACATGTGCCTGATGTAGACTTGCGATCAAATTTGTCACCAGCATAATCAGCATCTCAGAATCCAACTAGATCAAACTCTGAGCCCTTTGGATACCATAATCCTAGTGTTGGGTTGTAAGCCAAATATCGAAGAATTCGCTTCATAGCTAAGTGATGCGACTCCTTTGGTGCCGCTTGAAATCGAGCACACATGCAAACACTAAGCATGATATCTGGCCTAGATACACATAAATAAAGTAAAGAACCAATCATGGAGCGGTATACCTTTTGATCGAAATCTTTACCATTAGAGTTGGGACTCAGTTGACTTTTAGTTGGCATAGGCGTCGTGTATCCTTTGCAGTCTTGCATACCAAACTTCTTCAAGCAATCTTTGAGGTATTTCTCTTGAGATATGAAGATGTCATTGCTTTGCTGACGAATTTGAAGACCATGGAAGAACTTCAGCTCACCCATCATGGACATCTGATAGTGCTCTTGCATCATGTGACCAAACTCATCACTCTATCTTTTGTAAGTGCAGCCGAAGATAATGTCGTCCACATAGATTAGGCAGACAAACAGTTCATCATCATATGTCTTCGTGAAGAGTGTGGGATCCAGGGAACCAGGTTTGAAGCCTTTGCTTTTCAGGAAGTCTTTGAGTGTGTCATACCAAGCACGAGGGGCTTGTTTGAGGCCATACAGTGCCTTGTTGAGTTTGTATACCATATCAGGACGTTTTGGATCTTCAAAGTCAGGTGGTTGTGCAACATACACTTCTTCTTCAATCCTTCCATTGATAAAGGTACTCTTCACATCCATTTGATACAGAAGTATGTTGTGATGATTTGCATAGGCTAGCAGTACGCGAATAGCTTCAAGTCTAGCCACAGGAGCAAATGTTTCATCGAAGTCAATCTCTTCAACTTGAGTGTACCCTTGAGCAACGAGATGAGCTTTGTTTCTGACAACTAGACCATGCTCATCCTGCTTGTTGCGATATATCCATTTTGTGCCTATTATGTTGTGCTTGCGAGGTTTAAGACGCTTGACAAGTTCCCATACGTTGTTCAGCTCAAACTGTTGAAGCTCTTCTTGCATTGCTTGAATCCATTCAGGTTCCATAAAGGCTTCAGCAACTTTCTTGGGTTTAGATATTGAAACAAATGCAAAGTGCCCACAGAAATTTGCTAGCTGTGTTGCTCTTGAACGAGTAAGTGGACCAGGTGCATTTATGCTGTCAATTATCTTCTCAACTTGTACTTCATTTGCAACACGAGGATGAGCTGGACGAAGATTTTGCTCTTGCTGTACATTGTCATCATCAGGAGGATTGTCTTTAGGCTGAGCATTGTCTTCTGGTGGATTTGGAGCATAAATGATGAGTTCCTCGTCAGGCTGTGCTTCAGAAGGCATGATTTCACCTGTTCCCATTAGCTTGATAGATTCACTCGTTGAAGCTTCATCCAGCACATTTGGAGGGAACTCTCTTTGTGAACCATTCGTTTCATCAAACTGCACATCCTCAGTTTCAACCACTTTATAGAGAAAGATGTTGAAGACTCTGTAGGAGTGTGAGTCCTTTCCATAGCCGAGCATGAAACCTTCATGTGCTTTTGGTGCAAATTTCGACTTGTGATGTGGATCCTTGATCCAGCACCTAGCTCCAAATACCTTGAAGTAACTGACATTTGGCTTCTTGCCAGCAAGGAGTTCATAGGACGTTTTCTTCAGAAGCTTGTGAAGATAAACACGGTTGATGATATGGCATGCAGTATCAATAGCTTCAGGTCAGAACTTTCTTGGTGTCTTGTATTCATCAAGCATCGTTCGAGCCATCTCAATTTCGGTTCTGTTCTTGCGCTCTACGATGCCCTTCTGCTGAGGTGTGTACGGAGCTGAGAACTCATGAGTGATTCCCATTGTGTCCAGATAAAGATCAAGGCCTGTATTTTTTAACTCAATTCCATTGTCACTTCTGATATGCTTGATCTTGATGCCATAGTTGTTCATGGCATGGTTGGCGAAGCGTGTGAAGACATCTTGCACTTCAGTCTTGTAGATAATTATATGCACCCATGTGTATCTTGAATAATCATCAACAATGACGAAGCCATAGAGACAATCTGTGGTAGTGAGTAGGGCCAAATAAGTCCATGTGAAGCAGCTCGAAGGGTTTGGATGTTGTCATGATTGTCTTCGAGGGATGCTTGGCCCTAGTCATCTTCCCAGCTTCACAGGCACGACACGGATGATCTTTCTTTAACTTGACGCCCTCGATGCCTACCACGTTCTTGTTCTTCGCGAGAGTGTGCAAGTTCCTCATGCCGGCATGTCCTAGCCTTCGATGCTAGAGCCAGCACTCTGAAGCTTTTGCTAGAAGACATACGGCCATCTGCGGTCCAGCTGAGAAATCTACCATATACAGATCACCTTTTCTGTATCCTTCAAAGACTAGAGACTTCTCCGATTCCATTAGTACAAGGCAACGATATGTTCCAAATATCACTATCATGTTTAAGTCACAAAGCATTGAGACAGACATTAAGTTGAAACCAAGGGATTCAACAAGCATGACTTTATCCATGTGTTGATCCCTTGATATTGCAACTCTACCTAGACCCAATACTTTGCTTTTACCAGTATCAACAAATGTGATGTGACTCTTGTTAGATGGAAGTAAGGTTGAGTCCATAAGAAGACTTCGATCTCCAGTCATATGATTTGTGCATCCACTATCCATAATCCATTCTGAAGACTTTCGTGTCACTCCCTACAATGCAGTTAGGGGGATAGGCTTCACCAATAGTCAATGTGAAGCATAAACATTTGACGTACAAGTGGATTATGAAAGCTTAGATCCAAGTTAGGAATGATAAGATGATTATCAAGCGATTGAGGAACAAAATAGATAGTAAGATCATTTGGGCATTTGATCTTGTTCCCTACAAGATGTTTTAGGTCCCCAACAATAGCATCAGACGCCTTTAATTTTCGGCTGGAGACCTTTCCT
This sequence comes from Secale cereale, assembly GCA_902687465.1. NCBI lineage: Eukaryota > Viridiplantae > Streptophyta > Magnoliopsida > Poales > Poaceae > Secale > Secale cereale. The sequence goes on from LR738712.1 coordinate 210,332,384, forward strand.
GCAAGAGAAAGTTAGTTCTTCTTAACCACCCACATCTTTAGGGGTGGCTTAGAAGCAATGAGTCTAAGAACAGCATCTGAGAATTTTGGCTTTGGAGCCATAGCAAATAGTCTTGCAGTAGGAGAATAATACTCAAAAGAATAAGCAGAGAAGTTCTTTGTTTTGTGAACATAGCGGTTTGAGAAAACATGCTCATATTCCTGGGTCTGAGTATAACCTCCCTGCAAAACATTGGCGTTAGGGTGACTCGGGTGAGTCCTCTGTCTGTATGAGGCCTTAGGACCATATGAAGCCTTTGGTCTGGGGTTTGTCTTCTTCCCAGGTGGTGTCATGATGACATTTACTAGAAGATTATCAAGAAAACCTTTGGGGACCCAGATCTTCTTCATAGGTGGCCCATTCCTGCAGTTAGTACCAATATACCTGGCAAACACTTCACCATTCTGATTCTTAAACAGTTTATAGTTTGCATCAAGGGATTCATCAATGATAATAGGATTAGCTCAAGTGAAGCCAGATAAGGTAGACGGATCCATTGAAGGTTCCTTTGCAGCAACCCATGTGGTTTTGGGGTACTGCTCAGGCTTCTAGTATGAACCATCAACATTCATTTTCCTCTCGAACCCTACACCCTCTTTCTTAGGGTTTCGGTTCAGTATCTGCTTTATGAGGACATCACATAAAGTATGATGCCCTTTGAGGATTTTGTACATCCCTGTTTAAAGCAAAGTCTTCAACCTAGCATTTTCATCAGCAATAGTAGTGGTATCCTCAGCAGGGGGGTTAGTTACCACATCAGAAGTTGAAGATACTGCAACAGTGGCAACAGTAGAACATTCAGCTACAAATGTAGCATTATCACGCTCAATGCATTTTAGACATGGTGGTTCAAATCCTTCCTGAGTGGAGCTGATCAGTTGTGCACGGAGTGACTCATTTTCGTTTTGAGGGTCTTCATGAGCCGCTTTCAATTTCTCAAGTTCTCGTTTCCTTTGAAGGTAATCATGGGAAAGCTTTTCATGAGTTTTTGAGAGCGATTCATAAAGACTTTCAAGTTCCTCGCACTTAACATGAAGATTTTTTATGTCTTCAATTGAGGACTGAGAATGGGTCATTTCCGCGTCCAACAGGTCATCCCTTTTGTCTAAGAGTTTTTGAATATGTTCCATAGCTTTATGTTATTCAGTGGCAATTTTCGCATGTGTTTTGTAGCTAGGTTTTGATTCACAATCAGAGTCATCTTCATTGGATGTTTAAAAGTAAGCATCGCGTGATTTTACCTTGGCACCGCATGCCATGAAGCAGTAGGTGGGAGCAGAGTCGTCGTCCTCATCATCAGTGTTGGTGACGGGGCCATTGTCTTCAGTGTTGAAGATGGACTTGGCAACGTAGGCTGTGGCTAGAGCCAGACTTGCAGCACCAGAATCGGACTCTTCCTCAGACTCCACCTCCGCTCTTCTGAAGCAGACTCCTCCTCTGAATCCATCTCTTTGCCAACAAACGCACGAGCCTTACCAGATGAATTTTTCTTGTGTGATGAAGACTTGGAAGAAAACCTTGAGGATTTCTTCTTGTTCTTGTCATGAGAATCATATTCCTTGCTCTTCTTTTTCTTCTTCTCATTGTCCCATTGAGGACACTCAGAGATGTAGTGACTAGGTTTCTTGCATTTATGACATGTTCTCTTCTTGTAGTCATGGGTAGAAGCTTCATCATTTCTTGAGCTAGGTCATGAAGAATTTCCGAAGCCTTTCTTCCTGGTGAATTTCTGGAACTTCTTCACAAGCATGCGAAGCTCCTTTCCAATGTCTTCAGGATCATCAGAACTACAGTCAGATTCTTCTTCAGATGAGGAAGCAGCCTTTCCCTTCAAAGCGCGAGTTCGGCCATAGTTGGGACCATAGATGTCATGTTTCTCAGATAGCTGGAACTCATGTGTGTTGAGCCTCTCAAGTATGTCAGACGGATCGAGAGTCTTGAAGTAGGGCGTTCTTGAAGCATCAGGGCAAGGATGTCAAATGAGCTATCAAGTGATCTCAGTAGTGTCTTGACGATTTCATGCTTGGTGATCTCAGTGGCTCCAAGTGCTTGAAGCTTATTTGTGATGTCAGTGAGGCGATCGAATGTATGCTGGACATTCTCATTGTCATGTCTCTTGAAACGATTGAAGAGGTTGCGAAGGACACTGATTCTTTGATCTCTCTGGGTTGAGACGCCTTCGTTGACCTTAGCGAGCCAGTCCCAGACTTCCTTCAACGTTTCTAGAGCACTCACATGGCCATATTGTCCTTTGGTCAGATGACCATAGGTGATATTCTTGGCAGTGGAATCCAGTTGGACAAGCTTATTGACATCAGCAGGGGTGAGACCTTCACCAGTCTTGGGAACGCCGTTCTTGACGACAAACCAGAGGTCCACATCAATGGCTTCAAGATGCATGCGCATCTTGTTCTTCCAGTAGGGGTATTCAGTGCCATCAAAGATGGGGCACGCTGCGGAGACTTTGATTATCCCTGCAGTCAACATAGCTAAAACTCCAGGTGGTTATACCGAATCACAAAGAACAAGGGAGTACATGGCTCTGATACCAATTGAAAGTGTTGTATATCGACTAGAGAGGGTGAATAGGCGATTATTATGAAAGTCTTCAAAACTTGGAAGTTTCGAAGACAAACGATAAAACCAATCCTATTTATATGCAGCGGAAGGTAGACTACACTAGACAAGCCATAGTCAAGTATTCAATGAAGTGAAAGCATGAAGACTAATAGCAGCTAGGCAGTATGGATCAGGATGGAAGATTTTATGAAGCCAAACATAATAAGTACTCACACAGTGATGTCAAACGGATAAGGCAAGCAGGCAATGACATCACAACAAAAGAAAGTAAGTAAAGAGAAGGGAAGGATAGAACCAGTAGCTCGGGGAAGACAGTGATTTTTTAGACCTCTTCCAGTTGTTGTGACAACTGTACGTCTGGTTAGGGAGTCTGAGATTTAACTCAGAATACCGCGTCTTCACCCTATTCCCCTTGAGCTAAGGACACCTAGTCCTCGCCCAATCACTCTGGTAAGTTTTCAATGTTGACTTCCAAACCTTCACAGACTACGTTCACCGGCAATCCACAATGACTCTTGGATGCTCAGAACGTGACGCCTAACCGACTGGAGGAAACACAGTCCTCAAGTGTAACAAGTCTTCAAGTCACACAAACAGAAAGACTTCAGTGATGCCTAACACTCTTTGGCTCTGGGTGTTTGGGCTTTTTCCTTACAAGGATCTCTCTCTCAAATGCTTCGGAGGTGGGTTGCTATCAAACGACAAAAGCCGTGTAATAACTCTGAGCAGCCACCAATTTATGGTGTAGGGGGTGGGCTATTTATAGCCACTGGGCAACCCGACCTGATTTGTCCGAAGTGACCCTGGATCACTAAGGAACTGACATGTGTTCCAACGGTTAGATTTCAAACACATGCGGCAACTTTACTTGGGCTACAAGTAAAGCTGACTCATCCAGCTCTCGACAAGATTTGCTCTCATTTTCTTTGCTTGAAGACATAGGATTTGGTTGAGCATCACTTCAGTCACTCTGACTTTGTTCACTTGGACCCCACTTAACAGTACGGTGGTTCCTATGACTCAACAAAGAAGAAAATGAACCAACGAAACATCTAACTCTTCGCGCTCCATAGTCTTCACACAATGTCTTCTATTGTCATAGACTTCAATATGATTATCTTCATGTACCACCATTGTCGTCAATGTCTTCATACATTTTTAGGGGTCATCTTTGGTAGGTAAACCGAATCAATGATGGACTACTACCTGTGTTATCCTGCAATTCTCACAAACACATTAGTCCCTCTACTAGGTTTGTCGTCAATACTCCAAAACCAACTAGGGGTGGCACTAGATGCACTTGCACCTACTAAGAGGGAGGATAAGGAGGCACTTATTTGTATGTGAAGATATAACTAGTGGGTCCCAGCTGTCAGCGGGAGGAATCATTTTTTTCCACGTAATATGGAGGCACATCCTTGTGTCCGAAGATATAGGTGGTTGGTTAAGCTATCAGCGTCACCATGCACAGTCGCCTTCTGATGGCTTTCATTGGTTGACCATGTTGACCACGCCGCATCGAGAGCACCAAGGCGGTGGACGATTGTGAGGCCAAGGAAGGGAATGATGCGGAGCTCGGGAAGACGAGGCAGTGGATGCCCGCACAGAGGGGAGTATGGTGGTTGACTAGTTCGACTGCAATGTGAGGATGCCGTCGCCGCAGAATAACAAGGGGGGTGGCTGAGTAGAGGGATGACTTGGTGTCGGTGTACAAAAAGGGGGGTACACTTTTTGTACCCCTATGACTGTGCACGGGCAGTCTGAGCCACGGGCACCACCACACCAAGCATGGAAAGGGAGGTGAGCCAGGGTAAGATCAAAGCTTGATGCAGACAGGAACATCGCCAAGAACAAGACCACAAAGAGCAAAGGGACGAAGCAGCTCGCCCCGGCAAGATCCTTGCTGGGGCCAGCTCTGGCAGCCCCGGGAAGACCCTTGCCGCGCCAGCTCGCCCCACGCCTACGGAGCGGATCACCCTTGATTCCTTCGCCCCCATGGGGGCGAGGATTCGGGAGATATCCCCGTGGTGGCATGCAGATCTTTGTGAAGACATCCAAGATCAGATACAAGTTAAGAAGACGACGAACCTTGGCAGGATCCCAGCCAGGGAGAACTACATGGCCCCCGGCAAGCACCTTGTCGGGGATGACAGCAGGCGCCGCGGCAGGACCCTTGCCGGAGCCCCGGCAAGGCCCTTGCCGAGGGCACCCGCAGGGCCACCGTCAGGCCCGTACCAACCGGGTTCCACCGACCCACACAGCTGCCTACCCGACCAGCTGGACAGGCTCCTGCATGGCAACCCACAGATCTTCGTGGAGACCCGCCGTTGCGCCACCTCAGCTGCCTGTCTGCCTACATGGCATCTCAGGCACTACTGGCCAGGGCGCGTGTCAACACGAGGAGGGGCAGCGACGGACAAGAAGGACGTCTCTCCTCGTCCCCGTTAAAGCAAGGACACCTAAGCTAAGCGCATTAAATGCGCCTTGTCCTGTTATGCGAGGGATAACCTCGCATCACTGTACCCTTTCCACCTCATGTGTCCATTGTGGTGACCCCTTTTTCCTATAAAAGGAGGCCTGAGGTGACCAGGAGGAGGATTCGTCTTTTTAGAACTCCTCATGACTCTTTTGGAGCTCCACACTAGCTGAAGGACACAAACATATAATCCACCAAAGCAGGAGTAGGGTTTTACGCATCTTTGCGGCCCGAACCTGGGTAAAGGAACAGTGTCCTGACTATCAGATCCGCCCTTCTCTCAACCCCGCGCCCCACGAGCGTTGTAGGGATTCTTGTGATCCCATAGGTGTCGATCCAAATACACCGACATCTTTGGTGCGCCAGGTAGGGGGCGTAGTTGTGAGAATCGGCATTGGCAGTCAGTTCGACGCTTCTTCATCGTCATGGCGCCCAAGAAGAAGACGACGGTGGCGGGTGGCCAGCCGGAAACCGGACAGCCCGTCCCGACCCGTGTGATTAGCGGACCGGTCGCGGAAAGAACCCAGGGCGCTGCTCGCGAACACCAACGCCATCCCGACAACTGGAGTTTGGGAGGTGGCGACGTTTGTGCGCCTGGTAACGGGCCACACACCGCCAGTTCCAAAGATGGAGCCCGACCCTCCACAGGTGGCGCGGGGCCTTCCAAGGTCACGGTCGCATCACCCGAAGGCGACGCAAGGGCCTCCAGAACTCCCACGCCGGCGCCAACAACGCGCTCTTCTCAAGGAGCGCGTGACGAACGGCGTCGTCACCCCGAAGATCCCGGACGTCGCCATGGGAAGGTCCCCGAGCGCCATTCTCGGGACGTAGAAGTCCTGCCCGCCCGCGGAATCACTGGTGGAGACGATAGGCGGCCATGGGATCGTGATGGAGCTCCCCCTGACACGGTCAGGGGTCGAAGCGCGTCACGGTCCGTGTAGGTTTCGCTACCATTGACACCGGCCGAAGCTTTGGCGCGCGCGCAGTTGCTCCTCGACTTTCCTCCCGTTACGGGGAAACTCGATGAATGGAGAGCCACCATCCGAAGCCTTGTCGCGGTCGCCAACAAGGATGATCTAAATCCAGCGGAGCTCCCTGGTCGACGCTCCGATGGATTCCCACGCCCGAGTGGCGGGAGAGCCGGCAGCGCCGTGACTACGGTGCATTCGCCTCCACCTCGCCCGATGCCGCCTACGTTGACTCGTCGAAACGTCGCCGGCGACGCCATCTCCATAGCGTCGTCCGACCCGCGGCGACCAGCGTCAAGTTCTTCAGGAGCGAGCTCATGAAGACGCTCGAACCACCATCGAGCGCCGGCGCGGAACGCGCCACCGGTCAGATAGGCGAGCAGGGCCTGTTACTGACCGCCTAGCACCGGAAAGCCCTGGAGGTCTACCTTACGAGGTAGGCTGTCCAAATTTTACCCGTGAGCTACGGCAGTTCCAGTGGCCCTCTCACTGCACCTTCAAGCCTGACGTTGGCGAGAAGTACAACGGCAAGACCCACCCGTCGGAGTTCCTCGGCATCTACACCATCGCGATGCAAGCTGCCGGGGCCCGCGACGATAAGGTTCTTGCGAATTACTTCCCGTTGGCTCTTAAGCCTAACGCCATGTCGTGGTTGATGCACTTGCCAGTAGACTCTATTTCCTGCTGGTCCGACTTGTGCCATGAGTTTGTTGGCGCCTTTACTGGAGGCCACCAAGCCCATGGCCAAGCAAGTGACCTGCATGTCATACCCCAGAAGGAAGGCGAGTGTCTGCGCAAGTACATAGAGAGATTTAGCCGGGTACAGTACAATATCCCCGATGTTCACCCTGCCGCCATCATCAGCGCGTTCCACCAGAACATGCGCAACCGCAAGATGCGCGAAGAACTGGCGATGACCAAGGTGAAGGATGTGGCAGAACTCTATGTTCTTGCTGATAGATGTGCCCGGGCAGAAGAGGGAAGGAAGTACCCCGGCGAAGGCGCCGGTGCGGAAACCGACTCTTCGGACGACGATACTACCGACCCAGCGAAGAAGGGACGGAACCGTAACAAGAAGCGCAAGGGGAAGGCCGTGCTTGCCGTCCAGGGATCTGATAACACCGCTCCGCCAAGAAAACCAAGGAGGGTGACCCTGGCAAGGAAATTGCCAGGTGTGTTGCCTGCCGGGCCTTGGCGGCTGCCGAGAAGCCAGGAAACTACGCCAAGTGGTACTCCAAGATCCATCGCACCAAAGGCCATGATCTCCAGGACTGCCACCAGGTTGAGCTACTTGCTGAGAAGCAAAGGGCTGAATACAAGAGGCGGGACAAGGAGAAGGGCCAAGACGGCGCTGAGGGGTCCAGCAAGAAGCGTGATGGCCAAGCAGGCCATCGTGGCAAAGAGAAACAGCAGGAAAGGCCCGCCAGGGGCCGCGACAGAAGACCTGAAGACAACGATCACGATGAGGATGACGAGTCCGGTGGCCAAGAGTTTCAGAAGGCTACGGACGCCATGTGCGTCGATGGTTGCGCCTTGCTGCATGCTTCTCACCGCCAGCTTAAACAGTGGGCGCGTGAGATTATTGCAGCAGAGCCATCGTCTGGTACCCAAAAGCCGCTGAAATGGTCCAACACACCTATCATCTTTGACACCGAGGATCACCCTGCTCGCACTACAGTGGTCGGGTGCTTGCCATTGTTGGTTTCACCGACAATACACAACCTCAAGGTGACGAAAATGCTACTCGATGGCGGGGCCGGTCTGAACCTACTATCGCCCACCGTGATCGAGAAGCTGCAAGTTCCTGATGGAGACCTCGAAGAGACGGGCACGTCTCAGGGGGTCAGCCCAGGGAGGAGTCAACCGAAGGGGAAAGTCATGCTGCCCGTGACTTTTGGAAGTGATCTGAACTACAGGACAGAGGATCGTGTTCGATGTTGCCAAGATCCCCCCTGCCTTACAACGGGATCCTTGGCCGCCCAGCGCTGGCCAAGTTCATGGCAGCATCACACTATGCCTACAAAACCCTGAAGATGCCAGGGCCCGTGACGATCATCACCATCCCATCCGATAAGAAAGATGCGTTGATTTGCGCTGACCAATTGTACCAGCAAGCAGTTGCGGCAACTGCCACTACGAGGGCACTTGCTCCTGCCACTGGAGCCCCGTGAGGGAAGAAGAAGAAGACCGGCGAGACCTCGGGCGCCCACTCCGGCAAGCGCACCTCTTCGGAGTGTTGTGCTCCCGTCGAGGACGTGCCAGAGAGCTCCACCGGAAAGAAGAAGACCGGCGAGACCTCAGACACCCACTCCGTCAAGCACACCTCTTCGGAGTGTCGCGCTCCCGTCGAGGACGTGCCAGAGGGCTCCACCGGCAGAAACAAGAGATCCAGGGCCACACCGCCGGGAACCAAGAAGGTTTCTGTCAAGGAGGACAGTACGGGAGGGGATTTTACCATAATCTCCGCCCTTGACAACAAATAGGAAGACGCGCTCGTCACCTTCCTGCGGGAGAATGTCGACGTGTTTGCCTGGCAAGCATCCGACATCCTCGGTGTTCTGAGGGAGGTGATTGAGCACCACCTTGCTGTCTGTCCTCATGCGCGGCCCGTCAAGCAGAAGGTCAGGAAGCAAGCTTTGGAACGGCAAGAGTTCATCACCTAGGAGATCCGGAAACTGGAAGCTACGGGTTTGGTAAGAGGAGTGCTCCACCCAACGTGGTTGGCCAATCCAGTGGTAGTGCGCAAGGAAAATGGGAAGTGGAGGCTGTTTATTGATTACACGGATATCAATAAAGCCTGTCCCAAGGACCCCTTCCCGTTGCCGCGCATAGACCAGATTGTTGACTCCACATCAGGGTGTGACCTGCTGTCATTCCTCGATGCCTACTCCGGCTACCACTAGATCTGGCAAGAGAAGGCGAAGAGAAGACAACATTCGTCACCCCACGTGGTACGTACTGTTTTGTACGAATGCCTTTCCGGTTGAAGAGTGCTGGCTCGACGTTTGCATGGGCAGTCCAGATTGATTTTGAACCCCAGCTCCATAGAAATATGGAAGCTTATATGGATGATATAGTGGTCAAAACCAAGAACAAGGCAACCCTTGTATCGGATTTACAAGAAAGATTTGTAAACCTACGCAAGATCAACCTCAAGCTGAACCCTGAGAAGTGCGTCTTCGGCGTCCCGTCTGGCAAGTTTCTCTGGTTCTTTGTCTCGCAGCATGGGATAGAAGCCAATTCGGACAAGATCAAAGCTATAGAGCAGATTGAAGCGCCCAAACGGGTCAAGGATGTGCGTCGGCTTGCTGGCTGCGTTGCCGCCATGAGCAGATTCATTTCCAAGTCTGCCGAGCGCGCCCTCCCCTTATTCAAGATTTTGAAAAAGGCAGGCCCAATGGAGTGGCCGCCAGAAGCTGAAGCGGCATTACAAGATCTGAAGAGGTATCTTTCCTCCACGCCAATACTAGTTGCGCCTAGACCACAAGAACCGTTGCTGCTATACTTAGCGGCAACAAACCAGGTGGTCAGCGCCGCACTAGTAGGGTAGAGAGAAATCGATGATAAGGTGATTGCAGCAACAGAGCCCGATGCCATTGGTGCAGAGGCGACACAGCCGGTTGGAGTGCAGCCGAAGAAGAAAATGATGCAGCATCTGGTCTACTTTGTTAGTTCCCTCTTGCAGGGGGGCTAGATCAAGGTACTCCGCTGTGTAGAACTTACTCTTTGACCTTCTTATGGCCTCGAGGAAGCTGCTTCACTACTTCCAGGCGCACGAGATCGCTGTCGTCACTCGCCTCCCTCTGCAACGGATATTGCACAATCCAGACGCGACGGGAAGGATTGTAGAGTGGGCACTGGAGCTGTCCAGCTTTGGCCTCAAGTTTGAAAGTACCTCGAGGATTCAGAGCCGAGTCCTGGCAGAGTTCGTCGCAGAATGGACCGCAACGCCTGAGGAAGAAGTCGAGGAAACTGCTCTCGCTGGCAAAGAGGCAAGTTGCGGTTGGATCATGTACTTTGATGGTGCTTTCTCCTTACAGGGCGCCGGGGCTGGCGTACTGCTGGTCGCGCCCACTGGAGAGCACCTCAAGTACGTAGTCCAGATGCACTTCCCTAGGGAGGTATCAACGAACAACACTGCTGAGTATGAGGGGCTGCTTGTTGATCTTAGGATCGCCGCGGACCTCGGAATCAAGAAGCTCATTGTCAGGGGCGACTCGCAACTTGTCGTCAAACAAGTCAACAAGGATTACAAGTGCCCGTTGATGAAGTCCTACGTCGATGAAGTGAGAAAGTTGGAAGAGCGCTTTGACGGTATACAGGCGGAGCACGTTCCCCGAGCGGAGAACGACATCGCCGATTACCTGTGAAAGTGAGCTGCCCTCAAGCTACCTGTGGAACCAGGTACCTTTGTGCTTCAACTTTCTTAGCCATCCGTTGATCCATCAACAGAGCAGAACAAGAGGAGGAAATCAGGGCCCGGCAAGTACTTTCCCACCGAGCTCCCCGGAGCCGCCGGCAAGGATGTTGCCGGAGACACTGAGCCCGCCACCAGAGGGCTAACACCGGCGGAGCGTCAAGCTTTTTCCGTCGAGATGGCCGCTCCCTTGGCGAAGGAAATGCCTTTGGTCCTCGCCATCGAGCCCCAGGCTCAAGCGTGGGCGCAACATACCGTCCGATTCCTTTAGACTGGGGAACTTCCTAAGGAGCAGGAAGAAGCGGAGAAAGTAGCTTGTCGGTTTGCCATGTACCAGTTCGTCGATGATGTCCTGTACAGAAGGAGACCGAACGGTGTGAAATTGAAGTGCATCCCTCGAGAGGAAGGACTGGAGCTATTGGCAGAGATACATGGAGGCATATGTGGATCCCACATAGGGTCGAGAGCCCTTGCCGGCATGGCATTCCGGCAAGGCTTCTTCTGGCCCACTGCCCTCCAGGATGCGACGGCACTGGTCACTAGGTGTGAAGCGTGCCAGTTCCATTCGAAGAAACTTCATCAACCAGATCAAGCCCTTCAAACCATTCCTCTCTCCTGGCCCTTCTCAGTCTAGGGGCTCGACATATTGGGCCCTTTCCCCCGCGCCGTCGGGGGCTTTGAGTACTTGTACGTGGCAATCGACAAGTTCACAAAGTGGCCAGAGGTGGAGGCAGTAAGGAAGGTCACAACTTAGTCAGCCGTCAAGTTCTTCAAGGGACTAGTGTGCCGTTTTGGTGTACCCAACAGGATCATCACCAACAACGGCACACAGTTTACAAGCCGCACCTTCATGCAATATACCCAAGACCTCGGCAGCAAGGTCTGTTTCGCTTCCGTTGCTCACCCCCGAAGCAATGGTCAAGCTGAGAGGGCAAATGCTGAAGTGCTGCGAGGATTAAGGACAAAGACCTTTGACGGGCTGCACAAGAGCGGGAGGCGCTGGATTGATGAATTGCCGGCGGTTCTTTGGTCGATCAGAACAACGCCAAATCGAGCCACCGGCCAGACGCCCTTTGCCCTGATATATGGGGCAGAAGCAGTTCTCCCCACGGAACTCATATACGGGTCACCTCGAGTGCTCGCTTATGATGAGCTTGAGCAAGAGCAACTGCGACAAGACGACGCAATGCTCCTTGAGGAAGATCGTCTTCGGGCGGCTGTGAGAGCAGCGCTCTACCAGCAAGCCTTGTGCCGCTACCATAGCCGCAAGGTCCGTGCCCAAAGCTTTGAGGAAGGCGACCTTGTTCTCCGGCGCGTTCAATCGGCCAGGAATACGAACAAGTTGACGCCGAAGTGGGAAGACCCTTATCGGGTAATACGAGTCACCAGGCCTGGCGCTGTCCGCCTGGAGAGCGACGATGCCGTTCCGGTGAGTAATTCATGGAACATCGAGCATCTTCGTAAGTTTTACCCATAAGGCGCAGCTTGCCGGGCCCCCCGGCAAGCCACCCTTTTGTACAAGCCTTGCCGGCAAGGCATGTAACCCTTTGTACAAAGCCAGGCGCAGACCCTGAGCATAAATAAATGAAGCGCTGGCGCCCTAAGTTATAGCATGCATGCTTAGTCGAGTCTCGTCCTTGGTTAGGTCGAGTCATTGTCTTTCCTCTGTATTCTTTGGTTCACAGGACGCGCAGGCATCCTTGCCGAAGCCACTTGAGGGAAGGAAAGAAGAACAGGAAGAAGAAGAAGACCAGCACCTAGGCCTCGGTGAGCCAGTATTGCCGGAGGCTGCAAGGGCAAGAATTTTCCCACGGCTGACTAGGGTTGCCAGGGGCTGCGGCTTCAGATAAGGTCTTTATCCCTTATCATGCATTCCATTATGGACTGAGGTATGTGAAACCTCGCTCTTTTCCTTAATCTACAGTGATCCCATAACTCTAGGCCCTAGGGCTCGTTCCTGGGACTAAGTTTGGTCGTAGTCGCGGCAACAGAAGGATAAAACGAGGAGCCTGAGCCCACTTCATCCCTGCCTCCGCCAAGGGCGTGAGAAAGGTCGAGCGAAGTAGGGAAATGGGAGGGCCTGTTGCCGGCGAAAAAATATTTATCTTAAAGATATCAGGGATTCATTCCCTGTTGTGGGTTCTTACCTACGAACAAATGACCCGGCAAACATTCCTTTTTCATTAAAAACATTACATTCAGGTACAGCCCATAGGGAATGAAAAACATGAATAAGGGGATTACATGTTTAAACTTAACAGATGCCCGAAGGCTTACAGACTAAAAAGAGATAAGATGCATGTAATGCCTTTCTTGTCCCTCTCCTCAGGAGGTAGGTTAAGGAGGCGAGAAGGGCAAAAGGGGCGCCTAGGCGAGCTACGGGTGGCAGAAGACACCAAGAAGGAATCTCGGCGGCCTCCCTAGGGCTGGACGGTGATGACGGCGCCAGAGGCAGAGCTCGAAGACGAGGCGGCAGGACGTCAGTACGCGTCGAAGGCGTCGGTGCCCGCGTACTCCGACATGACGACCTTGCTGCCCGCCTTCTTCCTCTTCCTCCTCCGCAGCCTCCCTACACCAGCCGCCAAGGAGACGGCCCCGAGAAGTTCAAGGAGCCGGCGACACGGATGATGGGGTCGTCGGTGCCACCAGGAGCGGCGCCCGACACCTAGTCGGACCCGTCATCCTGCCGTCCACCGCCCTCGTCGTCACTGTCGCTGTCCTCCTCGTCACCCTCGCTCGAGGAGGAGTCTTCGTCATCGGAGGAGCTCTCCACGAAGTACCTCGCGCGAGTCCCGAGGTGCCCGAAGACCTTGACGGAGAGGTGGCCGTCCTCCATAAACTTGAAGTGGAGGGTGAGCCCATCCGTCAAGCTGTGGATGCGAGCGAACCTCTTCCATCTTTGGCGAAGATACATCACATGAGGGGCAGGGAAGTCGACGCGGGCCCGCGTGCCACTGATCCTGCAGCCCCTCATCTGCAGCCGCAGCGACTCTGGCGGATCCACCTCCATCTCCCGCGCAAATGGAGTTGGGAGACAAAGACGACGGCGCGGCTCCCCCCGCATCCTAACGAAGAACTCACAAGGGTCATCTCCAATATGACCTTCCATTGGAGGAGGAGCTACAGGCGGGGGCGAGGCCGACGGGCCGCCCCGTCCTCCTCTTCCCTGACCGCCCCGGCCTCGCCCACGGCCCCGCCCTCTTGAAAGTGCAACTAATCCCCGGGTGGTTTTGGTAATTAATAACAACATATATATCATTGAACTAATAGTTACTTGAGAATCTTTTCAGAGAAGTTCGATGATATGGGTATGGAAATGTCTGAAGAAGTGGACCCCTCAAAATGCTAAGGCAAGCATTGGAAAGAGCTCAAGACTCCATTTTTGGTTTAGTGATCAAAGATCACATTGAGTCCATAGGAAAAGCCAATACTATTAAAAGGGGATGAGGTTGTGTTGATGATCTGGTTGCTCAAGTGCTTGGTGATTTAGCTCCTTCAACTATCAGCAACTTTCACTACTAAACACACTCATAAGTAATCTCGGACAAACCGATTCTTCCAACTCAGTCCCACCGAGATGAACCACCTCAGTTATTTTCCAAACCCTAGAAATTTCGGTCCATCCGATTCTGAGTTCGGTCTCACCGAAACTGGACTGCCAACCTTCTGTAACCGTTTGTCATCATTTTGGAATATCCGAGTTGTTAATTTCGGTCCCACCGAGAATGGCAAGCTCCTACCTTTGACTCATATCGGACACACCGAGATGGTATTTTCGGTCCCACCAAAAACCCCAACGTTCACTATATTTGAACTTTCGGTCTGACCGAGTTTTCACTTCGGTCTCACCGAGATTGCTCAATTATGTCTGTAACGGTTGGATTTTGTGTGGAGGCTATATATACCCCTCCACCCCCTCTTCATTCGTGGAGAGAGCCATCAGAAAGTACTACCACTCCTACCTTACACTTTCTGAGAAGAGAACCACCTACCCTTGTGTTGAGATCAAGTCATTCCATTCCTACCATATGAAACTTGATTTCTAACCTTCCCAAGTTGCTTTCCACTCAATCCTTTCTTCCACCACAGCCATATCAGTGAGGAGAGTTGAGTGTTGGGGAGATTATCATTTGAAGCACAAGAGCAAGGAGTTCATCATCATCAACAACATCTATTACCTTTTGGAGGGTGGTGCCTCCTAGATTGGTTAGGTGTCGCTTGGGAGCCTCCGTCTTCGAGATGTGGAGTTGAACCAAGAAGTTTGTAAGGGCAAGGAGATCGCCTACTTCGTGAAGATCTACCCCGAGTAAGGCTAGTCCTCCGTGGGCGTAGGCCATGATGGAATAGACAAGGTTGCTTCTTCGTGGACCCTTCGTGGTTGGAGCCCTCCGTGGACTCGCGCAGCCGTTACCCTCCGTGGGTTGAAGTCTCCATCAACGTGGATGTACGATAGCACCACCTATCGGAACCACGAGAAAAATCTCCGTGTCTCCAAATTGCGTTTGATCTTCTCCACCTCTCTTTACTACATGTGCAATTTACTTTCCGCTGCTTATACTCTAGAATTGCATGTGTAGGGTGATACTTGAATTGATCATAATTGTGAAACTGCCTAAAACTGTTCATGATCTAAAGGCAGAATTTTTATATTGTCAAGTAGTCTAATCACCCCCCCTCTAGACATACTTTCGATCCTACAAGTGGTATCAGAGCTTTGGTCTCCATTGTTTTGGTTTCCATTGCATTGGACTCCATAAGCTTGGTTTCACAACCTAGGAGAGTATGGCGTCTAGTGAGGGTAATTATCGTAGAGGTCCTTACTTTGATGGTACAAATTTTGCTAGTTGGAAGCACAAAATGAAAATGCATATTCTTGGTCATAACCCAGCCGCATGGGGCATTATTTGTGTTGGTATGCAAGGTGAATTCTTCGAGGAAGGAAAAGTTCTGGATCGTGAAGCTACACCGGAAGAGTTGCGGATGTTGCAAAACAATGCTCAAGCTTGTGTCATTCTCTTCAATGCTTTGTGTCCCGAGGAGTTCAACAAAATCAGCCGTCTTGAGAATGCTAAAGAGATTTGGGATACTTTGGTTGAAATGCACGAAGGTACTGAATCTGTGAAGGAATCAAAGCTAGATATTCTTCAGGGTCAACTTGACAAGTTCAAGATGAAGGATGGTGAAGGAGTCGCTGAAATGTACTCTAGGCTTGCTCTCATCACAAATGAGATTGCCGGCTTAGGAAGCGAAGAAATGACCGACCGTTTCATCATCAAGAAGATTCTAAGAGCTTTGGATGGAAAATATGACACCGTGTGCACTTTGATCCAAATGATGCCAAACTACAAGACTCTCAAGCCAACTGAAGTCATTGGAAGAATTGTTGCTCATGAGATGACACTTAAGGATAAGGAAGAGCTTCACAACAAGTCAAGTGGTGCTTACAAAGCTACAAGTGATGCTCCCACTACCTCAAGTGACAAGTTAATTTCCAATGAAGAGATAAGCCTAATGGTTAAGAACTTCAACAAGTTCTACAAGAATAGAGGCAAATAAAGAAGCTCAAAGTCTAGATCATATGATGAAAAGAGATCTTCTAGTCGTGATCGAAACTGCTACAATTGTGGAAGACCCGGACACTTCTCAAATGAGTGTACGGCTCCCCACAAGAGAAGAGAAGAATCTCCAAGAAGAAGAGCAAGAGATGAGTCACCTCGGAGAGAGAGAAGGAGTAGAGATGATCGTTATGAACGAAGACCCTCTCGGAGAAGCAAGGATTCGGAGAGGAAACACAAGTCATCAAGGAGCTACACAAGAAGAAGACATCAAGCTCATATTGGTGAATGGGTCTCCGGCTCCGACTCCGACAATCAATCCGATGGAAGCTATCACTCCGACTCCGACTACAGTCAAGATGAAGGTGTTGCCGGACTTGCACTCGTATCCTCCAACTCCAACTCCTACGACTTATTTTATTCACCAAATGAGGGAATTGGAAGATGCTTCATGGCTAAAGGCCCCAAGGTAACACACCCTGAATTCATTGACTTTGATAGTGATGAGGATGACTTGCTTGGTGAAGATGAGCTCTTGCATGATAAATCTAGTGAGCTTAGTAATGATGAAAATGCTAGTAGTCTTTATAGTCGAGAAGAGTCGAATGACAATGCTATGAAGGAAATTGAGCGTCTAACTAAAGAACTAAACACTCTTAAGTTAGCTCATGAAACAACTCAAGAAGATCATAGAGAGCTCCTAAGATCTCATGAGAAGCTACGCTTCGAGAAGCTCACTCTAGAGCAAGAACATGAGTTTCTAAAAGCGATCAATGACGATCTTCGAAAGAAGAGTTCTTCATATCTTGCCAAACGACTTCTCTTGTCTAATTTCTTGCCACCTATTAAGACTAAGCATGACAAGCATAAGAAAAGTTCTTCCTCTAGTAGTAACAATAACAATGTCAAATCTAATGTTGTTGCTTCTAGTAGTTCTCTTGATTCCACTAACAATGTTTCAAGCCAAGTTACACTTGAGCAAGAAAATAGCTTATTGAAGGAAATCATAGAGAAAGGTGTCTACAAGAGTCTTGCCGGAAGCAAGAACTTTGAGGAAATTGTTCGCAAACAAGGAAGGCACCGGAAGAATCAAGGGATTGGTTTTGAGCGAAAGTTCAACGCCGAAGGTGTTGAGTGGGAAGAAGGTCAATACCCTACTCCACAGTTTGTTTCTCAAAAGGAGAAGTATGATCCTACTTCTTCCAATGTGGAACAAGCTCAAGATGACCTTCCACCACAAGACCACAAGCTAAAGGCCAAGGACAAGCTTCAAGAGGAGATTGATGCATTCATTGAAGCACCTCAAGCCATGGTCAAGTGGGTTCCCAAGGACACATAAAGTTCTACTTCGTCAAGCTCAACTACAACACAAAGGATTCCCATCAAGATGATGTGGATCCCAAAGAAGAAGAACTAGAAGGTTCTTGAGGGTGACTCCGCCAACATACTTCACTCATATTCATTTTGGCAAGAACTTGTGCAATCAACTTCCACATCATGCACTAGTTCATGGAGTCACAAACCCTCTTGTTGGTAAGTCAAGGGACAAGGTAATCATTGCTTTCATGGTTATCATCCTTTGTGAACTTCAATCTATGTCTATGGATATCCTTGTTTGTTCCTTGTGGGACTAACCCATGTAGGTATTGAAAGTGCCCTAATCCAAAGGATAGCTCCCAACTCTTGATGATCTACATCAACTTTGAGCATCCACATCTTCAACATCTACATGAAGTCTTCTACGACAACCCAAGGTTAGTTTGACCCTTTAAAAGGGGTTCTCACATCTAGGGGGAGCTTTTCTCTAAAAATTGAGCTAAAGCATCTTCAAATGATGTGAACACATAAATGCTTTATGTAAAAGTGGTAACCCCACTTGTGCTTAAACGATGAGTATGACCTATGATCAAATGTTCTCATTTGACTCCTAAGTCAAAATACTCATATATAGATGACCTAGTCATCGACAAATTGTGTGCTAGTAGCTAGAGTGTTGGTTGTGCATGTTTGACACATATTTCAGTTGCTATCTTATTGTGTGAGCATGTTGAATGCATGATTTCATCCATTCCAGGACATCCATTTGTTGTTTTGATTGTTTTGATTTTTCTGGCCAAATGGATGGACAAGAATGCCTAAGCACCTTCCCTAGCTATCTATGCTTTCTTGTCTCAAATTCCATTCATGCTCATATCACAACTTTGAACAAGTCATTTTCGGACCCTCCGAGTGAGGAGCACTCGGAGCCACCGATCCGTTTAAGGCTGACTTCCAAAACCTTCTAAGTCCATTTCGGTCTGACCAACTTTTCCATCTCGGTCCAACCGAAACGCTTAGACTGATCTAGGTTTCATCTCGGTGAAACCGAGTTCAAAATCTCGGCGTGACCGATATGTGTAACTGCACAGCAGTTAGCCATTTCGGTGTCACCGAGTTTTTCAACTCGGTCCCACCGACAGTATGGGGATATATATACTGAGGGCAGCGCGCGATTTAATTGTTCAAACCGTTTCGCCCCCAAGTCCCCTGCTGCCGTCGCCCTGGTCTTCGGATCGTCGCCGTCGTCGCCTGTGCGCCCTCGCCGCAGGTCTCCGCCGCCGTCAACGGTAATCTTCTCCGCGCCGTTGCCGCCGTAGAGGGACTCCACCAAGTTAGGGTGAGTCCCGATCCCTCTCGTGCTCCCCATCTGATTCTTGCACGATTGGTTTGCCATGTATCTATCCATGTTTGAGATATTCCTTAAACATCAGATCAGATCCTTTTAGTTTCGAGCGAAATTCTTAGGTTTAGGTTTCCACGGAACACATCTCGGTGAAACCGATTTTGAAAACTCGGAATGACCGATTTGGCCTCTGCCATTGCACTGCACCGTTCGGTCTAACCGATTCGTGCAAATCGGTGTGACCGATGTAGAGTCTTAGTGAAACCCTAGTGTTTCGGTAGGACCGAAACCCATTTCGGTCTGACCGAAAGTGGTGTGTAGGTTTCTGTTATACACTTCGGATTCACCGAAACTGAAAATCGGTTTGACCGAAATGCATTCTTTGAAAACTCAAAACTAAGATTTGAACTCATTTTTTCGCAAAAACCTCTGCAGTTGTGATAACTCTTCTACTCTGCCTATACCTTATCTTTTCAAAGGTTGTCAGCCATGTCAGATGTCAGTGACAGCCAGAACAGGTCTGAGTCACCTTTTGCGGAGATCCCTGAGGCAGATACTAGTCCTGAGGCTAGTAGTTCCAGTGATGATGGTGAGAGGAGCACCCCTAGTGGTTTGCCTCCTGCAGCCACCAGAACCAGAAAGAAGAGAAATTCTGATGATGAGGACTCTGACTTCGTTGCTGAGGAAGTTACCTCCAAGCCCAAGAGGAAAGTTGTTGCCAAAGAGCACGAAGGGCAGCAGTCAAAGAAAGGCACCAGCAAGGTCAAGCAGTCAGCTGTTGCCAAGAAGCTAAACTTGGAAGAGCCAGCTCCAAGTAAGGTGAAGAAAACTTCCAAGAGGAAGAGAGTTGTGTATGCTGAACCTCATGTTGATGCAGCTGAAGAAGAAGAAGAAGATGCACCCCAGCCTCCTCCTCAGAAGGCTAAGTTCATGGGTGATGCTATTAGGGCTCAAACCTCTTCTAAGCCCAAGAAGCCTGCTCAAGCCAAGGCAGCTCCAGCCAAGCCCAAGAGGACAACCAGGAGCATTCCAGCTTCTGAGAAGAACAAAGGTGAGATGCCACCGTCTGAGTCTGATGAAGAACATGTGTTGCTGAAGCTCCGTCCTAAGTTGCCACTCCACAACGATGCTCATCCTCAAGCCGAGGATATGAAGGCAAGGAAGGATAGAGGTCTCAGGCTATGGAGACAGTGTGATCCATATGCTGTGAGGAGAAGGACTGCTGTGGACCCCAGATTCCACACCAGAGAGCAGCAGGACTTCTATGAGACCGTGCTGATGGATAAGAAGCCTATTGTTGCTGATACCAGGTATGTTGACTGGAAGTACATTGACAGTGAAGAGCACCGAGACTTCTTTCCCCATGTGCATGAGAGCTTCAATGCATGTGGAGTTGATGAGTTCGTGGGTCAGAAGCTGACAGATTGGAATGACGAGATGATCATGCAGTTCTACGCCACAGCCCACTTCTATCCTGATGGCAAGATCACCTGGATGACTGAAGGTCAAAGGTTTTCTTCGTCTGTTGAAGAATGGGCAGAACTTCTGAATGCTCCAGTGCAGAGAGAGGACGACATTGATGTCTATGGGATTCCTAAGAAGAGCCATGATTCCATGAAGAACATGTACAAGGAAATCCCCGCAGCTGATTTGGAAGGGTGGAAGCTTGGCTCAGTGTACTATCTCCAGGCAGGTCTGACCACCACAAACACTATTTTGAGGCATACCTTGATGCCCAAGTCTGGAGACCACCGCATGATTCGAGGCTATTCTATCAACATGCTGCACATTCTTGATGAGAAGGCACCTTTCAAGGTGATGGACTTAATGGTAGAGACCATTAAGAGGACTGCAGCTGACCAGAAGAGGTCGTGTGGATTTGCCCCGCAGATTCAGATGCTCATCAATGCCAAGTTTGGCACAGGCAAATTCATGTTGGATAGGAAGCACTTGCCACTGCAGCCAGAGCATGAAGATAACGTAGTTGTGATGGATGCGGCGGATCCAACCTCAGTTGAAGGTCAAGCCAAAATTGAGGCTGCTAAGAAAGCCAAAGCTGACAAAGAGGCAGCAGCAGCAGCAGCTAAACCAAAGAGCTTCGGAGAGCAGATTCTTGAAGCTACCCAGAGGATTGAACAACGCCTGGCCAGCATTGAACAATCTCAGGAAACCCTAGAGAGGATTGTTGAAGACATGATCCACGCTCTGGACGTGAAGCTGACAGAGATTCAGGTGACCGTCAACAAGCTTGAGGCGGACATGGAGGAGGCAAGGCAGGAGAGAGAAGAGCTCATGCAGGATGATCTAGTCCAGGACTCTCATCGCCAGACTGCTCAGGTTCCCAGAGGATCCCGATCTGCAGCTATCCCAGTGACTGACTCCAGGGCTACCACTTCAGCACCAGCTACAGCTCCAGCTCCAGCATCCACTCCTCCAGCGCAGACATCAGCAGAAGTCTTCGCCGATGCCGTCATTTCTACTCCGACATCTACCCAGACGGGAGCCGCCAGCAGAGCCCACAGTGACGCTTAGCTCTATATCTTTTCGAACTTTTTGGTAACTTGTTGCCAAAGGGGGAGAAATTGTATAGATCATAGGGCTTCGAGAGAGAGAGAGTGCTCTTTCGTTCTTTTGCCGGTTTTCTTTGAGATACATTTGGTTCTTTTGGTTCTTGATACTTTCAGTGTGCTTGCTACTACGGTTGATGCTACCTTAATGAGTGCTTGGTCATACTATGCTTTAATGTGTGCTTAATGCTTATCATATGCTATTCCTTCTTGTATGATCATTTACTCAAGTCTTGGTGATTGAGTGCATGTTATTCATTCTTATCATTTTGTGCGCTCCACCAAGATGTATGTGACATGGAAGAGTGACCCATAATCCTAATCGATTGTGCATTTGCATTCAAACGCAAATTTTAAATAATGCACAAATTTAGGGGGAGCTCTTGTTTATCACATACTTCTCAAAGCGACGATATTATTCATTGATTATATCTTTTGTCGAAGCTTTGATCTATATGTTGTCATCAATTACCAAAAAGGGGGAGATTTAAAGTGCAACTATTCCCCGGGTGGTTTTGGTAATTAATAACAACATATATATCATTGAACTAATAGTTACTTGAGAATCTTTTCAGAGAAGTTCGCTGATATGGGTATGGAAATGTCTGAAGAAGTGGACCCCTCAAAATGCTAAGGCAAGCATTGGCAAAAGCTCAAGACTCCATTTTTGGTTTAGTGATCAAAGATCACATTGAGTCCATAGGAAAAGCCAATACTATTAAAAGGGGATGAGGTTGTGTTGATGATCTGGTTGCTCAAGTGCTTGGTGATTTAGCTCCTTCAACTATCAGCAACTTTCACTACTAAACACACTCATAAGTAATCTCGGACAAACCGATTCTTCCAACTCAGTCCCACTGAGATGAACCACCTCAGTTATTTTCCAAACCCTAGAAATTTCGGTCCATACGATTTTGAGTTCGGTCTCACCGAAACTGGACTGCCAACCTTCTGTAATCGTTTGTCATCATTTCGGAATATGCGAGTTGTTAATTTCGGTCCCACCGAGAATGGCAAGCTCCTACCTTTGACTCATATCGGACACACCGAGATGGTATTTTCGGTCCCACCGAAAACCCCAACGTTCACTATATTTGAACTTTCGGTCTGACCGAGTTTTCACTTCGGTCTCACCGAGATTGCTCAATTATGTGTGTAACGGTTGGATTTTGTGTGGAGGCTATATATACCCCTCCACCCCCTCTTCATTCGTGGAGAGAGCCATCAGAAAGTACTACCACTCCTACCTTACACTTTCTGAGAAGAGAACCACCTACCCTTGTGTTGAGATCAAGTCATTCCATTCCTACCATATGAAACTTGATTTCTAACCTTCCCAAGTTGCTTTCCACTCAATCCTTTCTTCCACCACAGCCATATCAGTGAGGAGAGTTGAGTGTTGGGGAGATTATCATTTGAAGCACAAGAGCAAGGAGTTCATCATCATCAACAACATCTATTACCTTTTGGAGGGTGGTGCCTCCTAGATTGGTTAGGTGTCGCTTGGGAGCCTCCGTCTTCGAGATGTGGAGTTGAACCAAGAAGTTTGTAAGGGCAAGGAGATCGCCTACTTTGTGAAGATCTACCCCGAGTAAGGCTAGTCCTCCGTGGGCGTAGGCCATGATGGAATAGACAAGGTTGCTTCTTCGTGGACCCTTCGTGGGTGGAGCCCTCCGTGGACTCGCGCAGCCGTTACCCTCCGTGGGTTGAAGTCTCCATCAACGTGGATGTACGATGGCACCACCTATCGGAACCACGAGAAAAATCTCCGTGTCTCCAAATTGCGTTTGATCTTCTCCACCTCTCTTTACTACATGTGCAATTTACTTTCCGCTGCTTATACTCTAGAATTGCATGTGTAGGGTGATACTTGAATTGATCATAATTGTGAAACTGCCTAAAACTGTTCATGATCTAAAGGCAGAATTTTTATATTGTCAAGTAGTCTAATCACCCCCCCTCTAGACATAATTTCGATCCTACACCTCTCCCTCTTCCCCTCGTGGCTGGTTCAGCCACTACTGGTGCAGGAGAAGGGGGACGCGTTGTCGAGCAGCGACCCTCGCCGCCACCATTGAGGAGCCGGGATTTTCTATCTTCATGGCGAATAGAAGAGAGGAGCAGAAGCTGAAGGAGAAAGAAGATGGATGAGTGCGGGGCGCCGTCCCTCCCTCCGCCCTTTATAAGGGGGCGGGGCTGGAGCTCGACCGCCCCGCTCGGCCAATCAAGACGCAGAAGGCAAGGGGGGCTAGGACCGACCCGCCGCCCCAACCAGCGACGGCTCGGTTTCACGCCCCCACCGCTCGCCACCTCGAACGCATGGGAGGCACGTGGCGAACGTGCAGGACCGAGGGGATGGGTGAGGCGACCTCTCCCCACCCCATGATCGTGGGGAGTGGACGCCTAGACGACCGCGCCTCGGCCCCATCCAGTAAGTGGGCCGCGCCTCCACACCTTCCCCCGTATATGGGGAAGACGCGGGCCGCCTCCTTTCGCATTTACTGCGACGTGACGCATGCCTGCGGAAACTGCCCCACGCATGCCGCCCATGTCACGCACGCCCCTCCACCCCGCGCCGCGCGCGCGGGTCGTGGGAGGCACAGCGCGCGGAAAATTTTACCACGGTGAAAACCGCCCCGCATGCCCACACACCGTTCTGGGCCTGGCCCAACAACGTGTCGCGCTTATGTGTGGCCCAGGCCCGGGGGCTCCTGTCGGTGTACAAAAAGGGGGGTACACTTTTTGGTCCCCCTATGACTGTGCACGGGCAGTCTGAGCCACGGGCACCACCACACCAAGCATGGCAAGGGAGGTGAGCCAGGGTAAGATCAAAGCTTGATGGAGACTGGAACAACGCCAAGAACAAGACCACAAAGAGCAAAGGGACGAAGCGGCTCTCCCAGGCAAGATCCTTGCCGGGGCCAGCTCTGGCAGCCCCAGCAAGACCCTTTTCGCAGCTCGCCCCACGCCTATGGAGCGGATCACCCTTGAGTCCTCCGCCCCCATGGGGGCGAGGATTTGGGAGATATCCCTGTGGTGGCATGCAGATCTTGTTGAAGACATCCAAGATCAGATACAAGTTAAGAATACGACGACCCTTGGCAGGATCCCAGCCAGGAAGAACTACAAGGCCGCCGGCAAGCACCTTGCCGGGGATGACAGCAGGCGCCGCGGCAGGACCCTTGCCGGAGCCCCGGCAAGGCCCTTGCCGAGGGCACCCGCAGGGCCCCCGTCAGGCCCGCACCAACCGGGTTCCACCAACCCACACAGCTGCCTACCCGACCAGCTGGATAGGCTCCTACATGGAAACCCACAGATCTTCGTGGAGACCCGCCGTTGCGCCACCTCAGCTGCATGTCTGCCTACTTGGCACCTCAGACACTGATGGCCAGGGCGCGTGTCAACACGAGGAGGGGCGGCGACGGACAAGACGGACGTCTCTCCTCATCCCCGATAAAGCAAGGACACCTAAGCTAAGCGCATTAAATGCGCCTTGTCCTGTAATGTGAGGGATAACCTCGCATCACTGTACCCTTTCCACCTCCTGTGTGCCACTGTGGTGACCCCTTTTTCTTATAGAAGGAGGCCCGAGGCGACCAGGAGGAGGATTCGGCTTTTTAGAACTCCTCATGACTCTTTTGGAGCTCCACACTAGCTGAAGAACACAAACATATAATCCACCAAAGCAGGAGTAGAGTTTTACGCATCTTTGCGGCCCGAACCTGGGTAAAGGAACCGTGTCCTGACTATCAGATCCGCTCTTCTCTCAACCCCGCGCCCCGCAACCGTAGTAGGGATTCTTGTGATCCCATAGATGTCGATCCAAATACACCGACACTTGGCCAGTGGTTGGAGTAGGCGGGGGCAGTGAGTCTTGGTCGGTAGCACAGCCGGCCACGGGAGGCAGGAGCATGCGGTCCCTACCGCGCTGGTTTGGTTGGTTGTAGCAAGAAAATTAGAGATTGAAGAAGTAGAACAACCGTTGGATTAAAATCCAATGGTCATTAAAATCCAACGGTAACTACTCATAGAATCATTTGTTAACTATAAGTTGGCAACGCCCTGCGTGCGCACCAACTGAGTAGGGCCACAAGTCAGCCTCCAAATATGATGGGACCCGGTTGTGAAGGGGAGCAATCAATATTTTTTGCTTAATAAGGAGGCACTTCCTTGCATGCGAAGATATAGCTGGTAGGTCCCAGATGTAAAAGAGATTATTCATTTTTTGTGTGTGATAAGGTGGCATTTGCTTGCGTGTGGCCAAGCACCATGTGGGTCCGTACTGTGAGCCTCTCCACGTACTTCCCTCTTCCGATGTTCTCATTTGTTGGCAACATTGGCCATGCCACGGGAACAACACCAATGTTGTGGACGTGGGCGAGACCCATGAAGGGATTGACTAGGAAGCGGCAAAGCAACATCGATGGAGGGATGTGGGTTAGTAGAGGGATGGCTTGGCCAGCAGTGGGAGTAGGAGTGGGTGGTGAGGCCTGCGCGGCAGCACACCCGGCCACGGGAGGTGGGAGCATGTGGTCTCGCAGGCGCTGGATTTGGCGGCTGGAGAAAGAAGATCAGAGATTGAAGAAGCACGGCGGCCGTTGGATTGACATCCAACGCTCACTTCTGCTAGATTCTTTTGTTGACTAATGTAAAATAAGTAGAAAATTCTTCCATACGTGTCAACTTAATAGGCCAACAAGTCAGCCCATTTACTATTTTTTTTAATAATTTACAGCTCATTAGCAAATTACTATGTAATTTATTACAGTCCATTTTCTTCTTGTTGGCTAGGACCAAGGTTTAAAATTTAAACAAAATTTTGCATATTTCAGTGAGGTCCAAACTATTTTTAATACCGAAATGTCGAGCCAGATTTAAAGTATTTTTAGTATATATTTAAATTAGGTTAAAACACAATGAAATTGGAAATCTCAAAATGTGGAAAATTCAGAAATTTGAATGTAATTGCCAATTTGTCGTGTGTTTTGTATATTTACAACCCAGTTAGTATTGTTTTAAGATTTACAGCCGTCTTGAAATATTTGCAGCATAAGAGGGCGGAGAAAAATAATAGGCCTGGGTTGGGTTGCCCTGGATCTGGTATTCTTCAGAAAAAATAAACTGGGCTAGCATTTTCTAAAGAAAAAATAGCTGGGCTAGTCTGTGGTGAACGTAAAATAGAAGCCTGGGCTAGACGGGCCACAACCCTGTCGAAACCCTGCTTCCCTCTTAATAGTAAAAAATTGCCTGAGCAGCTACATCTTAGGTGTCAACCGCTCTTGCGAAGTTCTCTTGTCTATTGACTATACACTGATAATACCATGGTCCAAGATATCAACAAACCACTAGGAGGAAGCATTTTCTCTTTTCCTTGTATATATAATATAACAACGAGGAACTTTCTTGCGTACGACCATGGCCATGGTGGGTCCCTATTGTCATTATACCCATGTACAGTCCTCTCCCGGGTCCTCTCATTTGTTGACCATGTTGAGAACATGAGACGTCGGCGCCGTAGTCAGTGCACAAAGGCGTGTGTAGGATGACAGCGAGGCCTCGGACAGGGACAAACATGAGTCGGGGAAGATGCGGCATTGAAGTCTCGGGAGAAGGGGAGTACGAGGGTGAGGGTTGACTGGTTCGGCTACGGAAGTGTGGCCGATGTCGGCGTTAACGATTTAGGAGACGATGGGGCAGCGATGCGTGCGCTGAGGGGCAACCAGCCGTGGGAGGCGGGAGCAAGTGAGCCTACTTGTGCTGGTTTGGTTTTGGCGGCTGAAGTAAGATGAGACTGAAGAAACATGCCAGACTATAAAAGCAGTAGGGGGTACTTAACAACCCTAACTGAAAGCATCAGGACCACATAACAACCATATCTGAAAGGAGTATTAGTACTTATACACGTTTAACCATACAAAGCACGCCTCCAATAGTGCTATTTTGCCTACAACCAAGGGTGAGGCCACCAAGCCCCAGGACAAGGCCCATGCGCCACCCCGCGCATCCACAAATTTATGAAAGGGGCTTCATCTAGCAATGTGGTCAAGAAATAGGATATTCGCTTTAGAGCCTTGGAAACGCATGAACATAAAATTTTGTCCTATTCTTCAAGATCAGCATGCCTTCATAATTTGAAACCGCCCATGGATAAGTATATTTTCACCTCTAAGGGAAATGGAGTATGTCGACATAAACATCATGTTCTGCCCAAGAGCAAGTCTGACTCAACCATGGTCATGCATCTGTATAAGAACAATAAAACTGGGCAGTTTCTGTTTCAAGAAGACCACAGTTGTAAAACTATGTATAAGCAAGCGTTCATGAACAACATATAAAACAGAAAAAAGCACGTACCATTAGTTTCTTGAGACAGTTGGACATGTTCAATGTGTGCACCAGTGGCACACATATCCCATGTGGCCTTCCACCATTGAAATGCCCCACGAGGTCCTCAACACGATCGATAAAGTGTATTGGTGGATGAGTTCCCAGTCAACTTTTGTGCCATCAGTAACAGTCAAGTTCTTATCAAATAGCTAACGAGTTGTTTCCTTCACTTTGTAATAACCTACGAGAACCACCAATTATAAGAAATAGTAGTTAGAGGTATCATCTTCGTGAGAGAAAGGAAGCACAAATTGTTGCTACTTCTAAAGTCAAATCGTGATTAGTTAGACAGAATTGGTGGATTAAAAAGTAATCAGGCAATATGCAAGAACTAGATACAAAATTAACATGGATGAACTATTGGAACAACGTCGGGGTAGAAGGTCACACGGAACATGAGACCAGGATCTGCTAATTTCGTCAACATTCTTGTGCCAACTTTCAGTCTGTAACACTTGACAAAGTTTATCCAAGACCGGCCATAAACACTTCTTGGTTAATGAAGACAACTGTGAACTTATACCCATGGCGTTCCTATAGTGTGACCATTAACAGGTGTATTCAGTTATGTCAAGGCCGACCTTCTTGAGTACATGCGTTCTGACAAATTAAGGGATGCAATAGAGGAAAAATAATACGAGAAAACAATTTATTCTCTATCCAAATCTAGAAACGATTTCCTCTTTCACATCAGTGTTGACCATGGTACTAGTACCTTTTATCCAAATATAACAATGCAAATTTCCAAATTAGTCGACAACTTGTTCAAAAACCCAAAACCTCCCGGATAGAAAAGAGGATTCTAGGAACATACCATGTGCTTTTTAAAATCTTGTGTTAGGATGAGAAGGAACAAGTATGGCGTCTTGCCAAGGGCGCAGAAACCTAGAGGGTCCTCGCACTTTGGGCACTCCAACGAAACACAATAGATTCAGTACGAAGAAAGATGCATAAACGACGATGGTTGACATCCTAGGATTATTGGTGACGAAGGGACTAGGATTTATCGGGGATGGATGAGGAATTCATATATGGTTCTCCACGAGAAAACCCCCTGCGTTATATTGAATTGAGGATCATGCATGGCTTGCATTTTATTTTTTTATTTGTGTTATACATGCATGGTCTTGAAAAATGAATGAACTGTACTTACTGGATTTTTGTTGTATTTGTGTGTGTGTGTGGTCATATGCTTGAATACATACAAAGTTTTCTCACCACCATACCATTCATCTTTTCAATTTGAATTTGCAATGAAAATTTATTGTGGACACCACGAAATGTGAAATCCACGTTGAGATCACTATATCAGAAACTCACTCCAATTCATGAAATCGTCAGAAATCAATTACCATGCCTTTTGGAATGACTAGTTATTTCAAGAAAAATATGGGCATTGTAATACATATAGATTCGTTCGGCAATTGAAAAATATTCTTTTTGTATTGGTAGCACCCGACGGTGCCAGCTAGACCGGTCTCGTTTCGTGCTGGTGGCACGCGTGGTACACACATTAGCCAACCTCAACCAAAAGAACCGTGACAGTATTTAACTTCGCGCCTCCACTGGAGCCTCCGTGTTTTGAGTTGAAATATCTAGCAACTAGAATTCTAGCCCTGCGAAATTCCCCTCGTGTTCCCGGTCCATAATGACTACCAATGAACAATGAAGGGATGCTTTAGTAACTATCCCATATTACCTACCATGTCGAGCATAGTTCAATTCCCACGGCATACATTGCCTACTAGAGTACTACACTAGGATGAGTAGAGAATGGAGCTCCGTTTATTCGTGCCGACTCGAGTACTATATCACACAATGCACTCGTACCGAGGGATTATATTTTTACTCTCCATAAATAATTTATTTGAAGTCTAACTAAGAAAAATGTTTGACCAAATTATTTCTAAAGAAATATGAACATCTACTCCCTCCATTCCTTAATATATGTCTTTTTAGAGATTTCAAAATGGACTACATACTGATGTATATAGACATATTTCAGAGTGTATATTCACTAGTTTTTCTTTGTATTTGGTTTATCTTGAAATCTCTTAAAAGACATATATTTAGGAAAGGAGGGAGTACAACAGTAAAGATGTATCGCTTGAAAATTTATTTCATGATGTAGGTAAAGATATTGTTTTGAATCCAGGATTTTAAGCTCGAGAAATCCAAAAACTCACCTGAAATTTATGAAACTAAGCATGGTCTCGTGATATGGCACACTTAGGCTATCGTAATTTCCTTGTTCAATTTTAGACAAGCTGCTTATGAGAAGTTGCACACATGAGGAGCCAAAGTATTTTGGATGAAAGAGTTGTCACGTTAACGTGAATGGTTTCACTATTCAAACCGTAGGTGTTAGACCAACGTGCAGCCACGCGTCCTGCTTCTCGTCGGCACGGGCCGTCCGAGCAATCATTTGAGTCGACGAGAGGCATGTGAGGAGACAACTGCGTATGTTGACCAAGAGGCGTGCAATCAGGCCACTGCGTAGGCTCATTGGGAGGCATGGGAGGCGAGCCCTTTGACCATCCTCCACCATCCACCTTCCTCCCAATGACCCCCACATTTAATGGCACCGCGCCATAGTTTGAATCACCGCTGCACTCCCCGGTGTCGCTACAATCTTCTGTCTTCCTCTTCGATTTTCCTCTCGTCTAGCTCCAATCAGCATGACCTCATCGTACGGTATGCCGCATCATGATGGGTTTCCCTTAGTATTCCGGTTTCCTGAGAAAGACACCCAGCCGGAGTCGCAATAACATAAGACACTTTAGGACGAGCTTGAATTGGCCTTGTGGGAAGATGTCGCGCATGTCCTCGCTCCCGTTCTAGATCCCATCATCGCGCATGCGCAAGCACCCATACCCGTGTCATTGATGGGATGGAAGCCGCACATTGTCTCTGAGCTTGAATCCAGAGGGTTCCACGAGATCCCCGCTGTCTATCACACGCCCGTCCACCTGCCAGCACATGTGCATGTGCATGCACTGACGCACGCGCCCGTGCCGGTGCTCATGCAAACGAATGTCTCCACCATGCCATTGCGAGCGCATGTCCCCACGCCGGTGTTAGTGCCCCCCCCCTAGTGACAAGGATCGTAGTCGTCGACCGCTTCCTTGCACCAACGACAATCACCAACTCATGCCAGCTGACTGGCTCCTGGAGAGGAGCTACTTCCCGCCGCAAGACGCCGCCGTCCTTGAAACTTGGGCCAACGTCCAGGGTACGCCAATCCACCGCAAGACGCTGCCGTCGCTGCCGGTCAGTGGCCCGACGACACACAGGGCATGGCAGAGGAGCCACTTCCCGCCGCAAGACGCCTCTGCCGCCGCCGCGTGATCTAAAATTTTCCATGAAAGACATTCAGATTGCCATGCTTAAAATCCGAATGTTTGGGATTTATCATTTCCTGTTTTTGGTTCAATCATGGTTTGAATGTAAAGTCGCAGTCAGACTGACTGAAATCTATGCTTTGATCGATTGACCATTCTGCTAGAGCCCAATCAAATTAAATAAAAAAGTCATCAAGCGACATGTATTCTTTCTCATCGCAAACATTTCATATTAAATACCACGTCAATTCCATATACTTATTTAGGGAAGTTGGTTCCAAATACTTCTAGGGCGCCAGC
Source organism: Secale cereale (assembly GCA_902687465.1). Taxonomy (NCBI): domain Eukaryota; kingdom Viridiplantae; phylum Streptophyta; class Magnoliopsida; order Poales; family Poaceae; genus Secale; species Secale cereale. The sequence continues at coordinate 210,363,676 of LR738712.1, forward strand.
AGACCCCTTATTCGAGCACTAGGCAATACATCTATTCAACCACGCATTTAATTATTACTAGTTAAATACTACTAGCATGAAATTGTCTGTCATGGTCACTTTTGTTCCTAAACTTGTAATATGTAGTACTACTAGTAGGTGAATCTGGTGCCGCAACTTGTTAACACGTCCAGACATGGTCGACGGCATTGGGCACCTACCCTGGGTGGCGCGCCATGTTTACTTTTCTTTAACATCGCCCGCGTGTTCTTCGTGTTTTCCCATGTGTCTAAACGTAGAAGGGGATGATAGAGAGAGAACAGACATATGACCCACAAGTAAGTGGCTCAAGGAAGGGGAATAGTATGTGCTGATGAGCCGGTTCCACTAATCAACTAAAAGTAATATAAGAATATGCTATCCATTAAATAGGAAGTGGTAGTATAAAAACGTGATACCAATGAAGGGGGGTACAACAAAGGTTGCTACTGCATTTCCTATTGACGTGCGCTTGGAAGAGCGTGGTCGCCTATTTGATCCTTGTCCTTTTTCATTTTTAATTTATATATGGGTCTAGATTTGTTCCATGACAGGTACCCCCCGGGTGTTTAGTTTGTAGCACTTTAATTTCTGGGTCAAAATTTGTTCCATCATAGGTGGACTCGAGGTGTATAGTTTGAAGCTTAATTGTAATAATTAAAGAGCACACCAATGTTTTATTTTGTAAAAATAGCATGGTGCGATGTGCAAGGTGAGAAAGAGCATGCAAGAGAGGGGTGACGGAGCAATAGGGAAATCATTTGGGGGAGGGGCAAGGGGGTTGCAATGGTTTTTGGAGTAGTTGTGTGTTGAATGCTACAAAAACAAAATCTAAACTCACTAAATTAAGTGCCTTCACAAAATAATTCAAGGTTGGAGTCCCCTCCAATGTAAATAGCTCCATCTCTGTGAGAGATGGAGAAGTAGCATCTATGTGTGGAGAGACAGCGTGAGAAAGCAAGGTCAACTGATACATCGATGATAGATACACAGACAGAGTGAAGCAAGGTCAACTGATACATCGATGATAGATACACAGACAGAGTGAGTGTGGCCCAACCTTTGGTGAAAAGATACATATGCTATTGAGAGATATTGGGCGATTGAGCTTTTGGGGAAGGTGATGGATTTAAGAGAGATATTGAGTAATTGACCTACATGGACGATGTGCATGTGATGTCTACTACACAACTTATTCTTGTAGACTCGTGTTGGGCCTCCAAGCGCAGAGTTTTGTAGGACAGTATCAAATTTCCCTCAAGTGGATGACCTAAGGTTTATCAATCTGTGGGAGGCGTAGGATGAAGATGGTCTCTCTCAAACAACATTGTAATCAAATAATAAAAGTCTCTTGTGTCCCCAACATACCAAATACAATGGTAAATTATATAGGTGCACTAGTTCGGCGAAGAGATGGTAAAACAAGTGTAGTAATGATAGTGGATATTGATTTTTGTAATCATAACAAAAAAAACTGCAAGGTAATGAGTAACAAAAGTGCGCAAAAATGGTATTACAATGCTTGAAATGAGGCCTAGGGTCCATAATTTCACTAGTGCAATCTCTCAACAATGCTAATATAATTGGATCACATAACCATCCCTCAATGTGTGAGGAAGAATCACTCCAAAGTTCCTATCTAGCAGAGAACATAAGACGAAATTGTTTGTAGGGTACGAAACCACCTCAAAGTTATTCTTTATGATTGATCTATCAGGAGCTCGTACTAAAATAACATCAAGTTATCATTTCCAATCGATCTATCAAGAGTTCGTACTAAAATAAGACCATATGATACACATCAACCAACTCTAATGTCACCTAGATACTCCAACTTCACCGCGAGTATCTATGAATTGATTGTATGATATGCATCAAACAATTTTAGATTCATAATAACCTTTCCAACACAAAGAACCTCAAAGAGTGCACCAAGATTTCTATTAGAGAAACAATGACGATAACGTGCATCAAACCCTATGCATAGATTACCCCAATGTCACCTCGGGAATCCGCAAGTTGAGTGCCAAAACACATATCAAGTGAATCAATATGATAACCCATTGTCACCACACGTATTCATAGCAAGACATACATCAAATGTTCTCAAATCCATACAAGTATTCAATCTGGTAAGAACGAAATCTCAAAAGTAAAACTCAATTCATCACAACAAGATAGAGAGGGAAAAACACCATAGGATCCAACTATATTAACAAATCCCCACTATAGGAATCAGGTACTTTGCCATCTGCCATGGTAGACGGCAAAGGACATCTTCATGAAAAGCAAAAGCCTTTGCCACCTACTGGCAGACGGCCCCACTTCCAGCACAGAAAATATCGGTAAAGGCCAACATTGCCATCTACATAAATTGAGCGGACGACAAAGATCTTTGACGTCTGCCATACAGTGAAAATAGACGGCAGAGCTAGTGGAAGACAAAGCACTGAGGTTAGCCCCCTTAGGTGGCTAACGGCAGACTTTTCCGCCTGCCTGCAGACAGCAAAAAGACAAGCTCCTTTGATGTATGGAATGTGACGTTAGCTGACCTTAGGTTGCTACTGGCAGACTTTGCTATCCGCCACCGACGGCAAAGTCACACCAGCCTTTGTCGTCTGTCACAAACATCAAAGTAACCAAATGGCTGAGACCAAGTGCTCCCAGGTTGAATAGGTTGCTGCCACGTGTGACGTTTGTCATTTGTGGCAGACGGCCTAGAGCCCTTTGTCGTCGGTGGCATACGGCAAAGTGCCTATATTGCCCCTTTTATTCTTTTTTTGTTATATCCAAGCATTTTCATAGCAAATATATTTCTCAGCGCAAACAATATGAGCAAGTCTCACAGCAAATATAGGATATCGAACACATAAGTTTCATCCATATATACATAATTTCATCCATACATACATAGTTTCATCCATATTACAATAGTTTCATCCATAGGTAGCAAGTTTCACATTGTTCATTGATACAAAATTGTCGGATCTCGGGTTCCGGAAAAACCCTTAAGGATCGAACTCTGGGGTGCGCACGAAGATCTCTCTTTCCGCCCTAGCTCGTCTACTCACCGATCCCTAAGCCTAACTTGTTAGATCTGAAGAACAAGGGACACGAAGTTTAAATTGGCTCGGGCCACCGTTGTGGTGTAATACCCTAATCTAGTGTGGTGTGGTGGATTGCCTTGTAGGCTGATGAAGAACTAGTACATGGATGAACTACCTCCTGAGGAGAGGAGTTCTTGCGCTCGGGTGAGCTTGTGGTGTGTGGCCTTCTATCTGATAAGCTCAAGATGAGATGATCCCAATGGTGGTGGCTAGTCCTACATATAGTGGCCCGGGTCCTGTCCCCAAATATTGACTGGGAAGGCTCTGGTGATGACGCCGTCATGGGCTCCGCGATGACCTCCGTTCTGCCGTCATGCTGGTCTTGGTCTAGTTGCACCGATATGGGAACCTTTTCCTGATGCCTCGGGACTCCACGCCTGCACCTGCTCCCTTTGCACCAAAGGGGGAACTGGCACTCTACGCCCGCCGACGCCCGCATGGCCTTGGTCGTCACTTCTCACGTCACGAGGACCTCGTGAGCTGTCCCTTGCCTCGATATCTCCGATCCTCACGAGCCGGCCTAGTGAGGCCGCCCCAGGAGACGCCTTGCGTCGTCCGCCTCGCGAGGCTTGGCCCCTTGTGAGGGTCTTGAATGGTTGTTGAAGATGTTGGGCCATACCAGGCCGCTTGATGAGCCACGCCCTGGGCCGCAGGCAGGCAATTCTGGGTACCCCCATTCCCAGAATGCCGACAGTAGCCCCCGGGCCCAAGGTGCGTTCGGGCTTGGCTTCGCGGCGAAGCCAAGGGCCAAGGGCGGAGTGCCGCGGGCCCCAAAAGCCCGCGGCCTTGACTGACGTGTGGCAGCTAATGGGACGTGGGCGTCTCCACTTCCCCACGGAGCCTTGGCGACGGCGCGACTTGACAAGTCCATGCATGCACAGAAGTTATCATTACACGCGATTAAGGGGGCCGGTGGTTGGCCTTCTTCTGTCTATAAATAAGGCGGCAGGCGGAGTCCTTGCTGCCTATCTTCTTCCTTCGTTCCTCTCACTCCTTCTTCTCTCTTGCCCTTTGCCTGACCGGGTCGCTCATGGTGCCACCCAGGAAGTTCTCGTCCATGGAGAAGGGGAAGGTTCGGCAAGAGGGGCCCGGCTCACCACCAGCTAAGAGGGGACGAGGTCTTCCCCGCAAGCATGCCGGGACTCCCGTCGGAGTGGCTAGCAGGCGTGGGCGGGCCCCCACGGCGCCGGCAACCGCTCCTGGTAACCTTGGTGGCGACTCTTCGAGCAGCGGGGGGCTGCCGTGGCGCTGGTGGTCCTGTGAACGAAGAGAGGCGCTCTGGGGTCACCACGCCTCCTTAGCCACGCTCCCACTTGGCGAAGGTGACGTTGGAGTTCGTCGTGTGGTCAGAGAGCCTAGTTGGCACCCGGCTCCAGCTCCCACGCTCCCTAGCGGGCGAACTTCTTGCTACAAGCTCCAGATGCTTTTGGTTGTAGGCGGATGGTTGGTGCAGCAGGGCTTCATGGGTCGCGGTGGAGGTCTCCGCCTTGGGCGTCGTGACTCTAGCTCATAGCTGGCAGACATTTTCCCGCGCGTGTGGCTTGGGCGGACGGTGCACCCTACATTTCAAATATGGCGATGACTCGACCCTCTTCGTGAGGGTGTTTGGGGAAGACGGGCACTGCGTCTGGTGCTGCCTCGAGGACAACGGCGGAGGCAAGGTGGTTGGCCTGGGCGATGGCCGCAGCTCGTCCAGCTATGGCGGCTCCTCCTCAGTGGTAGCTCCAGCAGCGATGGCTACGACCAGTCGCCCTGCCTCCGTGCCCGCCAGGAAGGAGGTGCTGGGTCGTCTCGTCATCATGCTCAGGTGAAGCGCGAGGAGGGCTCCGGCTGAGCTTGGGGTGTAGGTCCTCGTGAGCAGTTGCGCCTTGAAGGTCGTCGTCTGCTATTCTTGGTTTTTCTTTCTTCCTGCATCACTCGAGCAAACAAGTATGGAGCCCTGGAAGGGCAAGTAATGAATCGTGGTTTTACGATATTCGTCACCGTGCTTAGTGTCTCTGTCCATTATTGTGCGATCTGTGTGCTATGCGCTTTTAGGGTGAGGAGACCTGTCTTGACGCACTCGGGATTGCCTTCATCTCGTGAAGTTTGACCCTTCGTGAGGTTGCAAAAGTCATTAGGTGGTTATTATCCTTTACTTCCCGAGGCCCTTGATGCGGGCTGAGCATGGTCGGCCGCCCCTTGTCGCAGTACCCGTGGGGCACGGACATAAGGATGGGGGGAGTGCCTATCACAAGCCCTGGTTTGGGCGCCTCGTGGAGGCTAGGGGGAGCGCCGGGGAGAGCATCGTGCAACTGCCACTCTCCCTGAGCTAGCGCGAAAACTGAGAAAAGGACCATAGAGGGAAATCAAAACCAAGCAATTGAGGAATGCCAGAACCTTCAGAATCCATTAAAAAGAGAATACAAGGGCAAGCCAACTCCAGAAAGAAAATGAACGGCCGCATCCGGCACCTAATCTAGTCTTCTAGCCAGCGCGGAGCTAAGTGCTCCCTCTAGGACGTGCAAGGGAGCAACCGAGGCCCGAGGGTGGCTCTCCGGAGACTCCGGGGCATGTTCAGCCCCACTCATTATTACATGAGAGTGTCGCAAGCGGAGATCTTCACAGGCGTGAGCCTTGCTTCACAGGCACTGGGCCTTGGCTTCTTAGGCGCAGTTCCTTGTTCCTCGCAGGCACGGAGCCTAGTCTTCTCAGGCGCAAGGGCCTTGTTCATCGTAGGCACAGAGCCTAGTCTTCTCAGGCGCAATGGCCTTGTTACTCGCAGGCACGGAGCCTAGTCTTCTCAGGAGCAAGGGCCTTGTTCCTCGCAGGCACGGAGCCTAGTCTTCTCAGGCGCAAGGGTCTTGTTCCATTGATCGAACCTCCGGAGGTGCCGGATGTTCCACGCGTTCGGGACGGGGACGTCGTCCCCTGTTTCCAGGCGCACGGCGCCAGATCTGGAGACGAGGGCGATCTTGAACAAGCCTTCCCACATGGGTGAGAACTTGTGCAGCCCCTCCCTGGAGAGGACCCTCCTCAAGACGAGGTCACCTACCTCGAGTGTCCTGGGGCTGATGCTGCGGCAATTGAGGAATGCCAGAACCTTTAGAATCCATTAAAAAATAGAAGACAAGGGCAAGCCAACTCCAGAAAGCAAATGAACGGCTGCGTCCGGCACCTAATCTAGTCTTCTCACCAGTGTGGAGCTAAGTGCGCCCACTAGGACGTGGCAGGGAGCCCCCGAGGCCCGAGGGCGGCTCTCCGGAGACTCCGGGGCATGTTCAGCCCCACTCATTATTACGTGAGAGTGTCACAAGCGGTGATCTTCATAGACGTGAGCCTTGCTTCACAGGCACTGGGCCTTGGCTTCTCAGGCGCAGGTCCTTGTTCCTCGGAGGCACGGAGCCTAGTCTTCTCAGGCGCAAGGGCCTTGTTCATCGTAGGCACGGAGCCTAGTCTTCTCAGGCGCAAGGGCATTGTTCCTCGCAGGCACAGAGCCTAGTCTTCTCAGGCGCAAGGGCCTTGTTCCTCGCAGGCACGGAGCCTAGTCTTCTTAGGCGCAAGGGAATTGTTCATTGCAGGCACGGATCCTAGACTTCTCAGGTGAAAGGGCCTTGTTCCTTGTAGGCACGGAGCCTAGTCTTCTCAGGCGCAAGGGCCTTGTTCCTCACAGGCACGGATCCTAGTCTTCTCAGGAGCAAGGGCCTTGTTCCTCGCAGGCACGGAGCCTAGTCTTCTCAGGCGCAAGGGTCTTGTTCCATCGATAGAACCTCCCGAGGTGCCGGATGTTCCATGCGTTCGGGATGGGGACGTCGTCCCCTGTTTCCAGGCGCACGGCGCCAGGTCAGGAGACGTGGTTGATCTTGATCGAGCCTTCCCACATGGGTGAGAGCTTGTGCAGCCCCTCCCTGGAGAGGACCCTCCTCAAGACGAGGTCACCTACCTCGAGTGTCCTGGGGCGGATGCTGCGGCAATGGTACCGCCGCAACGCTTGCTGGTATCTTGCCGCTCGGAGTGAAGCGTCACGTCAGCGCTCCTCCCCCCGCACATGGTCCGCCCCTTGCACGATGCCCTGCCGCGCCTCGTCAAACGCTAGGACACGCGGGGACCGGTGCCTGACCTCGTGAGGGAGGACCACTTCAGCTCTGTAGACGAGGAAGAATGGGGTCTCGCATGTTGGCTTGGTGGTAGTGGTGCGGATTGACCATAGCATGGACGGGAGCTCATCATGCCAACCCCTTCCGCAAGCTTCGAGCCTCTTCTTGAAGGTCCTAGTCTTGAGGCCTCTCAGGACCTCCGTGTTGGCACGCTCGGCCTGGCCATTGCTTCTGGGGTGTGCTACAGAAGCGTAGCAAATCTGCGTTCCAAGGTTAGCACAATATATCTTGAAAAGGTTGCTAGTGAACTGCGAGCCATTGTCGGTGATGATGCGGCTAGGGACCCCAAACCGGTTTACGAGACCCTTGATGAACTTGAGTGTGGAGCTGGCTGGGATGGTTTGGATAGCTTCCACCTCAGCCGATTTGGTAGATTTGTCGACGGCTACGTAGAGGTATTGGTAGCCCCCAGGCGCTCGAGGGAAAGGGCCCAGGATGTCCAGCCCCCAGACCGCGAACGGCTAGGAGAGTGGGATGGTTTGGAGCCCCTGAGCCAGTTGGTGGATCTGCTTGGCATGGAACTGACAAGCCTCGCAAGACTTTACCAGTTCGGCAGCATCGTTGAGTGTCGTGGGCTAGTAAAAACCACTGCGGAACACCTTGCCGACGAGGGTGCGCGACGATGAGTGATGTCCGCAGTCCCCGACGTGGATGTCAGCTAGTAGCTCGCCTCCCCGCCTCTTGGAGATGCATCGTAAAGAAACATCATTTGGCCGCTTCCTGTAAATATCACCGTCTTGGATGCAGTATGTCGTACCCCATCGGGCAACGCATTTGGCGTCCTCTTCCTTATCTGGCAGTGCTCCTCGCACCATTTATGACTTGAGTTCCTCGGTCCAGCATCCCTCCTGAGGCTTGAGCGCCAGGAGAAAGTGGGCTCCTGAGGCCGGGCCGCAGGCGGGGGCCCCCGAGGTTGGTGGCTGCGGGAGTTCCTCCTAAGGCTTCGCCGGCCCTTCTCGCGGGTGTGATGCTGAGGGCCCGAGGAGCCTCTCCTGGAATACTCCTGGCTCTTGGGGTAGGCATCTGGACACTCTCCTGGCGATGTCGTCGGGCTCCTTATTTGTGCCGCGAGGCACATGCTCCAGCTCTAGGCCCGAGAACTGCTTCTCCATTTTGCGTACCTCCGCGAGGTATGCCTCCATATGCTCGTCCTTCAACTCGTATACCTTGTTGGAGAAGTTGACGAGGAGCGGGCAGTCGCCCCTGATGATGAGGCGCTTCACCCCAAGGTCCTTCGCCTCCTTGAGACTGGCGATGAAGCCCTCGTACTCTACAATGTTGTTGGAGACTTTATCGCCTAGCTGAAAGTAGAGCAACACGGCATAGTAGAGCTTGTCTTGAGTGGGCGAGATGAGGACAGCCCTAGCCCCCGCGCCCTGGCAGGTGAACGCGTAGTCGAAGTACATGACCCGGCCATTCGGCGCTTCGCTCCCCAGCGATAGGGACTGGTTCTAACTTGTTTCGGGTCCTAGACCGTTGGTCCATTCTGCCACAAAGTCAGCAAGTGCAGCCCCCTTGATGACTCTCGTGGTGCTGAACTCTAGCTGGAATGCCTGCAACTCTATATTCCATTCCGCGAGCCTTCCTACCATGTTTTGGCTCCAGAGTACCCTTTCCAGAGGGTAAGCTGAGACGACCTTGATGGGGTGGCCCTGGAAGTAGTGGCGCAACTTTGCGTGAAGCGATGTGGGGCGCAAGCAAGAGCTTCTGCGGCATGGGGTAGCTTGCTCGGGCATCACGGAGCACCATGCTGACAAAGTATACCGGGTGCTCGATGGGGTTGAAGTCCGGACTCGCCCGTGGCTGTGTGATCTGACTAGGTAAAGGTGCTCCGGGGGCTTGGTTGTTCGCTGGGGCAGCCGCGGCCTCAAGGGAGTTGTCTTGCAGGACGCGATCGCCGACCGGCCCTGATGGGGCCTTAGGAGTGCCGCCTTTGGGTTGCAATGTCTTGTCTTGAAGCTCCTCTCGAACAACCACCAGCGCTGCACTAGCTGAATGCGGTGTTGCGGCCAGGTAAAGCACCAATGGCTCTTGAGGCTTGGGTGCCACCATTACCGGTGGACTAGTGAGGTATCTCTTGATTTCTTAGAATGCCGCATCAGCCTCAGGGGTCCACTCGAATAGCCCTTCCTTTTCATCATCTTGAAGAAAGGGAGGGCTCTCTCCCCCAGTTTAGAGATGAAACGCCCGAGCGACGTTACACAGCTGGCTAGTTTCTGCATCTCCTTGAGGTTCTTAGGTGGACTCATCTTTTCTATGGCCTTGACCTTCTCAGGGTTTTCCTCGATCCCTTGGTGTGACACTAGGAATCCCAAAAGCTTGCCTGACGGGACGCCGAACATGCACTTTTCCGAGTTGAGCCACAGGTCTACCTTCCGCAGATTTGCGAAGGTTTCAACCAGATCCGTGATAAGGGTTGCGGCCTCCTGAGATTTCACCATGATGTCATCTACGTACGCCTCAATGTTCCTCCCGAGCTGTTTCCTAGTGCGATGTGCATTTACCGTTGAAAGGTTGCTCCTGCATCCCGTAACCCAAACGGCATGAAGGTGTAGTAGTATACTCCACACGGGGTGAGGAAGGCAGTCTTCTCGACGTCTTGCAGTGCCATCTTGATCTGGTGGTAACCTGAGAAGGCATCTAGGAAGCACAACAAGTAGCACTCGGCGGTGGAGTCGACGATCTGATCGATGCGGGGTAGGGGAAACGGGTCTTGCGTACAAGCTTTGTTGAGGTTGGTGAAGTCAACACACATGCGCTCTTTTCCTCCTTTCTTTGGCACGATGACGGGGTTCGCCAGCCACTCTGTGTACTGGACCTCGCGGATGACACCCGCCGCCTCCAGCTTGCGAGTGTCCTGCACGATGAAGGATTTCTTCTCCGTAGATTGGCGCCTGGCCTTCTGCTTTACGGGGCGCATATTGGGGCATACGTTCAGGTGATGCTCGATCACCTCCCTCAGGACTCCCACCAGGTCCTTGTGTTCCCACGCGAACACATCCCTATTCGCGTGCAGGAACCCAACCAGCGCCTCTTCTTGAGCTGAGGGGAGACCAACACCTTTGGTGAAGGCAACAGCCGACGGCTCGTCTTCATCCACGGGTACCTGCTTCGTCTCAGCTCGGTCTTGAGAGAAAAGTTGCTTCTTCTTGTCCGGTGCAGCCCCCTCGATTCTAGGGGCGGCTTCACTGGACGGATGCGCCACCGCAGTGGTCCGGAAGACGCGCTTGAGGGCTACCAGAGCTTCCTTGGTGTCCACCGCCACAGTAAGGACACCGCTGCTCCCTGGCATCATCATGAGGTTATAGGCCGGATGGGTCGCGGCCATGAACTGAGCCAGCACGGGGTACCCGAGGATGGCATTGTACGAGAGGCCGATTTAGGTGATGTCGAAGTCAACCAGCTTGGTGCGGTAGTTGTTTCAGGTGCCGAAGGTGATCGGGAGGAGGATCTACCCAGAGGGCTAGTGGAACCGCTGCTGACTCCTGAGAAGGGTTTGGTGGGGCGCAGCCGCTCATGTGGCACTTTAAGCAAGCTGAAAGCCTCCACTGGGAGCATGTTAAGGCCATCCCCACCGTCGATGAGGGTCTTGGTGACTACCACATTTCAGATGGTGGGGGTGTAGAGCATCGGGACAGCACCTGAGCCCGCGGTGGAGGAAGGGTGGTCCCTCGAATGGAAGGTGAGGTCGGTCTTGGGCGCCACCCGTCCAGGAGGAGCCCCCTAGCGTATGGAGGCGATGCCCGCTTGGCGAAAGATAAGCTTGATATGGCGGCAGGAGGGTGGCGCTTGGGAGCCGCCGAGGAGGGCCGTGACGACGTGGGTCGCCGGCGCCCCGAAGTGTGTGACGAAGAGGTCGCGCAGCTCCTCCTAGGACACCACGGACGATTCTGGCAAGATGAAGAACCAGGCGCGCGGCACGTTGGTGAGCGCCATGGGGAGCCAGCTGGCCATGACCCTGTTGTCACCGCCGGCCGCCGAGACGGCCTCTTCATAAGCCTACAGGAAGATGGTCGGGTCCTCTACCCCGTTGTTATGGGGCGGCAGATCTGGCCTAAACCTAGGTGGCCACTTCACCCATCGGAAGGCGGGGGTGAAGGCCTGGTGGCCCAGAGCGCCGTCGCGCGAGGCCACCAAGCCGGCTGGAGGAGGGACACCTACCATGGGAGCCTGGCCGATGAAGAGCGGGGCGGACGGTAGAGAAATTTCGGCACACCTCTACATGGCACGCCAAATGTCGGATCTCCGGTTCCGGCAAAACCCTTAAGGTTCGAACTCTGGGGTGCGCATGAAGATCTCTCCTTCCGCCCTAGCTTGTCTACTCACCGATCCCTAAGCCTAGCTCGTTAGTTCCGAAGAATAAGGGACACGAAGTTAAAACTATCTCGGGCCACCGTTGTAGTGTAATACCCTAATCTAGTCTGGTGTCTTGGATTTCCTTGTTGGCTGATGAAGAACTAGTACATGGATGAACTGCCTCCTGAGGAGAGGGGTTCTTGCGCTCGGGTGAGCTTGTGGTGTGTGGCCTTCTATCTGATCAGGTCAAGATGAGATGATCCCAATGGTGGTGGCTAGTCCTATTTATAGTGGCCAGGGTCCTCTTCCCAAATATTGAGGGGAAGGGATACCACAACGGCCAAATTTGAAGGGGGACAGCTAGTACAAGCTATCTTGACAAAAGGCGGTCTTCGCCTACCAAAGGCTCTGGTCATGACACCGTCGTGGGCTCCGCGATGACCTTCGTCCTGCCATCATGCTAGTCTTGATCTTGTTGCACCGATATGGAAACCATTGCTTGATGCCTCGGGACTCTGCGCCTGCACCTGCTCCCTTAGCACCAAAGGGGGAACTAGCACTTTGCACCCGCTAACGCCCGCCTGGCCTTGGTCATCACTGCTCGTGTCACGAGGACCTCGCGAGGTGTCCCTCGCCTCGATATCTCCGATCCTCACGAGCCGGCCTAGTGAGGCCGCCCCAGGAGACGCCTTGTGTCGTCCTCCTCACGAGGCTTGGCCCCTCGCAAGGGTCTTGAATGGTTACCAGACCGCCTGCTGAGCCACGCCCTAGGCCGCAGGCAGACAAGTCTGGGTACCCCCATTCCCAGAACGTCGACAAAAATCAAAACAGAAAGTAAAATCAAGCACACCATCAATGCAAGCTTTCATGAAGTGAATCAAATCTGCAAAATGGGAAATAAGAAAGTTAGAAGAAGAAGATTAAAAGAAGAAGAAGTATATGACATTTATGAGGTTACCAAGGTTATGGTGGCATTTTGACCTAAGTAAGCTAATTATGCCATTTTTGACATAAGTAAGCTAAGTATTGGTCATTATTGAGCTAACCTAGGTAACTAAGCATATTAGAGCTAACTTAGAGCTAACTTAGGTCATTTTGGAGGAAACAAAGCTAAGTATATGTCATTTTAGAGCTAACTTAGGTTAAAAAGGTCATTTTGGAGCTAAGTAAGCTTATTATGTTATTTTGGAGGAAAGTAAGCTAAGTATATGACATTTAGGAGGTTACCAAGGTTATGATACCATCTTCGACCATGAAAAGACGTTGAACTCTTGGTACGATTGGCATATACCGATGAACATTAACGAGGATTTTTGTCTTCCTGTTCTCGCCCATACCGTTGTCTACCACAGCATACATGGAAGACTTGCAAATGGGACAATAGTTCAAGTCCGCATACTCAAGCCTAAATAAGGCACATCCTTTCGCACAGGAATCTATCTTCTCATAGGGCATCTTATGTGCACAAAGGATTTTGTCCGATTGGTACAGGTTTACATGCATTAAATGGCCTTTGGGTAGAAAGCATGGAAATACTTTCATCATCGCATCTTAGCATTCTCTGACCAAGTTGAATTGAGCCTTCAGAGCCATTACTTGTGTGATGGCATCCAGCTGACAAAGCTCAGTGTGCTCATGCAGAGGACGTTTTGAAGACTCCAACATTTCATTGAAGTCCTTTGCATATTCCTCCATCTCATCATCTGAATCCCGAGCATCATCAAAGTCTTCCACCATATCTTCGATCCTGGTACCATGCTCGTCGTTGCGACGACGAACCACCTCAGCTCTAGCACATTGGGCAGAACCATGAAATATCTAGGCTGTATAATTAGGTGTAAAACCCCACATCTGTAGGTGTCTACCCATTTCACCCTTTGTCCTCTTCTGAAAGTTGTCGCACCGGGCATAGGGGCACTAGGTTTTTCACTGGCCATTTGCAAATGCGGCTCTCACAAACCCCTTGGTTTTTGTTAACCATTCATTAGCCATGTCTTTCTGACTAGTGTGACCGGTGTACATCCATGCACGATCACTCATCTTACCTAGCTACAAGACTCACAAGAAATATATATACAATTAAACAGATATATTCATTAGTTAATCATGTTTGTCAATTTTATTATGTCCATGCAACCTACACGCTAATGTGTAAAGATAGGTGTCGGTGTCAAAACCGGCAGATCTCGGGTAGGCGGTCCCGAACTATGCGTCTGTGGATTGATAGTAACAAGAGACTAGGACACGATGTTTTTACCCAGGTTCAGGCCCTCTCGATCGAGGTAATACCCTACTTCCTACTTGATTGATCTACCTCGAGATTGTAGCGGCTAAACCCTAAAAGTCTAGCCTATGTGATAGTTATGGTTCTCGTCGCTACGGACTAAACCCTCTGGTTTATATATACACTGGAGGGACTTAGGGTTGTACATGACCATCTTGCAGAGGAAGGAAAGTATTACACCCGGACTCTAAACTTGCTATTTTACACATATGGTAGTCCTATCCGGATACAAGAGATAGTCTTCAGTAATAATCTTCACGGCCCACCAGTCCGGCCCATAATGAGCGCTCCAACCACCTGAGGACCCCTTAATCCAGGACTCCCTCGGTAGCTCCTGAACCAGTCTTCGATGACGATGAGTTCGGCTCATGTACTGTCTTCGGCATTGCAAGGAGGTTTCCTCCTCCCGAACACATGGAAGCAATATTCCATACACAAAGGTACTATTTCCGGCTCTGCATGGTTAGTACAACCCTTAGCCTCGAAGGCAAGGTATCGAAAATGGATATTGTGTCTTTACTGACAACTTTTCAGCAAAGCATCACGTCTGTCCCTTCAATGTATCAAACCATTTTCTTGGCTCCAGTTCCACAGTTCGAGGTATATGCCCATTGGCACGTCTTGTCAAAATAGAGATCGTGCCCGCTTATTACGGGATCCTTATCAATGTGATGTGAGCATCCAAACCGCACCTTACGCACGACTACGTTGGGAACTGGTAAGTTTTATGGCTAGAGTGGGGGGCTTTTAGCATTCACCGCTTGTAAAAGGATACCAATCATTTCCATTAACCTCACGCTTTCCTTAAGCCCTAGTTCTCCAATCTTCCCAGCCCAAGTGTCCACAGCTCTTGGGCCCACAACTCTCAACTCCTCCACCACCGCCTCCCTTCCCAGCAATGGTCGGATCCGGTTTTAAGGGCAAGTGGGAGGCTTCTACGGTCACGGAGAAGACCGTGAAGAACCTCCGGAGCGCGGGCTATCTCGCTGACGGTATAGTGCATCGAGTCCCTGAAAAGGACCAAGTGATCCCCGTCCCTAAGGCAAGTGAGAGGGTTGTCTTCCTCTCCCACTTTATCCGGGGGCTGGGATTTCCTCTCCACCCCTTTGTACGGGGTCTCTTACTTTTCTATGGCCCCGAACTCAATTCTCCATATATCCGCTTTTATAGTGGTATGTGAGGCGTTCTTCCGCGTCCCCCCACACTTCGTCCTATGGCTCAAAACCTTCAATTTGAAGCCAAAGGTGGTCGACGGGCAGCACACGGAGTGCAGAGGAGACATGGTGAGCAAGCTCCCCAATGCCACCTGGCCAAAGGGGGCCTTTGTGGAGACAAACAAGGTCTGGAAGCAGGACTATTTTTACATCACTGAGCCCTGCGAGGCCAAGTGGGCGGCGGCGCCTGCATTCAGATTTGGACCCCCGGAGAGGCTGACCTCTTGGACCGACAAGAGTATGGATTGGGGTTCTTAGCCGGAGGTGGTAGCCCTCCAAAATTGCAACTTTGGCATGATTGCCAAGGGCACCATCCTCACAAATGTGATTTAGGTAATGCTAGTCCGCCTCGTCCTTCCCTGCCAACGCCGGGACTCCCATTTATGGGAGCTCAATCTAGAAGGGCCCCGGCCCTTGAAGCATCTCTTCGGCACCACGCACGAAGACATCTGGAAGCATCTCTTCAAGGCCCAGTAGGGGTGGCCGGCAGAGACCGAGGATAAGGGCTTCAGCAGCGTGCTCACTGCTTCAGAGGTAATCAAAATATCTGCCGAATATACACCCCGTCCATACCTCAATTATAATAGGAGATAGAATTTTTGCCTTCTATCCAGGCCTGGACGAAGAAGGCGGAGCGAATCAAGTGTCCGACTCCTTTGCCTGAAGACCCGGAGATGCCTCGACTGACGGCAATGTTGGTTCCGGCGCCGTACAAGGCAAAGGAGAAAAAGGCCAAGAAGAAGGGCAAGGAGTTCAAGAGCGACCCCCTCCTTATAGATCCCATGGACACAAGGTCCCGGGAAACCGGCTCCCACCTCTCACCCAAAGAAGAAGAGGAGGAGGAGGAAGAAGATGACTCCCCTGTCCATGTAAGGGGGAGGACAAGATCGGGCCCTGCTGGCGCAGGCAAGGCCGCGCCTATTAAGAAGATAAATCTTCCAGAAAGTTCGGACTCAACGTCCGAACACAGCTACCAAGTTCAGCCCAGGATTAAGCCCATGGCCGAATCGTAAGTACTTAGACGATAACTGATTATGTTCGGATAACTTTTCTTTCCAACATCTAATGTTATTTTGCCTTTATATAGTCTTCCACATGACATCCCCGTGGCTTCCCTGTCATCGGGGAATTATCTATAGCCGGGATGGTGGAGAGCGATACGCCTCCACGGGGCTCGTCACCTGTCTTAGGGGACGCCGAGGTGTCCTCTCTACAAGCTACCCCTGTTCGAGCAGTTGGGAACGAGGCCGGCGAGAAGGCGCCCAAGGTTAATCCCTCGATCGTTGTCAACCAAGGGGGAGAGATCCCCATGTTGACCGAAGACGGGGGGGCCAAGCAATCTGGGCCCCCACCGAACACTGTTTCGGAGCCCAGTGCGGCTCCTGAATCAGGAAAATAGCCCCCGTGATGGGGGAAGGAGCAACTGCAAAAATGGTACTCGCTGTCAATCCGGAGGCACCGAACACTCTGGAGGAAGCACTGCGAGGTGCTTCCATCGTTGTGGAACACCGCACTCTGATGAGTGCGGTCATGGAGAAAATTCTGTCCATCAAAGGCAGACTGAATGAAGCCTTCAATAGCCTACTGACAGGCTTTGAGGTATGCGACTTAATGTTCTAATAAGAACTTTTTCGCTTTATATATATAGACGGTAGCCCCTGATGCTTTGTTTGATTCTGGACAGAATCAGGCGAAGGGTCAATGTTATAGCATTTAATTGGAGCTAACTGTGTACTATGTTTTTCAACAGGCTTTCCTAGTAGCGGCATATGCCCAAGCCGTTGAGGTTTCTGAGCTCAGTCGGAAGCTGAAACTAGCTGACGAGCAGCTTGACCTCGTCAACAAGTGTTTTGATAAACGCAAGGTATGCGGCTTTGCGAAGAATTTGAAATTTTAACAAACTATATATATGAGCGCGAGCTTATTTGTGCTATATGTTATGTGGAACAGCTGACGTAGCTACGGTCGAGGCCCTTAAGGGAGAGCTTGCGAAAGCCAAGGAAGAGGCCAGGGCGAGCAAGGCAGCCGCTGACAAAGCGATTGCAGACCTGAAGGCCGAACATGTCGTGCGTCAGCAGCATGAGTCTCGGGTGGCCGAAGTCGAGGACGAGCTGCGAGATGCCATTTGCAAATGCGAGGAATTGGAGCAGATTACTTCGGAACAAGCATCCGAACTCACCACAGCAGTCAATGCTGCCAAGGAGGCGCGGAGTGAGTCACGTAGTGCTCATGAGGAGCTAAAACAAGCACGTCAAATTGCGGCTGGTAAGACTTTCCTCTTGAAGAGCATCTTCGGAGGTTGGAGGTACCTTGGGCTGACACGATTATGGAGTTCTCCAAGCGTATTTGACGATCTTCCGAGGAGCATCGCAGATGCCACCGAATACTTCCGAGCCCAGGACGGGTAGAGCACGGAGAAGCTATTCCGGTCGCAGTTTCTTGCGCCAAATCATCCGGTGCCATTCAATGACCAAATGAAGCAGTTGGTCGAGCTACACAATATGGCGGGTATGGCCATGAAGGACTTGATAGTCCGGCTATGGCTCGCTGATCCAATCCCAAGTAGCTACTTCGGGTTCGTCAAGCGACTCATCGACGCGGGTCCGTGGGTTGATGTTGTAAAGCGTTCGGCCTACATAGAAGGTGCTCGAATGGCCTTCGCCCGCATCAAGGTGCATTGGATGAATATGAAGGCTATGGAGATAGCAACTACTGGCCCTCCCGAGGGCAAGGACCACCGGAAACCGGAAAGGTATTTTGGTGATGTCCTAGAAGGAGCGTGCCTTATAGAGGGCATGTCCTCAAAGGATGTAATCTTGGAATGATTGTATTCGGATTGTAAGGTCTATGCCTGTGTGCCGATATATATAAGTTTTGCGCTTTTCTATTATAAGCAACTCTTTCCTCCTGTGCAGTTGTTTATTTAAATTTGAACGTTTCTAGTCGTTGTCTTCAGCCCCCATGTAAATATTACAGGGGTGTTCGGTAATGCGTGTGAACACTCTTTATCCAACGTCTTGTTCCAAAGAGGAGGTGTCTGCGGAGCGAACCAGGCATTCAGACTATGCGGCTTTATTGCTTTCACTTAGCCATAGGAGCTTGACTCATGGGGCTAAGTACTAGCCCTTGGTGCATGTAGGGCTTTCGGAACTATGGTGCCCGTTTTACGCGGCTGGGCGAGGACCAGCCCCTCATATAACACAGAGTGGATCGCTATTGATCGTAGTATAATGCTAAGTCCCTGACTCCCTTGACCGGCTCTCACTTCATCATGACAGTCAGTTTTTGGCTTTCTCTACTGAGGTACTTAATCGGAGAATCCAAAAGTACAATCGTAGTAGTTCTCCATTTACTACCTTAGCCGAACAATGCGGAACATAAGGTGGTAAGCACATCAGCCGGGCAACCCAACTATTGACCCAAGACATGATTTGGAGTCGATGCATATAATGAAATATCTGGGACGCCGAACAGCTCCCTATAGGTGTTCAGACTTTTTTGGAGGTGTGCCAGGCCGAATACAACCCCTGGTGTTAAGTACAGGTACCAAGGCACATGTGGCAATCTGATGTGGGGAGAGAACATAGGTGGTAATAAGACAAACTCCAAGCAAATTGGAACCAAACTAATTCTTTTGTATCCCGTTTAATACAGTAAGCCGTGTGGTTACAGATAATGCCGATAACATCCTTAGGCATTTTACATGTCAAAAGTAAAAAAAAAGGATTACATAGAGCCTGAATCACAAAAGAAATCTCAACACGTGGCCATGCTGCACGTCTGCGCCTTTTTCTCCATGGTAATATGTCCTTGAGGATGAGAATTATGATGGTCGCTTGTAAAAAAATTGGATTCTAGAAAAGACTGTCCTACATAGCCGTAAACAATGTAGGTTCTTGTAAATGAACGTGAAAAAGAAAATGTATATTAGAGTCTGAATAGGGTCAAGCCGAACTATGGACTATTTGTATACAGTGTGCCCCCGGCGCCGCCCAAGGTATTTTAAGGGCATAATTGTGTACGCGAGGTACGTGTACTACCGCCTTATGGGGTAGTCGACAAGGGCATAACTGCTAATCGAGCTCAGGTTCCTCTGAGTCGCTGCATTGTAGTGCGAACCAGACACGTTTAGCCGTGACTATGGTCTTGACGACTAATGAACTGTTCGGCTTAAGTAAGCTGCTTTGGACCATGGCTCCTAGGGTCGCACGGTCTTCCTCCGTATGGAGGGAGCGCTCCATGCTTCTGTTGACCGTGATGACGCCCCAGGGTCCGGGCATTTTGACCTTTTAGTAGGCATAATGCGGCACTGCGTTAAAGCAGGCGAAGGCCATTGTTCCGAGTAGTGCATGGTATCCACTTCAGAAAGGAGCGATCTCGAAGAGTAACTCTTCGCTTCTGAAGTTATCAGGAGAGCTGAATACGACTTCTAATGTTAATGAACCCGTGTAGCGGACTTCTATGACGGGTATCACTCCTTTAAAGGTAGTGCTGCTGGGCTTAATACTTGACGGGTCTATCCCCATCTTGCGGATAGTGTCTTGGTATATCAGATTGAGAATGATGTCGTCGTCCATAAGGACTCTAGTAAGATGGTATTAGTCGATTATAGGATCGAGCACTAAGGCCGCCAAACATCCGTGACGAATACTGGTTGGACGATCCCTACGATCAAAGGTGATCAGAAAAGTCAACAATGGGTTGAACTTTGGGGCGATAGGCTCGACAGCATAGACGTCCCTGAGTGTGTGCTTGCACTCCTTCTTGGGGATATGGCTGACGTAGATCATGTTCATGGTTTTTACCTTCGGTGGAAATTTCTTATGTCCCCCCGTGTCCGGCTGGCAAGGTTCATCCTCGTCCTCACTTTAAGGTCATTTTCCCTTGTGTTCGGCATTTAGCTTGTCATCCTACTTGAAGACCCGACAGTTTTGGTTGGTATGAATTGCAGATTTATCTTGGGTGCCATGAATTTGGCAAGACCTGTCTAGTATTTTGTACAAGCTAGATGGATTGTCTCAGTTGCCTTTGAATGGCTTTTTCCGTTGACCAGGCCTATAGCCACTGAATCCGGCATTTACATCCGTGTTGTCTGTGCTTCCAGTATTGTTTTGGCGCTTGTTCTTATTGCGTCGTGGCTTGCCATTGCCATTGCTGACTTCAGACGTGAAAGGGTCGCTAGTGCTGTTGCTGTTGCGAGCCAGCCAGCTGTCTTCACCCGCGCAAAAGCGGGTCATGAGTGTAGTTAGGGCTGCCATTGTCCTTGGCTTTTCTTGACCAAGGTGTCTAGCCAGCCATTCGTCCCGGACACTGTGTTTCAATGCCGCTAAGGCCTCGGCCTTCGGGCAGTCAACAATTTGGTTCTTTTTAGTCAAGAACCTATTCCAAAGTTTGCAGGCTGACTCCTCGGGTTTCTGGATTATATGACTGAGATCATCAGCATCCGAGGGCTGGACATAAGTCCCCTAAAAGTTGGCCCGAAAAGCATCCTCAAGTTCTTCCCTGCTTCCTATGGAGTTCTCTAGGAGTCTGTTTAACCAGTGCCGAGCTGGCCCTTTCAGGTTGAGATGTAAGTATTTGATAACGTCGAGGTCATATCCACGAGCCATGTGCATGGGAAGAATAAAGTCTTATATCCATACAGCGGGGTCCCTCGTTCCATCATACGCCTCGATCTTTATGTGTTTAAACCCTTCTGGAAATTCGTGATCCATCACCTCATCTGTAAAACACAGAGGGTGGGCGGCACCCTTCTATTTTGCGATATCATGGCGTAATTCAGACGGTGTCTGTGTTTGGTGTTGGTTCCAAACTTGATTATGACCGGCGTGTTTGGCTTGATAGCCGCCATCTCTTGTGGGTGCACGTTCCCTTGATCCATATATTGATCTGACCTGGCCATCGTTTTTATTCAAGTCCCGTCGTAAATCGTATTTATGGCCCCGAGCAGTTGTATTCTTTCCTTTACGCTAAGGAGGTGCAGGCTAGTGTGCGGCATTGATGGCTGCTTTGTCTCTTCCACGAGGTGGTTAGTCCGGTTGATTGGACTGATCATGCTTCGCCAGAATTGGCGTAAGGGCCTCATCGTCGAATTGGGGTAGCAACTTGCTCTTAGGATAGCTCTTTGTTTGGCGCTTATAGTCGTATCTTTCTTCAGCGTCTAGCACTTCGTTCCATCTCTCATTGAGCGTATCCTGTTCAACTCTAAGCCGCTGCTGCTGCTTCTTCAGGCTCTTGCTATGGTAATGACTATTGTAGAAAATGTTTCTATTCAAGTGATTCTTCTGGGATGATGAAATCTTTGTCTCCCAGGCTGACGTCCTCTTCAGAGAAAGGTTGGTAATTACGGTCTTCGGCATCGTTATGATCGGCCAGCAATTCAGGACTGTGTTCGCCATCTTTCCGTTCATCCTGCTCCACCGCTGGCTCCACGGGGTCATCGGCTTGCTCCGGATCATCATCGTCTTCAGTAACAGTGTTACTCCAATTTCCTTTACGGGAGCGAGGTCGACGCTTCTGGCTTCGGCGTTTGGGAGGTTCATCGACAGGCTTATCATTTTATGGATTGGTATCGCCATCGCCTTCCTTCTCACTGGGTGTATCCACCATGTATACATCGTATGTAGAAGTAGCCGTCCATTGCCCGGTTGCGGGCAGGTTTGCACTTAGATCGGCTTCGGCATCGTGGTCCATCCCATCGATGTCTTCGGAAGCGTAGTCTAATAGATCGGTTAAATCCTTGACCGTGGCTACCAAGTGGGTGGTGGGTGGGAAGCAAAATTCCCCCGCCTCAGCCTCCAATTCAAACTGGGAGTAGTTCGGCTAGGAATTCTCTGCTAGGAAGAGAGATTTTAGTAAGTCTAGCGCTTCATCTAAGGGTGAGTATTGGACATATGTTCGGACATCTGCGGGGTGGAGTTCGGTAACAACTGCTCGATCGCGCCCAAAAAGCGCAGATCCTGAAAGTTCGGAACTCGTGATCTGAGACGAGTCCGGTGCTCCCGCGATGGGGGGAATCCTGCTTAAGGTCGGGTCTATGTGCAGCTCAAGCGCCGCTAAGTCTGCGGTCTCTATGGTGGGGTTGATCTTCCCGTCCTCGGATGAAGCGATCTGCTCCAGATCTAAGGCCGGAGCTACTGCAGGTGTGTTCCCCTGGACGGTGTCTAATGACAGATCTGAAATGTCTTCATCGTGGTGGCAGGGAGCAGCCGCCATGGGTGCGAATCTATCGAATCGAAGATCAAATCTCCACTGATGTCAGCAACGTAGTTTAAACTTCCAAATCTGATCTCGTGACCAGGGGCGTAGCTGTCAACTTGCTCGAGGTGGCCTTCCGTGTTGGCATGAAGCATGAAGCCGCTGAACACAAAAAGCTGGCCGGGGAGAAAAATTCCCTTAGTGGTGGCATCATCGTTGATGACGAAGCGAGGTATTATCCTTCCGTCGACGACACAGTGGAACTCTCAATGAAAGCACCAATGTCGGTTTCAAAACCGACATATCTCAGGTAGGGGGTCCCGAACTTTGCGTATGAGGATTGATGGTAACAGGAGACTGGGACACGATGTTTTTACCTAGGTTCAGGCCCTCTCGAAAGAGGTAATACCCTACTACCTGCTAGATTTATCTTGATGGGTATGGGCTACAAGAGTTGATCTACCTCGAGATCATAGCGGCTAAACCGTAAAAGTCTAGCCTATGTGATTGTTATGATTCTCGTTGCTATGGACTAAACCCTCCGGTTTATATATGCACCGGGGGGACCTAGGGTTGTACATGGCCATTTTGCAGAGGAAGGAAAGTATTACATCTGGACTCTAAACTTGCTATTTTACACATATGGAGTCCTATCCGGATATGGGAGTAAGTATTCAATAATAATCTTCACGGCCCACCAGTCCGGCCCATAACGAGTGATCTGGCCACCTCAGGACCCCTTAATCCAGGACTGCCTCAATAGATCCTAATCCCACCCGAGTATGTGTAGATGGGGTTCATTTTCCCATGCTCTGCTCCGGATCCGACGCAAAATTTCAGTAGCACCTGCCTGTTATTCTCCTGATACATGATGACCCACAAGTATAAGGGATCAATTGTAGCTCTTTTCGATAAGTAAGAGTGTCGAACCCAATGAGGAGTAGAAGGAAATGACAAGTGTTTTCCAGTAAGGAAATATCCGCAAGTGCTGAAATTGTAAGTAGCAGAGTAGTTTGACAAGAAGATAATTTTGTAACGAGGAAGTAACGATAGTAGTAACAAAAGTGCATCAAGATAACCCAATCCTTTTGAGGCAAAGTACAGGACAAGATGGTCTTATAATAAGCAAAGCGTTCTTGAGGGTACACGGGAATTTCATCTAGTCACTTTCATCATGTCGATTCAAATTGTGTTCGCTACTTTGATTATTTGATATGTGGGTGGATCGGTGCTTAGGTGTTGTTCTTACTTGAAAAAACCTCCTACTTATGATTAACCCTCCCGCAATCATCTGCAACTATGAGAAAAGTATTAAGAATAAATTCTAACCATAGCATTAAACTTTTGGATCCAATTGGTCCCTTACGAAATAGCGCATAAATTGGGGTTTAAGGTTCTGTCACTCTCGCAACCCACCATCTAATTACTACTCCATAATGCATTCATGCAGGCCCAAATATGGTGAATTGTCATGTAGTCGATGTTCACATGACACCACTAAGGGAATCACGACATACATACTATCAAGATATGGAACACATATCAAATTTACATGATTACTTGCTACATGATTTCTCCCGTGACCTAAAGAACAAAGGTAACTACTCACAAATGATGAACATGCTCTAGATCAGAGGTGTATTAAATAGCATAATGGATCTGAACATATAATCTTCCACCAAATTAACCATATAGTAATCAACTACAAGATGTAATCAACACTACTAGTCACCCACAAGCACCAATCTATAGTTCCGGTAAAAACATTGAACACAAGAGATGAACTAGGGTTTGAGATGAGATGGTGATGTTGAAGATGTAGATGGAGATAGCCAACCCCAAGATGGGAGAGTTGTTGGTGATGATGGTGACGATGATTTCCCTCTCCAAAGGGGAAGTTCCCCCGGCGGAATCGCTCCGCCGGAGGGAAAAAGTGCTCCTGCCCAAGTTCCACCTCGAGACGGCTCCGTTTCGTCTCAAAAGTCTTCTCCTCATTTTTTCTAGGTCAGAATGGCTTACATACCAGAAGATGGGCACCGGAGATGGGCCTGGGTGAGCACAACCCACCAGGCGTGCCTAGGTTGGTTGTGCCAACCTGGTGGGCCCCGTCTGGAGGTTATGATCTCCAGTATTTTTAATATATTCCATTAAAAATCTCTGTGAAGTTTTAGCTTGTTTGGAGTTGTGCAGAATAGGTGGCTTGACGTAGCTTTTTCAGGTCCAGATTTCTAGTTGCTGTAATTCTCCCCCTTGGTGCATTCCTTGCAAATTATGAGAGAAAAGGCATTAGAATCAATCCAAAAAGCATTATTATGGATCATAACGACATAAATAACAGCAAGAAAACATGATGCAAAATGGACATATCAACACCCCCAAGCTTAGACTTCGCTTGTCCTCAAGCGAAAACCGAGATCGAAAAACATGTCCACATGCTTTGAGAGAGAGGTGTCGATAAAAACAAAATACAGACATAGAAGCATCATGTTGGTTATCATAATAGCAACAAATTTCAACATAAGAGTTTTATCAAAGGAATTGTATCATAGACTTCTCATGAACAGGTAACAGTTCATCGCACAATTGAAGTATAAAGCATAAACTCTATTAGAAACCAACAAACTATGTGTTTAGTCAACTTTGCAACTATAATTCATCATCTTTTCAGGAAGGGTCATGTATCAGAGCCTTTAGGCAAGTCCACATATTCAACCATCATATAGTCTTCTATGATTGCTAACACTCACCGCATACACATGAGCAAAACGTTTCAACCGAACACGCAGAAAGATAGGGGCTTATGATTTTGCCTCCCAATGTACTCACCTCAAGGGTGATGTCAACTATAATAACTCCTGGCACCCATATTCAACTGGACATATGTGCCTAGTCCTTTCCTCACCACATGATGCTTGCCAAAGGATAAACTAAAAAGGAATATAGTGAAAACTTTGACTCTTTGCATAAAAGTAAAAGATAGGTCCTTCGCAGAGGGGAGGAGAGGTTGCCATGCGCTTATTTGTTTGTATGCTCAATACCTTAGTGCAAAAGAACTTCATGTTGCATTGCCCCTTTTGATAGCAACCTTTATTATGCAGGCTGTCGCTTTTATTCTTCACCATCACAAGTTTGTGCAACGCTCAATTTTCTCTTACACTAAATGATCTCACACTTTTAGAAGCAATTATTACTACCTTATTGCACCGATGACAGCTTACTTGAAGGATCTTACTCAATCCATAGGTAGGTATGGTGGACTCTCAAAAAAGTATCGGGTTTAAGGGTTTTTGGATGCACAAGTAGTATCTCTACTTAATGGGGAGTTTTTGGCTAGAGAAGATATGGAGAAAGCACCACATGTTAAAGGATCTATGACAATAAGACTTCTATGTGAATATGAGAAAACATAAATCATTAAATTGTCTTCCTTGTCCAACGTCAACAATTTTGGCATATAATATTTTGATGGGGGCTCACAATCACAAAATATTTCTCGGATAGTATATTTATATGTGAATCTTATCTTCCCTTATTAATTATTTCATGAGTTGCATCATTGACCAATGCTATGTTTGTCAATCTCTAATGCAATTTTCTACTTATACTTTTCCTTATGTGGTGCTATCAACTACCTACCATAGGATTAGCATATGACTTCTTAATTTATTTCTTTTATTGCAACATGAAAGTAAAGAAAGTAAAACTCAAACTAAACTTTATTATATAACTTGCACACGATTACAAGGATAGATCAATAAGCAAACTCTCAAAAAGAAAGGATCGAACTAAACTTTCATTTATTTTAAAGCAAAAGATCGAACTAAAATAAGTAAAGGAAAAAAGGATAGTGGGGATGATACGATATTGGGGAACCTCCCCCAAGCTTGGCGAAAGCCAAGGGGAGTGCCCATACCCAATGCTCAGTTTTCTTTTGGTGGTGAAGAAGATGGCGGTGGTGGAGAAGTAGATGCGATCTTGTCCTTCAAGATTAAGATATTTTCTAATCTACGTATGATACTTCGAAAGAAGGTGATGTGCTCTTGATGCAGAATATTTTCTTGAGTGAGGTATTTATTCTGCACTCGAATCATTTCAATTATCCGAAAGGCTGAAATTTCAGTAGGGGTATGAAGAGCATAGTAGGGTTTAAGGATATCTTCTTCTTCCTCCTCTACCGGTGCTGCTTGCTCGACTACCGGTGCTTGATCACTGACAACCTCTTCGCCTTTCTCTCCTTTTGCAACTTCTACGGGTCCTTCTCTCTTCAGCTCGATCTTCATCAGCCAAGCATCTTCTTCCATTGCATTGGAGGAGGAGGGAGACATGATGCCTAGCTTGGTAGATCTGACCGAAAAGAGCAAGAAAAGAAAACTTAAGATTTCTTCATGATATGGTGGTCAACAGGTTCGGGGGGTATATAAAGAATTTATATCTTGGGAAACAAGCAAACGGAAGAAAAATGGAGTCTGGAAGGAGCCCTAGGTGGGCACAACCCACCTGGGTGCACCAGGCAAGCCTGGCGCACCCTGGTGTCTTGTGCCCACCAGGGTACGCTTCCTAGTAACTTCTTATTTTCCTAATTTTGTAAAAATTCCAAAACAGATAAAATATATTTTTGCGGATTTTTTGGAGTCTGTTTACTTATCGTATCACGTACCTCCTTATTTTCACGATTCTGGAGCATTTTGGAAGGACTCTTTTATGTGTTCTTCCAGTGTCAAAGTTTGGATAATATTGCTTCCAACATTGGGCATACCGAAGATATAATGCTTTATTCGTTGCCCATTAACAACCTTTGGGTTAGTACCTTTGGCATTATTTATTTTGATAGTTCTAGACCGATAAACCTCCTCGATGACATAGGGGCCTTCCCATTTAGAGAGGAGTTTGCCTGCAAAGAACCTGAAACAAGAGTTGTACAAAATAACATATTCTCCGACTTTGAACTCACGCTTTTGGATTCTTTTATCATGCCATATTTTAAATTTTTATTTAAATAACTTGGCATTTTCATAATCTTGGGTTTTCCATTCATCTAATGAGCTAATATCCAATAACCTCTTTTCACCAGCAAGTTTGAAATCATAGTTGAGTGCCTTGATTGCCCAAAATGCTTTATGTTCTAACTCAAGAGGCAAATGACAAGCTTTACCATAAACCATTTTATAAGGAGACATACCCATAGGATTTTTATAAGCTGTTCTATCAGCCCAAAGTGCATCATCTAATTTCTTAGACCAATTCTTCCTGGACCTATTGACAGTCTTTTGCAAAATTAATTTTATTTCTCTATTACTATGCTCAACTTAACCACTAGACTGAGGATGATAAGGTGATGTAATTCAATGGTTAACATCATATTTAGCAAGCATTTTGCGGAAAGCACCATGAATAAAGTGTGAACCCCCATCAGTCATTAAATATCTAGGGACTCCAAATCTTGGGAAATAACTTCCTTAAGCATTTTAATAGAGGTGTTGTGACCAGCACTACTGGTTGGAATAGCTTCTACCCATTTAGTAACATAATCAACAGCAACCAAAATATGTGTCTACCCATCAGAGGAAGGAAAAGGTCCCATGTAATCAAATCATCAAATATCAAATGGTTCAATAGTAAGTGAATAATTCATAGGCACTTCTTGATGCTTACCGATATTACCTATTCTTTCACATTCATCACAAGATGAAACGAACTTACGAGCATCTTTGAAGAGAGTAGGCCAATAAAATCTAGACTGCAATACCTTGTGAGCAGTTCTATCTCCAGCATGATGTCATCCATATGCTTCGGAGTGACATTTCCGAAGGATTTGTCCCCGTTCATGCTCAGATACACAATGTATAATAATACCATCTTCTCCTTCTTTATAAAGTTGTGGGTCATCCCAAAACTAAT
Organism: Secale cereale; assembly: GCA_902687465.1. Classification (NCBI taxonomy): domain Eukaryota; kingdom Viridiplantae; phylum Streptophyta; class Magnoliopsida; order Poales; family Poaceae; genus Secale; species Secale cereale. The sequence goes on from LR738712.1 coordinate 210,391,826, forward strand.
GTCTTAAATCATAAAAGAACTTTTCTTTTGTTGGTATGTAAAATTAGGTGGTAGATATTTAGCAACAATATAATAAGCATAGTCAGCATACCAAGGAGTATTATTAGTATATTTATTGCAATTAATTGCTCATCGGGGAAACTATCATCAATAGTTATTGGGTCATCAAGCACATTTTCAAGTCTAGACAAGTTATCAGCTATGGGTTCTGAGCTCCTTTTCTATCAGTGATATGCAAATCAAATTCTAGTAGCAAGAGAACCCACCGAATAAGTCTAGGTTTAGCATCTTTCTTTTCCATAAGATATTTCATAGCAGCATGGCCAGTGTGAACATTACTTTTGAATCAACAATGTAAGATCTAAATTTGTCACAAGCAAACAGAGCTGCTAAGAATACTTTTTCAGTGGTAGCATAATTCTTTTGAGCACTGTCTAGAGTTTTACTAGCATAATGAATACCATTTAGTTTTTTATCAATTCTTTGTCCTAGAACAGCACCAACAGCATAATCACTAGCATCACACATAATTTCAAAATGTAATTTCCAATCAAGTGGTTGAACTATAGGTGCATAAATTAAGGCTTTCTTAAGTGTTTCAAAGGCTTCAAAGCAATCATCATCAAAAACAAAAGGAACATCCTTTTGTAAAATATTAGTGAGAGGCCTAGAAATTTTAGAAAAGTCTTTGATAAATCTCGTATAGAACCCAGCATGACCTAAGAAACTACGAATACCTTTGATATCCTTAGGACATGTCATTTTCTCAATTGCATTAACCTCAGCTTTGTCCACTTCAATACCCTTTTCAAAAATCTTATGGCCTAAGACAATACCTTCGTTAACCACAATGTGGCATTTCTCGCAATTCAAGACAAGACTTTTTTGTTCACATCTCAGCAAAACTCGATCAAGATTGCTTAAACAATCATCAAAATACTTCCCATAGACAGAGAAATCATCTGAAAACCTCTACAATCTTTTCACAAAAGTCAGAGAATATTGCAGTCATACATCTTTGAAAGGTAGCAGGTGCATTGCATAAACCAAAAGGCATACGTCTATAAGCATAAATTCCAAAGGGACAAGTAAAAGTAGTCTTTTCTTGATCAGGTTGAGAAACAGGTATTTGTGAAAACCAGAGTATCCATCAAGGAAGCAAAAGTGTGTGTGCTTTGATAATATTTCTAGAATTTGATCAATAAAAGGTAGAGGGTAATGATCTTTTCTAGTTGCTTTATTTAATTTCCTTGAATCAATTACCAGTTTATAGCCTGTAGCAATTCTTTGTGGAATAAGTTCATTCTTATCATTAGGAACAACAGTAATACCTCCTTTCTTAGGAACACGATGAACGGGAGTTACCCATCTACTATCAGCTATATGATAGATTATACCTGCTTCCAGAAGTTTTAATATTTCTGTTCTTACCACTTCTTTCATTTTCGGATTTAACCAACATTGATGATCGACAACGGGTTTAGTATCAGGTTCCACATTAATCTTATGCTGACATAGAGTGGGACTGGTGCCATTTAAATCATAAAGAGTATATGCAATAGCAGCTCGGTGCTTCCTTAGAACCTTCATTAATCTTTCTTCTTCATGTTCTAAAAGGTTAGCACTAATATTAACATGATATATCTTCTTTTCATCAAGATAAGCATATTTGAAAGTGTCAGGCAATTGTTTTAATTCAAACACAGGATCACCTTTAGGTGGAGGAGGACCTCCTAGAGTTTCAATAGGTAGATTGTGTTTAAGCAGAGGACGTTGCTCAAAGAAAATATCATCTATTTCATTTCTTTCATTCATATGTAAATCATTTTCATGGAATAGTAATATTGTTCATGAGGATCAGTAGGAGGCACAACAATAGAAGCAAGACCAATAATTTCATATTTACTAGGCAAATATTTTTCATGAAATTTCTATTAAACTTGGAAAAATTAAATTTATGAGACTCATCACCAAAACTAACACCGATAGTTTGTTTTTTTACAATCTATTTTAGCATTAACGGCGTTCAAGAAAGTTTTGACAAAGATAATGGGACAGAAGTCATCTTGTGGGGAACCAAGAACAAGAAAATCAGTAGGGTATTTTATTTCCCACACAAGACTTCAACTTCTCTAACAATCCCAATTGGTGATATAGTTTCTCTATTAGCAAGTTTTATAGTGACATCAATGTCTTCTATCTCTGCGGGTGCTATCCCATTCATAATTTCTTGATATAAAGAGTAGGGAATAGCACTCATGCTAGCACCTATGTCACATAAACCATGATAGCATTGATCTCCTATTCTGACTGAGATAACGGGCATGCCAACAACAGGTATGTGTTTATCCTTATTATTAGGCTTGGCAATTCTAGATGCTTCTTCATTAAAGCAAATAACATGCACGTCTACATTTTCTTCCAAGAGATCTTTGACCATAGAAATATTAGGTTCTACTTTAATTTGTTCATCTGGTTTAAGTGTTCTGATATAACTTTTGTTAACCACATTGAAAACTTTAGCATGTTCCTTTAGCCTAACAGGACAAGGTGCTTTCTCAATATAAGCAGTAGGAACAACTGGATCAACATTAAAAAGTATAGTTTCTTCCTTAACTAGTACCGGTTGTTTAATTTCTTCTTTAATAGGTGGGTGATATTTAAACCACTTCTCTTTAGGGAGATCAACATGAGTAGCAAAAGATTCACAAAAGGAAGCTACTATCTCAGAGTCAAGTCCATATTTAGTGCTAAACTTTGAAAAAGCATCGGTATTCATAAAAGATTTAACACAATCATACTTAAGCTTAATACCTGACTCTTTACCTTCATCGAGTTCCCAATCTTCAGAGTTGCGTTTAACTATTTCCAAAAGATCCCACCGGAATTCCATAGTCTTATTCATAAGAGAACCAGCACAAGAAGTATCAAGCATGGATTGACCATTACGAGAAAGCCGAGCATAAAAATTCTGAATAATAATTTATCTTGAGAGCTCATGATTGGGGCATGAATATAACATTGACTTAAGCCTCCCCCAACCTTGAGCGATACTTTATCCTTCACGAGGCCAAAAATTATATATGTAATTCCGATCATGATGAACTAGATGCATAGGATATATTTTTTGGTGAAACTCCATTTTCAATCGGTTCCAGTTCCAAGATCCAATATCATCGCATAGCCTATACCATGCTAATGCTTTTCCCTTCAAAGATAAAGGAAAAACCTTCTTCATAACTTGATCTCTGAGAAAACCTACAAGCTTAAACAATCCACAAATTTGTTCCACATATATCAAGTGAATATCAGGATGTTCGGTTCCATCTCCTGCATAAGGATTATCTAGCAGTTGTTCTATCATAGCCGAAGGGATTTCATATTCAATATTTTCAGCAGGTACAACAGGTTGAGGGGTAGCTAATTTTGGTTCGATTTGAGGTGAAGATACACCGAACAAACCCCTCAAAAGATTGTTCTCCATAGAAACAAGTGACAATAAATTTCAGCACACTATATGAATGTTTCCTTACCAATTTCCACTTACCAAAAGTGCTTCACTCCCTGGAAATGGCGCTAGAAAATTTCCTTGAGGACCCACAAGTATAGGGCATCAATTGTACTCCCTCTGTTCACTTTTATAAGACCTTGAATACATTTCAGACAATATGCAAAACAGTTCATTTTGAGTTGTCTGAAACGTCTTACAAAAGTGAATGGAGGGAGTAGCTCTTTTCGATAAGTAAGAGTGTCGAACCCAACGAGGAGCAGCAGGAAATGACAAGTGTTTTTCAGTAAGGTAATATCTACAAGTGCCGAAATTGTAAGTAGTAGAGTAGTTTGATAGCAAGATAATTTTGTAACGAGCAAGTAACGATAGTAGTAACAAAAGTGCAGCAAGATAGACCAATCCTTTTGAGGCAAAGGACAGGCCAATACGGTCTCTTATAATAAGCAAGCGGTTTTGAGGGCACACGGGAATTTCATCTAGTCACTTTCATCATGTTTATTCAATTTGTGTTCACAACTTTGATAACTTGATATGTGGGTGGATCGGTGCTTAGGTGTTGTTCTTACTTGAACATACCTCCTACTTATGATTAACCCTCCCACAAGCATCCGCAACTATGAGAAAAGTATTAAGAATAAATTATAACCATAGCATTAAACTTTTGGATCCAATCGGTCCATTACGGAATAGCGCATAAACTGGGGTTTAAGCTTCTGTCACTCTCGCAACCCACCATCTAATTACTTCTCCACAATGCATTCCCCTAGGCCCAAATATGGTGAAGTGTCATGTAGTAGATGTTCACATGACACCAAAAAGGGAATCACAACATACATACTATCAAAATATCTAACACATATCAAACTCACATGATTACTTGCAGCATGATTTCCCCCCATGACCTCAAGAACAAAGGTAACTTCTCACAAATGATGAACATGCTCAAGATCAAAGGAGTATTAAATAGCATAATGGATCTGAACATATAATCTTCCACCAAATAAACCATATAGTAATCAACTACAAGATGTAATCAACACTACTAGTCACCCACAAGCACCAATCTTTAGTTCCGGTAAATAGATTGAACACAAGAGATGAACTAGAGTTTGAGATGAGATGATGTTGTTGAAGATGTTGATGGAGATAGCCCTCCTAGGGATGGGAGAGTTATTGGTGATGATTGTGATGACGATTTCCCCCTCCGGGAGGGAAGTTCCCCCGGCGGAATCTCTCGGCCAGAGGGAAAAAGTGCTCCTGCCCAAGTTCCGCCTCGAGACGGCGGTGTTCCGTCCAGAAAGTCTTCTCCTCATTTTTTCTAGGACAAAATGGCTTATATACCAGATGATGGGCACCGTAGATCGGCCTAAGCGAGCACAACCCACCAGGGCGCGCCTGGGGGGGGGGGCTGACGTGCCGAGGTGGGTTGTGCCCACCTGGTGGTCCCCCTTTGGTGGTTATTAGCTCCAGTATTTTTCATATATTCCATAAAAATCTCCGTGAAGTTTCAGCTTGTTTGGAGTTGTGCAGAATAGGTGGCTTGACGTAGCTTTTTCAGGTCTAGATTTCCAGCTGCCGGAATTCTCCCCTTGGTGCATTCCTTCGAAATTATGAGAGAAAAGCCATTATAATTACTCCAAAAAGCATTATTATGCATAATAACAACATAAATAACAGCAAGAAAACATGATGCAAAATGGATGTATCAATACACATCTCGATAGTAAACAGAGAGGATGTGTACCCGGAGAACAACGGGGAGGCACTAGCAAAATTATGCATCAGATCCGAAGTAGAGCATATGGGAAAAGGAACCAAATCTACACATACTCGGGTTATACATGGATAACTCTGGATAATTTGAAAGAATCATGGTTATAAATATGCAAATGCATGCATATTTATAATTGTAACCCTTTCGAATGGGAGACGCATACTGGTCACACATACTAATGACTTAATCTACCTATAGCTAGCAAGTTTCATCGGCACGAAGACCGGAACAGAGCAAATGAAGGGGGGAGGAGATGACATTTGTGCTCACCCACGAACGCAGGGGCGGAGCTCATCAAACACCAGACCCTCACAGCGACGAAACAACTACACATTTAAATCAAAAGATGAGTAACATAGCATTATTGTTTTTCCGTCAACCTAACTAAATATTTAAAATAGGATGCCACCGCCAAGTTGTAAAAAAAAGATTTGCACTGCTCGTTCCCCGTGACAACCCCTAACTTAAAGAGTTGTCATTTAGGGTTCCATCGACACCGAGGCACCCGCTAACCTAAATAGTTGTCATTTGTTGTTCCATCGACGTCGAGGCACCCCCTAACCTAAATAGATGTAATTTAGGGTTCCATCGACGCCGACGTACTCCCAAACCATAATTGATGTTACTCACGCGAAGGCACCCCTACCCTGAAATATATGTTATTCAAGGTTCCCTCGACGTTGAGGCACCCCTAGCCTATATAGATGTCATTTAGGCTTTCGTCGACACCAAGGCACCCCCTGACCTAAATAGCCCTCATTTAGGATTGCATCAATGCTGAGGAACCCCCTAACCCGCTTGTCCCCGGGTGTCGGTACGAAACGACACCTATGGGATCACAGGAATCCCTTCCACGATTAGCGGGCGCAAAGTTGCGCAAAGAGCAGGTCTAAGAGTCAGCACAGCGATCGTTTACCCAGGTTCGGGCCGCGAGGATGTGTAATACCCTAGTCCTGCTTTGGTGTATATTTGAGTGTTCTTGAGTTCTTGAGCTAGCTACGGTGCCTATCTAGCTTTTCAGGATCCGAATCCTCTTCCAATATGTCGCGGTCCTCTTTTTATAGTCTAAAGGGGCTGCCACAGTCGCATACATCAGGTGGAAAGGTGTACAGTGTATAGGCCTATCCCATGCCATTACGGGACAAGGCACATTAAATGCGCTGCTTAGGTGTCTATTTACTTTATCGGGGAAGGAAAAGAAGCCTGTCCCGTCCGTGGCCGCTCTGTCTGGTCGCGACGCGTGTCCAGGCCAGCGAGCTAGGCAGCTGAGGTGGCCTCGCTGTAGGGCCTTCACGAAGATCTACATGCCACCACGCAGGTTTTTGACTAGCTGGCCCAGGAACCACGTATCGCCACGTGGGTGCCTGCCTGGGCTAGCGGGTCGGTCGCTGAGCTGGGGCGGCGACGGGGCGGCAAGGGCTTGCCGCAGACTTGCTTCTGTTCCTGGCAAGGGTCTTGCCAGGTCCTCCATGAGTATCCTGTGGCATGAGGCTTGCCGGGGCTCTAGGGTGTCTTTTGTAAGGAGCCTTGCCGGGGCTTCGTGGGCATCCTCGGCAAAGAGCCTTGTGATCGCCATGTCTTATGGTTCTTATCTTGGTAGTCCTAGATCTTTGTCTTCACAAAGATCTGCATGCCATCACATGGGCGCTTCCCGAGCCTTGGCTCCAATGTTATTGGTACCGTTGGAGCTCATACGCTTCAAGGGTGGCTATAACGGAGGCGTCTAAGTGGATCGCCCCGGCAAGAGCCCTTGCCGGGGGGTGCCCAGGCCGCCCCGGCAAGAGTCCTTGCCGGGGGAGAGCCTGTCTCCTTGTTTGTTCTTCTCGTGCTGCCTGTCTTGGCATTGTTCTGGTAACTCCGCGTTCCTGGCTACCTCCTTCTGCCCTGTTATGTTTGACCACAGGCGTGGCTCTGACTGCGTGTGCACAAGTAAGGGGTAAAAAAGATCGCCCCTACTTTTGTACACCGACAGGAGCCCCCGGGCCTGGGCCATTCATAAGCGCAACGCGTTGTTGGGCTAGGTCCAGAATGGTGCGCGGACAGTGAGGTTGAATTTCCTTTATCGCAGTAACTCTTCTGATGGTTGCGCTTCCCCATGATCTGCGCTGACGTGGGGGTCGTGCATGGGGCGGTTTGCTGCGCGCTGGTGTCACTTCACGGTAAATGGTAGTGGAGGGCGGCCCGCACCTTCCCCATAAAAAGGGAAAAACCGCAGGCACGTCTCTCATTTATCTCCTATGCTCCTCCAATCTCGCGCTCGTCGTTCTTCTCCTTCTTCCCCAAGCAAGAGCCTTCGCCTCTGCCTGCCGCCGCCATGCTCCCCTCGTTCTCCAATCCCTTACTTTCCCCCGTGGCTACAATGGCGCCCAAGTCCAGCAAGGGGAAGGCAGTGGCCGAGGGCGCGGGGGAGAAAGAGCTCCCGGAGAGTGAGCTAGCGGTGCTGCGGACGAAGCACACCTACTTTCCTCCGACGGTCGACACGGTCCCTCTCAGGGACTACTTCAAGCCCTTGTAGGGGTGCGAGACGACGGGGCATCTAGCCACGCATGTCATCCCACCCAATGCGCAGAGGCCGGCCCAAATCGATACCCTTTCTTTGTCGACTACTTCTATTGCGGCCTCTGTCCTCCTTTCTCTGATTTTATAAACGACATCATGCACACCTACGGCTTCCATCTCCTCGATTTCACGCTGAATGTCGTGGCGTGCCTGGCTTTCTTCGCCAACCTCTGCGAGGGTTTCGCCGGGGTGGTTCCAAGCACGGCACTCTTCCGCTATTACTTCTTCCCTCGTATCCGAGGGGGGACGCCATCTCCGGCTGTGTCGCCTGGATTCCACGGACCCAGGAGAAGGGCACATATCCGGAGGGCGCATAGAAGGAGAGGTGGGATGAGTGGAGGAGCCGGTGGTTGTGGATAAGGGAAGAAGACCCACCGGAGTTCTCTCGAGTTCATCGGAGCCCACCTGTCCGCAAAGGAGACTGGGGGCATGTCGACGCCAACGACAAGAAGCTCTCGATCGCCACCACCGGGATCCACCGTCTTGCCCAGGTCGGGCTCACCCTCAAGATGATTGGGGCAGATTTCATCTGCCGCCGAATCATGCCGCTGCACAACAAGGGGAGGCCGGCTTGGCTTTTTGAGAACTCGGCCGATATCATGAGGCTTCGCCCTGGCCTGAAACACAACTTCACGGTGATGGAGCATGGCCACATCTGCCAGAAGCTCTTTCAGCTTGATGTGGATCGCGATGGCCGGGCCGAGAGGACCGGCAAGGCAGCCAAGTCCGGCAAGGCCGTCAAGGGGCCCTGTTTTGGGTTGCCAACGGGGGTGGTCCCGCTGAGCAATAATTCTCGCTGGTCCGACATCATCGCCATGATGCCAGATTTCAATGTGCACGGCCTTGACCCGTCTTGGGTCGAGCCGCCGGCAGATCAGGGATTGGAGTTCTTGGATACTCTATCGGAGAAGCGCATCCGTGACGAGCTGGTGCTCGTCCACGACACTGCCCAGGCCGAGCTCGATTACATTGCCGCCAGGGCGACGGATGCGGCGCTTGCCCTGGAGGCTGGCAGCGCCGACCACGTGGCGGACGAGGCCAACGTGGCTGCCAAAGAGGAGGAGCTCGCCGAGTGGGCGAAGTCTTTCCGGGAGGCCCGCTGCACAGGAGCCGACGTCGATGCTCCCCTTGTCGAAGACGTGGTCGAGGAATCGACCGACGAGGAGGCCAAGGCTGCAGACCCTCTCGCCGCGGCGAGGCGGCGGGTCCTGTGGTGAGCTAGATCGGGCGAGCCGGTCCAGCCCAGCAGCATTGTGCGGCGGCAATAGCCCCCAGAGCCACGGCGGCAACAGCACCCGGAGCAGCTTGGGCGCGAAACGAGGTCGATGGCGACCGAGGTGGGGAGGAAGAGGGAGAAGACTACGGTGGCGAAGAGGACAGCGGCCACCTCCTCTTCGTCCAGGCATGGCCGGACCCCATCTCCTTCTCCCTCTCCCGCAGGTGTTGCCATGGATGTAGACTTCGATCTTGGGTCTCTTAGCCCAAGGAGGAAGAGGGGGATACCAGAGGAGGAGGAGGAAACAGAAGACGAGTAAGCACCTCGCCCCTCATGTTATCTCCTGGTTTCATCCATGTATTATCTCCCTCTGATCCAATGCCATCTCTGCAGCGATATAGAGACGCTGGCCCAGAGGGAGGCGAAGAGGGCCTAGGCGTCGTCTGCCGACAAGCCTCCGGCGGGTACTTCAGGCATGCCACTGGTGGTGTAGAGCATCCCGGACAATAGCCCCCGACGTAAGTGTACTACTCACTCTTCCATGGGCGAACACGGGGGCGTGAATTCTTGATGCTGACCTTGTCGGCTTTGTAGGTGGGGACCGGCAGCAGGAGGGCCCACAGGGGGCCACATCCAACATGCCGCCCCCTTCAACTACACCGCCTCGAGGGGCGTCCTCAGCAAGGGCAACGACTGCCGAGCCTGCGCCCATGGAGGAGGAGGAGAGGGACTTGAGCGCCAGCGGCTCCTCCCCGGCGGCGGTTGTTGGTGAGGAGAGCGCCACTCCTTCCTAGCCTGGTATGGATGATTTGCCACTGTTCTCCAAGTTGAGCCTTTGACCTCGGGCATCGCCTCACTTTTTCTTTTGACTTTTAGACCCACCCTTGACAGACCGGGTGGATGATGAGCCCACCGTCGAGGAGGTCACCACGGACCCCGAGGCTGAGGCCGGCAAGGCCGCTGCCGATTAGGCCGCCAAGGCCACGGCAGAGGAGACGGCCCAAGGGTCTACTGGAGGGACCGGCAACGCTAGTGCCTAGGAGGCCGACAACGAGCCTGTCGGAGGAACCGGCAAGGCTGCTGCTGGGGAGGCCATCAAGGCCGCTATCGAGGAGGCCGACAAGGCTACCGCCGAGGACGAGCCTTCCTCCTCCGCCGCCTTTGGCTCGGGCCGCTACCTGAAGGTGAGTGATGACTTGTTCGTCCACCTCCCCTGGACGGCAAGCAGCAGGGCACCAACCGAAAGGGAGGTGTTTGATGGTGAGGCGCTCGCCACCGTTGGTCTTGAGGTCGTCAATGAGCCAGACGCCGGCGGTGGTGGTTCTCAAGAGGAGCAGCTTCTTCGGGCCATGAGCGCCAGCTTCCAGAAGCTTTAGGTGCTTTACCGTGCCCGCCTGGACAAGCCAAAGTCCAGGTCGGCAGTGGTCTATAAGGCGGAGGAGGACTTCCAGGTGCAGGTCACCCAGACAAAAGTCTGGTTTGACGAGGCCCGGAATGAGTTGAGGGCTTCCCAGGAAAAGCTAGACGAGCGTGCCAGAGACCTCATGCTGGCGTAGTCTGATTTTGAGAAGGCCCAGAAGGAGGCCAAGGAGCGAGCGGCCAATGATGAGGCCACCCACAACCAGTGCCAAGCTCAACTGAACTCTCAGGAGGAAGACCTTGTCGCCCGTGAGCAGGCACTCGCCGCCACCCTCCATAGCAAGGACGAAGAGATTGACAGACTTGTCGCACGGCGGACCCAGGAGCTGGAATAGAGGCACATTGAGGCTCTCAATGCTCACGCTCGGGTCCACGCCGGCAAGGTAAAGGAGCTGGAGGTGGAGTGGGAAGGCTTGAACAAGCGAGTCCTGGAGCTGACCGCGGAGAGGGACACGATCCATGCTACCTGGATGGATGTACAGTCTGAGGTCGTCGGCAAGGCTGAAGAGCTCTCCACGGCCCAGGATTCCATCAAGGATCTGAAGCTGGAACTGGAGGGCCTCAAGGGGATGCTCACTGAGGCCACAGCTTGGGCGGAGACCCTGAACAAGGGTTTGGAGGAGGAGAAGCGGCTATGGAAGGATGACACCGCTGGCTACGCAGTGTACGTAAAGGGCATGGACCTCTGGATCAGCCGCCTCGTCGCCGTCGCGGGGGAACTCACCGTGAAGCTGGCCACCATGGGCATGCCAAGCTTCAGGTTCTCCCAGGAGGTGAACCTCTCCATCACACCAGCTTAACCGTGTTCTTCGAACGCGTTCTTGAGGCCCCGGGAAAGCTCCACTCTAACCGGGCGGCTTATCTAGCTGACGAATCCCAGAAGCTCTGCCGGGCGCCCTGACCAAGGTGCTCACCAAGATGGCCTTTGACACCATGCTGGATAGCTCGCCGGATGATGTAGATCTCATGGTGCTCAGGGAGCGTATCAAGCCCATCATCGATCACGTCGGCGGAATTCAGTGGGTAGAGGGCCAGCATCAGGATTAGGCACCCCGTTTCTTGTTGGCACTGCAGGTTTAGAACCGAGAAAGTTTTTATCTTTACTCAAAACCGCAGCAACAATTTATGTAATATAACTCTGGAATATTTCGTAGCAATGCATGTTATCTTCATGTTTTATCCTTCCCTGTATGTCTACCGTATGTTTAATTGGGAGGGCTTGCCGGCGCGTAACCCAGGCCGCGGCGTTCTGACGACAGATCCTCAATAGCTTGTTGGGTATGCTTGCTGCCGGGCAAACCACCTTACCGCTCTCAGCGCGGTCGTTTGAACTGTCAAGCGGACTCGGAACAGGACAAAAGCGTTGCCAGTAACGGAAAGGCTTCCTTGCCATTCTCGACGCGGCCACTCGAACTATTGAGCGGAGTCAAAACAGAGCGAGGGCTTTGCCAATAGTGGAAGTGCCCCATTGCATACAGGTTTATCATACAGAGCGCAAGATCTCCAAGGAGAATAACCTTCATGCGAAAAGGAATTACTCAAAGTCTCGCGTGACTTATCTTTTTTTATCGTCGCGTGGGCATCCACTGTACTCATTGATGATGCCCCGCACTCGGTCGTTTCCTTCTTGGGAAACCATGGCCATGAAGAACTGCTATACTAACTACCAGACCAGATTTTCACAACTGTGCCCCCTACCTGGCGTGCCAAAGATGTCGGTACGAAACGACACCTATGGGATCACTGGTATCCCTTTTATGGTTTGCGGGTGCGAAGTTGTGCAAAGAGCAGGTCTAAGAGTCAGCACAGCGATCGTTCACCCACGTTCGGGCCGCGAGGATGCGTAATACCCTAGTCCTGCTTTGGTGTATGTTTGAGTGTTCTTGAGTTCTTGAGCTAGCTACGGTGCCTATCCAGCTTATTAGGATCTGAATCCTCCTCCCGTATGCCGCGGGCCTCTTTTTATATTCTAAAGGTGCTGTCACAGTGACACATGGGAGGTGGAAATGTGTATAGTGTATAGGCTTATCCCATGCCATTACGGGACAAGGCGCATTAAATGCGCTGCTTAGGTGTCTATTTACTTTATCGAGGACGGAAAAGAAGCACATCCCATCCATGGCCGCTCTGTCTGGTCGCGACGCGCGTCCAGGCCAGCGAGGCAGGCAGGTGAGGTGGCGTCGTGGTAGGTCCTTCACGAAGATCTGCATGCCAGCACGTAGGTGTTTGACTAGCTGGCCCAAGAACCACGTATCGCCACGTGGGTGCCTGCCTGGGCCAGCGGGTTTGTCGCCAAGCTGGGGTGGCGACGGGGCAGCAAGGGCTTGTCGTAGACTTGCTTCTGTTCCCGGCAAGGGTCTTGCCGAGGCCTCCATGAGTATCCTGCGACAAGAGGCTTGCCGGGGCTACGGGTGTCTTCGGTAAGGAGCCTTGCCGGGGCCTCATGGGTGTCCTCGGCAAGGAGCCTTGTGATCCCCATGTCTTCTGGTTCTTATCTTGGGAGTCATAGATCTTTGTCTTCACAAAGATCTGCATGCCATCACGTGGCCGCTCCCCGAGCCTTGGCTCCAATGTTGTTGGTACCGTTGGAGCTCATAGGCTTCAAGGGTGGCTGTGACGGAGGCGTCTGAGTGGATTGCCCCGCCAAGAGCCCTTGCTGGGGGGTGTGCAGGCCGCCCCTGCAAGAGTCCTTGCCGGGGGAGAGCTTGTCTCCTTGTTTTGTCTTCTCGTGCTGCCTCTCTTGGCGTTGCTCTGGTAACTCCGCGTTCCTAGCTTCCTCCTTCTGCCCTGTTATGTTTGACCACAAGCATGGCTCTGACTGCCAATGCACAAGTAAGGGGTAAAAAAGAACGCCCCTACTTTTGTACACCAACACTGGGCGACCCAAGAAAGCTCCTAAGCCGCTTCTTCTTCTTCTTCTTCTTCTTCTTCTTCTTCTTCTTCTTATTCTTCTTCTTCTCTTCTCTTTGTTTTCTTCTTCTCCTCCTCTTCTCCTATTTTTTTTCTTTTTATTTTCTTCCTCTTCTTCTTATTTTCTTCTTCTCCTCCTCTACCTCTTCTTCTTCTTCTTTTCTTCTCACCCCTCTTCTTCTTCTTCTTCTTCTTCTTCCTTTCTTTTCCTTTTTCCTCTTCTTCTACTTCTCCTTCTTCTTCTTCTTATTCTTCTTCTTATTCTTCTTCTTATTCTTCTTCTTATTATTTTCTTCTTCTCCTCTTCCTCCTCTTCTTCTTATTCTTCTTGTTTTCTTCTCCTCCCCCTCTTCTTCTTCTTCTTCCTTTATTTTCCTTTTTCTTCTTGTTCTACTTCTCCTTCTTTTTTGCTTTTTTCACCTTTCTAACCTAACCTCTAGCACTAACCTAACCTAGCGCTAACCTAACCAATTATATCACTAACCTAACCTAGAACTAACCTAATTAACACTAGAAAACGGTAAAAAAAAAAGAGGTGAGGCTCACCGGAGTAGGGCAGCGAGGGCGTCGCGGTGCCGGGGCGCCTGGACGTCGTAGCGGCGGGGCGGCGGGGCTCCTGGCCGGCGGTGCCACGGGGCTGTGGGGGCGCAATGTCCATGCGGACGCAAGAGACCACAGTGCGGGGGATGGTGGGGCGGCGCGGCGGGGTGGTGAGGCTGCGGGGCGCCGGCTAAGTAGAGAGAGAGAGGGGGGGCAGAGAGAAAGAGAGAAAGAGGTGGGGGTGCATCGTTAGTTAGGTACCTTCTTTGCCATCTGCTAGTAGGCAGCAAAGAAGGGGCAGATGACATCCACTTGACGTAGCCAGTTCCACGACCTGTGGGGCCCAGCTGGACTCTTTGTCGTCTGCCTTTAGGGCCTTTGCCGTCTGCTGGCAGACAGCAAAGAACTGGCTGATGATAAAGCATATCTTTGCCATCAGCCAGTTATTTGTCGTCTTCTTTTTGCAAGAGGACGACAAACACTTTCTGTGTCATCCGCTAGCAAACAACAAATGTATTGCTTCCAGTAGTGTTGGGGGGCACGGCCGTTAGTCACTCAGCTTCTCTGTTGTCAGCTAGCAGATGCCAATGAGTAAAAAAGTTGATGGCAAACAGCCAGCGGACGGCATCCATTTGTCCTAGCCAGTTCAACGACTAGTGGGGCCCAACTAGAGTCTTTGCCGTCTACCTTTAGGGTCGTTGCCGTCTACAGGCGGATGACAAAGAACTAACTAATGGCAAACCGTATCTTTGCCATTAGCCAGTTATTTATTGTCTGCTTTTTGCAAGCGGATGGCAAACACCTTCTGTGTCGTCCGCTAGCAGACGACAAAGAGCCAGCACACGGCAAATATACTATTTCCAGTAGTGCTCGCGATACATCAAGATCGTGTTATCTCAAGAATATGAGACACGGAGAGATTAAACATATAGCTCCTGGTACAAACCCTCAGCCCCGAGGGTGGAATACTTCCTCATCATCGTGGCCACCGGGATGATGAAGATGACCATTGGTCATGATTCCCCCCTCTGGAAGGGTGCCGGAACGGGGTCTCGATTAGTTTTTCATGGATACAGAGGCTTGCGGCGGCGGAACTTCTGATCTAGGGTTATTTCTATTTTTTGTATTTATAGGATCTTTTGGCATTGGTTTCACGCGAAGATGGGCTTCGAGGGGCCCAGAAGAGACCACCACACGAGTAAGGCACCAGGCGCGCCGTGGTGGGTTGTGCTCACCTCCATCACCTTCTGC
>LR738712.1:210407073-210541111 GCA_902687465.1 Secale cereale
CCCCACGAAACTTCTAGTGCCTCTTCTGTTCCAAAAAATCATCAAAAAGTTTCAACTCATTTGGAGAACTTTCATTTCTGCACAAAAAACAACACCACGCTAGTTCTGCTGAAAACAACGTCCGTCCGGCTTAGTTCCATTCAAATAATACCAAAACTATAAGGATTTTTTGTAAACATGGCATGAATACTTCATAAATTATAGATACATTGGAGACGTATCAGCATGCCAGGGCATATAAAGTGCGGATCCAGTCCAAGACATGTAGGTTCATCGTTTATGTGTGAGAGGAAGGTCCATTGAGACAGATAGATAGAGAGAGAGAGATTGAGAGAGAGAGAGAGAGAGAGAGAATGGGCGAGTGTGGGCCGCCATGCGGTCGTTAGAGTGAGACGGGTCGGAGAGAGTGACCTACATAGACAATTTTCTTGGGAGATTATACAGTAATCAAGTTGGGCCCATACATGGAGATATTTGTGTATTAGAGAAAGCAAACTCAATCGAGGCATACATTGAGAAATAGATTGAGCGAGTGTGGGCCGCCATGAGGTCTAAAGAGTGGGACGGCTTGGAGAGAGTGACCAAGATAGACAATCTGTGTGAGAGTATAGAGTGTGTCGATCAAGGCCCAGACAGGGAGATATATCTTTGTGTGTGTGTGTGTGAGAGAGAGAGGTTAATGTCGACATAGATACACACGCAGAGAGAGAGAGAGAGAGAGAGAGAGATTGAGATAGTGTGGGACGTCGTGCGGTTGAAATAGTGAGACGGTCTTGAGAGAGTGCCCTAGATAAGCAATGTGCGTGTGTGTGTGCGAGAGGAGGGGGTCTAGATAGGCAATGTGTGTATCCGGCGAGAGAGTGTGAGAGGGAGAGATAGAGAGCTAGCATGGAGTGCAATGGCGGGGGTGTGAGAAAATTACATTTATTGGCTGACTAGGGAAAGAGGGTTGTGTATTTGAGAGAGTTAGAGATCAAAACATGGAGAGAAAGAATGTGCGTGTGTCGAAAACTAATAGTTCTGTATGGTGGTAGGAGGGAATGTTGATCGATAGAGGAAGTATGTAGTGTGTGTGCCGAGGGGGGCTGAACACAACATTTGAATGTAGATCGTACTAGACTTATTATCCATGTCTCACTTTGGTGTACGATGTAAGATATGAACCGAGGACCATGCATATGGTTTCCGTAATTATTTTGAAATCGTTTCATAATAGGTTTGAAAAAGTGTGTGTGCTAATATTGACTCGATTGTTAGTGTCTTGTGTATGTGTGTGGTCATATGCTAGAATCCATCCAAAGTTTTCTCACGTCCATAGTGTTCGTCTTCCACATATGATTTTTGCATTCAAAAATGTAGCGGGATACCGTGAAATGCAAAATCCACATTAGAATTGGAGATCGCTAATTCAAAGAAATAATCATTAATTAATTTTCAGTATCTTGTTTCAAAGGACTAATTACTTGCAAGGAAAAAAGGCATGGTAATAAACACAGATTCGTTTGCCAATGAAAAAAAATTCCTTTGCATTCTCAAATGTAGGAGCACCATGCATACTAGGGTCATGTCATGTCATGGTGCGGTGGCGTGCGTCGTACGGACGCTAGCACCCACCCCCCCCCCAAAAAAAAAGAAAGAACGGTGACAAAAAACCTTCGCACCGCCATGTTTCAGATTGAAATATGAGGTGGCCCGAATTACAGCCCTGCAAAATCTCCCTTCTCCCCAATCCCCTTCCGCGCACAGAGCGCACAAAGCCCTCAATCACCGCCACCCAAGAAAAATCTAAATCGCCCCCCGTCTCGTCTCTTTCCCCACCTCTGTACCGGACAACAAAGACGAGGACGACAGTCGCGCTTCACCACCGCACCGGAGCTACCTCATCTATGCCCTCGTCCACAACATTGGGTGGTCCACAGACAACATCCGCCAATGCAGCCGACGTGCCTCACAGACACTGACTGATGGATCTTCCACCTATGCTATGAGTGGATCTTATCATCCCTTGCGAGTGGTATTGTATCACCGTCTTCATCCTAAAAACATCTACAGAGCTAAGCCAGTGTATGCTTTCACACTACTTATATTCGCTACCAGTTTTATCTTATGATTCGCGCTTCGCGTAAGCTAAATAAGCTGCTCATCCCTGGCGAATCCTACCTACATAGGAATGCAGAACCATCGGGGTAAGGAAAAACATATTAAATCCCAAGAGAGAAGTCACGGGTTTGATAGGACCATGGAGAGGGCCCTGATCACCTTGCCAATGAATTCAAGGCCTTAGGAAAATCATCCTACAATGGATCGTAGGTAATGAGAATGAAGAAGACATAAAAATAAGGTTAGCGAAGGATAAAAAGAAAACCTCTTCCAATTCAAAGTCCACTTCAAGTTCCTTTTTGATTCTTTACCGAGTATGGATGGATCAACTATAGGTTCAAGTTTACCCAAGATATGTACACGGCTAAGTGTATGAAAATCCAAGAGCGAATCATAAAATCTAAAATCTAGGAAGGAGAAGACCAGGTGATTGAATATGACTTGCTAACAGATCCTACTCTTCCTTATGTGCTGGTTCTATTCATGATGGTTTAGTTTCGAGAGCAGCTAAAGTATTTACCTAATAAGATAGATGAATATTCCTTGATCTACGATTGTAGAAATCTTCTTATAGAAGTCTAATTCTTTCTTCCTTTAGAAAAGGAAGTCTTGCTCTCGTTTCTTGCCGCTACTTGCGTTGCGAGCCAATCTTCAAACTGTTATGGAGAAGGCGTTTACTAATTAGCTTCTTAAACATGGAAATATTTCGGCATATCCACTCTTAGGTTAGTACAAGAACTCGACTCTACTAGTGGTATAGTCGAGGATATACTCATACTGCTACAAAGATGGATCAACTAATGGGGTGAATTTTTCTTAGGGCAATTCTAGGAAATACCTCGAATCACAGGGTTTGTTCATGACAACCCAGCATTCTTTATCTTGGAATTGATTGGAGTTATGGGACGGATGCCGTGAGAAAGATTTTTTTCTTTAACCAGAATCAATAGGTGTGAACCCATCTAGGATGAGTCAAACATAGGGGAAGGGCCTTCTGGAAATATCCGACATACTAGTAATCGATTATTTGGCCTTTTGCGATCGAACAGACTATGAACAGTGGTAGCCTACATAACGTACCAACCTAGACCAAGGGTAGAAGGTATCAGATCACTATAGTTCTAGACCCCTTTTTCAAATAAACGAAGATACAATGATTTCCCGAAGAGGTTGAATAAATAGTAAGCAGATACCATCCATGCACAAAATCTGAAATAAAAATCAAGAATTGGACTAGGACCACATCAGGGAGCGTAAGTCCCTTCATTTCATTTACTTCGTACTTTCCTGTGGGTATGATTTGCGTGCTGTGGCGGGTCCAGGAATTCTAGTTACCAGGGGCCAAAATTTAACTAAAAAATATGAAGGCACTTGTACTGCGGAAATCAACATAACTTGAGAAATGTGAAGCTACATGCACTTTGAAAACCAGCTAGTGATCTAAAGTATTTCCAGATTATATACAACTAGATGATGTAAGCACCCAAAAACACAAAATACAACAGGTTGGACAAGGACTACTGACATGGACTGTAGCTGCCTGAATTATTCATTTTCTCGCCCAAAATATGCATGTCTAGTTAGCACCTATAACCAGTGCACAAACTATATATCAATATATATGTCTTGCAAAAGTATGCCAATAGTTTGAAACAATAGATAATAGGAAGTATTTATGGTAGGTTTTCATGATACGGGGACATTGTGGTAGACGGCCTCGATGTTTCCTCAAGCCATAAAAATGTACTATTATTTGCTTATCATCAATTCCAACAAATATCTCTCTCTGTCAACATAGTAGATCATCATTAGACACTAAATCCTTCAATGGGAGCTTGCAAAATGCTAGCATTAGATCCCTCATTAGACAATATATGTCCAGTACTAGGAGCATGTAATTTTTTTGCATCAAATACATCATTGGAAGTCTGTTCATTGGACACTTCAGGCTCAAGAACAACATGAGCTTGTATGTTTGTACCGGAAACATGATTAGGGGAGTTACAAAATAAGCAATATTTGGTTTCATTTTCTTATTAATTCCCTACATACAAGCAGTTTTACAACACTGTCAGGTTTAACTATTGGCCAAAAATTGAACACTTGAACTAGATATAATCAGGGATGTCATGTACCTACTTGCTGCGCATGCTGCTCTTGCAAGATGTGACTGTCCATTTGCGCAAGATTGAAGCCATGCATATGCTGCAGCCGTTGCGTCCCACGCAGGCTACACCTAGGGTTGGATCTTCATCTTCATGTCCTTCCATTCGCTTGAAGCTCGGCGACCGGCATCCAACAAGGACGCGGGGAAGAGCTCTGTCGATCTGTCGAGCCATGGCTAGTTTAGGAGCGAATCAAGCTGGAGGCGGTAGCGAAAGAATTGGGGATTGTTCCTGCTTTATCGATCAATATGGGAGGCACTCGTTTGGGCAACGAGCCTGCTATTGGGCATGCCTAGCACTCATGTTATTGGCCTGTCCGAAGTGAAACGTTTTTCTTCAATATTTACATTATCTGCTTGTGCACTGGGTTGAACGAAAATAGTCAAGCCCAACCTGGACGACTCAAACTAGTTGCGCACTTCCTGCCACCCGACGTAGCCGCCCATAGCAGCCCCTACTATGGCGCCACCCCTTTTACGTGTATGATTGGAGTAGTGAAATGTATCGAGTGGCGCCTTTGATTTACCCACAAAATGGTTGAATTTCTTGTTTCTATGAAATGAGTAGGCCAATAATGAGAAAGATGTTAGTCTTTTCATCCTATTGTAGATTGCTTAGATCTCGATATCCCAAATATAATTGCTCCAAATATACAGCAAAAGCCAGTGTGATGTGTGTTGCTACACCTAGTCTGATAACCCATCCTCATATAACATATCAAGGACGCGCCATCTTACCAGATTAACCATTCGACGTACCAGTGCAGTGTCGGAAGAAAGGATTATTGGGATTGCGTATCCAAGCAAGTGATGCCATGGACTCCTTTGTAGAACCTTGTAAGCGGAAAAGAAGTTGTGGTGTGCCTGTAAAAAGAGCTAGCATAATCTTAGTTACCTACTTCTCAGAATTTCAGTTAGCCGATGATTACAAGATTGTTCAATTACCTTGCTGGGCTTAATTTAGTTTGCTACTAATTATATAATGCCATATAGCGTCTTAATCCTATTATAGACTGTGCCTATCTATGCGTTTGTTACTTACTGTTTATGGAATTACTTATTTGCCTGAACTTAAATAGCTACTTAAGCTTGTAGATAGATTGTCATATATACTACTAGGGTGCAACAAAATTCATGTGTAATTTACATCCTGATACCCTGTTTCTTTAAATGGTTTGTTGTTTTGACTTCTAGCACTAGTAATGTTTGCATGTTCATTGACAGGCAACTATCAGGTTTATATGAGGGACAACCTCTTTTTAACTTAGATATATTTGTCAGAATCATTTTGCTTACATCAATGAAATTTACAGATGTCTTTGTTGCTGGTAAACTATATCAACTTGTTACTTTAATACGTAGCCAACAACTTGTTAGTTATACTAGTTCATGTGTAATTAAATACATTTCCAAAAATGGTTAGTTTTACTAGTTTGGTGTTAGTTTCTTATGGCTATTATAACACTTTATTTATGATTGGTAACTTTCAAGTTTTCAGGATCCAACTGAAACTCCGATTATAATTGCAGAGCATGTACATTTTCAAAATCTTATTTGTGTAACAGGTTTGCTGCTGTAACTTTTTGCTCTAATTAAGTTACTGACTACTCAACTTTTCAGGATCCAAGAGAAACTCTAGTGCCACATCAGGTGCCTTTTGGAAAACTTTTTTTTAACTGCTATGTTGCTGCAACTGTTTGCTCGAATCAACTTACTGACTACTCAATTATTCAGGATCCAAGAGAAACTCCAATGCCACAACACATGCCTTTTGGAAAACTTGTTTGTTTAACTGCTTTGCTACTTCAACCGGAGTACTTCTCATTATCCAGTCGAAACTCTTTAATTCCTTGTTTATTTAAGTAAGTTGCTATTCTAACTCCCAGTTGAGATGTTTTGCAAACTTCAAATTTTCCGAATGTAGTCGGAATAGTAACGGAAAAACAGGTTAGCCCAAGATTAAAGACTGGCCAAACCGTGCATCATGAATTTCCAACCGCTGATGCTCTAGAGGATAAACTATTGGTAAAAAGATAGTCTGCTTCTACACCAGGGGATGAAGTTGACATGGCGAGGAAGCAGACGACATAATCACAAGTAGTACTCATGACAGCCGTTAAATATTTGGTGGATTTCAAAAGGATTCAAGTTGAGACTGATAACATTGTTAAGATCCTGAAGGACAAAAGGAATTTAAAATCCCACTTGTTGAATCATTGGTGAGATGTTTTTTCTATCGTTGAATAACCTTTGGGTTGTTTGTTCATGTAATAGATTGAACCACTTGTTTTAGAGATCATGTAATAATTGTATTTGTATTCTGGTATGTATTTTGATGAGAACTAGTCTATATTAATTGATAAGACTATGAGACATTTTTTGTTGAGGCAAAGATATTTCATTTTGGTTGCCATGGTTGATCGGGCTGAATATCCATTCAACAATAATAGTAGTATAGATGGTCCATAAGTGGCACGCATCTGAAAGGGCCAAGATGTTGTACTAGCTTTGCTAAAGAAAATATGCTCTTCTAGCAAAAGAAGTACATCAGCCTGGCTTATTTATGTTAATTGATATTATTGATCGATATACTCTATAAGTGTTCATATGTCTGTTAGTTTTCTATAGTATTTGTTGATTGAGTCAGTATTTTAAATGGGAGTACACTATATGTTGCGTCTGTCATACATGTTACACTTGAGTTGGACATAAAGTGGTTTCAAATATTCGAATTCAACTTAAATTGGATTCTACCTTCTGAATTTGACTATCAGCATTTCTAGTACTACATATGGAAGTGGAGTACATCTTTGTTGTGCCTTTGAAGATATATAAAAAACATAGAAGGATTTATAAAGATTCGTATAAGAAAACAAATTTTGAAAGAAGCGGCAAAACACCAACTCCCTCGGCGGCTGCCCGAAACCAGTGTTTGCGAGATGGAAATTACTTTCTACCCCTAACACGCATAACCTATCGGCCTGTTTTCCACTGCTCTCCATAGGTGTAGGTTAGTAACTTCAGTCGGACGTGACATGACCCTCCCTCACCCCATTCAAAGACGGTGGGCGCCAAACGTGGGCGACAAAACACATTTGATTCAAGCTCTTCCGAAAGACCTCTGTCTCTTCCTCCATTTCCCCATTCATACACGATGGGCGGCAAAACAAACTCTCCTCGGCTAAAACCGATCTGTGAAAATATTTTATATAGGGGTGCCAACCCTACCTATCAGCCCCGTTCATACACTGTGGGTGCCAACCATGGGTGCCCAAACACCCTCTGGTCGCACGAAATCTTTCTCGTCAAATAGTGGGGAGATGCGAGATTACTGTCCTATCCCGAACCGACGAGACGTTCAAAATTTTAAATGGAGGCTAAGTTTGTAAATTTCCCATAATCAGACAAGCGCGTCCCAAAGATGGTTCCCTGTACCTCTCCCTCCATTTTCCCATTCATACACCGTGGGTGCCAGAACACTATCCCCACAGCAGCCTCCTTCGTCCGCCACCCCATGCATCACCGCCGTCCTCCACCATGCCGGAGTGCCTACCCAGACCACGTCGTCCACTGCTACAGATCGACCTTTCTCATCAACGGTGCCGCACCAAGAGCCTTGCATCGCATCCTCCCGCTTCATCCGCGTCGTCGTCCACCTTGTCGGGCTGCTCCGACAACCATCCCGTCCACCACAATCGGACTTATCCCCCGATGCCTCCATCTACCGTTGCAGATCTGCTTCCACGCCACCGACAACCATTGCACCCCCAATACCTGCACAACGGCGCAAGAGCGATGATATTCCTTCATATCTGCTCAACTTTTTGATCTCAACCAGAAAAAAGATCGTAACTTGGTTACCGTACTTTCTTTTTAGCTCTTAGAATCTTAGTTGTTAGTTTAAAGCAAACATTTGTTGTTAAGTAGCCTTTCTGCAAATCTGCCTTGGCATAATCTTGATAGGGTTTAATTGATCATGCTTAGGGTTTCCCCCCTTTTATGATCACTATACGATCAGCCTATGTGCTTCGTGTCATAGTAGCACTGCTCCACCATCAAACTAAATAAAATTGGTTGTTCAAATATGAATCGGATATGATGCTGATACTAGTAAAACAGAGTCGTTTAACTGGTTAGCTGAATATTTCAAATTTAGTTTGGAAATCCGATGATTTTGGGTGGCCCAGACCCTTAATCCCCTCTGTTCTACTACGCTTCCGATCTCTACTCGCCCCCTGCCACCTTCCTCATCGGCCACTTGATGTCCCTGGACGTCATCAGTTTAGGAGGATATGTTGAACTAATAAGAGGTCAGGAGCCGCTCGCCCAAGAATGTCATCGCTGCCCGGGCGCGCCGGTGTGCTGATAACCCTCAACCGTAAGGGATCGAGATAGTCTTTGTGGGTAAGAATAACCCAATTTATTGATTCGACACACGGGGAGCCAAAGAGTATTTATAAGCTTTAACAGTTGAGTTGTCAATTCAGCCGCACCTAAAATATACTAACTTGCAACAAAAGATAAGTGGTAATAGTGATGATAGTAATAGTAAAAGTAAACAGCAAAAGTAAATAGCAGTAGTAAATGGCAAAAGTAGCAACTAGTGACAAGCAAGGTTTAAAATACTATAGGCTAGGGAGATGGATGGTTGGGCGTTGCATGGATGAGATAGTTTCTAACTCGGGGCACGGCACACCGAAAAGTAATGATCATCTAGGCAAATATCAAACATTAGGCATGTATCACGTAGGTAGTTGTACGTGCTTGCAATAAGAACTTGCACAACATCTTTTGTCCTACCATCCCGCTACGAACGGGGCCAAAAGGAACTAATGGATATTAAGGTGCTCCTGTCAAAGAGCACCGGAACAAAGCAATGAACTCAATGGATACATGTAATCCTCAAACTACGGACCATCCCCTTTGGTGTCCCAAGCTGTCACTTTTGGGATCGCCGGTTCCGAACCATAACAGGTGCATACAACTCATAGATAGGATCAAGAACACAAATATATTCATGCAAACACATATGGTTCAGATCTGAAATGATGGCACTCGGGCCCTAAGTGTCAAGCATTAAGAATAACAAGTTGTAGCAAAGATTATAAACACCATACTAGATGATAGGCAACATGCCCCCAACAATCTGACGAACTATTACATGATCTAACTCATCCAATCCCTACCATCCCCTTCGCCTACAGCAAGGGAATTACTCACACATGAAGGGGGAAGTCATGGAGACATGATGAAGTGGTGATGATGATGACGATGGCGACGATCTCCCCTCTCCGGAGGCCAAATCAGCCTCCAGATTAGCCCTCCCGAAGAAGAACAGAGGGTGGCGGCGGCTCCGCGACGAAAAACAGCGAAAGGACTTCCGATCTGGGATTTCTGCGTCGGGAGGAAAAATACGGGCTAAAGTAGGGCACCAGGGGGTGTGGGCCCCACCCAGGCCCCCCCCCCCGGCGCGGCCCAGGGGGGGCGCGCCCACAGGGCGCCTGGGCACCCCCTGGCCCCCCTCTGGCCCCACTTCTGGCATTTGGTTTCCTCGGGTGCGTGGATTTT
This sequence comes from Secale cereale, assembly GCA_902687465.1. NCBI lineage: Eukaryota > Viridiplantae > Streptophyta > Magnoliopsida > Poales > Poaceae > Secale > Secale cereale. The sequence continues at coordinate 210,416,906 of LR738712.1, forward strand.
TCGTGATTTTTCGTGGATTTTTCTGAGATGCTTAAAAATCCGTTTTCCTGTACACAAATAAACCATACAGGCAGCTCTGCTGAAAACAGCGTCAGTCCGGGTTAGTTTAGTCCAAATCATCAAGAATGAGGTCAAAGCAATATCAAAAGTGTTTGGAAAAGTAGATACGTTTGAGACGTATCATGTGCCTACCTTCCTAGTGTATTGAGGGCTTAGGCATGCATCGCCTACTCAGGCAACCCTATTTATCCTGAGATACATCCTCAACACCCAGCAACCAGTCCCCATCGTTGCTACCTCTTGAGCTTGTGTTGGTTTTCCCTTGAAGAGGAAAGGGTGATGCAACAAAGTAGAATAAGTATTTCCCTCGGTTTGAGAATCAAGGTATCAATCCGGTAGGAGATTACACACAAATCGCCAAATACCTGCACAAACAATCGAACAACTTGCACCCAACGCTATAAAGGGGTTGTCAATCCCTTCACGGTTATTTGCAAAAGTGAGATACGATACAGATAGATGAACTAGTAAAGTAAATATTTTTGGGTTTTTGGTTTATAGATTGAAAAGTAAAAGATTGCAAAATAGTAGATCGGAACTTATAGATGTAAAATAGACCCGCGGGCCATAGGTTTCACTAGAGGCTTCTCTCATGATATGAAATATTACGATGGGTGAACAAATTCCTATCAAGCAATTGATAGAAGAGCGAATAATTATGAAGACATCTATGGCAATGATCATGAATATAGGCATCATGTCCGTATCAAGTAGACAGACTCCTGCCTGCATCTACTACTATTACTCCACACATCGACCGGAATGATTCTACATCTAGACTATTAAGTTCATAAGAACAGAGTAACACATTAAGCAAGATGACATGATGTAGCGGAATTAACTTAATCAATATGATGAAAACCCCATCTTGTTACCCTTGATGGCAACTATACAATACATGTCATGTCCCCTACTGTCTCTGGGATTGAGCACCGCAAGATTTAACCCAAAGCAAAGCACTTCTCCCATTGCAAGAAAAACCAATCTAGTTGGCCAAACCAAACCGATAGTTCGAAGAGAATTACTAAGATATTAAATCATGCATATAAGAATTCAGAAGAGACTCGAATAATATTCATACATAATCTGATCATAAACCCACAATTCATCAGATCTTGACAAACACACCGCAAAAGAAGATTACATCGGATAGATCTCCAAGAACATGGTATTGAAGATCACGAGAGAGAACAAGCCATCTAGCTACTAGCTGTGGACCCGTAGGTCTGTGGTAAACTACTCACAATTCATCGGAAGGGCAATAGGGTTGATGTAGATGCCCTCCGTGGTTGATTCCCCCTCCGGTAGAGTACCAGAAAAGGCCTCCAGATGGGATCTCGCAAGAACAGAAGGTTACGGCAGCGGAAAAGTGGTTTTGATGGATCGTCTGGGGTTTCTAGAATATTTGGGAATTTATAGGCAAAAGAAGTAGGTCAGGGGGGTCTCGAGGGGCCCAAAAGGTAGGGGGCGCGCCCTCCACCCTTGTGGCCGCCTCGAGGCTCCCCTGGTGTGTACTCCAAGTCCTTCTAGTGTCCTCTGGTCCAAAAAAAATCCTTGTAAAGTTTCATTCCGTTTGGACTCCATTTGATACTCCTTTTCTGCGAAACTAAATAACAAGTAAAAACAGAAAATGGCACTAGGCTATAGGTTAATAGGTTAGTCCGTCATATAAAATAGCATATTAATGCATATAAAATATCCAAGATATATAATATAATATGATGGAACGGTTAAAAATTATAAATACGTTGGAGACGTGTCAAGCATCCCCAAGCTTAATTCATGCTCGTCCTCGAGTAGGTTATTGATAAAAACAGAATTTTTTATGTGGAATGCTGCCTAACATATTTATCAATGCAATTCTTCTTTAATGTGGTATGAAAGTTCAGATCCGTAAGTTTCAAGCAAAAGTTTATGTTAACATGAGAAAAATAATATTCGCAACATACTAGATAGTAAATCATGAAGCTTCAAAAATAACATGGCTAAAGAAAGTTATCCCTACAAAATCATATAGTCTTATTATGCTCCCTCTTCTCAACACAAGGTAATCATGCCCACCCCCATGTCAGCCAAGCATTTGGTTCATACTTTTTAATGCGCCTCAGCCTTTTCAATATCTCACGCAATATATGAGCGTGAGCCATGGATATCGCACTATGAGTGGAATAGAAGGTGGTACTAGACAAAAGTGGGGAGAAAGTCTCACATCAACTCGGCAAATCAATGGACTATGGAGATGTCCATCAATTGATATCAATGTGAGCGAGTAGGGATTGCCATGTAACGAATGCGCTAGAGCTATAAGTGTATGAAAGCTAAAAAAGAAAACTAGTGGGTGTGCATCAACTTGCTTGCTCATGAAGACCTAGGGCATTTGAGGAAGCCCATTGTTGGAATATACAAGCCAAGTTCTATAACGAGAATTCCCACTAGTATATGAAAGTGACAACATAGGAGACTCTCTACCATGAAGAACATGAAGCTACTCTGAATCACAAGTGTGCAAAAAAGATAGTAACATTGTCCCGTCTCTCTTTTTCTCTCATTTTTTTTATTTTGGGCTCTTTAGCCTCTCCATTTTTTGGTGTGCTTCTTTGGCCTCTTTTGTTTGTTTGGGCTTCATTGGCCTCTTTTATTTTTGATAACCTCACATGGGACAATGTTGTAATAATGATGATCATCACACTTTTATTTACTTAATACTCGATGCTAGAACAAATATATGACTCTATATGAATGCCTCCGGCGGTGTACCGGTATGTGCAATGACCAAGAGTGACATGTATAAAAAATATGAATGGTGGCCTTGCCAGAAATACTATGTCAACTGCATGATCATGCATAGCAATATGACAATGAAGATGCGTGTCATAATAAACAGAACGGTGGAGTTACATGGCAATATATCTCGGAATGGCTATGGAAATGCCATAATAGGTAGGTATGGTGGTTGTTTTGAGGAAGATATAAGGAGGGTTTTATGCATCTGTGAAAGTTGCGCGGCACTAGAGTGGCTAGCTAGCTGGAAGGGAGAGAGTGTGTATAATCCATGGACTCAACATTAGTCATAAAGAACTCACATACTTATTACAAAAGATTTATTTGCCCTCGAAGAAAAGTACTACTATGCATGCCCCGGGGAGGTTGGTAGGAGTTAACCATTGCGCGCCCCCGACCTTCACACAAAGGTGAACAATCAAGACACAAGCATCTCGTTTCGGTTGCACTTTTTGGAGATCGTATGTTCATGCTTCGAGAATCACGAACCTGAACACAATTATTTTCTCTACCCTACTATTTACTACTAGCATGATTCTAATATTACCATCCTCATATCTCAAAACGATCACAATTATCATATGGAAGTTTTTATTATCCCAACTCTGGATGTCTATCATATTAGGACTAAATTCATAACCGAAGCTAGTTACCATGTTGTTTTAGAGACTCTCAAAATAATATAAGTGAAGCCAGAGAGTTCAAAAATTTCTATAAAATAAAACCACCGTCAGGCTCTAAAAATATATAAGTGAAGCACTAGAGCAAACCTAGCTCAAAAGATATAAGTGAAGCACATAGAGTATTCTAATAAATCATGATTGAAGTGTGTCCCTCTCAAAAGGTGTGTACAGCAAGGATGATTGTGACAAACTAAAAAGCAAAGACTCATATCATACAAGACACTCCAACCAAAACACATAACATGTAGTGAATAAAAATATAGACTCAGGTAAAGTTATCGATGGATGAAGACGAAAGAGGGGATGCCTTCCCGGGGCATCCCCATGCTTAGGCTCTTGGCCGTCCTTGAATTTTACCTTGGTGTGCCTTGGGCATCGCCAAGATTAGGCTTTTTCCACTCCTTATTGCATAGTCCATCAAATCCTTACCCAAAACTTGAAAACTTCACAACACAAAACTCAATAGAAATCTCGTGAGCTCCGTTAGTAAAATAAAGCAAATAACCACCCAAGGTACTGTTGTGATCTTATTCTAATTTTATGCTGGTGTAATATCTAATGTATTCCAACTTTTCCATGGTGCATAACCCCCAATACTAGCCATAGATGCCTCAAAATAAGCAATCAACACATAGAAAACAGAATCTGTCAAAAACAAAATAGTCTGTAGCAATCTAAAAACTATGCATACTTTTGTAACTCTAATAATTTTGAAAATTAGGACGATGTGGGGGAATTTGTATATCAATTTTGTGTATAAATTTCTGAAGGTTTTGATGTTCCAGTGAATTATTGAATTTTCTACACTGGACGCAAAAGTTTCTAATTTTTTTAGCAAAATCAAGTCAACAATCACTGTAAGCCATCCCAAAGGTCTTACTTGGCTCAAACACAAATTAAAACACCAATAAACAATTACTATAGAATTAATAATGTGTATTTATTGAAAAACAGAATCAAAATGTGAAAAGAAAAAATAAAATTGGGTTGCCTCCCAACAAGCGCTATCGTTTAACGCCCTTAGCTAGGCATAAAACGCAAATAGATCTAGGTATTATCATCTTTGGTATGCAATCCATATGTAGCTGTCATAATAAATTCATAAGGAAATTTAATTTTCTTTCTTGGGAAGTGTTCCATGCCCTTCCTTAATGGAAATTGAAATATAATGGTTCCTTCTTTCATATCAATAATTGCACAAATTGTTCTAAGGAAAGGTCTACCAAGAATAATAGGACATGTAGGATTACAATCTATATCAAGAACAATGAAATCTACGGGTACATAATTCCTATTTGCAACAATAAGAACATCATTAATCCTTCCCATAGGTTTCCTTAATAGTGGAATCCGCAGGATGCAAATTTAAAGAACACTCATCAACTTCACGGAAACCTAGCACATAACATAAAGTTTTTGGAATCGTAGAAACTCTAGCACCCAAATCACACAAAGCATGTCACTCGTAATCTTTAATCTTGATCTTAATAGTACGTTCCCACTCATCATAAAGTATTATAGGGATAGAAACTTCTAATTCAAGCTTTTCTTCAAAAGATTGCATCATAGCATCAACGATATGTTTGGTAAATGCTTTAGTTTGATTATAAGCATGAGGAGAATTCAACATGGATTGCAACAAGGAAATATAATCTATTAAAGAACAATTATCATAATTAAATTCCTTGAGATCCAATCTAGTGGGTTCATTGCTACTTAAAATTTTGACTTCATCAACCCCACTTTTATCAAATTTTGCGTAAAGATCTAAAAACTCTGAATTATTGGGAAGCCTTTTAACTAAAGTTGGTTCATCTCCAGTCCCATCCTTACCCAGATTTATTTTTGAAAACAAAGATTCAATAGGAGTCACATCAATCACTTTAAGATCTTCATCATTATTTTCACGGAAACTAGAAGAACATGTTTTTTATAAACCAATCATTATTAGCACGCATCTTAGCGGTTCTTTCTTTGCACTCATCAATGGAAATTCTCATAGCCTTGAGAGACTCGTTTATATCATGCTTTGGTGGAATAGATCTAAGTTTCAAAGAATCAACATCAAGAGAAATTCTATCCATGCTCCTAGGCAAATCATCAATCTTACGCAATTTTTCATCAGTCATAGCATTAAAATTCTTTTAAACCATCATAAATTCTATAACACTGTTCTCAAAATCAAAGGTTATCTTATTATAATTTCCATAAGAATTTTTCTAGGAATTACCATAAATATTAGACGAATTACTAGGAAAAGGCCTAGGATTAAAATTTCCTCTATAAGCATTGTTACCAAAATTGTTCCTACCAACAAAATTAATATCCATACATTCATTATTATTCTAAATCAAAGTGGACAAGGGCATATCATTAGGATCAATATTAGTACCCTTGCTAGAAATAATTTCATAAGTTCATCCATCTTTCAACTGAAAACATTAATCTCTTCAATAGCATGCACTTTTTTCCAGTGGAAGATCTTTCGGTATGCCATTGAGAATAGTTAACCATCATATTATCTAGGAGTTTAGTAGCTTCTCCTAAAGATATTTCCATTAAAGTACCCCCCCCCCCCGGCTGATTCTAAAAGATTTCTAGAAGCAAAGTTTAATCCGGCATAAAAAAATTGTATAATCATCGATAAATTCTAGCCATGCGTAGGATAATTTCTTATCATAAGTTTCATCCTCTCCCAAGATTGTGCAACATGCTCATGATCAATTTGTTTAAAATTCATAATATCGTTCCTAAGGGATATTATCTTAGCGGGAGGAAAATACTTGGAAATAAAAGAATCTTTGAAATTATTCCATGAATCAATACTATTTTTAGGCAAAGATGAAAACCAAGTTTTGGCCCGATCTCATAGTGAGAACGGGAATAGATTTAATTTTAACAAGATCAGTATGCGCATCTCTTTTCTTTTGCATATCAGACAAATCAACAAAATTATTCAGATGGGAAGCGGCATCTTCACTAGGAAGGCCAGAGAATTGATCTTTCATGACAAGATTCAGTAAAGTAGCATTGACTTCACATGATTCCGCATTAGTAGCGGGAGCAATCAGAGTACTAATAAAATCATTATTATTGTTGTTGGAAAAGTCACATAGTTTGGTATTTTCTTCATTCGTCGTGACAAAGCAAACAATCCAACACACAAGCACACAAAAAGCAAGCGAACAAGACGAACGAAAGAAGGGCAAAGAAAAGGCCAAACTTTCCGAAGATCATTTTAGAAGTGGGGGAGAGGAAAAGGGAGGCGAATGGAAAATAATGTAAATGCAAGAGATGAGAGTTTAATGAAGGGTACTTGGTAGGTCTTGACTTGGTGTAGATCTCCCCGGCAACGGCATCGGAAATTCTTCCTGCTACCTCTTGAACTTGCTGTAGTTTTTCCCTTGAAGAGGAAAGGGTGATGCAGCAAAGTAGAGTAAGTATTTCCCTCAGTTTGAGAACCAAGGTACCAATCCAATAGGAGATTATGCACAAATCACCAAATACCTGCACAAACAATCACATAACTTGGACCCAACGCTATAAAGGGGTTGTCAATCCCTTCATAGTTATTTGCAAAAGTTAGATCCAATAGAGATAGATGAATTAGTAAAGTAAATATTGTCCGGTTTTTGGTTTATAGATTGAAAAGTAAAAGATTGCAAAATAGTAGATTAGAAACTAATAAGATGTAAAATAGATCCGGGGGCCATAGGTTTCACTAGAGGCTTCTCTCATGATAGAAAATATTACGATGGGTGAACAAATTATTGTCAAGCAACTGATAAAAGAGCGAATAATTATGACGACATCTAAGGCAATGATCATGAATATAGGCATCACGTTCATATCAAGTAGACCGACTCCTACCTTCATTGACCGAAATGATTCTGCATCTAGAGTATTAAGTTCATAAGAACAGAGTAACGCATTATGCAAGATGACATGATGTAGCGGAATTAACTCAAACAATATGATGAAAAACCATCTTTATATTCTCGATGGCAACAATACAATATGTATCTTGTCCCCTACTGTCACTGGGATTGAGCACCGCAAGATTGAACCCAAAGCAAAGCGCTTCTCCCATTACAACAAAAACCAATCTAGTTGGCCAAACCAAACCGATAGTTCGAAGGGAATTACTAAGATATTAAATAATGCATATAAGAATTCAGTAGAGACTCAAATAATATTCGAAGCTAATTTGATCTTAAACCCACAATTCGTCGGATCTTGACAAACACACCGCAAAAGAAGATTACATCAGATAGATCTCCAAGAACATCAAGGAGAACATGGTATTGTTGATCAATGAGAGAGAAGAAGCCATCTAGCTACTAGCTATGGACTCGTAGGTCTGTTGTAAACAACTCACACTTCATCGGAAGGGAAATAAGGTTGATGCAGATGCCCTCCATGTTTGATTCCCCCTCCGGCAGAGTACCGAAAAAGGCCTCCAGATGGGATCTCGCGAGAACAAAAGGTTACGGTGGCGGAAAAGTGGTTTGATGGATCGTCTGGGGTTTCTGGAATATTTGGGAATTTATAGGCGAAAGAAGTAGGTCAATGGGGTCTTGGTGGGCCCACAAGGTGGGGGGTGCCCTCCCCCGCAGGGCGCACCCTCGACCCATGTGGTTGCCTTGAGGATCCCTAGCTTGTACTCCAAGTCCTTCTGGTGTCTTCTGGTCCCAAAAAATCCTCGTAAAGTTTCGTTCCGTTTGGACTCCATTTGATATTCCTTTTCAGCGAAACTCAAAAACAAGGAAAAAACAGAAACTGGCACTGGCTTCTGGGTTAATATGTTACTCCCAAAAATCAAATGAAATAGCATATTAATGCACATAAAACATCCAAGACAGATAATATAATAGCATGGAATGATCAAAACTTATAGATACGTTGGAGATGTATCAATCACCCATTTTCTAATTTATTCATTACTAATTTGGAAGGGTTGTCATTAGGGTTTATTGTGTAGTGAGTTGTCGTGGAGGAACACGGTCACCTATGGGGCCATCGAACCGTTGTTGTTTGGCAAGGGGGAAGCTCATGTTGCACAAAGAGTGGATGCCATGCAGCAACACGACGATGGTGGCTCAAGTGTTTTTTACCCAGGTTCGGCCGTTGTAAGGTGTAAAACCCTACTCCTGATTTACATGGATTGGATGGAAGGATGCAAAGAACACGCAGCACTCAAGCCCGACAAGGTGGCCATGGGGAGAGCAACTACGCGCGTACAAGTGTGTAAGGGTCTGAGTCCCTTGCTAGTTTGCCTCAGACCTCTTTTTATAGCTTAAGCGATGACCACAGTGGCAAGATAGTCTTTATCTCATGATTACATAGCTAACGGTGCTATCATACCTACCTCTAGCAATTAGAACAAAGTGCATTAAATGCGCTGCTAGGTGTCATGCTGAGGGTGCAACCCGGCAAGACTGTTGTGTCACTTGATCATATTCTGCTTATCTGCTTGATAGGCCTCTACACATGTGTCATATGATGGCAATTTGTCTTATAAATGGCTTCCACGTGCTCAGTGGAAGCAAGTTAACCACTTGGGGGTTCGACACCGCATTGATAGCTGACTTGCGTCATGGTGCGGTGGTGCCTTGGCGGGAGATTTGCCCTTGGCGGACCCGGCAAGCCTGCGAAGGAAATCTTGGACTTGTCCATGGGGCGGCCTCGACCCGGCCAGGCTCTCCTTCCTGGCAAGGGAGGCTTTCCCAATCTTTTAAATTGGTTGTCTTGGTCTTCTTGATCCGCTCTTTGATCTCACAAAGAGCTGCTCCTCTGGCTTGACCTTACATTGTAGCTATGCCATTGCCAAGACGCATGTGTACAGTCCGGGCACCGAACGCAAATGTTTGTTGCACCGACAGGAACCCCTGGCCTGGCCCATATGCGCTGCCAAGCCTCCTTGGGGTAGGCTCTAACAGTACATAGGCGAACACATTGGTCGAACTACAAAGGAATTTTCTTCTTCCTTGATATCTCCTTTGCTTCTTCATTAACCTGTGATAGAATTAGTTTTCGGTTTTTCTGTGCGTCGTGCAAGGCGACGTGGGCTTACTCACGTATTGACCTGTGGGTCTTCCCACTTTCACGAGGAGGTAACTGCCATTTTATTCATCCCACCACCTATGACATTTCCTCCATGTACGTTGCATGCATTGCGCAGCGTTGGTGGCGGGTAAGTAGGGCACGGGACTGAGTACCGTTACAGAAAAACCTAGCACCATGATAGGTGCAAGGGGCGGTCGTACACTCTGGACACCGTTAGTGACGTAGAAGGACAGGATTGACAGAGGGGGGCGGTTGCCCACTTGGTAGTGGGGAGCCAGCCCCCGGCCATGTTCTCCTATAAAAGCAGGCGTGGGCGGAGGGCTCACCCACACACATATCCTTGTTGTTTCTCTCCTCGCATCCCTCCTCCATAATGTTGTGGGGAAGAGGATGCGGTGGTGCTCCAGTAGCGGCGACGAGGGCTTGCGCTCGACAGCGCCTCCCTTCCCCACTAGAGAAACAGAGACAGAGTCTAGTGCACAAGGCGGCGGTGCAGGGCGAGGGTATGGCCGTCGTGGCACCCGGGATCGAGGAGGGCATGGTGGTGCCCTGATTGCCCCTCCCTCGACCACCCTGGTCCCAATGGAGGGCCATGTCACGGACCAACCATTGGAGTTCATCGTCAACTTGTGCAGGCCTCCGCGCAGCCGTCTTCGGTCCCCACTCCTTTCGCAAGAGTGACAGAAGTAGAACAGCCGCTAGGGTTGAGGCTGCACATGAGCGGTTGCTATAATGGCAGCATGCGGGCGGACGTATTGTTCCATGCGCCTCATGTCATGCTTCTCCGGCATGGCTGGAAAACTTTTGCTCGTGTCCATAACTTGGCGGCGGGGCACATTCTCCATTTCAATTTAATGGAGACCACGCTTGTAACGCTTGGATAATTAAGCTACAGTAATCCCATGTTGATGATGCCACGTCACCATTGTTACTGTTCCTATCTAGCTTATTAGGATCTGAATCCTCCTCCCGTATGCCGCGGGCCTCTTTTTATATTCTAAAGGTCCTTTCATGGTGGCACACAGGAGGTGGAAATGTGTATAGTGTATAGGCTTATCCCATGTCATTACGGGACAAGGCGCATTAAATGCACTGCTTAGGTGTCTATTTACTTTATCGAGGACGGAAAAGAAGCACGTCCCATCCATGGCCGCTCTGTCTGGTCGCGACGCGCGTCCAGGCCAGCGAGGCAGGCAGCTGAGGTGGCGTCGTGGTAGGGCCTTCACAAAGATCTGCATGCCAGCACGCAGGTGTTTGACTAGCTGGCCCAAGAACCACGTATCGCCACGTGGGTGCCTGCCTGGGCCAGCGGGTTGACCGCCGAGCTGGGATGGTGACGGGGCAGCAAGGGCTTGTCGCAGACTTGCTTCTGTTCCCGGCAAGGGTCTTGCCGAGGCCTCCATGAGTATCCTGCGGCAAGAGGCTTGCCAGGGCTACGGGTGTTTTCGGTAAGGAGCCTTGCCGAGGCCTCATGGGTGTCCTAGGCAAGGAGCCTTGTGATCGCCATGTCTTTTGGTTCTTATCTTGGGAGTCATAGATCTTTGTCTTCACAAAGATCTGCATGCCATCACGTGGGCGCTTCCCGAGCCTTGGCTCCAATGTTGTTGGTATCGTTGGAGCTCATAGGCTTCAAGGGTGGCTGTGACGGAGGCGTCTGAGTGGATCGCCCCGGCAAGAGCCCTTGCCGGGAGGTGTGCAGGCCGCCCCGGCAAGAGTCCTTGCCGGGGGAGAGCCTGTCTCCTTGTTTTGTGTTCTCATGCTGCCTCTCTTGGCGTTGTTCTGGTAATTCCGCGTTCCTAGCTTCCTCCTTCTGCCCTGTTATGTTTGACCACAGGCATGGCTCTGACTGCCAGTGCACAAGTAAGGCGTAAAAAAGAACGCCCCTACTTTTGTACACTGACACTGGGCGACCCGAGAAAGCCCCTAACATGCTTCTTCTTCTTCTTCTTCTTCTTCTTCTTCTTCTTCTTCTTCTTCTTCTTCTCTTCTCTTGGTTTTCTTCTTCTCCTCCTCTTCTCCTATTTTTTTTCTTTTTATTTTCTTCCTCTTCTTCTTATTTTATTCTTCTCCTCCTCTACCTCTTCTTCTTCTTCTTCTTTTCTTCTCATCCCCCTCTTCTTCTTCTTCTTCCTTTCTTTTCAATTTTCCTCTTCTTCTAGTTCTCCTTCTTCTTCTTCTTCTTATTCTTCTTCTTTTTATTTTCTTCTTCTCCTCTTCCTCCTCTTCTTCTTATTCTTCTTGTTTTCTTCTCCTCCCCCTCTTCTTCTTCTTCCTTTATTTTCGTTTTTCTTCTTGTTCTACTGCTCCTTCTTTTCTGCTTTTTTCACCTTTCTAACCTAACCTCTAGCACTAACCTAACCTAGCGCTAACCTAACCAATTCTATCACTAACCTAACCTAGAACAAACTAATTAACACTAGCAATTAGCAATAGAAAAAAGTAAACAAAAACAGAGGTGAGGCTCACCGGAGTAGGGCGGCGAGGGCGTCACGGTGCCGGGGCGCCTGGACGTCGGAGTGGCGGGGGTGGGGGGGCGGGGCTCCTGGCCGGCGGTAGCACAGGGCAGTGGGGTGCAATGTCCATGTGGACGCAAGAGACCACAGGGCGGCGGGTGGCGCGGCGGGGTGGTGAGGCTGCGGGGCGCCGGCTAAATAGAGAGAGAGGGGGGGCAGAGAGAAAGAGAGAGAGAGAGAGGTGGGGGTGCGCCGTTAGTTAGGTACCTTCTTTGCCATCTGCTAGTAGGTGGCAAAGAAGGGGCGGATGATACGTCCAAAACGTATCTACAATTTCTGCTTGCTCCATGCCACTTTTGGGTGATATTGCTATGATATTCATACACTTCCATACACTTTTGATCATATTTGGACTAACTTACTAATCCAGTGCACCCCAGTGCCAGTTTCTGTTTTCGGCTGTTTTTGTATTTCAGGTTTTCACGTTTCGAGAACTGCCCAGAAAAATCCAGAAAAATTATATAAAAAATCAGCGAACCGGAAACAACACTGCGTCCGAAGGGCAGCCTGGGGGGGCCCAGGGGCTCCAGGCGCCCTGTGGGCGCCCCCCCCCTGGGCCGCGCCGGGGGGACGTCTGGGCCCCCCGAGGCTCCCCCGGTGCCCTACTTTGGCATATATTTAAAGGGTTCCCCGTAACCCTCAGAACAGGACTTCTTTTCACGATCCCATCTCTGTTCCGCCGCCGCCGCCGCTTCCAAGATCGGGAGCACCAGGAGAACTCTTCCCGGCATCCTGTCGGAGGGGAGGATCACTACCGGGAGCTTCTCCACCACCATGGACGCCTCCCGGATGACTCGTGAGTAGTCTCCCTTTCTTGTGCTATGTGATGTTCTCCTCCCGTTCTTGTGCTTCACTAATTAGTCCTCGTGAGCTGCCCTACATGATCGAGGCACGTATGTAATCCTTATGCTGTTGCTATGTTGAGTTTGCTTGGATCCGATGGATTATGAGATTATGTTCAGATTGATCTTGAGTAATATATTTGATTCACCTCTTTTATATTTTAGTTCATAAGTAATTCTTGCATGTTCTCCGTTGTTATTTATTGCTTTGGCCGAGTAATAGGTAGTGACTCCAAGAGGGAACGTTATGCTCGATTGTGGGTTCATGCCCCTCGATGACTAGCTTGAGTGACAGAAACATGAGTCTAGGGGATGTGTTGTTGCCACAAGGGGGAAAACAACGGTGCTTGTGCCCGCGGGTGCAAGGATTGTTTACTTTACGCAAAGTCCTTTTAATGCAGTTGTCTGTTGCATTGAGTTTACACTATGGGTGGGACTCGCAACTTAATACCAGCGAGATGTTCTGGATAGATATCTCAAGGTGGATGATTAGTAGTAGATATTGATGGATTTCGGTCTACTTACTTTGGCGTACCGCCCATGCTTTGAACCTCAACCTTTCTTGCAATGTAGTCAGCATTGGTTTGCGTTCGTGGTCCTGTCAATTGCCCAGCTGTAATTTGTTTACCTCACATAGCTGTTTTATCATCTTTTGGGAGAGAGACATCACTAGTGAACATCATGAGACTCCGGTTCATATTACCATCATTGATCACATCCACTATTTACTTTTCGCTATTTTATTTACTATTGCAAAACACTATCTATCACTACTATCATATTGCTTTTAACCCTTTGTGAACTACAAGGCCGGAGAGATTGACAACCTCTCTGTACTCGTTGGGAGCAAAGTTATTTGTATCTGTGTGCAGGTCCACGTTGATTGCTAATTGCGCCGTTAGCAGTTGACACCTACCTGTTGAACCTAGGAGTCTCTGGGGATTCGATCCTTGGCATCTTTGCTAGGGGAAAACACTTCTACTTACTGCATCTTACACCTTCCACTTGGGGTAACCAACGAGGGGTTCGAGGCCCATCAAGGAGTATTTTCTGGCACCGTTGGCGGGGACTCCACTCTTCAGGATAGAGGGAGTTGCATGCTATCTTTTACCTTTGCTTTTTAGTCTTGTTAGTTTACCTATCATTTTTGCTTTAGTACCTTTTTATCGAAAATCACAAAAATATTATTTGACTTCTTATTAGTTGTCCTTTCTGTTTAACCAAACATGTTAGGATTTGGTGCTTTGAGGGAATCAGAAGTTCTAGATTTCCATCAAAGGGATGGAGAAAATATGAAGAAGGCATGGGACAGAATTTCTGATGCACATAGAAGAATTATGCCTTGGATACCTATAAAAATTGTGCTCAGGAATTTTTACCATGGTCTTTTTAAATGGTGTAAACACTCCCTTGACATTATAGCCGAGGGAGATTTCCTAGAATGTGATGAAGCTAGAGCTCTTGAAATTATACACGGTCTATCTAGTTACTTTGTTTATGATCATAATTTTGATACTGTCATAGATAGACTTGCTACTATTGAAAAGAGAATGGATGCTCTAGACTTAATGAAGAAACCTAAACCCAAGAAGAGAGACATTTTTGAAATAGACAATGATTCGGAACCTTTTGTTAGGATTAGCATCTCTAATCAAGACTTCCTTGCTTATTGTGATATTGGATCTATGGTTTCTACTATGCCAAAAATTGTTCATGACTCTTTAAGATTTAACATGGATAGATTACCATCTTATCATGAACATACTAATGGAGATATTTCTGAAATCCAGGGAAAAATAAAAGACGTGCCGGTAAAATTCCTTAAAGGGATTGCAATGATTGATTTCTTCATCATGGAGCCAAACCAAGGAAATATAGTGCTTGGAAGGGACTTCCTCCGAGCAGTTAAAGGCTTCATTGATATAGGTAAGGGACAAATCCGCTTACGCGGGAAGGCAAAAGGTGTGTACCCCTTTCCTAGAAGGAACAAGAATGAACTCGTTGAGGAATCATTTGAACCAATTTATAACTCCGATTATTATGATGATTATTGATTCCTCTATGCATTATGCCTAGCTTAAAGGCATAAAAGAAAGCGCTTTTGGGAGGCAGCCCACATGAATAAATTTTTTGCTTTTGTTGTGTCTTGATGCTGTTTACTGCCGTAGCATCATCATTGTATCTTTGCTTTTCATATTTGTGCCAAGTATAACCTCTGATTACTAGAAAGTTCAAAAGTTGTGAGGTGCTGTCCAGGAAACAGATTCTGTCCTTGGATAGAAAAATTCGTATAAAATCACCAGATCATCTTTTTGGTCTGAATGTTTTCGACAGTGTTCTCTATATAATTGTCTTTCGTGCGTCAGTTCTGAGTTTTTTGATTTGAGTTGCAGAAGTATCCCGAACAGGTCATTTACTGCCTGCTGTTCTGTTTTTCACATATTCTGTCCTGTTTTGCCTTGCCTTCACTTTGCAAATTGAGAACTTGCTTTTTCTTTGCAAAAACCTTTTGGCAATCTTGAGAAACAGTAGAACTTCAACAATATCCTTATTTCCAACAAGGTATAATTATTTTATTAAGGGTACTAACCTCGCTAATCAGATTATGATGAGTTATGTATGAAGAGAGTTTTCAAGTGTGCGAGGGAAGATGATAAAAAGATTCAGGAGTGTCAAGCGCTCAAGCTTGGGGATGCCCCCGTGCACCCCCAAGAAATATTCAAGGAGACTCAAGCCTCTAAGCTTGGGGATGCCCCCATGCATCCCCTTCTCCATCAACATTATCAGTTCGTCTTTCGTTTCGCTATATTTTTATCACTTCATGTGTTATGTGCTATGCTTGGAGCGTCTTGCTTTTAGTTTTCTTTTTAGTTTTTCATAACGAGTCGGAACCCAGCATTCCTTTATGTGGGAGAGAAACACGCTCCACCTCTACCTAGAACATTACATAGAATTTTCATGTCTATCTACGTTGTGTGTGTTCTTTGTCTTTTAATAGCTACTATCGTGCTTTGCTCTTATTATTCATGCTTATCTTTTCAAGAGCTTTTATTTAGTTGGTTTCTTGAACTCTCTTTAATTACCATGCTCACCTTATTAAGAGAGTTTGCTTCCGTTGCATGGGTTAATGTGTCTATGATAAAGATGCAACTTTCATGATGGTGCTTAGTAGTTCAGGTTTTCTTTTGGTTAATCTCAAATAGCTGGGGGGTTCCCAATGTGTTATTGGAGTACCAACTTGGTTTGTTTGCCTATGATATGGTATGGTTTAGTAATATCTTCCTTCGAGAATTTATTTTGATTGACTTGGCATATGCTCACGCATATTCAAGATTGTAAAGAAAGTCTGTCAAGCCTTGATGATCTTTTGTTTCTGAGTAGCGATATAACTACCATGCCTGATTCAATATTGCTTTGTCGCTCTGCATGATTATGACCGTCATTGCTCTCTTAGTTGGTCGCTCCCAGTCTTTTGCTAACCTCCACCTGTACTAAGCAAACTAACCATGCAATACATAGCTCATGGGAAAGTAGCCTAAAAACTATTGTGGTAAAGAATATGTTGCCTATGTATCTCATTTCTTATAAGTTGCTTGCTGAGCGGTAACCATGTTTCTGGGGACGCCATCAACTGTCACACTTTTCTTGAATATCATGTGAGTTGCTATGCATGTTCGTCTTGTCTGAAGTAAGGGTGATTTACCGTGGGTTGAATTAATATGCATATTGTTAGAGAAGAACATTGGGCCGCCAACCAAAGCCATGCATCATGGTGAAAGTTTTAGCTTGGACCTTAATCCTCAATCTCTCATGAGAATATGCTTATGCATTAAAGAGGAGTCCATCATCTATTTTCTATGTTGTCCCGGTATGGATGTACTGAAGTTGAGATCTATAAAAAATGAGAAATCAAATGCGATCTATCTCCTTGGACCTTTGTACAGGTGGCATAGAGGTACCCCTTTGTGACACTTGGTTAAAACATATGCAATGATAACCCATGGGGATCCGAGCTAATTAGGACAAGGAGCGAGCACTATTGGTATTCGATGCATGAGGCTTGCAACTTATAGGATGTTTTATGCATGACACATATGAAGTACTACTACCGTTGACACAATTGCTTCCATGTTTTCAAAATAAAAAGCTTTAGCACTTAACCTTTCTTTTACCTTTATGTTGAAGCACCAACTACTGAGAGCATGATTGTCATTCTGAGTGTAATGTGCATTGTCCCAAAGTAGCATTGTCTTTTGCATGATTGTGATATCGTTTATTCTGAAATGATTGTATCTAGTCATCACTTAAACCTTGAAGGTGCCCTTGCATTTATGTTTTGCATCACTAAAGGGGGCAAGCTAGATATCACTTGATCATATTTGCACATCATGTTCATTTCAAATCTTTTTGATGTTTCAGTTTCATGTTGTAAAACTTTCAGTCATTTGTGATTTTCTCTTGAGGCAACTTAATTACTTTAGAATCATTGTCTCAGTAAGCTTTTGTCATATGACTATGAGAAAGTCCTATATGGTTAATAGCATGTCACCACAGAAATTATTCTTGTTATCATTTACCTACTCGAGGACGAGTAGGAATTAAGCTTGGGGATGTTGATACGTCCAAAACGTATCTATAATTTCTGCTTGCTCCATGCCACTTTTGGGTGATATTGCTATGATATTCATACACTTCCATACACTTTTGATCATATTTCGACTAACTTACTAATCGAATGCACCCCAGTGCCAGTTTCTGCTTTCGGTTGTTTTTGTAT
Source organism: Secale cereale (assembly GCA_902687465.1). Lineage (NCBI taxonomy): Eukaryota > Viridiplantae > Streptophyta > Magnoliopsida > Poales > Poaceae > Secale > Secale cereale. The sequence continues at coordinate 210,434,628 of LR738712.1, forward strand.
TTCAGGTTTTCAAGTTTCGAGAACTGCCCAGAAAAATCCAGAAAACGTTATATAAAAAATCAGCGAACCGGAAACAACACTGCGTCCGAAGGGCAGCCTGGGGGGCACAGGGGCTCCAGGCGCCCTGTGGGCGCCCCCCCCCTAGGCCACGCCGGGGGGGCGCCTGGGCCCCCCGAGACTCCCCCGATGCCCTACTTTGGCATATATTTAAAGGGTTCCCCGTAACCCTCAGAACAGGACTTCTTTTCGCGATCCCATCTCTGTTCCGCCGCCGCCGCCACTTCCAAGATCGGGAGCACTAGGAGAACTCTTCCCGGCACCCTGCCGGAGGGGAGGATCACCACCGGGAGCTTCTCCACCACCATGGACGCCTCCCGGATGACTCGTGAGTAGTCTCCCTTGGACCATGAGTCCATGACCAGTAGGTATGTGATGTTCTCCTCACGTTCTTGTGCTTCACTAATTAGTCCTCGTGAGCTGCCCTACATGATCGAGGCACCTATGTAATCCTTATGTTGTTGCTATGTTGAGTTTGCTGGGACCCGATGGATTATGAGATTATGTTCAGATTGATCTTGAGTAATATATTTGATTCACCTCTTTTATATTTTAGTTCATAAGTAATTCTTGCATGTTCTCCGTTGTTATTTATTGCTTTGGCCGAGTAATAGGTAGTGACTCCAAGAGGGAACGTTATGCTCGATTGTGGGTTCATGCCCCTCGATGACTAGCTTGAGTGACAGAAACATGAGTCTAGGGGATGTGTTGTTGCCACAAGGGGGAAAACAACGGTGCTTGTGCCCGCGGGTGCAAGGATTGTTTACTTTATGCAAAGTCCTTTTAATGCAGTTGTCTGTTGCATTGAGTTTACACTATGGGTGGGACTCGCAACTTAATACCAGCGAGATGTTCTGGATAGATATCTCAAGGTGGATGATTAGTAGTAGATATTGATGGATTTCGGTCTACTTACTTTGGCGTACCGCCCATGCTTTGAACCTCAACCTTTCTTGCAATGTAGTCAGCATTGGTTTGTGTTCGTGGTCCTGTCAATGGCCCAGCTGTAATTTGTTTACCTCACATAGCTGTTTTATCGTCTTTTGGGAGAGAGACATCACTGGTGAACATCATGAGACTCCGGTCCATATTACCATCATTGATCACATCCACTATTTACTTTTCGCTATTTTATTTACTATTGCAAAACACTATCTATCACTACTATCATATTGCTTTTAACCCTTTGTGAACTACAAGGCCGGAGAGATTGACAACCTCTCTGTACTCGTTGGGAGCAAAGTTATTTGTATCTGTGTGCAGGTCTACATTGATTGCTAATTGCGCCGTTAGCAGTTGACACCTACCTGTTGAACCAAGGAGTCTCTGGGGATTCGATCCTTGGCATCTTTGCTAGGGGAAAACACTTCTACTTACTGCATCTTACACCTTCCACTTGGGGTAACCAACGAGGGGTTCGAGGCCCATCAGCGGATGACATCCACTTGACGTAGCCAGTTCCACGACCTGTGGGGCCCAGCTGGACTCTTTGTCGTCTGCCTTTAGGGCCTTTGCCGCCTGCTGGCAGACAGCAAAGAACTGGCTGATGGCAAAGTATATCTTTGCCATCAGCCAGTTCTTTGTCGTCTTCTTTTTGCAAGAGGACGACAAACACTTTCTGTGTCATCTGCTAGCAAACAACAAATGTACTGTTTCCAGTAGTGTCGGTGGGCACGGCCGTTAGTCACTCACCTTCTCTGTTGTCTGCTAGCAGATGGCAATGAGTAAAAAAGTTGACGGCAAAGAGCCAGCGGACGGCATCCATTTGGCCTAGCCAGTTCAATGACTAGTGGGGCCCAACTAGTGTCTTTGCCGTCTGCCTTTAGGGCCGTTGCCGTCTACAGGCGGATGACAAAGAACTAACTAATGGCAAACCATATCTTTGCCATTAGCCAGTTATTTATTATCTGCTTTTTGCAAGCGGATGGCAAACACCTTCTGTGTCATCCGCTAGCAGACGACAAAGAGCTAGCAGACGGCAAATATACTGTTTCCAGTAGTGCTCGCGATACATCATGATCGTGCTATATCAAGAATATGAGACACAGAGAGATTAAATATATAGCTCCTGGTACAAACCCTCAGCCCCGAGGGTGGAATACTTCCTCATCATGGTGGCCACCGGGATGATGAAGATGACCATTGGTGATGATTCCCCCCTTTTGAAGGGTGCCGGAACGGGGTCTAGATTGGTTTTTCATGGATACAGAGGCTTGCGGCGGCGGAACTTCTGATCTAGGGTTATTTCTATTTTTTGTATTTATAGGATCTTTTGGCATTGGTTTCACGCGAAGATGGGCTTCGAGGGGCCCAGAAGAGACCACCACACGAGTATGGCACCATGCGCGCCGTGGTGGGTTGTGCTCACCTCCTTCACCTTCTGCCCCCCCCACGAAACTTCTAGTGCCTCTTCTGTTCCAAAAAATCATCAAAAAGTTTCAACTCATTTGGAGAACTTTCATTTCTGCACAAAAAACAACACCACGCTAGTTCTGCTGAAAACAACGTCCGTCCGGCTTAGTTCCATTCAAATAATACCAAAACTATATGGAATTTTTGTAAACATGGCATGAATACTTCATAAATTATAGATAAATTGGAGACGTATCAGCATGCCAGGGCATATAAAGTGCGGATCCAGTCCAAGACCTGTAGGTTCATCGTTTATGTGTGAGAGGAACGTCCATTGAGACAGATATATATAGAGAGAGAGATTGAGAGAGAGAGAGAGAGAGAGAGAGAGAGAGAATGGGCGAGTGTGGGCCGCCATGCGGTCGTTAGAGTGAGATGGGTTGGAGAGAGTGACCTACATAGACAATTTTCTTGGGAAATTATACAATATGTCGAGTTGGGCCGATACATAGAGATATTTATGTGTTAGAGAAAGCAAACTCAATTGAGGCATACATTGAGAAATAGATTGAGCGAGTGTGGGCCGCCGTGAGGTCTAAAGAGTGGGACGGCTTGGAGAGAGTGACCAAGATAGACAATATGTGTGAGAGTATAGAGTGTGTCGATCAAGGCCCAGACAGGGAGATATATCTTTGTGTGTGTGTGAGAGAGAGAGAGAGAGGTTAATGTCGACATAGATACACATGCACAAGGTTGTCAGAATCGCGATTCTGTTGTACGATTCTACGACTTTACGATCCAAACTAACCCCTCTGATTTTACGACTTTAGTTCATAGAATCTACGTTTTTACGATCCTGATAGTGAAGATTCCACGATTTGCGATTGTCACACCCTGCATTTTGTAACATGTTATTTGTATCTTTGAAGCATGAAAATTTGGACCAGCAAAAATTTTTAGTATCATTTGGCTTTTATTTGGAATTGAGTTTTCTTCATGTGCCTTTTCATGTGCTCATTAAAGTCAACTATGACCTCTTGTAGAATTCATCTCCATAACCAAAACTTCTGCCCAATGATCATGCCAAGTGTTATATGACAGTATAGTACTTTCTTACAAAATTATTTTGGCCAAAAAGTATTTTATAAATTTAGTTTTCCAAAAAACCCCTGAATTGAGATTTGCACTGCAAGTACTTGATTTAGGGTGAGAAAATTATTTCAAAAGGTTTATTTGAGACCTAGTAGTCATAGGACTCCCAGAAACCACAAAGGTATAATTTTAAAAGTTATTTTCCTATTTTATTTAAAAGCTTTTTCTTAAGGCCAGAAATGGTCTTTAATAGGGGAAAATTATTTAACTATTTCAAAAATATTTGCCAAAATTCAGAGAGACTCAGAGGACATATATTGTCCATATATAAGAGTTTCAACACTTGGTCATGTTCAAAATAATGGGCTAAACCCTCTAAAACCCTTTCTGGATATTTCAAGCTTTTGAAATATTTACAAAGGAAATATTCTCCAAAATTCCAGGGAAATTCCATCATGTCATATATGACATATTTGTTGATCTTGCCAAGTCCCTTGCCTTGGGAAGCAAGAAAACATCCTCAAACCCCTTCATAACCATTCTGTCCATATTTGAAGTTTGAGCAACTTTACATTGCCAAACTTGTCCAAATGCTCTCAAACTTGGTGCACATGCTAGAATGACCTAATAAGGCATCTAGACCAAATGGCACAAGATTTGGAACAGAGCAACTTGATCAGATCACCTCAAAACCCTTTCTGTTCAAATGCAAATTTGAACAACTTTACATTACCAACTTTTTATCTGGAGCTTCAAACTTTGTGGGCATGATCAATACCCCAAATAATGATGCTACACTAAGTGGTGCATCAAGGGGAGATGATTAGCTTGACTCAATCAAGATGAAACTGTTTCTGTTGATTTCTAGGGTTCACCAAAGTTACATTGGCTAGTTTCTTCAAATGGGCCCAAACTTGGTGAAGCACCTTATTTTCTCATGTCTTTCAACCCTGTTAAGTGCCATGCCAAGTGGAGTTCATTTACTTGACCAAACACTAATCAAACACCTTCTGCAGAATTGCTAAAACCTCCAACTTGATCACTTTTACTTTTCTCCATGGCCTCAACTTCTTACCACATGATCATTGAGTTACTAGCTACCACCAGTAACTTCCCCAGCACCCCAGCTCCATGATTGAGGGGTGAAAGCCCTGTTTCACCTTGCTGGACAGCAGGTTTTCACCATTTCACCAGCATCTCCACTCTCTCTCAGCATCTCCAGGGCATCCAAGGCCTCAGGCCAATTCTTTACTCTCCCCCTGACCATCTAGACGTTGCTGGACACGTTGGTTTTGACCAGGACGGCGAGAGCGCGGCGATGCCAGCCAAACGCGCGCTCTGGAGCACGCAACAGTGCAGACAAGCACTATAGCTTCGGCCAATCAACCTCCCCCGACAGCCTCGGGCCTCCCCCTCGCGCCAGTCGAGGCCTCTCGACGTCCGCGACCTCCCCGGCGCTGTCCCCCCTCCTCCTGTGCCCTCCAGTGGTCGTCGTCGCACGCGCGCTGGCCGCCCGCGGCGGCCACTCCTCTGCTTCACACGCGCGCACGCTCCAGACGCTCCCCCGCTCCTCTTTTCCCCTCAGCTGGACGTGGAGCAAGTCCACGGTCCTCCCCGTCATGATCCCAGGCTCCAGAACCCCTCCTAGCCTCGCCTGCAACCTCTCCGGCGCACGGGTCCACGGTGGACCGTGGGCGCGGCTATATAAGCCCCTCCCGAGCCTCTCCAGCAGCATCAGCCGCTCCACTACACTCCACTGAGCCTCCCAGCACCACCCACTCCTCCCCAGGACGTCCTAGTGCTCGGGATCGACCGAAGCTCCGCCGCGTCGGGCCGCTGGTGATCCCGCAGTACGGGCCTTCCCCGCTCTTCTTCTTGCCCGATCTAGAACCACCGAGCCACACTGACCATTCCCCCTTGTTTCCCCTCTCTATGGCAGTCGGAAACGACCAGAACCACGACCCTTCGACGAGCTTCCGCCATCCCACCTCGCCGCCGGTGAACCAGACCTCCCCGCCGTGCCGCACCACCACCCCTGCATCCGCGACACGACACTGATTCCATCCCTGCCCTCCGTTGCCGTCGCCGTGGCCGGGAACCTCGCCGGTGAGCTCGCCGTTGCCGTGGCCGTGGGGTTAGAGATGACAGGCGGGCCCCCCTGTCATCCCCTCACCTCTCTCCCCCTCCTCTCTGTCACTGACCCACGGGCCCCGCCCGTCAGGTTTAAAAACCTGACGTGCGCGCGCAGGCTCCCGTGCGGCTGGGCTGGACCGCCTGGGCCGTGCACTGTGGCCTCCTCTGGCCCAGTGCACAGGACCCATTTTCTTTTTCTTTTTCTGTAAATGTTTTAAACATTTCTACAGAAAAGAATAATGGTCCAAATTAAATAATTCCAACTCCTAAAATCTTGTAATATTCCAACCTATTTAATGGTACCACTTTCATTCAAATCCATGAAACTTTGCTATACAGTTCAAATTTAAATTCAAATTTGGGCAGTAATACACCTGTTCAAAAATCAATAGATTCCATTCTGTTACTCCAAAACTCCAACTAAGATTTTTCCCCACCTTAGAAATTCCTTTAGTATTTTACAAAAATGAGTTGACATTTTTTGAGCACTTTGATTTTTCTGTTTTGTTTGTATTCTTATTTTCTCGTGATTATTATGCGACGTATAGATCCCGTATTTGACGAAGTTGCTGTGGAAGAAGAAGGAGAAGGACTTGAAGACTTTGAAGACCAAGCCAATCCAGGCAAGCAGCCCTTTGACCATGATACACTTGTTCTCGGAACCCGTATGTTTCCGATGCATGATGATAGGGTTACGATGGTAACCTAGATGAACCACCACATGATGCATGCCTTATTGTTGATCTTGCTATGTGCTAGATGACATGCAAATAGTTGGTCATGATGCTTGAATGATGCATGTGTGATTTTAACCTTCGTAGTTAAAATCTTTGCATGAACCCATCGGGTGCCCCTAATGCCCGAGGGTGATGATGTGTTAGGTCATCACTTGAGAAAGAAGTGATGTGCCGGGTAAATCATGTGCATGGTGGAATGATGGATTAGATTTATGTGTGACTACCGTCCCAACCAAACATGTGCAACCACACTACCCCTTATGGGACGGGGCTTTATTGATTACTTAGGTCGATACTAGCATGGTGCCCGCATTACTAGTGACGGGAAGACTTGAGGTCTTTCCCGGGATGGGGTCGTGCTTGGATAGACGGCCATGACTGTTTTTACAGGGCACCGGACACACCGTTGGTCCCTTCGGGTACGCGTGACATTGAAATTAGGGCAAGTCCCGTGATCTATTGTTTGTACCCCGAGGGTCGTGTATCAACGAGTGGACTCCATGTTAGTGTCGTCTAAGGAAAGGTAATGACCGGGAGCTTACCCCGGGTACTTGAGGTACCGCGGGTCGTGGATGACACGGAAGTTCCCCGGATCTTGTGGGTAAAGTGTACAACCTCTGCAGGGTGTAAAACTATTCGAATAGCCGTGTCCACGGTCATGGATAGTTGGGTGGTGCTACTTAAACTATGTCCAGAATTTTACTTCATCGGTGATAGTATGTGTGTGATAAGTCAAGGATGGTGACTTGACTCGATGAGTTGAATCATATTTATGTTGATATCGGTAACCTGTCTTCGAGGTTACGCGAGGTTATTGATGCATAAACTTGATGATAGAATATTTGTTCTAGCCTTGCTAGATTGATCATAATTATTCAATTGCATTGTTACTTTGAACCACATCATGGGTTGCTTGCGAGTACATTCAAAGTACTCATTGGCTTGCCACTGGTTATTTAATTGGCCAGGCATGGAAGAACAGGATTATGAGGAAGAGTTCTTTGGAGACGAACATGCGAACTAGAACGCTATCCCAGTCAGAATGCCTGTAGGGTTAAGGAAGATGGCATGGGTTCTACCCGTTTATCGAAGACTTCCGCTATTTGAGTTATTTGCTATTCAGCCCGTGAGGCTCTATCTATGTAAGACTTGGCCATAATGGCCATAATTCGTGTAAGACTATTTGTATGGATGTAAGACTCTTGTTATTTCAGCTTCTGTGTGTTCAGTGAGCATTGATCTCTGGGATCACTGTACACGTGCATTCAGTGATCTCGACTTCTAAGTCGGGGTCCCCACAGAGCTGGTATCAGAGCCATCCTGACTGTAGGAAGCCTTAGTTAGCATGGGCGTTAGTTAGATGAGACCCTTTTCAAAAACCTTCTGAACCTCTCTTCTCTTCTAAACCTGAGATTTCATCAGCTTATTAACCCCTCCTATTCCACCTTTGTAGATGGCCGTTGTACCCAAAGAGCACCTGACCACTGGGTTTCCCTTACTTCTCGAGGATAGCCTCCAGGAGTGTCAGTTCCACCGAGCACCCATCCTCACCAACCTTGAGCATTAGGTGAGCGATACTGAGGTGGAGTACCATGTGGAAGTGATCGTGAAGGCAAACGATCCTCCCACAAGTTGGTTCTTTGAGGGACCCCAGATGGCAACACTACCACTCGCTGTCGAGGCTGCTGCACTCAAGGCACTAACCCGTCTCCGCGAGCTTCTTCCGGAGATGGCAGCCAAGATGACAACTCGCTTCTTACCTTACCGGAAGGAAGGTGACGAAGAAAGCAGCGCACTAGCCCCTCCACTAAAGGAAGGACTCTCGCTTCGGTTCGAGACCTACTTCAGTCTATGTGCCGACAGCTTGGCACAAGACTTGGCCTCGGAATCAATGAAGCTCCGAGAAGAACTTCACAAGACCAAGGCACTTCTTCGTCGAGCTCAAGAGAAGGCAAATAGGATCAAGAAGGAAGGAGCACCTTCTGGACAGTCCGCTATCGCATATCGAGGCGGAAGGCCCTCCGAGGATGTATCATCCAAGGGTGAAGAACCACCTCGGCGACGCCGGATGACAGCAAGGGAATATCGCAAGCTTTTCCCTGCACCACCAACGAAGCACCGTCGTATCCAACTCCTCCACTCCCCCACTCCCTCAAGTGGCAAGGGAGCCCAGACAGATGAAAACAAGGAGGAAGACCAAGAAGAGCCGGAATACGCGACCGAGCATTCCGCCGCTTAGGCATTATTCGCTACTCGGATATGCCAGTTGTAACCTCTATGGTAGGATAGGTCGTGTAACCCCTATGCGCAGTCGAGTCCTTGTATGGTTCATATGAAACCATCTAGTGTTTGCTTTTGTTGTGTCAGGATGTATGTCGTATTCTTCCTTCGGGAATGTGTAAACGACTACATCACCCATTTGGATTTTAACGAATGTGTTTTGGCCTTTCGGCCCTTGCATGGTTTGATTTAGTGTCAAACCCACCCCCTTACTAGGCACCCATCTATCTTGCTTTCCCTCTTCCGAGTCATGAGACCTTTTACCGCTCCAACAGGATGCCTGTTGTAACTCGTACTGGTACCTCTACCCAGCAGCCCAAAGCCGGAGCATCCTCTCAGCCAGAGGCAGGCCACGACCAAACCAACGACCAAGCTCCACCACCACCTCCTCCAAGCATGTACATGGCTCAGCTTCTCCAAGCTTTCCGAGAGGAACGCCAAGCCAACACTGCAGCTCTCCAGCTGATTGCTCAAGCTGTCACCAACAACCGCCAGCCGGCGGGGAATGGCAATGGACGTTCCACGTTGGCAGAGTTCAAGAAGCATGCACCACCAACCTTCATCGAGACTGCTGAACCCCTGGATGCAGATGACTGGGTCCGTTCCATTGAGGAAATTCTGGAACTAGTCGGATGCACCGAAGATCACGAGAAGGTGGCTTATGCAGCCCACTGCCTCGGGGGAACTGCTAGAGCTTGGTGGGATGGATTATAGGTCATGCATGCTGAACAAGACATCACTTGGGTTAACTTCAAGGCAGAATTCCGCAAGGCCCACATTCCTTCCGGAATCATGGCTATCAAAAAGCGTGAGTTCCGAGCCCTGAATCAAGGAAGTGGCACTATCAAGGAGTACATGCAGAAGTTCAGTGTTCTGTCAAGGTATGCCCCTGAAGATGTCAGCACTGATGCTGCCAAAAGGGAGCGCTTCATGGAAGGCCTTAATCAGACTCTGCAATACTCGCTTGTCATGTGCGACTGCCCGTCTTTCCCTGACCTGGTGAACAAGGCACTTATGCTTGAAGACAAGCGGCGTGCTTTGGAAGACACTCGCAAGCGCAAGTTGGTTAGTAAGGGAAGTTCCAGCAACCAGAAACCTCGTCCGTGGCAGTCAGCCCCGGCCAAGCCAACCTATCAGCAGCCAAGAGCTCCTGCACCTCGTGCCAACCCTCAGCCTCGGCAGTATGCCAACCCCAGGCCAGCTTTCAACCCCAATACCAGTGGTGGCAACAAGATCAATCCAAACCAAGTCACTTGCTTTGGATGTGGTCAGCCTGGACACATCTCAAGGGTGTGCCCCAACAAGAAGCCTGATGCCCCGCGCCCCAATGCGCAGAACCAGGGACAAGGCCGTGGAATGCCACCAAGGAACCCAGCTCCTCGCAATCCACCGAACTATGAGAAGGGGCGTGTGAATCAGGTCACTGCTGAAGAAGCCCAGGAAGACCCGGACGTCGTGCTGGGTACGTTCCTTGTCAACTCAGCACCTGCAACTGTCTTGTTTGATTCTGGAGCAATGCATTCATTTGTCACTCAAAGATTTGCATTAAAAAGTGGCATGACCCCTACACCCCTGAATAACCCTATGGTGGTACAAACCCCCGGAGCCGAGATGAGAGCCAAGATAGGCTGTAAAGGAGTCAGTATTACCATTAACGGTGTAGACTTCCTAGCAGACCTTATCGTCCTGAGATCGCAAGGCTTGGATGTGATCCTAGGCATGAATTGGCTCAGCAAGCACCAAGGCTTGTTAGACTGTGCCAATCGGGCAGTCACTGTGACCAATTACCAGGGAGTCGAAGTCAAGTTTGCTTCCAACTCCTCTTCCGCTCAAGCCGCTAAAGTCAACTGTCTGTCTGAAGTTGGGCTAGATCAAGTACCAGTGGTATGTGAGTATCCTGATGTCTTTCCGGATGAACTACCGGGAATGCCCCCTGACCGTGACATTGAGTTCATCATCGAGCTCGTGCCCGGAGCAGGACCCATCTATAAGAAGCCTTATAGAATGGGGACGGAAGAATTAGCCGAGTTGAAGAAGCAGCTGGAAGAGCAGCTAAGGAAGGGATTTATCCGCCCAAGTGCCTCCCCTTGGGGATCTCCTGTTCTGTTTGTGCCAAAGAGGGACGGTACCATCCGCTTATGCATTGACTATCGTTCCCTCAATGAAGTTACAATCAAGAACAAGTACCCACTTCCCAAGATCGAAGATCTGTTTGATCAACTCAGCGGAGCCAAGGTATTCTCCAAGATCGACCTCAGATCTGGGTACTACCAGCTGAAGATCAGACCCCAAGATATTCCGAAGATGGCATTCGTAACCAGATATGGCCTGTACGAGTGCAAGGTCATGTCTTTTGGGTTAACCAATGCCCCAGCTTACTTCATGTATCTCATGAATAAAGTCTTCATGGAATATTTGGACAAGTTTGTTGTTGTCTTCATTGATGACATTCTTGTGTTCTCGAAGTCGGAGGAAGAGCACGAGCAGCATCTGAGGATGGTCCTAGACAAGCTTCGTGAGCACCAACTGTATGCCAAATTCAGCAAGTGTGAGTTCTGGCTGCATAAAGTTGGATTCTTAGGTCATGTCTTGACCGAGGGAGGATTATCTGTTGATCCTGCAAAAATCGAAGCTGTGACCCAATGGTAATCTCCAACGACCGTCAAGGAAGTTAGAAGCTTCCTCGGACTAGCGGGTTATTACCGCAAGTTCGTGGAAGGATTCTCTAGCATTGCACGACCAATGACTCAGCTCCTCAAGAAGGACAAGAAGTTCGAGTGGACGCCAAAATGCGAAGAGAGCTTCCAAGAGCTCAAGAAGAGATTGACCACCACCCTAGTTCTGGCAACACCTGATATTCACAAGGAGTTCGTGATATATTGTGATGCCTCTCGAACCGGATTGGGAAGCGTTCTGATGCAAGAAGGCCGCGTCATAGCATACCTCTCCAGGCAGCTACGACCCCATGAGGAGAACTACGCTACTCACGATCTTGAGCTAGCGGTAGTAGTTCATGCCTTGAAGACATGGCGGCATTACCTCCTAGGGAAACGGTGTGAGATTTACACAGACCACAAAAGTCTGAAGTACATTTTCACCCAAAAGGAATTGAACATGAGGCAGCGGAGATGGTTGGAACTCATCAAAGACTATGACCTCAGTGTTGAATATCACCCTGGGAAGGCCAACGTGGTGGCCGATGCCTTAAGCAGGAAGGCTTGCTCTTTGAATGCCGTTATTCAAGAAAGGCAGCCAGCCTTGTTTAAGGAGATCGAACAATTCAGTTTGGAATTGGTCACCCCTGGATTTCTGGATCATTTGGAAGTCAGGCCGACCCTGATGGACGACGTCAAGAAGGCTCAAGATGGACACGCAAGCATCGAAGGCATCAAGAAGAAGATGAAGCTGGGCAAGGCCCCAGGATTCTCCAAAGACGAGCACGGGATTGTTTGGTACAAAGGTCGCCTCTACGTACCAAACAACACCGAGCTGAAGACGCTGATTCTGCAAGAAGCCCACGACACTCCGTATTTCATCCACCCCGGAGGAACCAAGATGTACCAAGACTTGAAGGCACGATTCTGGTGGCACGGTATGAAGAGAGAGATTGCAACCTATGTTGCAAAGTGTGATGTGTGCCAAAGGGTCAAGGCTGAATATCAGCGACCTGCTGGATTGCTTCAACCACTCAAGGTTCCTGAGTGGAAGTGGGATAAAGTCGGAATGGACTTCATCACTGGATTACCAAGGTCGAATAGAGGACATGACTCTATCTGGGTCATAGTCGATCATTTGACCAAGGTGGCCCACTTCATTCCTGTCAAGACCACTTATGATGGCAACCGGCTGGCAGCTCTCTATATCGACCGAATCGTAAGTCTTCACGGCGTTCCCAAGGAGATTGTGTCAGATCGAGGCACCCAGTTCACCTCAAGGTTCTGGAAGAAGTTCCAAGAAGCCCTGGGAACCAAGTTGTCTTTCAGCACAGCTTTCCACCCACAGACCGGAGGTCAGACAGAGCGAGTCAATCAGATTCTCGAAGACATGCTCTGAGCCTGTGTCCTGGCGTATGGAGCCAAGTGGGAAGATTGTCTCCCGTTTGTCGAGTTCTCTTATAACAACAGTTACCAGTCAAGCCTTCAGATGGCACCATTTGAGGTGTTGTACGGACGCAGATGTCGCACACCCCTCAACTGGTCAGAGACTGGAGAAGGACAAGTCTTTGGACCGGATAATCTCCGCGCAGCAGAAGAGCAAGTCCAACTAGTCAGAGAGCGACTAAAGGCAGCCAAGTCAAGGCAGAAGAGTTATGCTGACACTCACCGTCGGAACACGAGTTTCCATGTCGGGGACCATGTGTACCTGCGGGTAACTCCTCTGAAGGGAACCAAACATTTCCATGTCAAGGGGAAGCTCGCACCAAGGTTCATTGGACCCTTTGAGATCACTGCACGACGAGGAGAAGTGGCTTACCAGTTGGAACTACCACCTGAGCTATCTGATGTGCACAATGTATTCCATGTGTGACAACTCCGGAAATGTCTCCAAGTTCCAGACAAGCCTAATCTCTACAAGGATGTGGATCACCAAGCCATTGATCTGCAGCCTGATTTGACCTACCGCGAGAAGCCCATTCGTATTCTGGACGAAGCAGAACGACGTACGCGAAGCCGTACCATCAAGTACTTCAAGGTCCAGTGGAGCAACCACACCGAAGCAGAAGCAACCTGGGAACGAGAAGACTATCTTAGATCCGAGTTTCCCGACCTCTTTTAAGCCCTAGTTTAGGAATCTCGGGGACGAGATTCTTGTAAGGGGGGTAGGTCTGTCACACCCTGCATTTCGTAACATGTTATTTGTATCTTTGAAGCATGAAAATTTGGACCAGCAAAATTTTTTAGCAGCATTTGGCTTTTATTTGGAATTGAGTTTTCTTCATGTGCTTTTTCATGTGCTCATTAAAGTCAACTATGACCTCTTGTAGAATTCATCTCCATACCCAAAACTTCTGCCCAATGATCATGCCAAGTGTTATATGACATTATAGTATTTTCTTACAAAATTATTTTGGCCAAAAAGTATTTTATAAATTTTGTTTTCCAAAAACCCCTGAATTGAGATTTGCACTGCAAGTACTTGATTTAGGGTGAGAAAATTATTTCAAAAGGTTTATTTGAGACCTAGTAGTCATAGGACTCCCAGAAACCACAAAGGTATAATTTTAAAAGTTATTTTCCTATTTTATTTAAAAGCTTTTTCTTAAGGCCAGAAATGGTCTTTAATAGGGGAAAATTATTTAACTATTTCAAAAATATTTGCCAAAATTCAGAGAGACTCAGAGGACATATATTGTCCATATATAAGAGTTTCAACACTTGGTCATGTTCAAAATAATGGGCTAAACCCTCTAAAACCCTTTCTGGATATTTCAAGCTTTCGAAATATTTACAAAGGAAATATTCTCCAAAAATTCCAAGGAAATTCCATCATGTCATATATGACATATTTGTTGATCTTGCCAAGTCCCATGCCTTGGGAAGCAAGAAAACATCCTCAAACCCCTTCATAACCATTCTGTCCATATTTGAAGTTTGAGCAAATTTACATTGCCAAACTTGTCCAAATGCTCTCAAACTTGGTGCACATGCTAGAATGACCTAATAAGGCATCTAGACCAAATGGCACAAGATTTGGAATAGAGCAACTTGATCAGATCACCTCAAAACCCTTTCTGTTCAAATGCAAATTTGAACAACTTTACATTACCAACTTTTTATCTGGAGCTTCAAACTTTGTGGGCATGATCAATACCCCAAATAATGATGCTACACCAAGTGGTGCATCAAGGGGAGATGATTAGCTTGACTCAATCAAGATGAAACTGTTTCTATTGATTTCTAGGGTTCACCAAAGTTACATTGGCTAGTTTCTTCAAACGGGCCCAAACTTGGTGAAGCACCTTATTTTCTCATGTCTTTCAACCCTGTTAAGTGCCATGCCAAGTGGAGTTCATTTACTTGACCAAACACTGATCAAACACCTTCTGCAGAATTGCTAAAACCTCCAACTTGATCACTTTTACTTTTCTCCATGGCCTCAACTTCTTACCACATGATCATTGAGTTACTAGCTACCACCAGTAACTTCCCCAGCACCCCAGCTCCATGATTGAGGGGTGAAAGCCCTGTTTCACCTTGCTGGACAGCAGGTTTTCACCATTTCACCAGCATCTCCACTCTCTCTCAGCATCTCCAGTGCATCCAAGGCCTCAGGCCAATTCTTTACTCTCCACCTGACCTTCTAGACGTTGCTGGACACGTTGGTTTTGACCAGGACGGCGAGAGCGCGGTGATGCCAGCCAAACGCGCGCTCTGGAGCACGCAACAGTGCAGACAAGCACTGTAGCTTCGGCCAATCAACCTCCCTCGACAGCCTCGGGCCTCCCCCTCGCGCCAGTCGAGGCCTCTCGACGTCCGCGACCTCCCCGACGCTGTCCCCCCTCCTCATGCGCCCTCCAGTGGTCATCGTCGCACGCGCGCTGGCCGCCCGCGGCGGCCACTCCTCTGCTTCACACGCGCGCATGCTCCAGACGCTCCCCCGCTCCTCTTTTCCCCTCAGCTGGACGTGGAGCAAGTCCACGGTCCTCCCCGGCGTGATCCCAGGCTCCAGAACCCCTCCTAGCCTCGCCTGCAACCTCGCCGGCGCACGGGTCCACGGTGGACCGTGGGCGCGGCTATATAAGCCCCTCCTGAGCCTCTCCAGCAGCATCAGCCGCTCCACTACACTAAACTGAGCCTCCCAGCACCACCCACTCCTCCCCAGGACGTCCCAGTGCTCGGGATCGACCGGAGCTCCGCCGCGTCGGGCCGCCGGTGATCCCACAGTACGGGCCTTCCCCGCTCTTCTTCTTGCCCGATCTAGAACCACCGAGCCACACTGACCATTTCCCCCTTGTTTCCCCTCTATGTGGCAGTCGGAAACGACCAGAACCACGACCCTCCGACGAGCTTCCGCCGTCCCACCTCGCCGCCGGTAAACCAGACCTCCCCGCCGTGCCGCACCACCACCCCTGCATCCGCGACACGACGCTGATTCCATCCCTGCCCTCCGTTGCCGTCGACGTGGCCGGGAACCTCGCCGGTGAGCTCGCCGTGGCCGTGGCCGTGGGGTTAGAGATGACAGGTGGGCCCCGCCTGTCATCCCCTCACCTCTCTCCCCCTCCTCTCTGTCATTGACCCACGGGCCCCGCCCGTCAGGTTTAAAAACCTGACGTGCGCGCGCAGGCTCCCGTGCGGCTGGGCTGGACCTCCTGGGCCGTGCACTGTGGCCTCCTCTGGCCCAGTGCACAGGACCCTTTTTCTTTTTCTTTTTCTGTAAATGTTTTAAACATTTCTACAGAAAAGAATAATGGTCCAAATTAAATAATTCCAACTCCTAAAATCTTGTAATATTCCAACCTATTTAATGGTACCACTTTCATTCAAATCCATGAAACTTTGCTGTACAGTTCAAATTTAAATTCAAATTTGGGCAGTAATACTCCTGTTCAAAAATCAATAGATTCCATTCTGTTACTCCAAAACTCCAACTAAGATTTTCCCCACCTTAGAAATTCCTCTAGTATTTTACAAAAATGAGTTGACATTTTTCTGAGCACTTTGATTTTTCTGTTTTGTTTGTATTCTTATTTTCCCGTGGTTATTATGCGACGTATAGATCCCGTATTTGACGAAGTTGCTGTGGAAGAAGAAGGAGAAGGACTTGAAGACTTTGAAGACCAAGCCAATCCAGGCAAGCATCCCTTTGACCATGATACACTTGTTCTCGGAACCCGTTTGTTTCCGATGCATGATTATAGGGTTACGATGGTAACCTAGATGAACCACCACATGATGCATGCCTTATTGTTGATCTTGCTATGTGCTAGATGACATGCAAATAGTTGGTCATGATGCTTGAATGATGCATGTGTGATTTTAACCTTCGTAGTTAAAATCTTTGCATGAACCCATTGGGTGCCCCTAATGCCCGAGCGTGATGATGTGTTAGGTCATCACTTGAGAAAGAAGTGATGTGCCGGGTAAATCATGTGCATGGTGGAATGATGGATTAGAATTATGTGTGGCTACCGTCCCAACCAAACATGTGCAGCCACACTACCCCTTATGCGACGGGGCTTTATTGATTACTTAGGTCGATACTAGCATGGTGCCCGCATTACTAGTGACGGGAAGACTTGAGGTCTTTCCCGGGACGGGGTCGTGCTTGGATAGACGGCCATGACTGTTTTTACAGGGCACCGGACACACCGTTGGTCCCTTCGGGTACGCGTGACATTGAAATTAGGGCAAGTCCCGTGATCTATTGTTTGTACCCGAGGGCCGTGTATCAACGAGTGGACTCCATGTTAGTGTCGTCTAAGGAAAGGTAATGACCGGGAGCTTACCCCGGGTACTTGAGGTACCGCGGGTCGTGGATGACACGGAAGTTCCCCGGATCTTGTGGGTAAAGTGTACAACCTCTGCAGAGTGTAAAACTATTCGAATAGTCGTGTCCACGGTCATGGACAGTTGGGTGGTGCTACTTAAACTATGTCCAGAATTTTACTTCATCGGTGATAGTATGTGTGTGATAAGTCAAGGATGGTGACTTGACTCGATGAGTTGAATCATATTTATGTTGATATCGGTAACCTGTCTTCGAGGTTACGCGAGATTATTGATGCATAATCTTGATGATAGAATATTTGTTCTAGCCTTGCTAGATTGATCATTATTATTCAATTGCATTGTTACTTTGAACCACATCACGGGTTGCTTGCGAGTACATTCAAAGTACTCATTGGCTTGCCACTGGTTATTTAATTGGCCAGGCATGGAAGAACAGGATTATGTGGAAGAGTTCTTTGGATACGAACATGCGAACTAGGACGATATTCCAGTCAGAATGCCTGTAGGGTTAAGGCAGATGGCATGGGTTCTACCCGTTTATCGAAGACTTCCGCTATTTGAGTTATTTGCTATTCAGCACGTGAGGCTATATCTATGTAAGACTTGGCCATAATGGCCATAATTCGTGTAAGACTATTTGTATGGATGTAAGACTCTTGTTATTTCAGCTTCTGTGTGTTCAGTGAGCATTGATCTCTGGGATCACTGTACACGTGCATTCGATGATCTCGACTTCTAAGTCGGGGTCCCCACAGCGATCCTACCATCAAGGCTCCGATTCGATTCAAATTCATGATTTTGACAACCTTGCACACGCAGCGAGAGAGAGAGAGAGAGAGAGAGAGAGAGAGAGAGAGAGAGAGAGAGAGAGAGATAGTGTGGGACGTCGTGCGGTTGAAATAATGAGACGGTCTTGAGAGAGTGCCCTAGATAAGCAATGTGCGTGTGTGTGTGTGTGCGAGAGGAGGGGGTCTAGATAGGCAATGTGCGTATCCGGCGAGAGAGTGTGAGAGGGAGAGAGAGAGCTAGCATGGAGTGCAATGGCGGGGGTGTGAGAAAATTACATTTATTGGCTGACTAGGGAAAGAGGGTTGTGTATTTGAGAGAGTTAGAGATCAAAACATGAAGAGAAAGAATGTGCGTGTGTCGAAAACTAATAGTTCTGTATGGTGGTAGGAGGGAATGTTGATCGATAGAGGAAGTATGTAGTGTGTGTGCTGAGGGAGGCTAAACACAACATTTGAATGTAGATCATACTAGACTTAATATACATGTCTCACTTTGGTGTACGATGTAAGATATGAACCAAGGACCATGCATATGGTTTCAGTAATTATTTCGAAATCGTTTCATAATAGGTTCGAAAAAGTGTGTGTGCTAATATTGACTCGATTGTTAGTGTATTGTGTATGTGTGTGATCATATGCTAGAATCCATCCAAAGTTTTCTCACGACCATAGTGTTCGTCTTATACATATGAATTTGCATTAAAAAATGTAGCGGGATACCGTGAAATGCAAAATCCACGTTAGAATTGGAGATCGCTAATTCAAAGAAATAATCAATAATTAATTTTCAGTATCTTGTTTCAAAGGACTAATTACTTGCAAGGAAAAAAGGGCATGGTAATAAACACAGATTCGTTTGCCAATGAAAAAAATTTCCTTTGCATTCTCAAATGTAGGAGCACCATGCATACTAGGGTCATGTCGTGTCATGGTGCTGTGGTGTGTGTCGTACGGACGCTAGCACCCACGCCCCCCACCAAAAGAAAGAACGGCGACAAAAAAACTTCGCACCGCCATGTTTCAGATTGAAATATCTGGTGGCCCGTATTACAGCCCTGCAAAATCTCCCTTCTCCCCAATCCCCTTCCGCGCACAGAGCGCACAAAGCCCTCAATCACCGCCACCCAAGAAAAATCTAAATCGCCCCCCGTCTCGTCTCTTTCCCCACCTCTGTACCGGACAACAAAGACGAGGACGACAGTCGCGCTTCACCACCGCACCGGAGCTACCTCATATATGCCCTCGTCCACAACATCGGATGGTCCACAGACAACATCCGCCAATGCAGCCGACGTGCCTCACAGACACTGACTGATGGATCTTCCACCTATGCTATGAGTGGATCTTATCATCCCTTGCGAGTGGTATCGTATCACCGTCTTCATCCTAAAAACATCTACAGAGCTAAGCCAGTGTATGCTTTCACACTACTTATATTCGCTACCAGTTTTATCTTATGACTCGTGCCTCGCATAAGCTAAATAAGCTACTCATCCCTGGCGAATCCTACCTACATAGTAATGCGGAGCCATCGGGGAAAGGAAAAACATATTAAATCCCAAGAGAGAAGTCAGGGGTTTGATAGGACCATGGAGAGGGCCCTGATCACCTTGCCAATGAATTCAAGGCCTTAGGAAAATCATCCTACAATGGATCGTACACAATGAGAATGAAGAAGACATAAAAATAAGGTTAGCGAAGGATAAAAAGAAAACCTCTTCCCATTCAAAGTCCTCTTCAAGTTCCTTTTTGATTCTTTACCGAGTATGGATGGATCAACTATAGGTTCAAGTTTACCCAAGATATGTACATGGCTAAGTGTATGAAAATCCAAGAGCGAATCATAAAATCTAAAATCTAGGAAGGAGAAGACCGGGTGATTGAATACGACTTGCTAACAGATCCTACTCTTCCTTAAGCGCTGGTTCTATTCATGATGGTTTAGTTTCGAGAGCAGCTAAAGTATTTACCTAATAAGATAGATGAATATTCCATGATCTACGATTTTAGAAATCTTCTTATAGAAGTCTAGTTCCTTCTTCCATTAGAAAAGGAAGTCTTGCTCTCGTTTCTTGCCGCTACTTGCGTTGCGAGCCAATCTTCAAACTGTTATGGAGAAGTCGTTTACTAATTAGCTGCTTGAACGTGGAAATATTTCGGCATATCCACTCTTAGGTTAGTACAAGAACTCGACTCTACTCATGGTATAGTCGAGGATATACTCATACTGCTACAAAGATGGATCAACTAATGGGGTGAATTTTTCTTAGGGTAATTCTAGGAAATACCTCGAATCACAGGGTTTGTTCATGACAACCCAACATTCTTTATCTTGGCATTGATTGGAGTGATGGGACGGATGTCGTGAGAAAGGTTTTTTCTTTGACCAGAATCAACAGGTGTGAACCCATCTCGGATGAGTCAAACATAGCGGGAAGGGCCTTCTGGAAATATCCGACATACTAGTAATCAATTATTTGGCCTTTTGCGATCGAACAATCTATGAACAGTGGTAGCCTACATAACCTACCGACCTAGACCAAGGGAAGAAGGTATCAGATCACTATAGTTCTAGACCCCTTTTTCAAATAAAGGAAGAGACAATGATTTCCCGAAGAGGTTGAATAAATAGTAAGCAGATACCATCCATGCACAGAATCTGAAATAACAATCAGGAATTGGACTAGGACCACATCAGGGAGCGTAAGTCCCTTCATTTCATTTACTTCGTACTTTCCTGCGGGTATGATTTGCGTGTTGTGGCGGGTCCAGGAATTCTAGTTACCAGGGGCCAAAATTTAACTAAAAAATATGAAGGCACTTGTACTGCGGAAATCAACATAACTTGAGAAATGTGAAGCTACATGCACTTTGAAAACAAGCTAATGATCTAAAGTATTTCCAGATTATATACAACTAGATGATGTAAGCACCCAAAAACACAAAATACAACAAGTTGGACAAGGACTACTGACATGGACTGTAGCTGCCTGAATTATTCATTTTCTCGCCCAAAATATGCATGTCTAGTTAGCACCTATAACCAGTGCACAAACTATATATCAATATATATGTCTTGCAAAAGTGTGCCAATAGTTTGAAACAATAGATAATAGGAAGTATTTATGGTAGGTTGTCATGATACGGGGACATTGTGGTAGACGGCCTCGACGTTTCCTCAAGCCATAAAAATGTACTATTATTTTCTTATCATCAATTCCAGCAAATATCTCTCTATGTAAACATAGCAGATCATCATTAGACACTAAATCCTTCAATGGGAGCTTGCAAAATGCTAGCATTAGATCCCTCATTAGACAATATATGTCCAGTACTAGGAGCATGTAATTTTTTTGCATCAAATACATCATTGGAAGTCTGTTCATTGGACACTTCAGGCTCAAGAACAACATGAGCTTGTATGTTTGTACCGGAAACATGATTGGGGGAGTTACAAAATAAGCAATAATTGGTTTCATTTTCTTATAAATTCCCTACATACAAGCAGTTTTACAACACTGTCAGGTTTAACTATTGGCCAAAAATTGAACACTTGAACTAGATATAATCAGGGATGTCATGTACCTACTTGCTGCGCATGCTGCTCTTGCAAGATGTGACTGTCCATTTGCGCAAGATTGATGCCATGCCTATGCTGCAGCCGTTGCGTCCCACGCAGGCTACACCTAGGGTTGGATCTTCATCTTCATGTCCTTCCATTCGCTTGAAGCCCGGCGACCGGCATCCAACAAGGACGCGGGGAAGAGCTCCGTCGATCTGTCCAGCCATGGCTAGTTTAGGAGCGAATCAAGCTGGAGGCTGTAGCGAAAGAATTGGGGATTGTTCCTGCTTTATCGATCAATATGGGAGGCACTCGTTTGGGCAACGAGCCTGCTATTGGGCATGCCTAGCACTCATGTTATTGGCCTGTCCGAATTGAAACGTTTTTCTTCAATATTTACATTGCCTGCTTGTGTGCTGGGTTGAACGAAAATAGTCAGGCCCAACCTGGACGACTCAAACTAGTTGCGCACTTCCTGCCACCCGATGTAGCCGCCCATAGCAGCCCCTACTGTGGCGCCACCCCTTTTGCGTGTATGATTGGAGTAGTGAAATGTATCGAGTGGCGCCTTTGATTTACCCACAAAATGGTTGAATTTCTTGTTTCTATGAAATGAGCAGGCCAATAATGAGAAGGATGTCAGTCTTTTCATCCTATTGTAGATTGCTTAGATCTCGATATCCCAAATATAATTGCTCCAAATATACAACAAAAGCCAGTGTGATGTGTGTTGCTACACCTAGTCTGACAACCCATCCTCATATAACATATCAAGGACGCGCCATCTTACCAGATTAACCATTCGACGTACCAGTGCAGTGTCGGAAGAAAGGATTATTGGGACTGCGTATCCAAGAAAGTGATGCCATGGACTCCTTTGTAGAACCTTGTAAGCGGAAAAGAAGTTGTGGTGTGCCTGTAAAAAGAGCTAGCGTAACCTTAGTTACCTACTTCTCAAAATTTCAGTTAGCCAATGATTACAAGATTGTTCAATTACCTTGCTTGGCTTAATTTAGTTTGCTACTGATTATATAATGCCATATAGCGTCTTAATCCTATTATAGACTGTGCCTATCTATGCGTTTGTTACTTACTGTTTATGGAATTACTTATTTGCCTGAACTTAAATAGCTACTTAAGCTTGTAGATAGATTGTCACATATACTTCTAGGGTGCAACAAAATTCATGTGTAATTTACATCCTGATACCCTGTTTGTTTAAATGGTTTGTTGTTTTGACTTCTAGCACTAGTAATGTTTGCATGTTCATCGACAGGCAACTATCAGGTTTATATGAGGGACAACCTCTTTTTAACTTAGATATATTTGTCAGAATCATTTTGCTTACATCAATGAAATTTACAGATGTCTTTGTCGCTGGTAAACTATATCAACTTGTTACTTTAATACGTAGCCAACAACTTGTTAGTTATACTAGTTCATGTGTAATTAAATTAATACATTTCCAAAAATGGTTAGTTTTACTAGTTTGGTGTTAGTTTCTTATGGCTATTGTAACACTTTATTTATGATTGCTAACTTTCAAGTTTTCAGGATCCAACTGAAACTCCGATTATAATTGCAGAGCATGTACATTTTCAAAATCTTATTTGTGTAACAGGTTTGCTGCTGTAACTTTTTGCTCTAATTAAGTTACTGACTACTCAACTTTTCAGGATCCAAGAGAAACTCTAGTGCCACATCTGGTGCCTTTTGGAAAACTTTTTTGTTTAACTGTTGTGTTGCTGCAATTGTTTGCTCGAATCAACTTACTGACTACTCAATTATTCAGGATCCAAGAGAAACTCCAATGCCACAACACATGCCTTTTGGAAAACTTGTTTGTTTAACTGCTTTGTTACTTCAACCAGAGTACTTTTCATTATCCAGTCGAAACTCTTAAATTCCTTGTTTGTTTAACTAGGTTGCTATTCTAACTCCCAGTTGAGATGTTTTGCAAACCTCAAATTTTCCGAATGTAGTCGGAATAGTAATGGAAAAACAGGTTAGCACAAGATCAAAGACTGGCCAAACCGTGCATCATGAATTTCCAACCGCTGATGCTCTAGAGGATAAACTATTGGTAAAAAGATAGTCTGCTTCTACACCAGGGGATGAAGATGACATGCCGAGGAAGCAAACGACACAATCACAAGTAGTACTCTTGACAACCGTTAAATATTTGGTGGATTTCAAAAGGATTCAAGTTGAGACTGACAACATTGTTAAGATCCTGAAGGACAAAAGGAAATTAAAATCCCACTTGTTAAATCATTGGTGAGATGTTTTTTCTATCGTTGAATAACCTTTGGGTTGTTTGTTCATGTAATAGATTGAAGCACTTGTTTTAGAGATCATGTAATAATTGTATTTGTATTCTGGTCTGTATTTTGATGCGAACTAGTCTATATTAATTGATAAGACTATGAGACATTTTTTGTTGAGGCAAAGATATTTCATTTTGGTTGCTATTGTTGATCGGGCTGACTATCCATTCAGCAATAATAGTAGTATAGATGGTCTATAAGTGGCACGCATCTGAAAGGGCCAAGATGTTGTACTAGCTGTGCTAAAGAAAATATGCTCTTCTAGCAAAAGAAGTACATTAGCCTGGCTTATTTATGTTAATTGATATTATTGATTGATATACTCTATAAGTGTTCATATGTCTGCTAGTTTTCTATAATATTTGTTGATTGAGTCAGTATTTTAAATGGGAGTACACTATATGTTGCGTTTGTCATACATGTTACACTTGAGTTGGACATAAAGTGGTTTCAAATATTCGAATTCAACTTAAATTGGATTCTACCTTCTGAATTTGACTATCGGCATTTCTAGTACTACATATGGAAGTGGAGTACATCTTTGTTGTGCCTTTGAAGATATATAATAAACATAGAAGGATTTATAAAGATTCGTATTAGAAAACAAATTTTGAAAGAAGCGGCAAAACACCAACTCCCTCGGCGGCTGCCCGAAACTAGTGTTTGCGAGATGGAAATTACTGTCTACCCCTAACACGCATAACCTATCGGCCTGTTTTCCACTGCTCTCCATATGTGTAGGTTAGTAACTTCAGTCGGACTTGACATGACCCTCCCTCACCCCATTCAAAGACGGTGGGCGCCAAACCTGGGCGGCAAAATACATTTGATTCAAGCTCTTCCGAAAGACCTCTGTCTCTCCCTCCATTTCCCCATTCATACACGGTGGGCGGAAAAACAAACTCTCCTCGGCTAAAACCGATCTGTAAAAATATTTTATATAGGGGTGCCAACCCTACCTATCAGCCCAGTTCATACACTGTGGGTGCCAACCGTGGGTGCCCAAACACCCTCTGGTCGCCGAAATCTCTCTCGTCAAATAGTGGGGAGATGTGATATTACTGTCCTATCCCGAACCGACGAGATGTTCAAAATTTTAAATGGAGGCTAAGTTTGTAAATTTCCCATAATCAGACAAGCGCGTCCCAAAGATGGTTCCCTGTACCTCTCCCTCCATTTTCCCATTCAAACACCGTGGGTGCCAGAACACTATCCCCACAACAGCCTCCTTCGTCCGCCACCCCATGCATCACCGCCGTCCTCCACCATGCCGGAGTGCCTACCCAGACCGCGTCGTCCACTGCTAGAGATCGACCTTTCTCATCAACGGTGTCGCACCAAGAGCCTTGCATCGCATCCTCCCGCTTCATCCGCGTCGTCGTCCACCTTGTCGGGCTGCTCCGACAACCATCCCGTCCACCACAATCGGACTTATCCCTCGATGCCTCCATCTACCGTTGTAGATATGCTTCCACGCCACCGACAACCATTGCACCCCCAATACCTGCACAACAGAGCAAGAGCGATGATATTCCTTCATATATGCTAAACTTTTTGATCTCAACCAGAAAAAAGATCGTAACTTGGTTACCGTACTTTCTTTTTAGCTCTTAGAATCTTAGTTGTTAGTTTAAAGCAAACATTTGTTGTTAAGTAGCCTTTCCGCAAATCTTCCTTGGCACAATCTTGATAGGGTTTAATTGATCATGCTTAGGGTTTCCCCCCTTTTATGATCACTATATGATCAGCCTATGTGCTTCGTGTCATAGTAGCACTGCTCCACCCATCAAGCTAAATAAAATTGGTTGTTCAAATATGAATCTGATATGATGCTGATATTAGTAAAACAGAGTCGTTTAACTGGTTAGCTGAATATTTCAAATTTAGTTTGGAAATGCATGTACGCCGCTGGGGCGGATCTACAGGGTGGCCACGGTGGGCCGCAGCCCACCCGAGGATTTTGGGTGGCCCAGACCCTGAATCCCCTCTGTTCTACTGCGCTTCCGATATCTACTCGCCCCCTGCCACCTTCCTCATCGGCCACTTGAAGTCCCTGGACGTCATCAGTTTAGGAGGATATGCTGAACTAATAAGAGGTCAGGAGCCGCTCGCCCAAGAATGTCATCGCTGCCCGGGCGCGCCGGTGTGCCTACCTTCCTAGTCTACTGAGGGCTTAGGCAGGCATCGCCTACTCAGGCAACCCTATTTATCCTGAGATACATCCTCAACACTTAGCAACCAGTCCCCATCGCTGTTACCTCTTGAGCTTGCGTTGGTTTTCCCTTGAAGAGGAAAGGGTGATGCAACAAAGTAGAATAAGTATTTCCCTCGGTTTGAGAATCAAGGTATCAATCCGGTAGGAGATTACACACAAATCGCCAAATACCTGCACAAACAATCGAACAACTTGCACCCAACGCTATAAGGGGGTTGTCAATCCCTTCACGGTTATTTGCAAAAGTGAGATACGATACAGATAGATGAACTAGTAAAGTAAATATTTTTGGGTTTTTGGTTTATAGATTGAAAAGTAAAAGATTGCAAAATAGTAGATCGGAAACTTATAGATGTAAAATAGACCCGCGGGCCATAGGTTTCACTAGAGGCTTCTCTCATGATAGGAAATATTACGATGGGTGAACAAATTACTATCAAGCAATTGATAGAAGAGCGAATAATTATGAAGACATCTATGGCAATGATCATGAATATAGGCATCATGTCCGTATCAAGTAGACCAACTACTGCCTGCATCTACTACTATTACTCCACACATCGACCGAAATGATTCTACATCTAGACTATTAAGTTCATAAGAACAGAGTAACACATTAAGCAAGATGACATGATGTAGCAGAATTAACTTAATCAATATGATAAAAACCCCATCTTGTTACCCTCAATGGCAACTATACAATACATGTCATGTCCCCTACTGTCACTGGGATTGAGCACCGCAAGATTTAACCCAAAGCAAAGCACTTCTCCCGTTGCAAGAAAAACCAATCTAGTTGGCCAAACCAAACCGATAGTTCGAAGAGAATTACTAAGATATTAAATCAAGCATATAAGAATTCAGAAGAGACTCAAATAATATTCATACATAATCTGATCATAAATCCACAATTCATCGGATCTTGACAAACACACCGCCAAAGAAGATTACATCGGATAGATCTCCAAGAACATGGTATTGAAGATCACGAGAGAGAACAAGCCATCTAGCTACTAGCTGTGGACCCGTAGGTCTGTGGTAAACTACTCACACTTCATCGGAAGGGCAATAGGGTTGATGTAGATGCCCTCCGTGGTTGATTCCCCCTCCGGTAGAGCACCAGAAAAGGCCTCCAGATGGGATCTCGCGTGAACAGAAGGTTACGGCAGCGGAAAAGTGGTTTTGATGGATCGTCTGGGGTTTCTAGAATATTTGGGAATTTATAGGCAAAAGAAGTAGGTCGGGGGGGGGGGTCTCGAGGGGCCCAAAAGGTAGGGGGCACGCCCTCCACCCTTGTGGCCGCCTCGAGGCTCCCCTGGTGTGTACTCCAAGTCCTTCTAGTGTCCTCTGGTCCAAGAAAAATCCTTGTAAAGTTTCATTCCGTTTGGACTCCATTTGATACTCCTTTTCTGCAAAACTAAAAAACAAGTAAAAAAACAGAAAATGGCACTAGGCTCTAGGTTAATAGGTTAGTCCGTCATATAAAATAGCATATTAATGCATATAAAATATCCAAGATATATAATATAATATGATGGAACGGTTAAAAATTATAGATACGTTGGAGACGTGTCAAGCATCCCCAAGCTTAATTCCTGCTCGTCCTCGAGTAGGTTATTGATAAAAACAGAATATTTTATGTGGAATGCTGCCTAACATATTTATCATTGCAATTCTTCTTTAATGTGGTATGAAAGTTCAGATCCGTAAGTTTCAAGCAAAAGTTTATGTTGACATGAGAGAAATAATATTCGCAACATACTAGATAGCAAATCATGAAGCTTTAAAAATAACATGGCTAAAGAAAGTTATCCCTACAAAATCATATAGTCTTATTATGCTCCCTCTTCTCAACACAAGGTAATCATGCCCACCCCCATGTCAGCCAAGCGTTTGGTTCATACTTTTTAACGCACCTCAGCCTTTTCAATATCTCACGCAATATATGAGCATGAGCCATGGATATCGCACTATGAGTGGAATAGAAGGTGGTACTAGACAAAAGTGGGGAGAAAGTCTCACATCAACTCGGCAAATCAATGGACTATGGAGATGTCCATCAATTGATATCAATGTGAGCGAGTAGGGATTGCCATGTAACGAATGCGCTAGAGCTATAAGTGTATGAAAGCTAAAAAAGAAAACTAGTGGTAGTGCATCAACTTGCTTGCTCATGAAGACCTAGGGCAGTTGAGGAAGCCCATCGTTGGAATATACAAGCCAAGTTCTATAACGAAAATTCCCACTAGTATATGAAAGTGACAACATAGGAGACTCTCTACCATGAAGAACATGAAGCTACTCTCAATCACAAGTGTGCAAAAAAGATAGTAACATTGTCCCGTCTCTCTTTTTCTCTCATTTTTTATTTTGGGCTCTTTAGCCTCTCCATTTTTGGTGTGCTTCTTTGGCCTCTTTTGTTTGTTTGGGCTTCATTGGCCTCTTTTATTTTTGATAACCTCACATGGGACAATGTTGTAATAATGATGATCATCACACTTTTATTTACTTACAACTCGATATTACAACTCGATGCTAGAACAAAGATATGACTCTATATGAATGCCTCCGGCGTTGTACCGGTATGTGCAATAACCAAGAGTGACATGTATAAAAAATATGAATGGTGGCCTTGCCAGAAATACTATGTCAACTACATGATCATGCATAGCAATATGACAATGAAGATGCGTGTCATAATAAACAGAACGGTGGAGTTACATGGCAATATATCTCGGAATGGCTATGGAAATGCCATAATAGGTAGGTATGGTGGCTGTTTTGAGGAAGGTATAAGGAGGGTTTTATGCATCTGTGAAAGTTGCGCGGCATTAGAGTGGCTAGCTAGCTGGAAGGGAGAGAGTGCGTATAATCCATGGACTCAGCATTAGTCATAAAGAACACAGATACTTATTACAAAGATTTATTTGCCCTCGAAGAAAAGTACTACTACGCATGCCCCGGGGAGGTTGGTAGGAGTTAACCATTGCGCGCCCCCGACCTTCACACAAAGGTGAACAATCAATACACAAGCATCTCGTTTTGGTTGCACTTTTTGGAGATCGTATGTGCATGCTTCGGGAATCACGAACCTTAACACAATTATTTTCTCTACCCTACTATTTACTACTAACATGATTCTAATATTACCATCCTCATATCTCAAAACGATCACAATTATCATATGGAAATTTTTATTATCCCTACTCTGGATGTCTATCATATTAGGACTAAATTCATAACCGAAGCTAGTTACCATGTTGTTTATTATCCCTACTCTGGATGTCTATCATATATAAGTGAAGCACTGAGCAAACCCAGCTCAAAAGATATAAGTGAAGCACATAGAGTATTCTAATAAATCATGATTGAAGTGTGTCCCTCTCAAAAGCTGTGTACAGCAAGGATGATTGTGACAAACTAAAAAGCAAAGACTCATATCATACAAGACACTCCAACCAAAACACATAACATGTAGTGAATAAAAATATAGACTTAAGTAAAGTTATCGATGGATGAAGACGAAAGAGGGGATGCCTTCCCGGGGCATCCCCAATCTTAGGCTCTTGGCCGTCCTTGAATTTTACCTTGGTGTGCCTTGGGCATCGCCAAGATTAGGCTTTTTCCACTCCTTATTGCATAGTCCATCAAATCCTTACCCAAAACTTGAAAACTTCACAACAAAAAACTCAACAGAAATCTCGTGAGCTCCGTTAGTAAAGTAAAGCAAATAACCACCCAAGGTACTGTTGTGATCTTATTCTAATTTTATACTGGTGTAATATCTAATGTATTCCAACTTTTCCATGGTTCATAACTCCAATACTAGCCATATATGCCTCAAAATAAGCAATCAACACATACAAAACAGAATCTGTCAAAAACAGAATAGTCTGTAGCAATCTGAAAACTACACATACTTTTGTAACTCTATTAATTTTGAAAATTAGGACGATGTGGGGGAATTTGTATATCAATTTTGTGTAGTAATTTCAGAAGGTTTTGATGTTCCAGTGACTACACTGGACATAAAAGTTTCTATTTTTTTAGCAAAATCAAGTCAACAATCACTGTAAGCCATCCCAAAGGTCTTACTTGGCTCAAACACAAATTAAAACACCAATAAACAATTACTATAGAATTAATAATGTGTATTTATTGAAAAACAGAATCAAAATGTGAAAAGAAAAAATAAAATTGGGTTGCCTCACAACAAGCGCTATCGTTTAACGCCCTTAGCTAGGCATAAAACGCAAATAGATCTAGGTATTATCATCTTTGGTATGCAATCCATATGTAGCTGTCATAATAAATTCATAAGGAAATTTAATTTTGTTTCTTGGGAAGTGTTCCATGCCCTTCCTTAATGGAAATTGAAATCTAATGTTTCCTTCTTTCATATCAATAATTGCACCAATTGTTCTAAGGAAAGGTCTACCAAGAATAATAGGACATGTAGGATTACAATCTATATCAAGAACAATGAAATCTACGGGTACATAATTCCTATTTGCAACAATAAGAACATCATTAATCCACCCCATAGGTTTCCTTAAAAGTGGAATCCGCGGGATGCAAATTTAAAGAACACTAATCAACTTCACGGAAACCTAGCAAATAACATAAAGTTTTTGGAATCGTAGAAACGCTAGCACCCAAATCACACAAAGCATGGCACTCGTAATCTTTAATCTTGATCTTAATAGTATGTTCCCACTCATCATAAAGTATTATAGGGATAGAAACTTCTAATTCAAGCTTTTCTTCAAAAGATTGCATCATAGCATCAACGATATGTTTGGTAAAAGCTTTAGTTTGATTATAAGCATGAGGAGAATTCAACATGGATTGCAACAAGGAAATAAAATCTATTGAAGAACAATTATCATAATTAAATTCCTTGAGATCCAATCTAGTGGGTTCATTGCTACTTAAAATTTTTGACTTCATCAACCCCACTTTTATCAAATTTTGCATCAAGATTTAAAAACTCTGAATTATTGTGAAGCCTTTTAACTAAAGTTGGTTCATCTCCAGTCCCATCCTTACCAAGATTTATTTTTGAAAACAAAGATTCAATAGGAGTCACATCAATCACTTTAAGATCTCCATCATTATTTTCACGGAAACTATAAGAACATGTTTGTTATAAACCAATCATTATTAGCACGCATCTTAGCGGTTCTTTCTTTGCACTCATCAATGGAAATTCTCATAGCCTTGAGAGACTCATTTATATCATGCTTTTGTGGAATAGATCTAAGTTTCAAAGAATCAACATCAAGAGAAATTATATCCATGCTCCTAGCCAAATCATCAATCTTAAGCAATTTTTCTTCAGTCATAGCATTAAAATTCTTTTAAGCACTCATAAATTCTTTAACACTGTTCTCAAAATCAAAGGTTATCTTATTAGAATTTCCAAAAGAATTGTTGTAGGAATTACCATAAATATTAGACGAATTACTAGGAAAAGGCCTAGGATTAAAATTTCCTCTATAAGCATTGTTACCAAAATTGTTCCTACCAACAAAATTCACATCCATACATTCATTATTATTCTAAATCAAAGTGGACAAGGGCATATCATTAGGATCAATATTAGTACCCTTGCTAGAAATAATTTCATAAGTTCATCCATCTTTCAACTGAAAACATTAATCTCTTCTATTGCATGCACTTTTTCTAGTGGAAGATCTTTCAGTATGCCATTGAGAATAGTTAACCATCATATTATCTAGGAGTTTAGTAGCTTATCCTAAAGATATTTCCATAAAAGTACCCCCCCCCCGGGCTGATTCTAAAAGATTTCTAGAAGCAAAGTTTAATCCGGCATAAAAAATTGTATAATCATCCATAAATTCAAGCCATGCGTAGGATCATTTCTTATCATAAGTTTCATCCTCTCCCAAGATTGTGCAACATGCTCATGATCTAGTTGTTTAAAATTCATAATATCGTTCCTAAGGGAAATTATCTTAGCAGGAGGAAAATACTTGGAAATAAAAGAATCTTTGCACTTATTCAATGAATCAATACTATTTTTAGGCAAAGATGAAAACCAAGTTTTAGCCCGATCTCATAGTGAGAACGGAAATAGATTTAATTTTAACAAGATCATTATGCGCATCTCTTTTCTTTTGCATATCAGACAAATCAACAAAATTATTCAGATGGGAAGTGGCATCTTCACTAGGAAGGCCCGAGAATTGATCTATCATGACAAGATTCAGTAAAGCAGCATTGACTTCACATGATTCCGCATTAGTAGCGGGAGCAATCAGAGTACTAATAAAATCATTATTATTTTTGTTGGAAAAGTCACATAGTTTAGTATTTTCTTGAGTCGTCGTGACAAAGCAAGCAATCCAACACACAAGCACACAAAAAGCAAGCGAACAAGACGAACGAAAGAAGGGCAAAGAAAAGGCCAAACTTTCCGAAGATCACTTTAGAAGTGGGGGAGAGGAAAAAGAGAGGCGAATTGAAAATAATGTAAATGCAAGAGATGAGAGTTTAATGAAGGGTACTTGGTAGGTCTTGACTTGGTGTAGATCTCCCCGGCAACGACACCGGAAATTCTTCCTGCTACCTATTGAGCTTGCGTTGGTTTTTCCCTTGAAGAGGAAAGGGTGATGCAGCAAAGTAGGGTAAGTATTTCCCTCAGTTTGAGAACCAAGGTATCAATCCAGTAGGATATTATGCACAAATCACCAAATACCTGCACAAACAATCGCATAACTTGGACCCAACGCTATAAAGGGGTTGTCAATCCCTTCATAGTTATTTGCAAAAGTTAGATCCAATAGAGATAGATGAACTAGTAAAGTAAATATTGTCCGGTTTTTGGTTTATAGATTGAAAAGTAAAAGATTGCAAAATAGTAGATCAGAAACTAATAAGATGTAAAATAGACCCGGGGGCCATAGATTTCACTAGAGGCTTCTCTCATGATAGCAAATATTACGATGGGTGAACAAATTATTGTCAAGCAACTGATAAAAGAGCGAATAATTATGACGACATCTAAGGCAATGATCATGAATATAGGCATCATATTCGTATCAACTAGACCGACTCCTACCTTCATTGACCGAAACGATTCTGC
This sequence comes from Secale cereale, assembly GCA_902687465.1. Lineage (NCBI taxonomy): Eukaryota > Viridiplantae > Streptophyta > Magnoliopsida > Poales > Poaceae > Secale > Secale cereale. The sequence goes on from LR738712.1 coordinate 210,467,729, forward strand.
ATCTAGAGTATTAAGTTCATAAGAACAGAGTAACGCATTATGCAAGATGACATGATGTAGCGGAATTAACTCAAACAATATGATGAAAAACCATCTTTATATTCTCAATGGCAACAATACAATACGTATCTTGTCCCCTACTGTCACTGGGATTGAGCACCGCAAGATTGAACCCAAAGCAAAGCACTTCTCCCATTACAAGAAAAATCAGTCTAGTTGGCCAAACCAAACCGATAGTTCGAAGAGAATTACTAAGATATTAAATAATGCATATAAGAATTCAGTAGAGACTCAAATAATATTCAAAGCTAATTTGATCTTAAACCCACAATTCGTCGGATCTTGACAAACACACCGCAAAAGAAGATTACATCAGATAGATCTCCAAGAACATCAAGGAGAACATGGTATTGTTGATCAAAGAGAGAGAAGAAGCCATCTAGCTACTAGCTATGGACTCGTAGGTCTGTGGTAAACAACTCACACTTCATCGGAAGGGCAATAAGGTTGATGCAGATGCCCTCCGTGTTTGATTCCCCCTCCGGCAGAGTACCGAAAAAGGCCTCCAGATGGGATCTCGCGAGAACAAAAGGTTACAGTGGCGGAAAAGTGGTTTGATGGATTGTCTGGGGTTTCTGGAATATTTGGGAATTTATAGGCAAAAGAAGTAGGTCAATGGGGTCTTGGTGGGCCCACAAGGTGGGGGGGGGGCGCCCTACCCCGCAGGGCGCACCCTCGACCCATGTGGCTGCCTCGAGGCTCCCTAGCTTGTACTCCAAGTCCTTCTGGTGTCTTCTGGTCCCAAAAAATCCTCGTAAAGTTTCGTTCCGTTTGGACTCCATTTGATATTCCTTTTCAGCGAAACTCAAAAACAAGGAAAAAACAGAAACTGGCACTAGCTTCTGGGTTAATATGTTAGTCCCAAAAATCAAATGAAATAGCATATTAATGCACATAAAACATCCAAGACAGATAATATAATAGCATGGAACGATCAAAACTTATAGATACGTTGGAGATGTATCAATCACCCATTTTCTAATTTATTCATTACTAATTTGGAAGGGTTGTCATTAGGGTTTATTGTGTAGTGAGTTGTCATGGAGGAACACGGTCACCTATGGGGCCATCGAACCGTTGTTGTTCGGCAAGGGGGAAGCTCATGTTGCACAAAGAGCGGATGCCATGCACCAACACGACGATGGTGGCTCCGGTGGTTTTTACCTAGGTTCGGCCATTGTAAGGTGTAAAACCCTACTCCTGATTTACATGGATTGGATGGAAGGATGCCAAGAACACGCAGCACTCAAGCCCGACAAGGTGGCCATGGGGAGAGCAACTACGCGCATACAAGTGTGTAAGGGTCTGAGTCCCTTGCTAGTTTGCCTCAGACCTCTTTTTATAGCTTAAGCGATGACCACAGTGGCAAGACAATCTTTATCTCATGATTACATAGCTAACAGTGCTATCATACCTACCTCTGGCAATTAGAACAAAGTGCATTAAATGCGCTGCTAGGTGTCATGCTGAGGGTGCAACCCGGCAAGCCTGCTGTGTCACTTGATCATATTCTGCTTATCTGCTTGACAGGCCTCTAGACAAGTGTCATATGATGGCAATTTGTCTTATAACTGGCTGCCACGTTCTCAGTGGAAGCAAGTTAACCACTTGGGGGTTCGGCACCGCATTGATAGCTGACTTGCGGCATCGTGCGGTGGTGCCTTGGCGGGGAGATTTGCCCTTGGCGGATCCGGCAAGCCTGCGAAGGAAATCTTGGACTTGTCCATGGGGCGGCCTCGACCCGGCCAGGCTCTCCTTCCTGGCAAGGGAGGCTTTCCCAATCTCTTATCTTGGTTGTCTTGGTCTTCTTGATCCGCTCTTTGATCTCACAAAGAGCTGCTCCTCTGGCTTGACCTTACATTGTAGCTATGCCATTGCCAAGAATACATGTGTACAGTCCGGGCACCGAACGCAAATGTTTGTTGCACCGACAGGAGCCCCCGTCCTGGCCCATATGCGCTGCCAAGCATCCTTGGGGTAGGCCCTAACAGTACATAGGCGAACACTTTGGTCGAACTACAAAGGAATTCTCTTCTTCCTTGATATCTCCTTTGCTTCTTCATTAACCTGTGATAGAATTAGTTTTCGGTTTTTCCGTGCGTCGTGGAAGGCAACGTGGGGTCACCCACGTATTGACCTGTGGGTCTTCCCACGTTCACGAGGAGTTAACTGCCATTTTATTCATCCCACCACCTACGACATTTCCTCCATGTACGTTGCATGCATTGCACAGCGTTGGTGGCGGGTACGTAGGGCTCGGGACTGAGTACCGTTGCAGAAAAACCTAGCACCATGATAGGTGCAAGGGGGCGGTCGTAGACTCTGGACACCGTTAGTGACGTAGAATGACAAGATTGACAGAGGCGGGCGGTTGCCCACTTGGTAGTGGGGAGCCAGCCCCCGGCCATGTTCTCCTATAAAAGCAGGCGTGGGCGGAGGGCTCACCCACACACATATCCTTGTTGTTTCTCTCCTCGCATCCCTCCTCCATAATGTTGTGGGGAAGAGGACGCGGTGGTGCTCCAGTTGCGGCGACGAGGGCTTGCGCTCGACAGCGCCTCCCTCCCCCACTGGAGAAACAGAGACATATTCCAGTGCACAAGGCGGCGGTGCAGGGCGAGGGTGTGGCCGTCGTGGCACCCGGGATCAAGGAGGGCATGGTGGTGCCCTGATTGCCCCTCCCTCGACCACCCTGGTCCCAATGGAGGGCCATGTCGGGGAACAACCATTGGAGTTCATCGTCAAGTTGTGCAGGCCTCCGCGCAGCCGTCTTCGGTCCCACTCCTTTCACAAGAGTGACGGAAGTAGAACAGCCGCTAGGGTTGAGGCTGCACATGAGCGGCTGCTATAATGGCAGCAAGCGGGCGGACGTATAGTTCCATGCGCCTCATGTCATGCTTCTCCGGCATGGCTGGAAAACTTTTGCTCGTGCCCATAACTTGGCGGCGGGGCACATTCTCCACTTCAAATTAATGGAGACCATGCTTGTAACGCCTGGATAATTAAGCTACAGTAATCCCATGTTGATGATGCCACGTCACCATTGTTACTGTTCCTATCTCGATTAGATTCAAAATATGTTCAAATTCAAATTCAAAATTAAGTAAAAACAAAAGTATTCAAAATTTCAAAGCTAAATTGTTCGAGCTGTGGCAAATAATTCAAAGGTAATATTTGTGAAGAAACCATATTTTTATAAAAGGTTTAAATGCACTAAAATGATTTAAACAACAGCTAAAACAATTGTTTAAAAGCTTTTTAAATAAAAAAATTATGGAAACTATTTTATTATTGCAGCAAACTCTTTGTGGGAATAATGTATTTAGTGATACTAATTTAGGAGTTGTTTTGTATTTTATAAAACTAAAATAAGATTAATCTTAAATGGAAACAAATAGACAGAAAATAATAAAATTAAAAGTAAATAAAAGAAACTAGAAAATTATAAAAATAAAAGGGGAGAAAACCCCCTGGGCTTTTGGCCCATCAGGCAAGTGGGCAACCCAACCGGCGCCTCCCCACTAGCCTCCTTCCTGCTACAGAGAGGCAGGGGGTCGTGGCGCTCATCGCCCGGCCATGGCGCGCCCCTGCCGCCGTGGCTGGCATCCGCCGCCCCTCCGGCCTATATAGCCCCGCCCCCTTCCCCCCCCGCGCGCGATGGGCGCCTGGGTGCGCCCCGCCCCAGCGCCCGTTAAGCCAACCCGCCCCGCTGGCCTATGGCCCTATGACCTGTGGGCCCGGCCCCTTTAAAAAATGATTAAAAAAATAATGAAAATAATTAATTAATTAATATTAATTAATATTAATTAATCTAATTAATTGGATTAGTTAATTAAAACTGTAGTTAGTTAAAATGTGTGTATGACAGTCAGGCCCCACCGCCTATTGACTAGTCAACATTGACTGGTCAACTAGGACCCCCTGTACCCACATGTCAGCCTGTGTGCACTTCTGTGTACACAGTGCTGTGTGAACATAGCGTTTTACTATTTATTTTCGAATTTTTAATAATTTCATAATATTGTTAAATCTTTGAAAAATCATATAAAGTAATCTGTAACTAGGATGAAAAAGATTTATATATGAAAGTTGCTCAGAATTTCGAGACGAATCCAAATACGCGGTCCGTTTGTCCGCCACACATCCCTAGCATACCGAAGATGGAAAAATTCCCCTCTAGTTCGCCTATCCGAAAATGCCTAATACCGGAAATGCTTTCCCGGGTGTTCCCCTTCACTGGTATCGTCTAGTACTGCATTAGAGCACCCTAGAACCTCTTATTGTCATGTCATGCATATGTGTGCTATGTATTTATTGTTTCTTCCCCCTCTTCTTCTCTAGTAGACCCCGAGATCGCTGTTGATGCCCCTGTGATCAACTACGTCGACGACGACCCTCCTTCCGTTTCAGCAGAGCTACCAAGCAAGCCCCCCCCCCCCTTTGATCATCCTGATATCGCCCATTCCATTCTCTCTCATGCTTGCATTAGATTTTGCTACTGTTATTCATTGAACCTATTCTGATGTGTAGCCTACTTTTGTACGTGCTATTGTTACCTACATGCTATGGTAAAATGCTTAGTATTGGTTGGATAGTGATCGATCAGGGACCCCCACCTTGTCCTTGTTGCCCCTGCTTCATCATCAACTACTCGAGCAACGTGATCGAAGACCGGAGCCCGACTGTCCTTGTTGCCCCTGCTTCATCATCGATGACTCGAGAAACTTGATCGAAGACCAGAGTCCGACACTTCACATCACATCAGACCCCCTTTTTTGATCGACTCTGTAGTGGTACTATCGACTGCTGAGGGTGAGACCTCGTAACACACTCATGATGATAACTCTATAGTGTAGCTATTCGGTCGTGGTCATCGAGGGTGATTCCTCTTTCACCATTCTCGATACGACTCTGTCATGCAACACCTCAAGAGTGAACCTCAAGGGTGATTCCTCATATGTTCACCTTGATGATTACATTGAGTGGAATCCATCGAGGGTGATTCCTCGGGGTTTTCCCCATGATGATTGGACACACGGTTACCTTGTCTTACTTGAGACCTTGTGAAAGGCAGGCGGGCACGGTGAGCACCTGTGGGAGTTTCGGTGGCGGCTGGATATTTAGCGATATCACCCAGGAGGGGTGAAAGCTCCGAACTTGTCCCGACAGGCATCACTCTATCAATAATGCACTAACAGATTTGGGTATTTGTTCTGAGTTGGCCTCTGGCCTTTATGCACTAACCGCCATGTGAGTATAGTTATGGGCCTCGGCGTCGTGGTATCAGCCGAAGCTTTGTCAGACGTCCAGTTCAGCATTGCAGCACGGCCTGGTCGGTGCCCCAGTGGAGATGGCCTGGATCGCCCTGCGCGCAACAATCCGGAGTGCGCCTGGTCGGTGCCCCAGTGGAGATGGCCTGGATCGCCCTGCGCGCAACGATCCTGAGTGCAACGGGCGATGGCCCATGACCCCGGAGTGCTTAGGATGTAGACCGGCGGGAACCTCTTTGCTGAGCCTAGGTAGGGCTGCGACATGTTGATCTTCTGAGGTCGGGCATTGACCCAGAAAGGTGTGTCCGGCCAGAGATGATCGAGCTTGAGGGTAATGTGGTGCACCCCTGCAGGGAAGTTAACTATTCGAATAGCCGTGTCGACGGTAACGAACGTTCTGTCTTATAACCCGATCTATTATAACTAGAAATGGATACTTGAGATATGTGTTGGATTTGTGGTTGCGAGATTACTTTCTCGCAGGCGGTCGAGGAAGGATCTCTAGGTCGTTAATACTATAACATGTTTGTTAATTATAAACTGTTATTCTGTATTCCCTTCTACTGCTGCAAGATGGTGGTTTCCAGAAGATGCTTTAAGATGCTAGTCTTCGATAGTCTAGGCTTTTCCCCTCCTCTTTTGGCATTTTGCAGTTCAGTCCACATATACAGCTTATTCCTTTGATACTCATGCATACCTATTATAGATCTGATGCTTGCGAGTACTTTGGATGAGTACTCACGGTTGATTTGCTCCCCCTCTTCCCCCCTTCTATATTCTTGCTGGTTGTTGCAACCAGATGGCGGATCTCACGAGCTAGATGCCACCCCAGTCGACTACTACTACTACCCCAACGGAGCCTACTGCTACGTGGAGACCGCTGACGACCAGGAGTAGTTAGGAGGTCCCAGGAAGGAGGCCTTGCCTCTTCGATCGTTGATGTTTGTGCTAGCCTTCTTAAGGCAAAACTTGTTAACTTATGTGTGTACTCAGATATTGTTGCTTCCGCTGACTCTATTGCTTTCGAGCTTCTGTATTCGAGCCCTCGAGGCCCCTGGCTTGTAATATGAAGCTTGTATTATTTTCGTTTGTGTCTAGAGTTGTGTTTTGATATCTTCCCGTGAGTCCGTGATCTTGGCAGTACACATTTGTGTGCATGATTAGTGTACGGTCAAATCGGGGGTGTCACTTTGGTATGGTACCAGAGCCGACTGCCTGTAGGAACCCCCTTTCCAACTCCTTGGCCGAAGTTGAGTCTAGTCCTTGAAGAACTGATTTACTAACATGGCTATGTGGCTTACGGGCCCACGTCGCCAATTGGGTGGTATTATGATCTTTTACTCCTCGTCTATACTTTGGGATTCTGATATCTCTTATCTTTGGGTTAAACGAATTTACTAAATCTAACATTAGGATCTCGTGATCACATCCACCCGAAGGTTTGTGTTACCCCCTTTCTGGAATGGAGGGCCAAGATCTACTTCACATTGTTCATTGACTGCAGGATCCTTCATCGAGAGCACCCTGCGTCGTCACTTGCAAATCCCTCGCTCGAGTGGTTTTCCTCCGACGTTGATGTAGCCTTTGCTATGTCCCGTTATTGTATCCCTACATCGCGTGCATGCGTGCCGCCTAGTATGTCTATGATGTTTCTCTTGCTCAAACTCATATGAACATCGTGTAATTGGCCCCGTATATGTATCGGTATGTCTTCAATGACTATTGCTTTGTACATACTGCACCTTTGTTATTTGTTCAGATTACATCATGAATGACTCCATACACTTGCTCCATCCCTTGCGAAACTACCTTCTGTTGCAATTAAGAAGGATGATTAGAACCGTTGGTCATGGTCATGGTGGCGACAATCCACCAACACCCGAATACATGACCGGAATGATACAACAGTTGAGCTGAATCACCAGTTCATGGTAGGATTCGTGGCTCAGTTCCCTCGTCCCAATATGAATCAGCTACCTGCCCTAGTGACTCTGCAAGACTTTGCGTGTGTTAACCCTGTCATCTGTCGAAACTCAACTCAGCCCCTTGATGCTGATGATTGGCTTTGTAACATCACTTTTGAGTTGGAGTCTGCTAATGTAGCTCTGCCAACTAAGTCACCTTCGCGGCCTATTACCTGAAAGGCCCAGCTACTCAATGGTGGGACAGCCAGATGCGTTCCTTACTTGTTGGAACCGCCATCACTTGGCCAGAATTCCAAGCTGCATTCCGCGGGCCGATGTCGAACCACCATGGTTAGTCACAACGTCCCGGTTGAAATTGAAGGGTTGGAATTCCATGTTTCCCCCATTGTTTTGAAGTCATCCAATATTGACCTCATTTTGGGAATGGAATGATTGAAAACAAATACCTCTTCTGCCATTTGCGCTACTAAAACCGTCCACCTACTACATCATTGAAATGAGATAGTAAGCTACCATGCTCATCTTGTTCGTAATGCCGAAGCACGAATTTATTCCTTAAATGCGTTAAACGCTTCTCCTCTTGTGAGAATTGAAAACACTCGAGTTTCTTGTGAATTCCATATGTCTTCTCAAAAGAACTACCCAGTCCATAGCCTTGAACTTATTGTAGTTAAATTTGCACTGAATTTGTGGCAACAATACCTTCTTGGTAATCGTTGCGATATCTTCACCGATAATCAAGGTCTGAAGTATTTGATTACTTAGCTAGATCTGGGTATCCGAAAGCAATGACGAATGGGAACAATTTCATAGTATGACTAAGGTATTTCTTATACCCCTGGCAAGACTAATGTCATCATCAATGCCCTGAGTCGCAAGTCTTATGTCAACAACCACTTGGCTTATAAAGCTCAAGCCCTGCAAGATGATCTCACTTACAGAGAGCATTCGATCCGCGTTCTCTCTCATGTTGAATGTTGTAACCGTCAGAGGCTATCAAATTTCTAAAAGGATCATGGTCAAATCCTTCTGAAGATGAATCCACTTGGGAACTCGAGGATCATCTTCGTGGTGAATACCCCGTTTTGTTTCCTTCTACCTTCTAAAATCTTGGGACGAGATTTCTTGTAGTGGAGGAGATTTCTAATGCCCGGATAATTAAGCTACAGTAATCCCATGTTGATGATGCCATGTCACCACTATTACTATTGCTAATCTTGATTAGATTCAAAATTTGTTCAAATACAAATTCAAAATTAAGTCAAAACAAAAGAATTCAAAATGTCAAAGCTAAATTGTTCGAGCTGTGGAAAATAATTCAAAGGTAATATTTGTGAAGAAACCATATTTTCATAAAAGGTTTAAATGCACTAAAATGATTTAAACAACAGCTAAAACAATTGTTGAAAAGCCTTTTAAATATTAAAATTATGGAAACTATTTTATTATTGTAGCAAACTCTTTGCGGGAATAATGTATTTAGTGATTCTAATTTAGGAGTTGTTTGTATTTTATAAAACTAAAATAAGCTGAATCTTAAATGGAAAACAATAGACAGAAAATAATAAAAAGTAAAGTAAATAAAAGAAACTGGAAAAGTATAAAAATAAAAGGGGAGAAACCCCCTGGGCTTTTGGCCCATCGGGCAAGTGGGCAACCCAACCGGCCCCTCCCCACTTGCCTCCTTCATGCTACAAGGAGGCAAGGGGGTCGTGGCGCTCATCGCCCGGCCATGGTGTGCCCCTGCCGCCGTGGCGGGCATCCGCCACCCCCCGGCCTAGAAAGCCCCGACCGTCCCCCCCACGCGTGATGTGCGCCTGGGTATGCCCCGCCCCAGAGCTTGTTAAGCCAACCCACCCCGCTGGCCTATGGCCCTATGACATGTGGGCCCAGCCCCTTAAAAACACAGAAAAGGATAAACAAATAATTAACTTAATTAACTTAATTAATTAATTGGATTTGTTAATTAAAACTGTAGTTAGTTAAAGTGTGTGTATGACAGAGGGGCCCCACCCCCTGTTGACCAGTCAACATTGACTAGTCAAATGGGACCCCCTAGACCCACATGTCATCATGTGTGCACTTTTGTGGACACAGTGTTGTGTGCACATAGCATTTTACTATTTATTTTCGAATTATTAATAATTTCAGAATATTGTTAAATCCTTAAAAAAACATATAAAATAATCCGTAACTCGGATGAAAAAGATTTATATATGAAAGTTGCTCAGAATTTTGAGACGAATCCGAATAAGCGATCCGTTCATCCGCCACACATCCCCAGCATACCGAACATGGAACAATCCTCCTCTGATTCGCCTGTCCGAAAATGCCTAATACCGGGAATGCTTTACCGGATGTTTCCCCATTCACCGGTATCGTGTACTACTGCGTTAGAGCACCCTAGCACCTCTTATTGTCATGTCATACATATGTGTGCTATGTATTTATTGTTTCTCCCCCCTTCTTCTCCGGTAGACCCCGAGACAGCTGCTGATGCCCCTGTGATCGACTACATCGACGACGACCCTCCTTCCGTTTCAGCAAAGCTTCCAAACAAGCCCCCCCCTTTGATCATCCCGATATCGCCCATTCCATTCTCTCTCATGCTTGCATATGATTCTGCTACTGTTATTGATTGATCCTATTTTGATGCATAGCTTGCCTTTGTACCTGCTATTGTTACCTACATGCCATGCTAAACTGCTTAGTATAGGTTGGATAGTGATCCATCAGTGACCCCCACCTTGTCCTTGTTGCCCCTGCTTCATCTTCGACGACTCGAGCAATGTGATCGAAGACCGGAGCCCAACTGTCCTTGTTTCCCCTGCTTCATCATCGACGACTCGAGCAATGTGATCGAAGACCGGAGTCTCACACTTCACATCACATCACACCCCCCTTTGCTACTCGACTCTACAGAGGTACTATCAAGTGCCGAGGGTGAGACCTCGTAACGCACTCATGATGATAACTCTGTAGTGTAGCTATTCGTTCATGGTCATCGAGGGTGATTCGTCTTTCACCATTCCAAATACGACTCTGTCGTGCAACACCTCAAGAGTGAACCTCAAAGGTGATTCTTCATACGTTCACCTTGATGAGTACATCGAGTGCAATCCACTGAGAGTAAATCCTCGGGGTTTTCCCCTTGATGATTGGACACACGGTTACCTTGACTTACTTGAGACCTTTGTGAAAGGCGGGCGGGCCCAGTGAGCACCCGCGGGAGTTTCGGTGGTGGCTGGCTGTTTAGCGGTATCACTCAAGAGGGGTGATAGCTCCGGACTTGTCCTGATAGCCGTCACTTCTGTCAATAATGCACTAATAGATTTGGGTATTTGTTCTGAGTTGGCCTCTTGCCTTTATGCACTAACTGCCACGCGACAATAGTTATGGGCCTCGGCGTCGTGGAATCAGCCGAAGCTTTGTCAGACGTCCAGTTCAGCATTACGGCACGGCCTGGTCAGCGCCCTAGTAGAGGTTGCCTGGATCGCCCTGCGCGCAATGCTCCGGAGTGCAACAGGCGATGGCCCATGACCCCAGAGTGCTTAGGATGTAGACCGGCGGGGACCTCTCTGCTGAGCGTAGGTAGGCTGCGACGTGTTGATCTTCTGAGGCTGGGCATTGACCCAGAAAGGTGTGTCAGGCCAGAGATGATCGAGCGTGAGGGTAACATGGTGCACCCATGCAGGGAAGTTAACGATTCAAATAGATGTGTCCACGGTAACGGACGTTCGGTCTTATATCCTGATCTATTATAACTAGAAATGGTTACTTGAGATATGTGTTGGATTTGTGGCTGCGAGATTACTTTCTCGCAGGGTGTTGAGGAAGGATCTCTAGGCCGTTAATACTACAACATGTTTGTTAATTATAAACTATTATTCTGTATTCCCTTCTGCTGCTGCCAGATGGTTGTTTCCAGAAGATGCTTGAAGATGCTAGTCTTCGATAGGCTAGGCTTTTCCCCTCCTATTCTGGCATTCTGCAGTTCATTCCACATATACATCTTATTCCTTTGATACGGATGCATACCTATTATAGATCTGATGCTTGCAAGTACTTCGGATGAGTACTCACGGATGCTTTGCTCCCCCTTTTCCCCCATTCTTTCTTCTTGCTGGTGGTTGCAACTAGATGGCGAATCTCAGGAGCCAGATGCCACCCCAGCCGACTACTACTGCTACCCCGACGGAGCCTAGTACTACGTAGAGACTGCTGACGACCAGGAGTAGTTATGAGGTCCCAGGCAAGAGGCCTTGCCTCTTCGATCGTTTATGTTTGTGCTAGCCTTCTTAAGGAAAAACTTGTTAACTTATGTCTGTACTCAGATTTTGTTGCTTTCGAGCTTCTCTATTCGAGCCCTCGAGGCCCATGGCTTGTAATATGAAGCTTGTATTATTTCAATTTGTGTCTAGAGTTGTGTTGTGATATCTTCCCGTGAGTCCCTGATCTTGGTCATACACATTTGCGTGCATGATTAGTGTACGGTCAAATCGGGGGCGCCACAATGCTGCTCTCCATCAAAGTCTTTGGGCGCTCGGGTGCTCTCTTAGGGTGCTACGCAGAAAGCTCGACTCATGATGAAACCTCATCCTTGAGCGATAGTGATGAGGAAGACACTGTGGGGAGGACGACGACAGTGAGTCTCCGATCGTCAAGAACGAAGGCTACAACATGGACTCAAGCTGAACGCCAGTCACACCATCACCGTCAGCTAGGCGCCGGCAGCCCCATCTTCTCACCTGGCCTTCTCCCCTGCAAAGCTATTTGCTGGGGTGTTGGGTATGGATGCCTTCACCTCCTCTAGCTAGACCCCGACTAGCTTCCTTATGGACTCCGTCTTTGTCTTCCCAGCCGGTGTCCCTCCTGTCATGCTCCACTAGTCCTGGAGGTGGTGACTAGGGCATTTCCTAGCTTCTCCCTCCATCCATCACCTTCGTTAGTGCCCTCCCGATCTTGTTAGGCGGCGTCTTGTGGGCCTGACAGGGTCAGGCTGGACTTCTACCCAGGCGCTCCATTTGCCCTCTTCATCTCCCACTTTAGTCCCTAGGAGGGGAGGAACAAAAAAAGGGATTACGGGGCACTTATCTTTTTTCAATCTAAAAAATGTAGGCATTTGCCAAACATTGGTTCAAATTATGTAACCCCCCACCCAAGTTTGTACTTTGTAAGGTTTGTACTTGTTTATCCATGTATTAATGAAAAAAGACATGCTTGTTGGGCACTTGTGCATGTGTCACGTCCATGCATAGGAACGATTCCTCTATGCCTTCAAGTAAACAAGGTCTACCGATAAGACATCTTGCTGGTCCCTTCCATTGATGCCGTGAGGCTCAGCCTGGTGGGTCAGGAGCATGGAAGAGAACCAGCCCCTTGACACCCCCTTGTTTCCAATGTCACTACGACCATCTCGATCGAAGTAATCCTTGGATGGAAGGATTGGAGCACAGATGTTGGAGGGTGCAAGGTTTGTCTACGCACAAGTTTACCATACATGAGTACAATATGGATGGCTAAAAGGGACTTATCTGTTTTGTGTCATCGTGGAGGGCCGATATGCAAGCTTGTTCTCACTCCACCTTTTCGGGATTGCATCCACGGCAGGGGGGGCTGTAGTTAGTACAGAGGGAAAACACAATAGCATATGATCCTTTCTAAATGACCATGGCAAATTCATGCTAAACTAAACATGCATGCAAGTTTTTAGGCGCCGTCGCTTCTTTTTATTATCTTTGCACATGGTCTGCACCTGGCCTTGTACAAAGGGTTACATCCATATCGGCAAGGCTTGTACAAAAGGTGACTGTCGGTGCTGAGCTCGGCAACCGCGCCTTACGGGTAGAACTTGCGAAGGTGCTCAATATTCCATGAGTTTTACACCTTTATGCCGTCTTCGGTCCCCAGACAGACTGCGCCAGGTCTGGTGACTAGTACTACCCGGTACGGGCCTTCCCACTTTGGCGTCAACTTGTTGGAACCCTTGGCGGATTGAATGCACCTAAGGACAAGGTCGCCTTCCTCAAAGCTCCGGGCATGAATCCTAAGGCTATGATAGTGGTGCAAGGCTTGCTGGTAGGGTGCAGCACGCACATCGGCCCGGAGATGATGTTCCTCGAGGAGTATGGCATAGTCATGCCGGAGTTGTTCCTACTTTACTTCATTGTAGGCAAGTACTCGAGGTGACCCGTATATGAGTTATGTGGGGAGCACTGCTTCTGCCCCATAAACTAGGGAGAAGGGAGTCTGGCCAGTGGCTCAATTCACTATCGTACGGAGGGACCAAAGAACCACCGATAGCTCATCGATCTAGTGCCTGCCGCACTTCTGCAGCTTATCAAAAGGTCTTGTCTTGAGTCCACTCAGCACTTCAGCGTTCATCCTCTCAGCTTGTCCATTGCTTTAGGGATGGGCAACAAAGGGAAACCTTGCTTCCAAGGGCTTGGACATAGTGCATGAAGGCGCGGCTTGTCAACTGGGTGTCGTTATCATTGATCACCCTGGCGGGTACTCCAAAACGACACAACAATCCCTTCAAGAACTTGATAGTGATTGTGCGGTTACCTTCCTCACTGGCTCCACTTCATGCCACTTTGTAAACTTGTCGATTACAATGTACAAGAATTCAAAGCCCCCGGCAGCACGGGGGAAGGGGCCCAAAGAGCCCCCAGACCGAAAAGGGCCAGGATAAAGGAATTTTCTAGAGAGCTTGAGCTGGCTGATGGATGTTCTTGGAGTGAAATTGGCAGGCTTCACATCTTGTGGCTAGCTCAATTGCGTCTTGGAGGGTCGTGGGCCAGTACAAACCCTGCCAGAAAGCTTTTCCAACCAGGGCTCTCGATCCAATGCGGGAGCCGCACACGCCCTTGTGTATCTCTGCTAGTAGCCTATGTCCATCATCCCGTCAATGCAATTCAATTTCACACCATTGGGACTTTTTCTATAGTGCATCATCAACAAATTGATACATAGTGGCGCGCCGGGTTACTCATTCGACTTCTTCTTGCTCCTCTGGAAGTTCTCCTATTTGAAGATAGTGGACGATGTGTTGTGCCCAAGTTGGAGCCTGCGCCTCAACAACAAGGACTAGCTGCACCTCTTCGTTCATGGGAGCGCTTACCTCGACCGCAAGAACTTGTAGTTCTGCGGGAGAATGCCGCTGACCAACTGAATTAGAGTTTTTCCTGGCAGCCTCTCTACCGACGGCTTCGGGAAGCCTTGTAGGGAGATACTTGTCGGGGTCCAACTTCCTCCTTTTACTTCTTTGCTTCCTTGGCGGGAGCTATAACTTCTGTAGCCTCAGCTACTACCTCATCTCGATACATCCTGTCCACACATATAATCGTGTCTTTCTTGTCTGATGGGATGGAAATGATGCCCATCGGCCCTGGCATCTTCATAGTGATATGAGCATAATGAGATGCTGCCATGAACTTTGACAGGGCTGGGCGGCCAAGGATCCCCTTATAAGGCAGAGGGAGATTGACCACATCAAATACAACCCTCTCAGTCTGATAATTCAGTTCTCCACCAAATATTACCGGTAGCGTAATTTTCCCCTTAGGCCGGCTCCTGTCGGGGTTGATCCCTTGGAACGTGCCAGTAACTTTGAGCTCCTCATCAGATATATGTAACTTGCTGACTACCTTGGGGGAAATCAGATTTAGTCCGGCCCCGCCATCAACTAGCATCCTTGTAACTTTGAGATTGCGGATTGTTGGTGAGACCAACAACAACAAACATCCTACCGCAGTAGTGCAGTCAGGATGATCCTCTTCGTCAAAGATGATAGGCGTGCAGGACCATTTGAGCAGCTTCCGGCAGTCTGTAGTTGGCTCCACGACATTAACCTCACGTGCCCACTGCTTGGGCTAGTGGTGAGAGGCGTGCAGGGATGCACCTACGTCAATCCACATGGCTTCAGTTCCTTTCTGGAATTCTTGCTTGCTAGTTTCGTCCTCATCTCCTTCATCACTTTCATCATCACCTTCTTTCTTCTCACGGCCTTTGGCAGGTTTCTCTTTTTGCAGATAGGTCTTGCCGAGGTGACCCCCTCTATTGCCACAACCCTTTCCGCCGACACCTTCTTGGTCTCTCTCTTTGTCGCACTTCTCATACTCAGCCTTCTGCTTCTTGACAAGTTGCTCAACTTGATGGCATTAGTGTGGTGGATTTTGCAGTATGGCCCATCGGTCTTCCTAGCTTTCCCTACCGCCGCAGCCTACTGGTAATCAGCGCATGCGGCAGCTTCCTTGCCGGGGGCTTTGGTTTCGGCCTTCTTGCCGATGCTAAGATCACCAGAGCCCTCAACGACCAATACTAACTTTTCCTTGTGTTTATTGTTGTGCTTCCGACTCCTCCTCTTCAGGTTGGCGGCTTCATCGTCATTCTCTGAATCAACTTCGACGCCATCCTCCTCTTCGAGGAGTCGCCTTCCTTCCTCAGCCCGAGCACATTTGTCCACCAAGGTATATAGCTCATTGACGGTCTACGACTGTCAGATGTTCATTTTAGAACGGATTGCTCTGTTGCGCATGTTTGAGTGGAACGTGGCAATCACAGCTGCTGGGTGTATCTCTGGAATGTTGTGGTGCACTCGATGGAATCTCTGCATATACTTCCGTAAGCTCTCTCCCTCCGTCTATGGAAGGGCTTGAAAATCACTGGGTCGTCCTGCTTCTTTATGGCCGCCTGTGAAGGCACCAAAAATTCATTGCACAAGTCAACCCATGATGAAATGGAATTCTCTGGTAGGTGCATCAGCCACGACCTCATGTTTGACTTGAGTGCCAAAGGGAAGTACTTGGCAAACACCTTATCATCTCTGCCTCCAGCAGCTTGAACATCAATTGTGTAAATGCTCAAGAATTCTGTCGGGTTCGGCTTTCCATCGTACTTTTCTGGTAGCTCAGGCTTGAAGACATGGGCAGATGGCCTGCGGACTTGCCGCAGCTCGCGAATGAAGGAAGGGCACCCAACCTCGAAAGATAAGTACCCGCCATTACTGGGCGCGGGTTCTTCAATGTCTGGGCCATTGCGCCTGTCAGATTGATGACGTGTCTCCTGGCGCCATTCTATAGTAATGCGTGCATCTTCCCTCCATCGATCCTCCAAGACCTGCTGCTGATCTCGATGGGTTCGTGGATCAGGTGAGGACATCGATGCTTCATCGGGCCTGTGGTCGCGTGCCAAGGAAACGACACCTATGGGATCCCGGGGGTCCCTACTACGCTTTGCAGGGCGTAGAGCTGTGCAAAGAGCAGGTCTGGACGATCAACACGTGGGAAATTTTACCCAGGTTTGGGCCGCAAGATGATGCTAAAACCCTAGTCCTGCTTGTCTATGTATATTTTGTGTTCTTGAGCTCTTGAACTGGCTACTATGCGTGCCTGTCCAAAAAGTCTGAATCCTCTCTCAGTATGCCTCGGGCCTCCTTTTATATAACAAAGGGGTTGACACAGGGACACACAGGAGGTGGAAAGTTACTACATTGTACAAGGTTATCTTCTGACATCATAGGACAAACGCATTTAATGCGCCGCTTATGTGTCCTCTAGCTTTACCGGGGACGGCAAGAAAGCTTGTCCTACCCATTGCCGCCTCACCTCGCTCCGACACGCGTCCAGGCTGACGAGGCACGCGGCGCCATGCTGGTTGTTGGCTGATGCGGTGGTAGGGTCTTCACGAAGATCTGCTTGCCACCACGCAGGTGCTTGTAGTTGTCTTATGGGATGCATGTTGCCACACAGGTGCTTATCCAGTTGGCGAGACGGTCATCGCGTAGGAGTGGCCGCGGGGCGGCGAAGCCTTGACGGGCGCGGGCCTGGCTGTGGCCCCGCAGATGCCCCCGACAAGGGGTCTTGTGGCTGTCCCCAGCAAGGATCTTTCTGGGGGTCTTCGGTCTTCCCCGGCAAGGCTTTTGCCAGGGGTCTTCGCCTTCTGGTCCCTTGTATAGGTCCGCAGGCCCCTTGGTCCCACAAGGATCTGCATGCCACTGCGCAGGCGCCCCTAGAATCTTGGTCTTGACGTTGTCGATTATGTCAGAGATCTCAGACCCAAGGGTGGTGGCTTTGCTAGTGTTTGGGCAAGCTGCCCTGGCAAGGCTCTTGCCGGGGTCACGTAGGCCGCCCCGGCAACAGCTTTGCTGGGGGGAAAATCCACCTCGCCCCTCTGTCCTTCATGTCTCTGGCTTGGGTGTTGCTTTGGCTGACTCATGACCCTCCTTCTTCTACTCCACCAAACATGGTCGTAGGCATGGCTACAACTACCCGTGCACAAGTAAAGGGGTGCAAAAGGACCCCTACTTTTTGTAATGTCCCAGATGTAACACTTTCCAAATATGGCAATATATGAAACTTTGGCCTCATCAATTCCTTTCCGGGCTCTTCTTTCATTTCGGGTTTCTTCGTTTTGTCGTGGGCGTGTGTGCATTTCATCCATGTCATGTTGTCATGTGCATTGCATTGCGCTTGTGTTGTCTCTTGCACCCGGTCCCACTCATCTCTTCCCGATGTCCGTTTCGAGTTCCGATGCTCTCACACGTGCCTGTGGCATCCCCGAGTCCTTCTTTCGTGTGTCATCGTGTAACGTTCCCGGAGTGACGTGAGACTTGTCGTGCGATGTTGTTTTGGTACGTGTAGGCCGCCTGCCAAGTTTCGTCGCGTTTGGAGTTCGTTTGGTACTCCAACGGTTAACCTAGTGGGCTAAAAGAACCTCTTCTTTGAGGCCCAAGACCCCCTCCACAACATCCCACTAACCCAGCACAACCCTTCCCATCATCTCGGTCGTCGAATTGTGATCGCGTGGCCGAAAACCGCTCCCCATTTGGAGTCTCCTAGCTCCTTGTGCCTATAAAAATGTCCACACCGCTCCATTTTGCGTCCAAAACCCTAGTCCCACCTCCTCCACCGCCGCCGGACACGTCCGGACAAACCGGACGCGTCCGCCCGCCGCCGCCTGACCTATCAGGAGCCATCACGTGTCCTCCCACCGGCCTCCCTCACCGCGCCAGCCGCCGGCCCGCAGGCCCGGTTTGGGCCCCCGCGGCCCGCATCGCTCTCCGCCGCCCACGCCTCGATCTTCCCCGCCGCCGGTGCCGCTTCCCCGCCGCCGGCCTCGGCTCGCCGCCGCGGAGCGCCCAACCGCCGCCGCCGGAGCGCACGACCTCGCTGGACCTAAGCTCTCCGCCGCCCGAGGGCTCCGTCGCCGCCGCCTCCAGCCACGGCCGCCGGCCACCGCTCCTGCACCGCCCCGTCGGCCCAACGCCACCGCACCTCCGCCACCTCGCCCCGCCGGCCGGCAGCTCCCTCGCCGCCGGCGCCGAGGGCCGCCGCCCCACGCGCCCGACCCCGCCGGATCCGCCCGATCCGCCGCCGGGCCGAACCCTAACGGGTCGGGTCCGACCCGACCCGATCCGCTTGTCTGACCCGATCCGCGAGGTTATTCTCTCTTTTTTCCACTAAGTCCTTAGATTTCTTGTTTTTGTGGCTTATTGTGATGGCTGTATCTTTTATTGTTCTTGTCAAAATTGTGCATATGATATGTCAAAATGACCGTGGTGATGTGATCTACGTTTTGTTCCATTGTGCCATGCTTGTTTGACTTCATCTTGATGTCTTAATCTTCATGAAAAGAGTGCTACTTATTATAAACTATTGTAACTTGTTATTTTCATGCCATGTTTGAGTGGTGGTAACTTGGTGCATGTTTATCCAAATGAAGCAAATGATATGTCAAATTGTTCGTTGTGAGATGCTCTACATGATGGTTGTTGTAGCATTCATGTTAGGGTTCATTTTGCCATGTTAAATTTGGTTGCAAAAGTGCATGTGGCTGTTAAGTTATGAAACATGTTATGAGATGCTGATTTGAAGTGCTGTTGCTATTGATGTGTTTGTCCCCTTGTCACATGCATATATGTTTTAGAATCTCCATCATGTGGTCTTTGTTGTGGTGCAAACCATTTTCCATGATATTCCTTGAGGTGACTTAAACATGCTTGTAAACATGCCATGCCAACATAACTGTTTTAACACTTAGTGAAATTTCTACTAAGTCTGGAATCTATCATATCCTGATGCTATGTTTGCTTGATGCCCTAGTCAATTTCATGCATGTTTTGGAGTGTCCAATGATCATTCCTTGTTGTACATGTTGTTGTCTATCCATCCATGCCCTCACTTGCTCATTTGGCTTGCTGTAGCTTATTTATTTCTTGCTCTCAAGTTGCTATAAAATATAACTGTCAGGTTTCTAACGTCATGATCAAAATGTTGTAGCTTGTTGCTATTGATCCATGCCTCCTATGGAGTTGCTCCAATGGAGTTGATTGCTGTAGGATATGTCTACTTCATGTCCATGATTATTGTCATCATGTTTGGGCGCTGTAGAGTATATATTTCTTGCTCCAAAGTTGTTATGTGGCTGTTAATTTCAGCTTTGCATTGTATCTTGTTTCGAGTGTATGTGTTGAACCGTTGCCCCGTTTTGGGCGTGCCCTATATGAAACTTGTGTGATTTTGCACGTAGAGTAATAATATCATGTTTTTAACATGTTTGGAGTGTGTTTGCTTGATGTTTGGGTGCATCTTGCACAGTTACCATGTTTGACTTGTTTTGCTCATATCTTCTAGACCGTAGCTCCGAATTAAACAAACTTCATATGAAACTTGACTAGAATTTCGTGTAGATCATCATGGAGCATGTTAACTTGCTGTTTAACACCTTTAACTTAAGGTTTGTTCAGATATGGACCAAGTTCAACATATGCATATGAGGACTTACCGGATTTGCTTTATGTGGATTCCAGCCTCATTTAAACTTGTTGTCTTGTGTTGTTCTTGTATGCTTCATCCCTTGACATGTATTGCATCATACATGCATCATACGCGCATCATGTTGATTGTGCATTGCACCTTGTTCGATTTTGTGCCTCGTTGTGTTCTTGTGTTGAGTAGAGCCGGAAGCCGAGACCGAGAACGAGAACGAGGTTACTACCGAGGTTGAGTACAAGGAGCCGTCTTACGATCCCATCGACGACTCGACAGGCAAGATGACCTGACCTAGATATCATTACTATCTTTGCCTATTGCTAGATGTCTCGCTCTTTAGTTTATTGCCTCGATGCCCATGTTTGTTTGTCAGCCTCCTATTGTAACCATGAATTTGACTAACCACCCAACCTAGCAAAACCTTTGTTTGGCTACGTAAGCTTCGCTCAGCCCCCTCTTATAGCATTGCTAGTTGCAGGAGAAGATTTGAGGATTCTTGCTTCATGTTGAAGTTATTGTTGGGATATCACACTATATAAACTCTTAAACTAAATCATCTATATACTTGGCAATGGGTGGAAGGCCAAGCCTCTTGCTTGGTGATTTGTTCCACTCATGCCGCCCTAGGAACCATATAAACCGGTGTTATGTTCCTTGATTGTGCGTTCCTCACACGGTTGGGGTTATGGGACCCCCTCGTTAAACCGCTTAGCGCTAAGGCTTTTCCAGCAAGTCCCAACATTGGTACTACATTTGCCTAAACAACTAAAACTTGCATAGGGAGTTATAAACCCTCTTCTTAATCAACAACCCGGTCCAGTGTTCCACATGAGTGTTGGTACAAACTGGGGGTCCTGTAGGGCCACCTTGGGGAACCCGAGGGTTGGTAAAAACCTGTAGCATCGCCCATCCGGTCGTGGCCTGAGACGAGATACGCGCGGCTACTATTAGGGTGTCGGCACGCCGGGAGGATTTGCTGGATTAGTCTTACCTTAGTCGGAGTATCTTGAGCACGAGATTCCGAGAATACTCGGGCCTTCCCACCTTGGAGTTGCGACTCCGCGGATCGTGAGCTTGTAATGGGATAAGTTGGGACACCCCTGCAGGGTTTTGAACTTTCGAAAGCCGTGCCTGCGGTTATGTGGCAGATGGGAATTTGTTAATATCCGGTTGTAGAAAACATGACACCATGTTCAGAACACACTACCAGTGTGAGTAACCGTGACGGTCATTTTCCGAAAGGGGGTTCGGGAAGTGAACACGGTGGGGTTATGTTTGACGT
The DNA here is from genome assembly GCA_902687465.1 of Secale cereale. NCBI lineage: Eukaryota > Viridiplantae > Streptophyta > Magnoliopsida > Poales > Poaceae > Secale > Secale cereale. The sequence goes on from LR738712.1 coordinate 210,489,039, forward strand.
GCTTAGATGGGATCACTTAGTGATCACTTTGACGCTCATGGCATTTCTCTTCTCGCTCTAAACACGTAAGCTAGAGCTAGTGCAGCTACAACCTTTATCTTTCTTCAGCCTTGTTCCACACCCAAGGCTTAGATAGTTTTGCTACCCGGGAACGGGATTGCTGAGTCCTCTGTGGCTCACAGATTCTACACAACACCGGATGCAGGTACTATGGTGGACTACACAGGTGACGGCACCGAGCTGTACTGGGAGTTTTATGAAGAACGTAGTCGATACTATGTGCACTATCCCGATGATCAGTAGTGGTTTCTACTAGGGGCGATTCGGACCTTGTGGCTTAATGTTTTTGGTATCTTTCATTTGGATCTTCGTCCGTAGTCGGAATGTGATGATATTTGGATGATGTTTTGCTTATGTAATGTATTGTGTGACGTGGCGAGTGTAAGCCAACTATCCTTTTGCAATTTCATCCCTATTTTTACATGAGTCGTGCAAAGATACCATACTTGAGATCATTCTAGTATGGGCTTATACCTTTAAGTCGTGCCTCGACACGTATGAGGTATAGTCCCATACTGGGCATTACACTTTTCTACACTGACAAGAGCCCTCGGGCCTGGGCCACACATAAGCGCGGAGCGTGGTTGGGCCAGGCCCAGAATGGTGCGCGGCCACGCGTGGGAGGGTTTTAACTATGGTGGTTCCATCGCCGGTTGCGCTTCCCCATCACTCGCATTGGGCGCATGACGTGGGGGTCATGCGTGGAGCAGTCGCAGCGTGCTTGTGTCACGTCACGGTGAATAGTAAAGAGGCGGCCCGCACCTTCCCCATAAAAGAGGAAACCGCAGGGGCGCTGCTCATTTACCCTTCGTGTCTTTTCCAATCTCGGAACCGACGTTCCCCTCTTCTTCTCCAAGCGCAAACTGGAGTTCTTGCCCCTGCTTGCCGCCGTCGCGCCTTCATCTCCCTTGATCCCCTGCCAATTCTCAGGCATCATGGTGCCCAAGATAGGCAAGGGCAAGGGGACGGCAAAGGACGCCATGGGGAAAGAGTCGCCGGAGATCACGTTGGTGGAGCTGCAGACGCAGTTCCCACACTTTGAGCCGACGGTCGACGCGTTCACCCTTAGGGACAAGTTCAGGTGCCTGTGGGGGAGGGAGACGATGGGGTATCCGGCGACGCGCACCACTCCTGCCTCCTACTTCGCCAAGGGCGGCCCAAATCGGTACCCTTTCTTCATCGATTATTTCTCCTGCGGGCTCTGCCCCGCTTTCTCGGATTTCTTCAGTGACATCATGTACACCTACGGCTTCTGCCTTCTAGACCTCACGCCGAATGCCCTGGCGTGCATGGCCTACTTAGCCCATCTCCGCAAGGGCTTTGTCGGAGTGCTCCCCAGCATGGCGCTCTTCCACCACTACTTCGCTCCTCCCATCCAGCCGGGGGGTGCTATCTCGGGCTGCATTGCTTGGATTCCGAGGCAGCAGATCAAGGGCGCGTCCCCGGAGGGCGCCACGAAGGAGAGTTGGGAGGAGTGGCGAAGCTGGTGGTGCTGGATCAAGGAGACGGATCCACCGGAGTTCTGCCGGGTCCGTTCGACGTCGCAGGTCTGTAGCAAGGACTTGAGCGATCTCACCGCCAACGACCAGAGGCTCACGATTGCCACCACCAGGATCCATCGCCTTGCCACGGCCGGGCTCACCCTTGAAATGATCGGGGCCAATTTTATTCGCCGCTGGATTTCCCCACTGCACAATAAGGGGAGGCCGACCTGGGATTTCAAGAACGCGGCTGACATCATGAGGCTCTGCCCTGGTTTAAACCACAACTTCACGGTGTTGCAGCACGCCCATCTTTGCCAGTGGCTATTCTAGCTCAGGGTCGACGAGGTCGGCAAGATCGAGAGGACCGGCAAGGTCGAGAAGATCGGCAAGGCCACCGGTGCCGTGAAGCCCGACAACCTATTCGGGGTGCCAGCGGAGGTGGTCCCGCTGAGCAAGAACTCTCGTCAGAGTGCCATCATCGCCATGATGCCGGTCTTCGACGTGCACGAACTTGATCCGACCTGGGTCGAGCCAAAGGCGGAAGTGGTACAGGCATTCTTCGACAACTTGTTAGAGAGGTACGTCCGCGATGAGCCGCAGCTTATCCGCGACACCACCGCAGCTCGCTTACATCACGGCCAGGGCGGAGGAGGCTGCTCTCGCCGAGGAGGCCGGCAGCTTCGGCACCGTGGAGCACGAGGACAATGCGGCCGCGGAGGAGAAAGAGTTCGCTGAGTGGGAGGGGCCTGTCGGGGAGGCCAGTAGCACCGGCGCTGGAGCTCCGTCTATTGAGGAAGCGATCGAGGAGTCGGCCGAGGAGGAGACCAATGCGTATGACCACCCCGGTCCTGGGGAAGAGGCTCGTCTTGCAGCGAGTGGGCTCCGGCGAGCCAGTCCGGCCCGTCAAGTCCACGCATCGGCAGCAAGCCCAAGCGCCGCCCGTACGCCAGACGAGGGTTGCGAAGAAGGCCATGGTCACTGCTTCTTCTTTGTCCAGGTGTCCCCGAATGCCATCCCCTTCTCCTCCGCTTGTCGACGCTGCCCTGGATGCCGATTTCAGTCTCAGGTCTTTTAGCCCAAAGAGGAAGAGGAGGCCAGAGGAGGAGGGGGTGGACGAGTAAGCATTTTGTCCTCCACCATCTCTTAACCCTATGCTTGCACTGACCTTCCTTAACACGGTTTAATTTTTGCAGTGACATGGAGACGCTGGCCCAGAGGGCGGCGAAGAGGGCCAAAGCTTCAACGGGTGATGAGCCCCCGGCAAGCACTCCGCGCACGCCAGCGTTGGTGGTGATCGGCCTAGAGAACGGCCCTCAGCGTAGCCCCCACTCCAACCCCCAGCGTGAGTCCATTCTCCACTCCCCGCTGGCGGGCGTTGGGGCGTGTTCTCTTTATGTTGACCTCGTTGGGTTTGCAGGAGGAGAGCGACAACCGGAGGAGCCGCTGAGGGCCGCCCCCGACTCGCTGTCCCCGGCAACTACGCCACCCAGAGGGGCGTCGCCGGCATGGGAATCCACTGTCGCGCCCATGCGCAAGGAGGAAGAGGGGGCAAGCACGTGCGCTACTGGCTCTGCCCCAGCAATGGATGTTGGCGGGGAAGGAACCACCTCTCCTCGACCCGGCACGGGTAAGTCGCCTGCTTCCCGTCTCCTGTCATCTTCACCATGTGATGCTCTTTCTTTTCTCTGATATGAACCCTTGGTCTCGGCCTCGCCTCATCTTCTCTTCTGGTTTGCAGGCTCTCCCTTGGCGGACCGAGTGGACGTAGAAGCCATCACCGAGGAGGTGGCCAAGGACGCTGAAGCCGAGGCCACCGAGATCGCGGCTGGGGAGGCTGTCGCGTCCGCCACCAAGGAGGCTGCAGAGGCCCTGCTGGGGAGACCGGCGTGGTGCCTGTCGGGGAGGCCATCAAGGCTGCTGCCGAGGAGGCCGTCAAGGGCCCTGTCGGGGACCCCGGCAAGGCCGCTACCGAGGAGGCCGCCAAGGAGGACACCGGGGAGGAGGTGGCCAAGGACCAACCCTCGTCCTGTGCAGCTCCCGCCCTAGGCAATTATTTGAAGGTGGGCGACGATCTGTTTGTCCTCCTCCCAGGGACGGTAAGCACCAGAGCGCCAGCCGAGGGGGATATCTTTGACGACGAGGTCCTCGCCACCGCTGGGATTCAGGTTGTCGACGAACCGAGCGCCAGTGGTGGCGGTTCTCAAGAGGAGCAGCTCCTCCCGGCCATGAGGTCCAATTTTCAAAACCTTTAGGCGCTCTACCGTGCCCGCTAGGAGGTAAACTTCAGGATGGCGGACATGGACAAAGCAGAAGCGGATTTTCAGGATCACGTCGCTCAAATGCAAGTCTGGTTCAACGAGGCTCGGGATGAACTGAGCACCATCCAGAATCTGCTGGACTAGCGCAAGCAAGAGCTCGCCCTGCAACTGGCTGACGTCGAGAAGGCCCAGGAGCTCATGAAGCAGAAGACCGCCAAGGACGAGGCTGCCCGGATGCAGTAGAAGGATCTTCTGGACACCCAAGAGGAGGACCTCGAGGCTCATGAGCGAGCGCTTGCCGCCACGCTCCACAACAAGGATGAGGAGATCGAGAAGCTTATCGCGCAACGGACCCAGGCGCTGGAGCAAAAGTATAAGGATGCTCTTGACGCTCTAGCCCTAGTCCAGGCCGGCAAGGTGGAGGAGCTGAAGTTGGAGCGGGAGGGGATGAAGGAGGAGATCTTGAAGCTGATGGCGAAGAGGGACACGAGCAACCGCGCACTGGCGAATTTGTAGGTCATCGTCTCCGACAAGACCAAACTGCTCTCCGACGCCAACGTCTCCATCAACGATCTGAAGCTAGAGCTGGACGCCTCGGAGGAGACGCTCTCGGAGGTCAGAGCCCGTGAGAAGACCCTGACCAAGGCCCTTGAGAGCGAGAAGCAGTTACGGTAGGATGACGCCATCGCCCATGATGGCTATGTGGACAGGGTACAGCTCTGGATCGACGGCCTCGTCGACATGGCAGAGAGGCTCAGCAGGCAGCTATCCGTCGTGGGTATGCCAGACTTCAAGTACTCTCAGGAGGCTAGCGTGACCCCTAGCGCCAGGCTGACCTTGTTCTTCGGGCGCGTCCTCGAACCTCGACGTCAAGCCGAAGAACAAGGTGTAGGATCGAAGAAGTATGTCTAGAGGGGGGGTGATTAGACTACTTGACAATATAAAAAATCTGCCTTTTGGTTGTGGAAAGTTTTAGGCAGTTTTACAATTAAGATCAAGTCAAGTAACACACTACACATGCAATTCTAGAGTATGGGCAGCGGAAAGTAAATTGCATATATAGTAAAGAGAGGTGGAGAAGATCAAACGCAGTTTGGTGACACGGAGATTTTTGTCGTGGTTCCGATAGGTGGTGCTATCGTACATCCACGTTGATGGAGACTTCAACCCACGGAGGGTAACGGCTGCGCGAGTCCACGGAGGGCTCCACCCACGAAGGGTCCACGAAGAAGCAACCTTGTCTATTCCATCATGGCCTACGCCCACGGAGGACTAGCCTTACTCGGGGTAGATCTTCACGAAGTAGGCGATCTCCTTGCCCTTACAAACTTCTTGGTTCAACTCCACATCTCGAAGACGGAGGCTCCCAAGCGACCCCTAACCAATCTAGGAGGCACCACCCTCCAAAAGGTAATAGACGGTGTTGATGGTGATGAACTCCTTGCTCTTGTGCTTCAAATGATAATCTCCCCAACACTCAACTCTCCTCACTGATATGGCTGTGGTGGAAGAAAGGTTTGAGTGGAAAGCAACTTGGGAAGGCTAGAAATAAAGTTTCATCTGGTAGGAATGGAATGGCTTGATCTCAACACAAGGGTAGGTGGTTCACTTCTCAGAAAGTGTATGGTAGAAGTGGTGGTACTTTCTGATGGCTCTCCTCACGAATGAAGAGGGGGTGGAGGGGTATATATAGCCTCCACACAAAATCCAACCGTTACACACACATTTGACCAATCTCGGTGAGACCGAAGTTAAAACTCGGTCAGACCGAAAGTTCAAATATAGTGAACGTTGGGATTTTCGGTGGGACCGAAAATACCATCTCGGTGGGACCGAAAGTGTATCTGATATGAACGTTGGAGTTTTCGGTGAGACCGAGAAAGAAAACTCGGTTGGACCGATTTGAGAAAGACTGGAACATGCCAGAATCGGTGAGACCGAAAATGAATTATCGGTGAGACCGATTTGAGCCAAGACAGAAGCTTGCCCATTTCGGTGAGACCGATAATACAAACTCGGTTATTCCGAAATGATGTGAAATGGTTACAGAAGGTTGGCAGTTCAGTTTCGGTGAGACCGATCTCAAACTCGGTATGACTGATTTTTCTAGGGTTTGGAATATGGCTGAAGTGGTTCATCTCGGTGGGACTGAGTTGGAAGAATCGGTTTGTCCGAGATTACTTATGAGTGTGTATAGTAGTGAAAGGTGCTGATAGTTGAAGGAGATATATCACTAAGCACTTGAGCAACCAGATCATCAACACAACCTCATCCCCTTTTAATAGTATTGGCTTTTCCTATGGACTCAATGTGATCTTTGATCACTAAACCAAAAATGGAGTCTTGAGCTTTTTGCCAATGCTTGCCTTAGCATTTGAGGGGTCCACTTCTTCAGTCATCTTGCCATTCCAATGTGATTGAATTTCCTGAAACATACTTGATAAAGGCATTAGTCCAACCACAAAGTATGTTGTCATTAATTACCAAAACCACCCAGGGAGCAAATGTGCTTTCAATCTCCCCCTTTTTGGTAATTGATGGAAACACACTAGAATCACACTAAACAAGACATCAAAGCTTATTGAAAGAAAGACAGAATTATCACGAAAGCTTTGACAAGCATGTAGTACACAGGCTCCCCCTACAAGTGTGCAAGATTTTCATAGATTATGGTTTTGGACTACCACAAGCACACAGGAGAGATGAGCAAGATGTGCGACATGCTGCTTGGCTATATGCATCAGAGCAGAAGAAAAGGAAGTGAGTGATAATGCATATGTGCATGGTGATTTCATGCAAACAAGTATTTACAAGCAAGTCACCATCATGCACATTCTGCAAGATGCATATACTTACCTTGAGGTTCATTGGCATAGTACCTGAAGGGATAAACTTGAGAAAACAAGGTTAGATAACACAAGAGTATTCCTTCAACCAACTTGCAAGAACATCAAGAGTACCAAGCCAGGGAGGACATGTATAAAGAGTGTCTCATATAGAGCAAAAGCTTGAATCAGCAAACATGTCTCCGAAACTAAAAGATTTTCAATGAACTCTGAGAGATTTTGTTATGGAAAGCAAAATCAAAAGAATGATGCCAATTGTAATGTCCAATGTAAAACACGACAAAGCTTTGATGTGATTCTCTCCCCCTTAAGATAAGATTGCTTAAGTCTTCTCTTCTCCCTCTACTCCCCCTACTCCCCCTAAGTCCTCTCCCCCTTTGACATCAAGTGCCGAAAAGGACAGCACTAGGTAGGGCAGGAAAAATGGAAAGAGAGAAAGAAAGAAAGAAGTGGGATCCTTAAGAATCACAACAGGATAAATAAGAACATGCATAGAGAAACATTGAGTCTACTCCCCCTTAAGATTTAAATTTGAGTGGAGCTGCAGAAGATGATATTCTGGAAGATAAATCAGTGACACCAAATTGAATTGGTGACGCCGAGTTTAATTCCAAGGAAATACAGAGATAATTCAGCTCACTCTGCAAGGGATGTTTCAAAGGATTTGCAATGAATTTGTAAAAGATTTTCAAGGAATTGATCAGAGCCATAAAAAGATTTCCAGAAGGATATTCACAAAGAAACATAAGAAAAGAAATAAAAAAGATTCCTAGATGAAGTTTTTTTTTTGTTTAAAGAAAACTCAATGAGAGAACATAAGAGAAAACAGAAAAACTCCAAAAGCATATGTACATCATCTAGATAAAGGTCGGCGACAAAGTCACCTATGTTTGAGTATATTGACTTAGGAGTCAAATGAGGACATTTGATCATAGGTCATACTCATCGTTTAAGCTCAAAATGGGGTTGCCATTTTACGATTAAGCATTTGATGTGATCACATCTTATGAAGCTGCTTGTACTCATGACTTTGAGCAAAGCTCCTCAAAGATGTGAAGAACATACCTTGGGCTTGTTGATGCTTTGCTCGTGTAGGTGAACTCGATGTAGGTGCTCATTGAATGTGAAGTTGGAGCGCCATTTCTACTTGTGTAGTTCATCTTCCTACATGAGTTAGGCAAGCAAGGAAATACTCAAGAATATCCAAGATGACAAGAGTGAAATAGTAGATGTATAAGGTGTCAAAAAGGATATGTGGAATTTTGTTCCTTGAACTCAACATCCCAAAGGGCTAGATACTTGGTCAATGACAAGATTACTCATGATTTGAATGTGTGGTAATCTTGTGGAATGTAGATCATCCAAGTACCTGCAAGGAGTTAGATGCAATACAAGGAGGCAAATGTGTCCAAGACATATGATCATCATCATAAGAGAAATATCAAGGATTAGTCAAGAGGCTCATGCCTTGCATGCATCAATGGAGTTATCACTCCAGGTTTGAAGCATCAATGATGTTCAACTCACTCCTTAAGCGACAAAACACTTTCTCATCAAGAGGTTTTGTAAAGATATCAGCAAGTTGTTTGTCAGTACGAACATGCTTAAGATTAATATCACCCTTGGCAATATGATCACGAATAAAATGGTGACGAACTTCAATATGTTTTGTTCGAGAGTGTTGCACATGATTGTGTCCAATTTTAATTGCACTCTCATTGTCACAAAGCAAGGGAACACGTCTCACATGTATCCCATAATCTTTAAGCGTTTGTGTCATCCATAGCAATTGAGCACAACACGAACCAGCAGCAATATATTCTGCTTCGGCAGTGGATAATGATACCGAATTTTGTTTCTTGGAGGACCAAGATACAAGGGATCGACCAAGGAATTGACATGTACCCGAAGTTGACTTTCTATCAACCTTGTCACCGGCATAGTCCGAGTCGGAATAGCCAACAAGATCGAAAGAAGCTCTCTTAGGATACCAAATGCCAAAGTTTGGTGTGTGTATCAAGTATCTCACTATCCTTTTAACAGCTTTAAGATGACATTCTTTAGGGGCTGCTTGGTATCGCGCACACATGCAAACACTCAACATTATGTCAGGACGAGAAGCACAAAGATATAGTAGAGAACCAATCATAGAACGGTAAACCCTTTGATCAATGGGTTCTCCATCTTTTGTCAAGTCATTATGTCCACTAGTAGGCATGGGGGTACTCATACCTTTGCTTTCTTGCATGTTGAGCTTCTTGAAGAGATCCTTGGTGTACTTTGTTTGTGAGACAAAGGTACCCTCCTTAGATTGCTTGATTTGCAACCCAAGGAAGAATTTGAGTTCACTCATCATGGACATCTCATACTTCTCCGACATGAGCTGTCCAAACTTCTTGCTAAAATGGGGGTTAGTTGAACCAAAGATAATATCATCAACATATATTTGGCACACAAATAGTTCACCATTAACTCTTTTCGTGAACAGCGTTGAGTCTATCTTTCCAATTTCAAACCCTTTTTCAAGAAGAAAGCTAGTTAAGCATTTGTACCAAGCTCTAGGAGCTTGTTTAAGACCATAAAGAGCTTTATGCAATTTGTAAACATGATTAGGCTTTTTGGGATTCACAAAACCAGGAGGTTGTTTTACAAATACTTCATCCTCAATTTCACCATTTAGGAAAGCACTTTTGATGTCCATTTGATAGAGAGTAATATCATGGTGATTGGCATAAGCAAGAAGAATGCGAATGGACTCAAGTCTAGCAACGGGGGCATAAGTCTCACCATAGTCCATACCTTCGACTTGTGTGTAACCTTGAGCTACGAGACGAGCCTTGTTGCGGATGACTTGTCCATCTTCATCTTGCTTGTTCCGAAACACCCATTTGGTTCCAATGATGTTTTGATCATCGTTGGGCTTCTCTACCAAAGTCCATACTTTCTTCCTCTCGAAGTTGTGTAGTTCTTCGTGCATAGCGTTCACCCAATCCGGGTCTTTAAGTGCTTCTTCTACCTTCATAGGTTCAATACTAGAGATAAATGAGTAATGCTCACAAAAGTTAGCTAAGCGAGTTTTAGAGCGAGTAATTCTCCCGGAGTTGATGTCGTTCATCATTTGTTCCACGGGATGATTCTTCTTGACTCTTGCTCGGACTCGGGATAGCTTTTGTTGATGTTGTGGCTCAGCTTCCTCATCATCTTCATCTTCCTCTTCTTCTTCTTCATTGTTGTTGGTGTTGTCTTGAGGTGGTGGAGAAGGAGGTTGTGGTGGATCTTCTTGTTGCATTTCCTCATCTTGGTGAGTTCCACTTGTGGAGGCCTCCATGTTGCCTTGAGGTTCATCTCTCTGTGAGGTAGGTGGCTCCACATATGTAGATGAGGTACTCTCCTTCACTTCCATGGGACGAATCTTTCCAATAGATAAATCTTGGATTGCTTCCGATGGGTCCTTGTCTCCTACATCAATAGGCATTTGCTCTACTTGCGAGCCATTAGATTCATCAAACTTCACATCTACCGTCTCTTCAACCTTTCGGGTGAAATTATTGTAGACACGGTAGGTGTGGGAGTTTGATCCATAACCAAGAAGAAAGCCTTCATGAGATTTAGGAGCAAATTTAGACCGACGATGCTTATCAAGGATATAGCATTTTGAACCAAAGACACGAAAGTATCCCACTTGGGGTTTGTTACCGGTGAGAAGCTCGTATGATGTCTTGCCGAGGAGCTTATGAAGATAAAGCCTGTTGATAGCATGACAAGCTGTTTCGACCGCTTCTCCCCAAAAATGTTTCGGTGTCTTGTATTCATCAAGCATCGTTCTTGCCATCTCTATGAGCGTTCGGTTCTTCCTCTCAACAACTCCATTTTGTTGAGGAGTATACGTAGCCGAGAACTCATGTAGAATTCCTTCCTCATCGAGAAAAGAGTCTACATTGGCGTTCTTGAACTCCGTTCCATTGTCACTCCGAACTTTCTTGATCTTCACCTCAAATTGATTTTGGGCCTTTTTGGCAAAGGTCTTGAAGATCCTCTGAACCTGCGATTTATCATCAAGGAAAAATACCCACGTAAATCTGGAATAATCATCAACTATAACTAGACCAAAGGAGTTACCACCAAGGCTTTTGTAAGCATTGGGACCGAAGAGATCCATATGAAGAAGCTCAAGCGGTCTCCTTGTGGTCATGATGTTCTTTACGGGATGACTTCCACCAACTTGTTTTCCTGCTTGACAAGCACTACAAAGTCTATCTTTGTCAAAGAGAACATCTTTAACACCAAGAATATGATCACCTTTGATTAGCTTGTCTAGATTACGCATACCAACATGTCCTAGCCTTCTATGCCACAACCAACCATTAGAGGATTTAGCAATGAAACAAGCTCTAGGTTGGGCTTTCTTAGTGAAATCAACAATATATAGATCACCTCTACGGATACCAGTAAAAGCCATGTTTTGATTATCACGACGAAAGACTTGGCAATCTACTTTGGTGAATAGCACATTGAATCCAAAGTCAGCTAATCTAGACACGGAAAGTAAATTGTATCCAAGAGATTCTACAAGCATGACATTTTGAATAGAGCTATCATGAGATATGGCCACCTTACCAAGGCCAAGTACCTTACCCTTGGAGTTGTCTCCAAAAGTCACATACTTGCATGGACCATCGTTCTTTGCAAGCTCTCGAAACATGTCTTTGTCTCCGGTCATGTGATCGGTGCATCCACTATCAAGAATCCACTCTTTTCCGCCGGACATGTAGTCTCTCATATTTGCCATGAGATTGAGACTCTTCATGACCTTGTCTAGCTCGGTGTCCGAATCGGAGTAATCATCATCATGCTTATGCTCATCATCATATTGACCCATAGATTGTTCATCATCAACACCTGGGTCAATTTGATAAGTACTTGCATTAGTTTGGTCAATGTGACAATAATCTTCGGAATGCAATGCAAGAGCATTTCTAATTATGATATTGATAAGACCGGGATCACCCTTCTTTTTCATAAGATCACGAAGCTCAAAAAAGCATTTATCAAAGTTGGGATCATTGGGGTGCAACTTATCAAATTCAATAGTCTTGTGTAGAATTTCATCAAGACTTCTCAAAGAGTAGTCCGGATAAAGTTCTTCCAAGAATTTCCACATAGCATAGGCACACTCAAAGTTTGTAACAAGATTAAGCAAGTCATCGGGTAACCCTCTAATGATAAGATTTACAGTTCTAAGGTTACGAAGCAAATCAAGCTCTTCATCCATGGTAGGGTGCAAGGGATCAAATGGAGGCACATATGGGGTCTCAATATATTTGCACAAATTGTACATTTTAAAGATACTAAGCATTTCAGACCTCCAAGAGTTATAGAACCTTCCATTAAGAACAAGCACTCTATGGCTAACACTCCCATCCGTAGACACGTCCATCTTCCTCCAATGGTGTGTAAACCAAAGCAATGGAGACCAAAGCTCTGATACCAATTGTAGGATCGAAGAAGTATGTCTAGAGGGGGGGTGATTAGACTACTTGACAATATAAAAAATCTGCCTTTTGGTTGTGCAAAGTTTTAGGCAGTTTTACAATTAAGATCAAGTCAAGTAACACACTACACATGCAATTCTAGAGTATGGGCAGCGGAAAGTAAATTGCATATATAGTAAAGAGAGGTGGAGAAGATCAAACGCAGTTTGGTGACATGGAGATTTTTGTCGTGGTTCCGATAGGTGGTGCTATCGTACATCCACGTTGATGGAGACTTCAACCCACGGAGGGTAACGGCTGCGCGAGTCCACGGAGGGCTCCACCCACGAAGGGTCCACGAAGAAGCAACCTTGTCTATTCCATCATGGCCTACGCCCACGGAGGACTAGCCTTACTCGGGGTAGATCTTCACGAAGTAGGCGATCTCCTTGCCCTTACAAACTTCTTGGTTCAACTCCACATCTCGAAGACGGAGGCTCCCAAGCGACACCTAACCAATCTAGGAGGCACCACCCTCCAAAAGGTAATAGACGGTGTTGATGGTGATGAACTCCTTGCTCTTGTGCTTCAAATGATAATCTCCCCAACACTCAACTCTCCTCACTGATATGGCTGTGGTGGAAGAAAGGTTTGAGTGGAAAGCAACTTGGGAAGGCTAGAAATCAAGTTTCATATGGTAGGAATGGAATGGCTTGATCTCAACACAAGGGTAGGTGGTTCACTTCTCAGAAAGTGTATGGTAGAAGTGGTGGTACTTTCTGATGGCTCTCCTCACGAATGAAGAGGGGGTGGAGGGGTATATATAGCCTCCACACAAAATCCAACCGTTACACACACATTTGACCAATCTCGGTGAGACCGAAGTTAAAACTCGGTCAGACCGAAAGTTCAAATATAGTGAACGTTGGGATTTTCGGTGGGACCGAAAATACCCTCTCGGTGGGACCGAAAGTGTATCTAATATGAACGTTGGAGTTTTCGGTGAGACCGAGAAAGAAAACTCGGTTGGACCGATTTGAGAAAGACAGGAACATGCCAGAATCGGTGAGACCGAAAATGAATTATCGGTGAGACCGATTTGAGCCAAGACAGAAGCTTGCCCATTTCGGTGAGACCGATAATACAAACTCGGTTATTCCGAAATGATGTGAAATGGTTACAGAAGGTTGGCAGTTCAGTTTCGGTGAGACCGATCTCAAACTCGGTATGACCGATTTTTCTAGGGTTTGGAATATGGCTGAAGTTGTTCATCTCGGTGGGACTGAGTTGGAAGAATCGGTTTGTCCGAGATTACTTATGAGTGTGTATAGTAGTGAAAGGTGCTGATAGTTGAAGGAGATATATCACTAAGCACTTGAGCAACCAGATCATCAACATAACCTCATCCCCTTTTAATAGTATTGGCTTTTCCTATGGACTCAATGTGATCTTTGATCACTAAACCAAAAATGGAGTCTTGAGCTTTTTGCCAATGCTTGCCTTAGTATTTGAGGGGTCCACTTCTTCAGTCATCTTGCCATTCCAATGTGATTGAATTTCCTGAAACATACTTGATAAAGGCATTAGTCCAACCACAAAGTATGTTGTCATTAATTACCAAAACCACCCAGGGAGCAAATGTGCTTTCACAAGGTCAGCCTCGAGGCCATGGAGCAGCTCCGTTCTTCGGGTGGCATTTCGGAGGATGCGGACCTCGCGGCACTCGAGGAGCGTATCAAGCCCATCATCAGCTGCGTCGACGAGGTCAAGAGGGTGGAAGGCCAGCGCCGGGACTAGCCCCTCTATGCTTCTTATTGCTCCTACGAGTTCATGCCCAAGACAAATTTATCTTGAGTTAGAAACGCGGCAACCACTTGATGTAATATAACTTCGCAGTATTTTGAAATAGTGCATGTTATCTCCCTGTTTGATCTTTCTTTGTATGTACGCACCCTACAATTAGTTGGATAGGCTTGCCGGCGCGTTAACCCGGGTTGTGGCTCTTTGAGGATTGATCCTTAGCAGCCTGTCGGGGGCGCTTGCTGCCAGGCAAGCCACCTTGCCGTTCTGGGCGCAGCCAATCAAACTGTTGAGCGGACTTGAAACAGAACAAGGGCGTTGCCAATAGCGAAAAGGCTCGTTTGCGTGCAGGTTCTCCATACAAGGAGCGAGACCTCTCAGGGAAAATAACCCTGTAGAAAGGAAATTGCTCAAATTTTGCGTGACTTAGCTTTTTAGTTGCCATGTAGATGGTGGTTGCGGCTGCAGAAGACACCGCCCGCCTGGACGATGGCACCAAAACAATGGGGATGACGCTGACCTCCCCCGCCGCCTTCTTCCCTATGGCCATCGCAATGGAGGAGGTGGCGCGTTCACTCCCTGACCAGATTGGAAAAAGCTAACTCCCCCCTACCTGGCGCACCCTAGATGTCGGGGAAATGACACCTATGGGATCCCGGGGGTCCCTAGTACGGTTAGCGGGGCATAGAATTGTGCAAATAGTAGATCTAGACGATCAACGCGTGGAAATTTTTACCCAGGTTCGGGCCGTGAGATCATGCGTAAAACCCTAGTCCTGCTTGTCTGTGTATATTTGGTGTTCTTGAGCTCTTGAACTGGCTACTATGCGTGCCTGTCCAAAAAGTACAAATCCTCTCTCAGTATGCCTCGGGCCTCCTTTTGTATGACAAAGGGGTGACCACAGCAACACACAGGAGGTGAAAAGTTACTACAGTGTACAAGGTTATCTTCTGACATCATAGGACAAATGCATTTAATGCGCCGCCAATGTGTCATCTAGCTTTATTGGGGACGGCAAGGAAGCTAGTCCCGCCCATTGCCACCTCACCTCTCTCTGACATGCGTCCAGGCTGACGAGGCATGCGGCTCCACATTGGCTGCTGTTGTGGTGGCAGGGTCTTCACGAAGATCTGCATGCCACCACGCGGGTTCTTGTAGTTGGCTTAGGGGCTGCATGTTGCCACGCAGGTGTTTGTCCAGTTGGTGAGTCGGTCGTCGCGTAGGAGTGGTCATGGGGCGGCGAAACCTTGGCAGGCGCGGACCTGGCTGTGGCCCCGCAGATTCCCCCAGCAAGGGGTCTTGCCGGGGTCTTGTGGCTGTCCCCGGCAAGGATCTTGCCGGGGGTCTTCGGTCGTCCCCGACAAGACTCTTGCTGGGGGTCTTCACCTTCTGGTCACTTGTCTAGGTCCGTAGACCCCTTGGTCCCTTAAGGATCTGCATGCCACTGCGCAGGCACCCCTTGAATCTTGGTCTTGACATTGTCGATGGTGTCAGAGCTCTCAGACCCAAGGGTGGTGTCTTTGCTGGTGTTTGGGCAAGTTGCCCCGGCAAGGCTCTTGTCGGGGTCACGTAGGCCGCCCCAACAAGTGTGTTGCCGGGGGAGGAGTCCACCTGACCCCTCTGTCCTTCATGTCTCTGGCTTGGGTGTTGCTTTGGCTGTCTCATGCCCCTCCTTCTTCTGCTCCGCCAAGCGTGGCCATAGGCATGGCTACAACTGCATGTGCACAAGTAAAGGGATGCAAAAGGACCCTTACTTTTGTACACTGACATTGCGTGGCTCTCGTTATTGCCTCTGGGTCTACTATCGCAGAGGGGACTACACCGTCAGCGTGGCCCCCTCAACACGGGCAGTAGTTCGGGCTGCTGTTGTCGCCCGCGGGTGTTGTGATGGCTTTGCTTGCCGAGATTTTTCGGCTTCGGCAAAGCCGATCAAACTCTGGATGGTGGCTCTCCACTCATCCATTTGATCAGTTGTTGGTGGAAATCTCAATAGGAGTTTGACCCGCGCCATGGCTTCCATGGCTGTGCTCGGCATAGCTGTCGAGGCAGATCGCGTCGTTGCCCGACTCCTAGCAACGCCAGTTGGGGCGTCGTTGTGCTCTTGTCATCATCAACCGGTCGCCAAGGCAGTTTGATGATGAACAGGTTGCACTCGGGGATTGGCAACCCGTTTGGCGCTCTATCTTGTTCGCCTTGCTCCGAGGGAAATTTGTGCCCAGCGGCCGCGCATGTGGCAGGCGCAGATGGAGAAACATGACTCAAGCTAGAGCAGGCGTCGTCGTTGCAGTTGCACTTGCTAGCATGGTGGGGAGGTTGAGTTTGTGCGTTGCCCCCACCTGCTGCTTGCAAGTTATGCCCATCATGATGTTGTTGATGTTGCCCACCCCCGATGCTTTCTGCTCCCGCTTTGGCCGTAGGGGACACAACAACGACACCACCTGTGTTGATCATGCATCCCATGGCACCCGCCTCCCCCAACATAGCCATCGCGCCTACGGCATCCTCGGCTGTGTGTGAGGGGGCCTTCGAAGTGTAGGGATGTGTAGTCGCACTGGATTTCTTCTTGGGAACCATCAACGGACAGGATGATGATGAAGAGGACAATGATGACGGTTGACACGCTGTTCACAACCTCGGGTTCGCGCAAACGCCTCCTCCTACCTGGCGCGCCAAAGATGTCCTGGAGGAACATGATCACCTATGGGGCCATCGGCCCCTTGTTGTTCGGCAAGGGGTAAGCTCACGTTGCACAAAGAGCGGGCGGCACGAAGCAACACGACGATGGTGGCTCCGGTGGTTTTTACCCAGGTTTGGGCTGCCCTGAGGCGTAAAACGCTACTTCTGCTTTTGGTGGATTGGATGGAAGGACGCCAAGAACATGCAGTGCTAAAGCCCAACAAGGTGGCCTCGGGGAGAGCAACTACACGCGTACAAGTGTGTATGGGTCCAAATCCCTTGCTAGTTTGCCTCGGACCTCCTTTTATAGCTTAAGGGGTGACCACAGTGGCAAAACAATCTTTATCTCATGATTAGATAGCTAACAGTGCTATCATACCTAACTCTAGCAGTTAGGACAAAGTGCATTAAATGCGCTGCTAGGTTTCATGTTGAGGATGCAACCCGGCCAGCTTGTCGTGCCGCTTGATCATCTTCTGCTTATCTACTTGATGCGCCTCTGGATGGGTGTCATATGAGGGTAATCTGTCTTCCAAATGGCTGCCATATGCTCAGTGGAAGCCACTTAATCACTTGGGAGTTCGACACCGCATTGATAGCTGACTTGCGTCATGGTGCGGTGGAGCGATGGTTCCTTGGCGGGGAGATTTGCTCTTGGTGGACCCGGCAAGCTTGTCAGGGAAATCTTGGACTTGTCCTTGGGGCGGCCTAGACCCGGCCAGGCTCTCCTACCCAGCATGGGAGGCTTTCCCAAGGTGATTCTCTATTTTCTTTTTTGTCTTGGTTTTATTCATCCGATCTTTGATGTCACAAAGAGCTGCTCCTTTGTCTTGGACTTGCTTTGTATGTTGGTGTAGCTATGCCATTGCCAGTACACATGTGTACAGTCCGGGCAACGAAAGCAAATGTTTGTTGCATTGACATGAGTGCTACCTACGCTTAATGGTTCAGATGTTTCTGTAATCTTTAGTACCAATAAAGTTGACAGGGTTTCAAAATTCCAGCCCTAGGAACCGACACTAGTCATGTTGGATTGTTGGCCATAGTGACATTGACCTAGATTACTACTGCAGGCCTGGTTTGTTCACAATTTTACTTGGCTTTCTTACTCATTTGATATGATATTCAATTATTCACTTTGATTAGTTGCAAACAATAAGTGCTAGCCCGACTTCTTGATTCAGATTTTGGATAGTCTCTTACTTCAGTTATGATTCTGCATAGTTATCCTACTAAGCTCACAAGTAATATTGATTCACTACCTCTATGCTTGCCTTGTCATATTTGTTGTGAATATTCTTTTAGGGTCGACCACCCTATTTCAAAATCATGGAACACCAGACATGAGTGAATAGTTGTTTGTGCGACCTCTTCCATCATGTGTGGGCACCGAACACTGCATTGTATTAAAAGAAAAGTATTATATCCCCCTGTTATATAGACCATGAACTTCTACACGGAATACAATCTTCCTACTTGCTTTGTGTCGCACTACCTGCACTCCACCCTTGAAGCTAAACATTATGCCACTCATAATTCTAAAGTTTCTTTGTTCAAATACGAATTTGATATGATGTTATTGTTCCTACTTCGGTTTCAAAATGTGTGACCGCCCCTTATAGAGACATAAGAGGTTTGTATTTCTGCGTGTGGTTTGGTCAGCACGGTTAGGGGATAAACTTTGTATACACAGGGGTTTGTAGGAAGACTCTATTCGAGTAGAATCCGCAATGCATTGCATAGATAATCAGACTACTTTTTATGTTTTCTTGAATCTCAGATATTGAACATCATCATAATGATTATGAGGTTGCGTGCATGAGACGAATAAAGCAGAACAATGACATGGCTATGAAACTTGGCATTAAGGGACTGAGATTGAGTCTGGGTGGAATGCAATGCACACGCTCTCCACCTACAGATTCATGTTCGGAATATGATCCAAACAATGATTATGAGCTAGTCAGAGGCAGATGCCCTATCTTATTCACCCATCAAGGTGCTTCCTCTATCTTTGCTAGGTTATATTAGTTGCACATATCTTGCAAATGATGCTTTCCATTGCTTCTACTTTGTTGCACTTAGATTTGCTTAGTTTAGACACTGTCTATGTGAATATGCCCTGCCTATCCATTTTCACTACATATTAGATATGTGATCATACCATATTTCTCCATTCAAATATTGTTCTTGTTTATCAGACTTTCAAAAGGAAGAGGGCAATTGCTGATTATGAAGGAGCACAACTAAAGTACTTAGAAAAGGTAGTGACACTTGATAAATCAAATAGCCCATTATGTGTAGTGGAAATATCACCAGACCCACAAAACACATCCCCAAATCTACTAAACTTTAGCCCTACTTCACTGGCCATCTCAGATGCCCCAACTCAACAGACCCCAACTGTAGCAAACAGTATCACGATGCTAGTTGACATAGCACCATCTCTACGATGCAAAACCCTCATTCCAGAAAAGAGTACACCAACTCCAGTTGCCAGATCCCTTTTCGAACGACTAATAGCCCCAATTGCAGCAAATAGGAACCATGTCCTGGTTCTTCCTAGTTTAGAAGACAAAGCTTTTATTGTTGTTAGGAACTTTGTTTGTATCTTTCCTTCTTGGAAATATTGTACCACAGACAAAGAACAATTTCAATCTTCCTCCACAACTTATGTGTAAGTAATGTACTAATGTGATTCATGGTAATTAGTGCCTATGTTTCTACTGAAAGAAAACAAAAATTTCATTATTTTAAATAGGTGAAGACCAAACTGGATAGTCAAGACGAGTAAAGCTTGGTCGCACTTTTCAATGATGTGTTGATGAAGTATCCTTGCTACCTGAGGCAAGCGTACTTCGATGGCAAGCCTCTAAATGAAATTTCTATAAAGTCTCTGATGCAACTTTTAGTAGATAGTGACTGGAATAATCTTGTTACACATTGGTCTCATCTGCAGCGTAAGGTACTGGCTATGATATCACATCATAATTTCAACTACATGTCTACATGTGCCTTATCGTCTCACCTCTACGAAAACTGTTTACACAAGAATATTCATTCTCAAGGGGCCACAAAATCTCGCAACTATACTGCACACTGCATCGCTCTTGTGAGTACCTCTTTCCCTATATCATCACTTACTCTCATATCTGGTTGATTATGTAACATCACTACACATGTTAGCCTCCTTATCCTCCATTAGCTGGGCATTATAAGATCCATATTCACTATTGAATCTTACATAAATTTAAAATCAACCCAATTCTTCTGATGAGGTTTAGCTCCGCAGTCCTCTTGTAAGGACTGGGCGTCTTGTATCATTGTACTTACATTAACTGCTACTCCCTCCGTCCCATAATATAAGAGCATTTTGTACAGTACACTAGTTTACAGAACACTCTTATATTATGGGAAGGAGGGAGTGGTTCATTGTGTAGAATTACTCTGCATCTTATCTCCCTCGCCCACCATTTACTAAAAATATATCAGAACTATATGTAATCTTACCAAAAAAAGTTGAATACACACGCAATGCTAGTGCAGAACTGTAGCCCATTGCTCTTGTTAGTACATTTTGTCTTGTAACACTTGTACTAACATGGATAGGTAGTTAATTATGTAGCATCAATCTGCATCTTATCTTCATTATCATCTGTCCCTTCTAGTATTACCATATTTATAACTACTCTCTACAAAATGTAGAGTACTCGCAATGCTTATGAAGAAGATTATGTCGTAAAATTCTTGAGTTATCCTTCCCTTAACATGGAGAAGGGCATTATAGAGCCGGTGTTAACTATTAATGTAAGTCAAGTCCTTTTAAAGCCTTTATCCTCAACTGTCGTTTAATTTTCTCATACTCCCTATAGTCAACATTTGTTTATTTGTTGTTTCTATCAAAATGCATGTTCGCAACAATTGTAGGCTCCAAGATTTAGCCGCAAAACCAAATTCCTTATTCATACCATGCACATTACTCAATAAAGACCAATGATTTTCTTTAGCCCTGCATGTATGTGTCACACCCTGATTTTCATGCCACAACACTTAAGCTAATAATCATGCTAAAATATGGTTTGGCAAAAACTTTTGAGTGTTTTTGACCTTGCTTGATTGGTTTTCTGTTTGCTGTTTGCAAGTGCTCTAAAAATCAAATAAATCATCCAACTCTTATACTTCATCTCCTTGATCCAAAACCTTTTCCTAATGATCATGCCATGTGTATAGAACAGTATAGTATTTTCTTAT
This sequence comes from Secale cereale, assembly GCA_902687465.1. Classification (NCBI taxonomy): domain Eukaryota; kingdom Viridiplantae; phylum Streptophyta; class Magnoliopsida; order Poales; family Poaceae; genus Secale; species Secale cereale. The sequence goes on from LR738712.1 coordinate 210,509,885, forward strand.
AAAAATAATTTGGCCAAAAAGTATTTTCTAAAATTAGTTATCCAAAAACCCCTATATTGAGGTTTGTACTGCAAGTACCTTATTTAGGCTGTGAAAAATCTTTCAAAAAGTATATTTGAATCCTATTAGGTATACGACTCCCATAAACCACAAAATTATAATTTTAAAAGTTATTTTTATATTTTATTTAATGGCTTTTTCTTTAGGCCATAAATGGTCTTTAATAGGTTAAATTATTTAACAGTTTCAAAAATATTTTTCAAAATTCAGGGAAACTCATATGACATATATTGTCCATATATAAAAGTTTCAACACATGGTCATGTTCAAAATATTTGGCAAATCCTTCAAAAACCCTTTCTGGATGTTTCAAGCTTTTGAAATATTTACAAAGAAAATATTCTCTAAAAATTCCAGGGAAATTCTATCATGTCAAATATGACATATTTGATGATCTTACAAAGCCTCATGCCTTGAAGATCAAGGAAACATCATCAAATCCCCTTAAAACCATTTCTGTCCATTTTGAAGTTTGAGCAACTTCACATTGCCAAACTTGTCCAAATGCTCTCAAACTTGGTGCACATGCTAAAATGGTCTAATTATGCATCTAGACCAAATGGCACAAGTATTGGAGAAGCATAACTTGATCTAAGAGACCCAAAACCCTCTCTGACCAGAATCAAATTTGAACAAGTTTGTACTACCAACTTTCTCTCCTTGACCCCAACTTTTGTGAGCATGTTCACATGACCAAATGAGGACACTACACCAAGTGGTTCATCAAGGGGATGTGATTTGATCAACTAGATCTACACAAGTTCATTTCTGCTAATTTCTAGGGTTTACAAAAGTTGTATTGGCAACTTCGCCTAGATAAGCTCCAAATTGGTGGAAGGCCCTAATTATATGTGTCATTTCACCCTGTGTAGTCTCATGGCAAATTGAAATCATCTACTTGCCCAAACCATTATCAAACACCTTCTGACACTTTTCCAAAATGCCATTTTTGACCTCTTCCACTAATCTCCATGGGCTCAACTTTGTACCACAGCTTCTCCTGACCCTCTACAACCTCCAGTAACTCTCCCCTGGCCATTTCTCAATGATTAAGGGGTGAAACACCCCCATTTACCTCCCTGGACAGCAACTTCTCTCTCTCCCTCAACCTCCCTCCTCACTCCAGTGGCTCCCCAGGGCATCCAAGGCCATAGCCCACTTCTTTACTTCCCCCTAGAGCTACCAGACACCTTTGGCCGTGACCACATCGCATAGAAAATGGCCATGCCAGCCATTTGGGCGCTCTGGAGCGCGCTACAGTGCTCTCCCGCACTGTAGCCGCCCCCTTCCAACCGCCTCCGGCCACCTCGGGCCTCCCTAGCACGCCAAACAATGCCCCTCGATGTCCGCGACACGACAAGGTGATGCCCCTCGTCTCTCCCCATCTCTCGCCGCTACTCGCACGCGAGCTGGCCGCCCGAGCGCGCCAATGGTGCGGCTCACACGCGTGATGCTCTCTGGCCTTTCCCTTCTCTCTCCCTTAGCTCCCCTCAGCGTAGTCCACGCCTAGCAACACCCCCGACATGGCGCTAGCTCCTCCCGAGCCCTATGGCAACAAGTAGGAGCTCGCCGGCGCACGGGTCCATGGCACCCAACCGTTCGCCTATAAAAGGAACACCCCGCGCCTTCCTCTCCACTCCACTCGCTTCCACACACACCTAATCACCCCCTGCACCACATCCCCCTCTCCAGAACCGCCCAAGCTCGAGATCGAGCTTGAGCTCCGCCACCTCGGGTCGCCGTCGATCCAGGGGTATAGGCCTCCTCCGCCTCCTCGTTTCTCTCGGTCTGGAGCCAGAAGACTCCGCTGACGCGTTCCCCTTCTTGCACCGCTTCGACTTCAGCCTGGAGTGAGCTATCCATCCACCTTTCGAAGCCTCGCTGTCGGCCTCTTGGTCACCGACGAACCACTGCTTCCCGGTGACCGTCACCACCTCCACCCGAAGTGCGCTTCGACACTGAACACGTCGGTGCCACCTGCTCGCCTCGCCATGCCCAGAATCACCGCCAGTGAGCTCGCCGTCCTCTCTGGACGAAGGTTGACGACAACGGCCATGGGGCCTGTCGGTCAGCCTCACATCCTGACAAGGGGCCCCGCCTGTCAGGTTTGAAACTCCACCGCGCGCCAGCTCGCGTGCGTAAGTGGAGGCGGGCCGCGCTACACCCGTGTCTCCATGGCGGAACCGCCTTCCGGCGAAGCAGTCTTCGACGTCGCCCTGTCGCCCGCGTGGCCGAGCCGCTGGGCCAGCCCAGTGCACTTCAGCCCTATGTTGCACCCAGTGTGCAGTATAAGGGTATAACACTTCCCCTTTTCTTTTTATTTTTCTAGTAAACTTCAAAAATCCATAAATAAATCAAATGGACTCCAAATTTGATAATTCAAATTTCCAGAGACTCCATAAATCATGATCTATTAGATGGTGCTATTTGCACATTTATCCAGAAAAACTTTCTTCACAAATAATTAGCAAATCCTATTTTTCCATTTCTGTGATAAACTTTAGAAAATCCCAAAGAGCTCAAAGTTGATAAAAATGCCATGATTCAAATTCATGTATACTTATATGCTCATAACTTAGTTTTTGAACATTTTTCCCAATGCTTTCTGTGCCACATCAAATATTATTCTATTTATCCATGTATAGCCAACTTTGCAAATTCATAGGAAAATCATTTGAACTCCAAATCCAGTGAAACCAACTCCTAGATGCTTCTAAAATCATTCCTTGTTAAATGGGTGGCTTTGCCCATTTTTCAAAATAATTCTTCTGTACACTTCTTACAGATCCATTAAACCCCTAATTCCATCATATTGAAATATTCCAAACTATTCATTGATCCAATGCCTATGAAAGAACCTTGGTCATTTTTCATATGACCAGAGGTATCCTAGAAAAGACCAACTCCTATTTTTAGAGCACTTCTATTTTGCCTTGTTGTGTTGCTTATTATGACTGTTTCCGTCGGTAGTTGACGAAATAGACGGAGTACTTGGAGATGGACTAGAAGGTTTGAAGACTCTCAAGGATAAGGCAAGCAGCCCTTTGACCATATTGAACCCTTTTATGTCATGAAAGCATTTTCATTGTTTCATCGAGTGCATGCTATATCTTGAGTGGCAACCTTGCTAGGCTTGCCTCCGTTGCATACCCCGTTGATACTTGCATTGTACATATCTCTATTATGTTTAGAGTTGTGTTGGTTGGTAGAAGATATATGCTATAGTAGTTGGCTACGCAAAATGGGTCAGGGTTATGCATGGAAATAAACAAGTGTGGTTTGACATACTTGCAAATAACCTAGTGGGTGCCACTAATGTTCCTGGGAGATGATGAGGAACTAGGGCACTACATGGTGAAGAAGTAGTGTACCGAGGCTTGATGAAGGTGTTGTTTACAGAGACGGATTAGATTTAAGATTTGTCGACCGTCCCAACCAAACATGTGCAACCACTCTACCCTTATATGGGAAAGGGCATTATTGATTACCTAGGCCGATACTAGTATGGTGCCCACATTACTAGTGACGGGGGTGACACGAGGTCACTCTCGGGACGGGGTCGTGCTTGGATAGGCGGCCATGACTGTTTTTACAGGGCATTGGACACACTGTTGGTACCCCGTGCTTGTGGTATGTGATGAATATGGGAGCGAGGCTCCTCAATTTTAAGACGTGAAATATTTGGCAGGGGGCTGTTACCAATCTAGTGGACTCTTTGTTAGTGTCGTCCAGGGAAAGGTAATGATCGGGTGCTTCCCCCAACTATTTGAGGTACTGCGGGATCGTGGATGACATGAAAGATTCCCGGATCTTGTGGGTAAAGTGTGCAACCTTTGCAGAGTGTCAAACTATTTGAATAGCCATGTCCACGGTCAAGGATAGTTGGGTGGTGCTGCTTAGACTATGTCCTTAAGTTTTTGGAAAACAGTACGGTTTGGGTAAATATGTTGACGTGATTTGTGAGAAAGTCACAATGAGCTTGAGCAAGAGTTGTTCGGAACTCTTTCTCGATGTTGATATCTGTAACCTCCTAATACCTGTTGCAGATGCATTCATATCTTTGATAAATGTTGATCATACTTGCAAGAGAAAAACTAGCTTTCCGCAAAACTGCCAATTTAGCAGTAGAGCCTTGCATAATTATTCTATCATCACACATGGGTTGCTTGCGAGTACATTCAAAGTACTCATTGGCTTACCACTGGTTATTTTATTGGCCAGGCATGAAAGAACAGGATATGATGAAGATTTCTTGGTGACGAGCATGCGAGCTAGGATGCTTCCCAGTCAAAATGCATGTAGTGTTAAGGGAGATGGCATGGGTCCAAGTTATTTTTGAAGATTTCCGCTGCAATGATTTACTCAAGACTTGACCATAAAGGTCACAATTTGTGTAACACGGTATGTATGGATGTAAGACTCTTGTTATTCAGCTTCTGTGTGTTCAGTGAGCATTGATCTCTGGGATCACTGTACACGTGTATTCGGTGATCTCGACTTATGAGTCCGTGTCCCCACAGAGTTGGTATCAGAGCCATCCTGACTATAGGAAGCCTTAGTTAGCATGGTCTTTAGTTAAGGTAAAACTATTTCCAAAACTATTACTAGTTTTCAAAACTATCTATACTTCTCCTCCCTTCTCAATTTTTCGAAAATTAGGCTATACTTTCCTTATTGATCTCTTCCCCTTCAAATGTTTTGGTCGCTAGAGCCCTTGTGCCCCTGACCACGGGATTCCTTGTAACCCTCGTGGATAATCTAGAAGGAGTACACCTTGCCAAACACTCACCCACCTCTTCGGAACACAAGATCGGCGACACCACGACAAGACGATACCAACAGAAAATACATCCTCGAGGAATGAGGACATGAAGACCTAGAAGATGGTGACACCCTTGACACTGCCCCAAGATGGTGCAACGTTAGCCTACGATGACCAAGGCACAGGGTGTGCAAGATCATGATATACATCGCTAATGGAGTAATCCTGTCACTACCATTGTTGTATCGGCAACCACCGGTGGATGAGAACCTCGCCATTTTGTCCGCCTCACTATAGTGAGCGGGAAAACGGTTCTCTTCATCCCCCGCTCTTGGTGTCGATCTTGTCATCAACATAACCGACATGTTGGACCTCTATTATGCCTTGTTATTGTCATTGCATAAGGATTACCTAACCAGTACCGTCGACGCCTTAGAAGACAAAAGAGATCGTCATGAATAAGAAGACAACAGAAGACCGAGCCAATGCTAGCTACGAGGAGACACCTTCACCACATCACCCATCAGGCGAGAAGTTGTTGAATATTCTTCAGGATCAACCCGGATTGTTCCATCGAACAACTGCAAGGGACATAGCAACCCCTGAGGAAAACTCAGAAGACTGCACGAGGCACAAGGCACGACTGTTGAGTCCGAAAACCCCTAGGGTAGGATGAGTCGTGTACCCCCTATGCGCAGTCGAGTCTGTATGATGGTTCGAATAGAACCATGATTGTGCGTTTCTTGCTTTTATTGTTTGTGTTTTGATATAAGTCGCACTGTTGCCATAGGTAACAAGTACACAACTATATCACGTTCCTTGCCTTGTTTCTTTTGTTTCGCCCTTTTTGCACCTGTTTGTTTGCACTTGCACTATAGAACCCCCTTTAGGCATTCCCCTCCTCTATGCTACTTCTTCCCTCTCTTCTCTCTCCTCAACTGAAGACCAGCAAGACAAGATACACCAAGGATTCCAACTCGGCAACCAACTAACAATGAAGACTTCTGCTACAACCTCCACGACAAAGTGCAACCCCGTGAAGTTATGTTTACCCCTCAAGGTTAGAAACCCATCCCCAGACCCTTCGAGACTTGACCCCAGAACGAATCCTTAACCATGTGCTTAACTCATAGAATTACAAGAGAACCAGTTAAGCCTCTATAACCTTGCACAACACTGGGTTCGTAATGGAACTAGTGGACACAGTGAACGAGCACATTGTCATCCTAACATAGCACAAGAACTGACGATGCCATAGGAAGACCAAATTGAGGATACAGGAATAGAGGACAGATGACTTGGTGAGTTTATCTCAATGACTTTGAGGAATTATATGAGGATATTTGGTGGATTATGAGGCTTTCATGTTGACAGATGAATTTGGTGGAATCCCATCAATAGAGTAGCATAGCCTTCATTACCCTGAGAAAGTTGGATTTAGTGGGACAAATTGTGATCGCAAATTGAAATTCTAGGAGGTATAAGGATTTGACCTAGCAAGGGGATATTGAAAGAAGATAGTTGACATTTTGAGAATGACTTGGGGGAAATGTCGGAATTCTCATTGGACATGGGATTTGGATTTGATTAAGTGATTCTAGCCGGGTATAGTTGTTGAGTATGTCTACATGATTCGGAGTAAATCGGATTTAGACTAATGATCTCGATCATGATACCATGTTTCTCGATGTATGGGAAACTAGGAGATTGGATTAATTGTCGGAGATGATTTAGGGATCTATATAATCATGACATTGGAGTTTACTTGACCATGATGGTGGGAATTTTGTGAACTTACTATCGTTATGGATAGCCCTTTCAAGTATTTGGGTATTATAGGGACTCGAGATCTTGTGGGACATCGTAGACATCGGATTTGTAGAATTGTTGGATTATGTGGTGATTGATGGAAGTTAACGAGCTGTCGGAGTTGATCCATAGGAAGGAAACAAGAACTTGGAGTGGCATATGACGTGTTTCCTTAGAATAGAGATGCATTATCTTGAACCTTGCAATAATAGGCTGAGCGCTTGGATTGTGGTGTTTAATTCAAGCTTAGCAGCATGTATGCTCTACCCGTGGATTTTAGGGGTAGACAAACATATGAGTTTGGGGATCATAGACATGTATAATTTTGTTAGATCTCCTCTAAGGAGCCATGAGGATATCTATAACATGAGAGATGATTGGAGTTGACCTATGCGAGATGATGCTTTCGGTGGTAAGGTTATTTGTTTAAGGACTGGGGGAAACTATTGGCGTCTCAGGAACTGTGCTTAAGGATAAGATAATAAACGTTCACTCACACACTAGAATCCTTGAAACCCTTAAGCCCCACCAAGCCACAAAATGGTCGGGTCCTGACCACAGCCTTGACTCTAAGTCAAGAAGACCGTTGCCAATACTCAACCGAGACCACCACCAATACCCCATCCTACCATGCGTACCCCATGGACTTCATGGAGTACTTGGACAAGTCGGTTGTCATCATTATTTGGCAACATACTTGACTACCCGAAGACGGAAAAGAGCCGTTCAGCTGGTTAGAAGACATTTGAAGACCGCCATGTCAAGAAGGAAGAACTACACCAACTACCATCATCAAGAAGTAAACTTCCACGTCGAAGGCCAGGCGTATTTGCAAACCACTCCTCTCAAAGGGACCAAGCATTTCCATGTCGAAGGGACGCTCACACCAAGATTTATCGACCTTCTTCAAGATCACTGCAAGACGAATACTGGACGGCTACCGGCTAGATTTACCACCTGAGTTACCCACCGTGCACCAAATTTTCCATGAGTCACCACTCTGGAAGTACTTTTTACTTCCTAACTAGCCCGGTCCCTGTGAGGACACCGATCACCGAGCCATTAACATCTAGCCCAACCTAACCTATGAAAGAGACCCCTCAGCAACCTGCATCAAAAAGGGCAACATGCGAGAAGCCACACCACCAAGTACTTCAAGGTTCCATGGAGCACCACTCGGAAGCAGAAGCAGCAAGAAGAAGTGAAGACTACCCCATATCCAAGTTTTCGTATTGCTTTCCACGCCTAGTCTGGAAATCTCGGGGACGAGATTCTTGTAAGGGGGGTAGGTCTATCACACCCTGATTTTCATGCCACAACACTTACGCTAATAATCATGCTAAAATATGGTTTGGCAAAAACTTTTGAATATTTTTGACCTTGCTTGATTGGTTTTCTGTTTGCTGTTTGCAAGTGCTCTAAAAATCAAATAAATCATCCAACTCTTATACTTCATCGCCTTGATCCAAAATATTTTCCTAATGATCATGCCATGTGTATAGAACAATATGGTATTTTCTTATAAAAATAATTTGGCCAAAAAGTATTTTCTAAAATTGGTTTTCCAAAAACCCCCTGAATTGAGGTTTGTACTGCAAGTACCTTATTTAGGGTGTGAAAAATCTTTCAAAAAGTAAATTTGAATCCTATTAGGTATAGGACTCCCATAAACCACAAAATTATTATTTTGAAAGTTATTTTTATATTTTATTTAAAGTCTTTTTCTTTAGGCCAGAAATGGTCTTTAATAGGTAAAAATTATTTAACTGTTTCAAAAATATTTTTCAAAATTCAGTGAAACTCATAGGAAATATATTGTCCATATATAAGAGTTTCAACACATGGTCAGGTTCAAAATATTGCGCAAATCCTTCAAAAACCCTTTATGGATATTTCAAGATTTTGAAATATTTACAAAGGAAATATTCTCTAAAAATTCCAGGGAAATTCTATCATTTCAAATATGACAAATTTGATGATCTTACAAGTCCTCATGCCTTGAAGATCAAGGAAACATTATCAAATCCCCTCAAAACCATTTCTGTCCATTTTAAAGTTTAAGCAACTTTACATTTCCAAACTTGTCCAAATGCTCTCAAACTTGATGCACATGCTAAAATGGTCTAATTATGCATCTAGACCAAATGGCACAAGTATTGGAGAAGCATAACTTGATCTAAGAGCCCGAAAACCCTCTCTGACCAGAATCAAATTTGAACAAGTTTGTACTACCAACTTTCTCTCCTTGACCCCAACTTTTGTGAGCATGTTCACATGACAAAATGAGGACACTACACCAAGTGGTTCATCAAGGGGAAGTGATTTGCTCAACTAGATCTACACGAGTTCATTTCTGCTAATTTCTAGGGTTTACAAAAGTTGCATTGGCAACTTTGCCCAGATAAACTCCAAATTGCTGGAAGGCCCTAATTATATGTGTCATTTCACCCGATGTAGTCTCATGGCAAATTGAAATCATCTACTTGCCCAAACCATTAACAAAGACCTTCTGACACTTTTCCAAAATGTCATTTTTACCTCTTCCACTAATCTCCATGGGCTCAACTTTGTACCACAGCTTCTCCTGACACTCTACTACCTCCAGTAACTCTCCCCTGGCCATTTCTCAATGATTAAGGGGTGAAACACCCCCATTTACCTCCCTGGACAGCAACTTCTCTCTCTCTCCCTCAACCTCCCTCCTCACTCCAATGGCTCCCCAGGGCATCCAAGGCCATAGCCCACTTCTTTACTTCCCCCTAGAGCTACCGGACACCTTTGGCTGTGACCACATTGCATAGAAAATAGCTATGCCGGCCATTTGGGCGCTCTGGAGCACGCTACAGTGCTCTCCCGCACTGTAGCCGCCCCCTTCCAACCGCCTCCAGCCACCTCGGGCCTCCCCAGCACGCGAAACAACGCCCCTCGACGTCCGCGTCACGACAAGGTGTTGTCCCCCTCCTCTCTCCCCCTCTCTCGCCCCTGCTCTCACGCGCGCTGGCCGCCCGAGTGCGCCAATGACGTGGCTCACACGCGCGATGCTCTCTGGCCTTTCCTCGCTCTCTCCCTTAGCTCCCCTCGGCGTAGTCCATGCCTAGCAACAACCCAGACACGGCGCCAGCTCCTCCCGAGCCCTGTGGCAACAAGCAGGAGCTCGCCGGCGCACGGGTCCATGGCACCCCGCCGTTCGCCTATAAAAGGAACACCTCGCGCCATCCTCTCCACTCCACTCGCTTCCACACACACCTAATCACGCCCCTGCACCACATCCCCCTCTCCAGAACCGCCCAAGCTCGAGATCGAGCTCGAGCTCCACCGCATCGGGTCGCCGTCGATCCAGGGGTATAGGCCTCCTCCGCCTCCCCGTTTCTCTCGATCTGGAGCCAGAAGACTCCACTGACGCGTTCCCCTTCTTGAACCGCTTCGACTTCAGCCCGGAGTGAGCTATCCATCCACCTCTCGAAGCCTCGCCGCCGGCCTCTTGGTCACCGGCGTACCACTGCTTCCCGGTGACCGTCACCACCTCCACCCGAAGTGCGCTTCGACACTGAACACGTCGGTGCCGCCTGCTCGCCTCGCCATGCCCGGAATCACCGCCGGTGAGATTGCCGTCCTCTCTGGACAAAGGTTGATGACGGCGGCTGTGGGGCCTGTCGGTCAGCCTCACATCCTGATAGGGGGCCCCGTGTGTCAGGTTTGAAACTCCACCGCGTCTCAGCTCACTTGCGTAAGTGGAGGCGGGCCGCGCTACTCCCGCGTCTCCATGGCGGAAGCGCCTTCCGGCGAAGCCGTCTTCGACGTTGCCCTATCGCCCGCGTGGCCGAGCCGCTGGGCCGGCCCAGTGCACTTCAGCGCTATGTTGCACCCAGTGCGCAGTATAAGGGCATAAACCCTTTCCCTTTTCTTTTTCTTTTTCCAGTAAACTTCAAAAATCCATAAATAAATCGAATGGACTCCAAATTTGATAATTCAAATTTCCAGAGACTCTATAAATCACGATCTATTACATGGTGCTATTTGCACATTTATCCAGAAGAACTTTCTTCACAAATAATTAGCAAATCCTATTTTCCATTTTTGTGATAAACTTTAGAAAATCACAGAGAGCTCAAAGTTGATCCAAATGCCATGATTTAAATTCATGTATACTTATATGCTCATAACTTAGTTTTTGAACATTTTTCCCAATGCTTTCTGTGCCACTTCAAATATTATTCTATTTATCCATGTATAGCCAATTTCTCAAATTCATAGGAAAATCATTTGAACTCCAAATCCAGTGAAACCAACTCCTAGATGCTTCTAAAATCATTCCTTGTTAAATGGGTGGCTTTGCCCATTTTCAAAATAATTCTTCTGTACACTTCTTACAGATCCATTAAACCCCTAATTCCATCATATTGAAATATTCCAAACTATCCATTGATCCAATGCCTATGAAACCACCTTGGTCATTTTTCATATGACCAGAGGTATCCTAGAAAAGTCCAACTCCTATTTTAGAGCAATTTTATTTTTGCCTTGTTGTGTTGCTTATTATGATTGTTTCCGTCGTTAGTTGACGAAATAGACGGAGTACTTGGATATGGACCAGAAGGTTTGAAGACTCTGAAGGACAAGGAAACCAGCCCTTTGACCATATTGAACCCTTTTATGTCATGAAAGCATTTTCATTGTTTCATCGAGTGCATGATATATCTTGAGTGGCAACCTTGCTAGGCTTGCCTCCGTTGCATACCCCGTTGATACTTGCATTGTACATAGCTCTATTATGTTTAGAGTTGTGTTGGTTGGTTGAAGATATATGCTATAGTAGTTGGCTACGCAAAATGGGTCAGGGTTATGCATGGAAAGAAACAAGTGTGGTTTGACATACTTGCAAATAACCGAGTGGGTGCCACTATGCCCCTGGGAGATGATGAGGAACTAGGGCACTACTTGGTGGAGAAGTACTGTACTGAGGCTTGATGAAGGTGTTGTTTACAGAGACGGATTAGATTTAAGATTTGTCGACCATCCCAACCAAACATGTGCAACCACTCTACCCTTATATGGGAAAGGGCATTATTGATTACCTAGGCCGATACTAGCATGGTGCCCACATTACTAGGGACGGGGGTGACACAAGGTCACTCTCAGGATGGGGTCGTGTTTGGATAGGCGGCCATGACTGTTTTTACAGGGCACCGGACACACCGTTGGTACCCCGTGCTTGTGGTATGTGAAGAATATGGGAGCGAGGCTCCACAATTTTAAGACGTGAAATATTTGGCATGGGGCTGTTACCAATCGAGTGGACTCTGTGTTAGTGTCGTCTAGGGAAAGGTAATGATCGGGTGCTTCCCCCGAGTACTTGAGGTACTGTAGGATCGTGGATGACACGAAAGCTTCCTGAATCTTGTGGGTAAAGTGTGCAACCACTGCAGAGTGTCAAACTATTCGAATAGTCGTGTCCACGATCAAGGACAGTTGGGTGGTGCTGCTTAGACTATGTCCTTAAGTTTCTGGAAAACAACACGGTTTGGGTAAATCTGTTGACGTGATTTGTGAGAAAGTCATGATGAGCTTGACCAAGAGTTGTTCGGAACTCTTTCTCGATGTTGATGTCTGTAACCTATTGATACCTGTTGCAGACGCATTCATATCTGATAAATGTTGATCATACTTGCACGAGAAAAACTAGCTTTCCGCAAAACTGCCAATTTAGCAGTAGAGCCTTGCATAATTATTCTGTCATCACACTTGGGTTGCTTGCGAGTACATTCAAAGTACTCATTGGCTTGCCACTGGTTATTTTATTGGCCAGGCATGAAAGAACAGGATATGATGAAGATTTCTTGGTGACGAACATGCGAGCTAGGACGCTTCCTAGTCAGAATGCCTGTAGGGTTAAGGAAGATGGCATGGGTCCAAGTTGTTATTGAAGATTTCCGCTGCAATGATTTACTCAAGACTTGACCATAAAGGTCACAATTTGTGTAACACGGTATGTATGGATGTAAGACTTTTGTTATTCAGCTTCTGTGTGTTCAGTGAGCGTTGATCTCTAGGATCACTGTACACTTGTATTCGGTTATCTCGACTTATGAGTCGGGGTCCCCACAGTATGCTTGATTGGTAATCTATAATCTAGTGTGTGCTGAAGCAGCCCACGTTTGTAGCTTGTCATTTCCTAATTTATCTTACTAATATGGTTGATGATATGAACAACATGCCATGCACATTAACCAAAAGAGAGATAATGATTGTCTTTTTCCCTGCTTGTTTTGTTGATATGTATCAAGTAGTGTGGTGAAGCTCCCCGCATTATGAACAATGCAAAATTATGGTATTGACATTTTGAATAGTCTCTTTATTTTCTAATATGAAATTGGATGGAATTGACATCCCAGTTACCATCTTCATTTATTGATACGTTTCCAATGTATCAATAATTTACGAAGTATTCATGCCATGTTTACAACAATTGTATATGGTTTTGGTATCATTTGAATGAAACTAACCCGGACTGACGCTATTTTCAGCCGAACTACCATGGTGTTGTTTTTTGTGCAAAAATAAAAGTTCTCCAAATGAGACGAAACTTTTTGACTATTATTTTTGGAACAAAAGAGGCACTAGAAGCTTTTTGGGACGACCAGAAGGTGAAGGATGTGAGCACGAGACACCAGGGCACACCTGGTACCTTCGCTGTGGGCTGGTGCCTCATGGGCCCCCTATGGCCCATCTTCGCGGGAAACCAATGCCAAAAAATCCTACATATCCAGAAACACCAGAAAGTTAAACCAGGTCAGAAGTTCCTCTGCCACAAGCATCTGTAGCCACGAAAAAACAATCAAGACCTTATTTTGGCACCCTGCCGGAGGGGGAAATCATCATCAGAGGCCATCCTCATCGTCCCGGCGGCCACCATGATGCGGATGGAGTAGTCCACCCTCGGGGCTCGGGGTTTGTACCAGTAGCTATATGTTTAATCTCTCTCCCTCGTGTTCTTGAGATAGCACAATCTTGTTGTATCACAAGCTTTATTAATATAGTTGTATCATATGGTGTTTTCCTCTCTCTATCTTGTTGTGATGAATAGAGTTTTCCCTTTGAGATTTCATCGGATTGAATACTTTTATGGATTTGAGAACAGTTGATGTATTTCTTGCTATGAATACCCATAGTGACAATGGGGTATCATATTGACTCACTTGATATATGTTTTGGCACCCAACTCGTGGATTCCCGAGGTGACATTGGGGTAATCCATGCATAGGGGTTGATGTACCTTCTTTTCTTTGTTTCTCTGGTAGAAATCTTGTGGCACTCTTTGAGGTTCTTTGTGTTGGATTGAGTATTATGAATATGAAGTTGTTTGATACATGTTGTGTAATCAACTCACGGATACTTTTGGTGACATTGGAGTACCTAGGTGACATTAGAGTTCGTTGATGTGTATAATATGGTGTTATCTTAGTACGAACTCTTGGATAGATTGATCAAAAAAGATAACTTTGTGTTATCTTAGTATGAACTCTTGAAGGATTGATCGGAAAGGATAACTTGGTGTTATTTTAGTATGACCTCTTGGATAGATCAATCGAAAAGGATAATTTTGTGTTATCTTAGTACAAACTCTTGAAAGATTGATCGGAAAGGATAACTTGGTGTTATTTTAGTACGGGCTCTTGGATACATCAATCGGAAAGAATAGATTGGTGTTATTTTAGTACGAACTCTTGGGAAGATTGATCGGAAAGAATAACTTTGAGGTGCTTTTGTACCCTACCAACAATTTCGTCTTATGTTCTCCGCTAGATAAGAACTTTGGAGTGATTCTTTATCGCACGTTGAGGGATTTCCATATGATCTAACTATGTTAGCATTGTCGAGAGATTGCGCTAGTGAAAGTACAAACCCTGGGCCTTGTTTTCAAGCATTGCAATACCATTTGTGCTCCATTTTATCACTTGCTAACTTGTTGTTTTTATTTATTCAGATTATTAAAATATATTTCTACCATGTATATTACACTTTTATCACCATCTCTTCGTCGAACTTGTGCACCTATACAATTTAACAATTTATTGGGTGTGTTGGGGACACAAGAGAGTCTTTGTTATTTGGGTGCAGGGTTATTTGAGAGAGACCACCTTCATCCTACGCCTCCCACAGATTGATAAACCTTAGGTCATCCACTTGAGGGAAATTTTCTACTGTCCTACAAAACTATGCGGTTGGAGAGCAACACGAGTCTAAAAGAACAAGTTGTGTAGTAGACATCAAGCTCTTTACTGGCGCCGTTTCCGGGGAGGTGAGTGCTTGAAGGTATATCTTTAGATCATGCAATTGAATATTTTAGTCTCTTGTTCATCTTTATAAAAGAAAACTACAAAAAAATGGAATTGACGTGGCCTCATATTATTCGTCTTTATCATGTCTTTCATCAAAATGATGGTAAGGATAATTATGCTCATTTGATAGAAGAAGAATTCAATAAAATTGTTGGCATAAATTACGAGCATGATTACAACATTGTTAGTATGAATTCTATGAATATCTGAAATACTAATGTTGACTGTACTAGTAATGATAAAAATGTTTCTTATAAGCATGTCAATTTTAGTGGAGTGCATAAAGTTTGTGAAGACATGCCTTATAGGGATGAAAGATTTTGTAAGAAGCATAAACATGATAGAACCAATTTTTTGCTCAAAGTGATAGATTAATTTGCTACAAAATTATGTTCTCTTTTTTCTATTACTTGTGAATTTTGCATCAAGGTTGGTCATCTTAATTTCCCATGCAAACTTTTTCATGATCGAATCATGGCCAAATATTGTAATGACTTGATCACCCTTGAACTTTATAATGAGCTTTGTTTATTTTGGAGAGTTAAGAATTGACACATAAAAATAGTTGGTTTGAAGTATTCATTCTCACATATGACATTGAAACTAATCTAAAAGATATCTATATGGTTTCCATGGTAAATTGCAATGAGAATGCTTATATAGCCAACTATAGATAGATGGGAAAAAATAGAATACAAAAGGAATATTAATGAAATGGTAAAGATTTCTACTTTCCCTGCTATTGTCTCTCATGATGAAATAGGTGACAAGAAGGAGCTCCATATTGAACCAATCTTATCAATAAGAAGCTCAGAAAATTTGATTAAACCCACACATGATGTGGTCAATAAGAACAAAAGAAGAAAGAGTAGAGGTAAAAAGGTATCTCTCCCAAATAATGTTGCTCCTTTTATTGTTGTGCCTCATGAAAATGAATCAAAAATAATTGTGTAAGATGATACACTTGATGATGATATTGCTTCTTTGTCTTATGGCACAATGTCCAAAAGAACTATTGATGATGATTTTGTTATGCTTATTGCTTGTTGGGATTATTATTATTGGGAATATAACGATACTTATTATCATCTTGAAAATCTTTTTGGTACCAACTAGCGAAATTATGATCATAATAATTGTTATACTATTGGTTCTATTCATACTATTAATGGATAATTATTATGCTTCTGATATGCCAAGCCACAATCTTGGGGTAGATATGATTGATGAGAATGACATGTTTGAGAATTTATTTGCTGCAATCAATGTTTGTCCCAAGCATGGATATGCTATGCTTAATGAAGATGATCTTTTTAGTCCCTCTAGTTTGAATGATCAAATTTGTTATGATGATTGCATGCCTCCTATTTTTGATGATTGCAATATTTATGAAAGTGGGTTTGGAAGAGTGTCAACTTTGGATAATAATTATCCCACTATTTTGGAGGGTGTTGAATTTTATTATATTGATAAAGGTGGATTCCGAGAGTTCATGACTTTATTTAGTGATGAATCCACTACTTTGGAAGAGGTTTCAATTGATTATGACAAAAAAGTTGCTATCTATGATGATTATTGGGGTGACATGTATGCTATAAAGAATAGTGATAACATGAAGCTTTTCATCATGATTTTTATTTTCAATTGGATTATGCCAATCATGTGTGACATGATAGTTATTTTGTTGAGTTTGCTCCCACCATTATGAATGAGTAGAAATTTTCTTATGTGGAGAGTAGTAAAATTTCTATGCTTATGAATCACGAAAAGAATGATTTATGTTATAATTATATTGCTTAATTAATTCATGATGCTACTGAAAATTATTATGAGAGAGGAACATATGCTTTTACAAATCTCAATAATATCAAGTTTCCTCTCTATGTGTTGAAAGTTTTGAAGTATTGCTTGTTTTGCCTTCCCATTCTAGTTGATTCTTATTCCCATAAATTGGTTGCTCACAAAATTCCTACGCATCGAAATTATGTTAGGCTTAAATTTTATATTAATATGTTTCATGATGATTCATTTATGTTTTAATTCTTTACTCCTATGTGAGCATCATTGAAATCATATTGCCTAGCTAAAAAGGCATTAAAGAAAAGCGCTTGTTGGGAGACAACCCAACACTTATCCCAACTTTTTTGTGTGTTCACATTATTGAGATATTGTAGTAATCATGTTTTATATGTTTTGTTTCAATTAAGTGCGAAGTAAAGCCTTTGGGATAGTTTGTATGATAGTTGACTTGATTCTGTGCAAAAACAGAAAGTTTTGCATCCAGTGCAGAAAATTCATTAAATTAATGGAACGTGTTAATTTTTTGAAATTTTTACACGTGATTTATATAAAAAAATATACGTTTTCTAAATTTTCAAAATATTTAGAGTTGCAGAAGTATCGTCATTGTCCAGATCATTACAGACTTTTCAGTTTTTGACAGATTCTGTTTTCAATGCATAGTTTGCTCGCTTTGGTGTTTCCGTAACTTATATTAAGTGATATAAATTGTGGAAATGATAGTGTACAGTAGTCATTATGTGAAAATAATTAGGAAACTTTCCGTCGATAGCACCCAAGTGAATTATTTGATCTTTATCATACTAACCCATCTCACGAAGTTCTGTTAAGTTTTGTGTGATTGAAGTTTTCAAGTTTCGGGTGAGATATCGATATGAGGACAATAAGGAGTGGCAATACCCTAAGCTTCACGATGCACAAGACACTCCAAGGTAATATTCAAGGAAGACCCAAGCAACTCAGCTTGGGGATGCCCCGGAAGGCACCCCCTTCGTCTTCAACATTATCGGTAACCTCTCTTTGAGCTATATTTCTATTCGTCATATGATATGTGTTTTGCTTGGAGCGTCATTTTATTTTGCTACGATTTGATTGATGTTATTTAGAATAACAATTTGTATATTTTATTCCAATATAAGTGTCAAGGATAGCCTTTTCAATGCTTATTTTGCAAGTCAGCATATTACTGTTTGAAAATAAAAAGTTTACTGTTGTTGCAAAATTTCTCCAGAAAAGTCAGAATGTGATAAATGTTGAACTTTTTGCATAATAAGCTATGATAAACTTTCTACAGTGTGGTAAATTTTTATAATTGTTTGAGTTACGGAAGTATGAATCTTCTTGCTTTCTTTACAAACTGTTCTGTTTAGACAGATTGCTGTTATGTTTGCATTGTTTGTATATGTTTATTTGTTTAATGATTCTATTTGAGGATATGATTATTAAATAAGAATAGGTATTTAGTATGCAATGTTAAATTATAATTTTAGTGATTTCTCACAGTAGATAATGGTAAGGTTTTGATTTTATTTGTACTAACTTATCTCATGAGTTCTTGTTGAGTTTTGTGTGGATGAAGTTTTTAAGATTTAGGGAAACCATGATATGAGAGGAATTAAGGAGACAAAAGAGCTCAACCTTGGCGATGCCCAAAGCATCCGAATATAATATTTCAAGAAGTCTCAAGCATCTAATCTTGGGGATGCCCCGGTAGGCATCTGATACGTCTCCAACGTATCTATAATTTTTTTTTGTTTCATGCTATTATATTACCCATCTTGGATGTTTTATATGCATTTATATGATATTTTATATGATTTTTGGGACTAACCTATTAACCCAGAGCCCAGTGCTCGTTTCTGTTTTTTCTTTATTTTTGAGTTTCGCTGAAAAGGAATATCAAACGGAGTCCAAACAAAACGAAAATTTACGGAGATTTTCTTGGACCAGAAGACACCTGATGGACTTGGAGTACACACTAGGGGATCTGCGAGGAGGCCACAAGGGTGGAGGGCACGCCGAGGGGATAGGGCGTGCCCCCTACCTTGTGGGCCCCTCGTGCCTCCCCTGACCTACTTATTCCGCCTAAAAATTCACATATATTCTAGAAACATAACAGCATCCATTGAAACCACTTTTCCGCTGTCGTAACCTTCTGTTCTCGCGAGATCCCATCTGGAGGCCTTTTCCGGTACTCTGTCGGAGGGGGAATCAACCACGGATGGAATCTACATAAACCATATTGCCTTTCTGATGAAGTGTGAGTAGTTTACCACAAACCTACGTCTCCATAGCTAGTAGCTATATGGCTTCTTCTCCCTCGTTGATCTTCAATACCATGTTCTTGGAGATCTATCTGATGTAATCTTCTTTTGCGGTTTGCTTGTCAAGATGCGATGAATTGTGGGTTTATGATCAGATTATCTATGAATATTATTTGAGTCTCTACTGAATTCTTATATGCACGATCTAATATCTTAGTAATTCTCTTCGAACTATTGGTTTGGTTTGGCCAACTAGATTGGTTTTTCTTGCAATGGGAGAAGTGCTTTGCTTTGGGTTCAATCTTGCGATGCTCAATTCCAGTGATAGAAAGGGACATGACATGTATTGTATTTTTTCCATCGTGGATAACAAGATAGTTTTTCATCATATTGATTGAGTTAATTCCGCTACATCATGTCATCTTGCTTAATGCATTACTCTGTTCTTATGAACTTAGTACTCTAGATGCAGAAACGTTTTGCTCGATGTGTGAAGTAATAGTAGTAGATGCAGGAAGGAGTTGGTCTACTTGTTACGGACGTGATGCCTATATTCATGATCATTGCCATAGATATCGTTAAAATTATTCACTCTTCTATCAGTCGCTTGACAGTAATTTGTTCACCCACCATAATACATGCTATCATGAGAGAAGCCTCTTGTGAAACCTATGGCCCCGGGGTCTATTTTACATCTTATAAGTTTCAGATCTACTATTTTGCAATCTTTTACTTTTCAATCTATAAACCAAAAACCCAAAAATATTTACTTTACTAGTTCATCTATCTCTACCAGATCTCCCTTTTTGCAAATAACCTAGAAGGGATTGACAACCCCTATATAGCGTTGGGTGCAAGTTTGTTGTTTGTTTGTGCAGGTATTTGGAGACTTGTGTGTAATCTCCTACTAGATTGATACCTTGGTTCTCAAAACTGATGGAAATACTTACTCTACTTTGTTGGATCACCCTTTCCTCTTCAAGGGAAAAACCAACGCAAGCTCAAGAGGTAGGAGGAAGAATTTTTGGCGCCGTTGCCGGGGAGATCTACGCCAAGTCAAGTCAAGATTTGTCTTATTCAAATCGCCAATCTTTGGTGCTGGGAGACCTACGTCAAGTCAAGACCCACCAAGCACCCTTCATTAAACTCTCATCCCTTGCATTTACATCATTTGCCATTCGCCTCTCGTTTTCCTCTCCCCCACTTCTAAAATGATTTTCGAAATATTTGCATTTTTCTTCGCCCTTCTTTCGTTCATCTTGTTCGCTTGCTCTTTGTGTGTTGTGTTTTGGATTGCTTGCTTTGTTACAATGGCTCAACAAAAAAACATTGATCCTTATTCTAGAAGGTTGGAAGAAATTGAGAACAATGTTAGAAGCTTTATGTCTTTACAATTGAACACAGTAATTTCTTTAGAAATGAGTTCAAGGAGCAGAAAGGTTTGTTGTAATTTATGAATAAAGAGCTTGATGATATGTCTAAGGAATTTTATGGTCTCAAATCTCAGTTTACTCATCTTGAAAATTTAGTTGGACAAATTTCAAATAAGCAAGCCACCTTAGTAAATAAGATGGCTGCTAAACAAGAATCTGAAAATAATGATGAAGATCTTAAAGTGATTGATGTGACTCCTATTGAATCTATGTTTTCCAAAATAAATCTTGATAAAGATGGGACTAGAGATAAGTCTACTTTAGTTAAGAGGCGTCCTAATGATTTGGAGTTTTTAGATCTTGATGCAAAAATTAATAAAACTTTGATAGATGAAGTCAAAACCCTAAGTAGCAATGTAACCCACTAGATTGGATCTCAAGGAATTTAATTATGATAATTTTTATTTAATAGAGTATTTCCTTGTTGCAATCCATATTGAATTCGCATCATGCTTATAATTAAAATAAAGCTTTTACTAAACATGTCGTTGATGCTATGATGCAAACTTTCGAAGAAAAGCTTGAATTAGAAGTTTCTATCCCTAGAAAACATTATGATGAGTGGGACCCCACTATTAAATTAAGATTAAATATTATTAGTGCCAAGCTTTGTGTGATTTGGGTGCTAGGTTTCTATAGTTCCAGAAAAATTATGTGATGTGCTAGGTTTTCGTGAAATTGATGAGTGTTCTTTAAATTTTCATCTTGCGGATTCCACTATTAAGAAACCTATGGGAGGGATTAATGATGTTCTTATTGTTGCAAACAGGAATTATGTTCCCGTAGATTTCATCGTTCTTGATGTAGATTGCAATCCTACATGTCCTATTATTCTTGGTAGACCTTTCCTTAGGACAATTGGTGCAATTATTGATATGAAAGAAGGAAACATTAGATTTCATTTTCCATTAAGGAAGGGCATGGAACACTTTTCATGAAAGAAAATTAAATTGCCTTATG
This sequence comes from Secale cereale, assembly GCA_902687465.1. Classification (NCBI taxonomy): domain Eukaryota; kingdom Viridiplantae; phylum Streptophyta; class Magnoliopsida; order Poales; family Poaceae; genus Secale; species Secale cereale. Next base: position 210,531,312 of record LR738712.1, read on the forward strand.
AATCTATTAAGCGAGCTACCTATGGATTGCATGCCAAAGATGACAATACCTAGATCTATTTGCGTTTTATGCCTAGCTAAGGGTGTTAAACAATAGTGCTTGTTGGGAGGCAACCCAATTTTATTTTTGCTTTGAATTTTTGTTTCTGTTTTGCAAGTGTTACACATTATCACTTCTGTAGTAATTGTGTTTTGGTGTTTTATTTAGTGTTTGAGCCAAGTAAGACCTTTGTGATGGCTTAGGGTGATTGTTGAGTTGATTTTGCTGAAAAACTGAAACTTTTGCGCCCAGTGCAGAAAATTCAATAATTCAATGGAACGTCGAAACCTTCCAAACTTTTTACAAAAATTTTATATACAAATTTCCCACATCGTCCAATTTTTCCAGAATTTTTAGAGTTACATAAGTATGCGAAGTTTTCAGATTGCTACAGACTGTTCTGTTTTTGACAGATTCTGTTTTCGATGTGTTGTTTGCTTATTTTGATGTATCTATGGCTAGTATCCAGGGGTATGAATCATGGATAAGTTGGAATACAGTAGATATTACACCAACATAAAATTATAATAAGATCACAACATTACCTTGGGTGGTTATTTGCTTTGTTTTACTAATGGAGCTCATGAGATTTTCTGTTGAGTTTTGTGTTGTGAAGTATTCAAGTTTTGGGTAAGGATTTGATGGACTATGGAATAAAGAGTGGCAAAAGCCTAATCTTGGGGATGCCCAAGGCACCCCCAAGGTAAAATTTAAGGACAGCCAAGAGCCTAAGCTTGGGGATGCCCCGGGAAGGCATCCCCTCTTTCGTCTTCATCTATCGGTAACTTTACTTGAGGCTATATTTTTATTCACTACATGATATGTGTTTTGCTTGGAGCATCTTGTATGATATGAGTCTTTTCTTTTTAGTTTGTCACAATCATCCTTGATGTACTCACCTTTTGAGAGGGACACACTTCAATCGTGATTTATTAGAATACCCTATGTGCTTCACTTATATCTTTTGAGCTAGGCAATTTTGCTCTAGTGCTTCACTTATATCTTTTAGAGCACGGTGGTGGTTTTATTTTATAGAAGTTGTTGAACTCTCTTGCTTCACTTATACTCCCTCCGTCCCAAAATAAGTGACGCAAAAGTGACTCAACTTTGCACTAAAGTTAGTGCAAAATTGAGTCACTTTTGCGTCACTTATTTTGGGACGGAGGGAGTATTATTTTGAGAGTCTCTAAAAAAGCATGGTAATTATCTTGGGTTATGAATTTAGTCCTAATATGATAGACATCCAAAGTAGGTATAATAAAAACCTCCATATGACAATTGTAATCGTTTTGAGATATGATGATGGTAATATCAGAATCATGCTAGTAGTAAATAGTAGGGTAGACAAAATAATTGTGTTAAGGTTCGTGATTCGAGAAGCATGCACGTATGGTCTACAAAAAGTGCAACCGAAACAAATTGCTTGTGTCTTGATTGTTCACCTTTGTGTGAAGGTCGGGGGTGCATGATGGTTAACTCCTACCAACCTCCCCCATAGGGCATGTGTTGGGGATATGACTACTGGGTATAAACCACCTAGGAGGGGCCGGGTTATACCTATACTGAATTATCCATATTGAAGCCCATGAATACAAGGAGTATGGTGTGGTACTATAGAGAACTAAAAGGCCCAGGGCCCAAAGGCAGATTAGGGCCCGTAGACATAAACCGCCATATGGTGTGTAACTTGTGTTGTAAGATAGGAAAGGTAGAAGCCGAGCCGGAATTTTGAGCCGGCCTCGGGATTCTGTAAACCTGTCGGGCGTCATCCAGTGTATATAAAGGGACGACCCGGCGGCGGTTCAAGGACAACAAGCAACAACTCGAGAGCCAGGCAAAGCGGATTCGCTCCCTGGTCATCGAAACCCTACCAATACCACAACAACTAGAGTAGGCCTTTACCTTCACCGCAAGGGGCTGAACTAGTATAAAATTCCTTGTGTCCTCTGTCCGCTTTAAACCCTTTAAGCTAACTCGTCGCGATGGCTCCACGACTAAGTCCTTACACTAGGACATCTGCCGTGACAAAACCACGACAGTTGGCGCCCATCGTGGGGCTATCGCACGATGGTTTCGAGTTCTTAGAGGGAAGCTTCGAAGGGCTCAAGGGATACGCAGTGGGCCGGATGACCAAGAGTCATCGCGGCAAGATCTACATCGACCACACAGGCTGAGGCCTCGAGGCCGACTCGATTGAGTACGGGTACCGGGTCCCCTTCGGCGGCATTCACGTCTTCATTTGCAAGATCGGCGAACCGGGCCGTGAGTCGGACATCCGCACCGACATCATCGAAACGGCTCAGCGTGTGAGACCTGCCCGGGTTTGGCCTGCAATGAAGCATGCCTTCGTGGGAGTCGTCCATGGGGCGGAATCTGAGGATAGATCGGCATCTGGTGGTGAGACCATTGTTTACTATGGTGATGAATCATCCACCGGAGAGACCGAGTCTTTGTACCAGCTGCAAAATGGCCGGTTTGGGTGTTGTTCCGATGGCAATAGTATTCCGGACCCCTTCGATCCGCCAAGCCGAGTTGCAGTATTCATGGCCGGGTCACAGTCCGTGCAACAATCTTCGACCACAGCAGCGTTGATCTCCGGTTTAGCGGGGGCAGCAGCAGCCGGGGAAGGAGGCCCTGCATAGCCACCAGATCAGGTTTTGTCCGGTTTATTCGACACTTTGACAGCACTGTTGACCACTAAAGTTACCCCGGCGGATCAGGAACGACGTGACGCAGAAGATGCTAAGATGAAGGATCAGATAGCTCAAGCCAAGATAGATCTGGCAGCTGAAAACACCAGGATGGCTGCGGAGTGGGCCGAGTTGGATGCTCAGGCTTACCGGCTCATGTTGGATCAGAACGCATCAAATGATGTAATGAGGAGAACGTACCTATCTCGCCTGCCTCCAGTTTACGAGGCAAGGAATATTTTTAACACGCCAGGAGCGGGAACTAGCAATCAGCCAGTGCTAAACCGGGGAGAAGCACCTGGAATGGGGGCGCCGGTCCGGTCGCACCCAATGGACCCGCCTCATTAGAACATCCTGTCACAACATGTACTGACGCCTCTGGGTCATTATTCCAACCCCTTGGATAACATAGTCGCTAACGCTTCACGATTGGTGGCCCTCCTTGTCGAAGGTGAGTTCCCAGTAGCGGTGGAGACGTGACGAGCTAGGGAGCTCCTTTAGACAGCTTTGACTCAGCAGCAGGCTTATTCATACAGCCACGAGAGGATTAATTCCACCCCCCACCCCCCGCCCAAGCCGGAGTTACAGCAGGCATATAGATGAACCGGCCATATCAAGCAGTGCGCGGAACCGTAACCCGCCTCAGGGACATAACCCGGTAGGTGGTGGCGCTAATGCTCAGGATGTGGTGGACCAGGGTAGACACCTCTGTGCCTGAGCACTGTCTTTGACCAGAGCTTTGGCCACTTCATCAACCTGTTTTGACCAGAGCTCCGCTGGCGCGCCTCCGCGTTCAATAGCTCTCGTAAGTCCTTTCTTTGCTCCTCCCATAGATCTCATTAGGGTTTTTCCACAAGTTCATCGAAGTGCTCGTGTTGTTCTTCCCTATTCTTCACCATGGCCTCAATGGCGAGTATAAATATCATGTTTCCTGTGCGGTTGTAGCTAATCCCCCTTCTCATCATTAGTGCATCTCTCTATAACATAATCTCATCTGGATCTGATGACCTGCTTAAGTACCTGTTAACTTAGGTCGGAATATACCTGGGTTTATTGACGCACTGTAGATCTGAAATTATCATGCCAATCTATGAATTGTTTTTCCATTGCCTAGTTATATCAGATCTGTGCCTTTCATACCCACATAGGCGGTTTAACTTTAGAAAGTTATATTCTTGTAGGTATGTCGGGGGAAACTGTCCTCCCACGAGCACCTATGGGACCGGAGCCCCTTCTACATTGCGGTAAGGGAGCGGAGGGAGCACGGAGAGCAGATCGAGGAGCGCACGCGGGCAGTTTTACCCAGGTTCGGGCTGCGCGGACGCGTAAAAACCTACTCCTGCCTTAGGTTGTATTGAGTTCTTGAGTTCGGGAGCTTGAAGAGCTACAGTACTAGCTACACCGAGTGAGAGAGCTGTCTAGGTTTCCAACCGAACCTCTTCTACGTTGTGCATGGGCCTCCTTTTATAGCTCAAGGGGTCACCGACAGGTGTCAACGTAGAGGAGGGTAAAAGTGTAATTTTGGTGGTAGTTGTAATAGTGCGTGAATAGTGCATGAACAGTGATCTTCACCTAACCTTGACAGTGGGGGACAAGGGCATTAAATGCCCGTCACCGTCGACCCCAAAAAGTGTCCGTCCATGCTCCTCCGTTCGCCACGGTGGTAGCCTCGTCACCGTGGCTTGCCACCGTGTGCCCCAAGCTGCACAGCCATCTGCCACGTGCCCCTGGAAGGGCCCCAGGGTGACGCGTGGGCCGATGAGCTGGAGCGCGGGCACACAGCATAGGTTTCCCCGGCAAGCACCTTGCCGGGGTTGTGATCTTGCCGGGCCCGGAAGCTTGTCGCTCTCCGGGTCCTGCCGGGGCGCATGATGCGCCAAGGCATCTCTTGAGATATGTGTTCCTTGGCCTTCCTGGCAAGCTCCTCTTGCCAGGGTCTTGCGCTAAAGTGATAACCTTGAGCCTGGTGCGGCCTTCCCGGCAAGCTCCTCTTGCCAGGGCCTTGATCTTCTGTCCTGTATACTTTGTTTTTGAATGGCTACATAGGGACCAGAAAGGTTTCCGGCAAGCACGTGGTAAGCCCTGCCACGGGAGGCTGCTACTGCCCGTGCACAAGTTGGGGTACTAAGGTACCCCTATCTTAGTACACCGACAGGAGCCCCCGGGCCTGGGCCACACACGGTGCCGAGCGCTGTTGGGCCAGGCCCAAAACAGTGCACGAGCACACGCGGCCCACGGCAAGCCGTATCCCCTTCCGTATCCGCCGCATCCCTCCCTAACGGCACTCGTCGATTGCGGCGTCGTGGGAGAGATTGTGGCCTGTTTCTTTAATGGGAAATGCGGAATGTCCCCCACTTCCCCCTTAAAAGCAGAGGAAGCAGGGGCAGATCCCCTCCACCGTCTTCATGGCGCCTTGATTCTCCAGAAACCTCCGCCGTTTCTTGCCTCCGCCCTTCCTCCACCGTCTCCCGCATCCGCGGCGCCGTCGTCTTCCTCGCCTCTTTCTTCACCGCCCCCGCCATGGCTCCGAAGAGCGACATGGCCAAGAACGACAAGTCCAAGAAGGAGAAATCCGAGCAGGCGGCGAAGCTGGCCGCCCTGCGGAAGAAGTGCGTGGTCTTCGCGCCGAGGCTTGGCGCGAGGGAGCTGCGGAACAAATACTATTTGTTCTGGGCAAGGGAGACCAAAGCTCATCCCCGCACCAGGGACTTCCCCGTCGTCGCCAAAGACATGTTCCCCGGCGGGTACTTTTTCTTTGCCGCGTTCTTCCATTGTGATCTGTGCCCTCCGTTCTCGGAGTTCTTTTGCGATGTAATGAACACATACGGCCTCCACCTTCTAGATTTCACCCCCAACGCCATCCTTACGATGGCCGTTTTCGTACATCTGTGAGAAAACTATGTTGGGGTTCATCCAAGCGTAGCTCTTTTCCGCCACTTCTTCATGCCTAGAGTAGAGTCAGGTGCCCCCCTCTCCAGCGGCATCTCCTGGATCTTCAGGCTGAACAAGAAGGACTCGTACCTGAGGGGAGAGCTTCGCGGGAAGTGGGAGGAGTGGAGAGCCGATTGGTGTTGGGTGCTGGAAGATAACCCTGAGCCCTTTACCGCGCCGCGCATGACTGCCATAGTGCGCGGCAGGGATTGGAGTGAATTGGCCCCGGAGGACAACAAGCTCAGTATCGCCCTCATTAGGATCATTCGTCTCCGGGTCGCCAATCTGACTATCGGAGAAGTTGGAGCAGATTTCCTCCGCCGCCGCATCGCCCCTCTACAAGAAAGGAAGAGGCCTGCCTGGGAATTCGGCAATGCAGCAGACATCATGAGGATGCGCCCTGGATTGAACTACAACTTCACTGCCTTGGAGTTGAAGGGGATGGTTCAGGAGCTCTTCAAGCATGACCCCAACCACCTGGAATGGTTCAGACCTTCCCGGGGAGTGGTGCCGCTGTGCAACAGCACTGCCCGCAATTCTCTACGAGCGATGATGCCCGCGTGCGACTCCCATGGCGTCGTCCCCACTTGGATAGAGCCTCCGCCGGATACCGTGCTGACCTTCTTCGACAACTTGGTCGAGAAGCCCCGCAACGCCGAGGAGAACAAGGGCCTCACCCGGGCCACTACTGAACGGGATATAACTTACATCGCCTCCAGGATGGAGGAGGCCGCCGCAGCTGCGGCGGCGGGTGACTTTGGATACACCGTGGAAGAGGCACAGGCCGCGGACGTAGTGAGCCAAGCAGAGGAGGCGGAAATCCTCAAGCTGCTGAAGCTTGCGCCCGAGGAGTTTGCCGGGGAGCCTTCCGTGAAGTTTGTCGGGCCGAGCGAAGTTGCCGGGGGGAGCGAGGCCGCCGGGCATGGCGCTGAATCCGGCAGGCCTGCCGAGGAGGAGGAGGACGCCGAGGCTGATGAAGACTCTGGTGGATCTCTGAATCTCGATGACGACTCCTCCTCATCCTCAGAGAACTCCCCGCCTCCGGCAAGTCCCACGCAGCAACCGAAGAAGCGCCTCCGCAAGGCAGCTGAGACGGCGAGGCCGCAGGCGCCTCGACAGCAGCCAGCGCGCCGTGCGACGCGCGCCACCAGGACGAGCGAAGTCATCAAGGAAGCGCCCCGTGCTCGAGCGCCAAGCGGAGGGCGATCTTCCCGGAGCGGAACGGGTGCTCCTTCTGCCCCTCGGGCCTCGGCGACGACGGGGGCCGGGTCTTCGCAGCCCACGGCCCCGGAGACCGCCAAGCGCCCGAGGGAGCCTTCTCCTCCAGCTCCTCGGGCAGGAGCACCCCAGGCGGAGTTTGACTTCTCCACCCTCAGCTCCGACGAAGAGGAAGAGGAGTAAGTACTTGCAATTCTTTAATTTTTTCGATTTTGTCTTGTTTTTCCTTATTGATTCTGATCTTGTTTTTGTTTTGCTTTCAGGACCCTGACCCAGCGGATGGCGAAGAGGGCCAAGATCCCTGTGGTCGAGATTGAAGACGACTCGCCCGCCACGGCGACGGGAGACGTGCCAGCGGCAAACTTGCCGGATCAACCTGCTGCTCCGAGGAGCAGCCCCCAGCGCAGCCCCTAGCGTAAGTCTGATTTTTATCTTTCTGCTCGACGGGTGCGCTTGAGGTTATCATCGTGGCTGACATTTTGATGTCTTGTTTGTCTTGTGCAGAAGTGGAGCCGCAGTCGCAGGAGCGCCCGGAGGTCGCCCCCGACGAGCCACTTGTTCCACCCTCCCCGCCAAGGGTGAACTCCCCGGCAAGGGAGAATGCTCCACCAAGGACGGGCACTCCGCCAAGGGCGAGTACCCCGCCAAGGGTGAGCAGCCCGACAAGGGTGAGCAGCCCGCCAAGGGAGGGCGCAGGCGGCCCTCCGCCAGCAGGGGCTACTGCTCCGCCGCCAAGGGAGGATTCCCCGGCGAGGGACCCCGTCGTTGAAGAAGTCCGCGAAGGTAAACCTTGTAGCTTCTTCTTCTTGAACTTGTCTTTTTGGATATTTGCTTGATTCTTTCTTTTCTTTTTCTTCTGCTAGATCCTCCTGCACCGGAGCGGATGGAATCGGAGGTCACCGCTGAGGAGGAGGTGCACGGCGCCGGCGGCAACACCACTGCCACTGATGGAATGGCTGGAGCCGACGAGCCTGCCGTCGAAGAGACCGCCCCGACCACCGACGCCGCGGCTGGGGAGGAGGCCGGCGACCACACTGCTGGCCCGGAGGCCGCAGGAGCGTCGGACGCTGCACCGGCCGCCGACCCCTCCGCCTCCACGGAGCGGTCGGGTGTCTACTTGGAGGCCGCCAACGGGGTTTTTATACAAGTCCCGTGGGCGTCCTCGTCTCGAACACCCGTGGAGGGAGAGACCTTTGACGGAGAGGTCCTCGCCTCCGCTGGGTTGAAGGTTGTTGAAGCGCCCGGCGGTAGCGACGAGCCTGAAGAGGAGAAGCTCCTTCGTCGGCTCCTGGCCTTGTACCGGGCCAGGCAGGCGAAGTTGGAGTCTCGGGAGGCTCTTGCCGCCAAGGCTGGAGCTGACTTGGAGAAGCGCGCCGCGGAGCTTCACGCCGACAACCAGGCAGCCCTCCGCAACCTGGCTGAGGAGCGCGAAGAGCTTGCCGGGGCGCAGCAAGCCTTCCTCCTTGAAAAAGCTGAGGCCGAGGAGCAGCAACGACTGGCCGGCGAGGAGCTGTCCCGGCGAGAAGGAGTACTCAACCAGCGGAAGGTCGACCTCGACGCCCACGAGGACGACCTCGCCGCCCGGGAGCAGGCCATTGGCGGGGCTCTGAAGGAGGCGAGGAGCGCTGCAGCCGCCGCAGAGACCGCCAAGAAAGATCTGGAAGCCAAAGTGGAGCAGCTGGAGTTGTACCTGAAGGCGAGCGAGGACAGAGTCACTGCGCTCAATGTGGAGCGGGAGAAAGATGCCCACACCAACTCTGAGCTGCAGGTACCTCTCTCCAAGAAAGGCGACGAGCTCACTGCCGCCAAGGATTCCATTGCTGACTTAGAGTTGAAGGTCTCCACTCTTACTGATTTGCTCGACGCCGCCCGGGACCGCGAGACGAAGCTGAAGGGCGAACTCCGCAAGGAACAGGGCTTGGTGGAGAGCGCCGCCGTCTCAGCGAACAACTTCCGCCGGGCAGTGGAGCAGTGGACTGATGATCTGGTCACCTCTGCTGCCAATATTGACAAGGAGATGATGGCGCTGAGGGCGGAGCATCTCGTGTACTCTCCGGACGAGAATCTCCCCCACAGCGCCAAGTTGAGTCTGTTCTTCAGGGGAATCGCGCCGGCGCTTGCACGGCTGCGGGAGAAGATCCCCATGCAGTTGGCCGACGAGGCGCGTCGGCTCTGCATGGGCACCCTGGAGCGGGTCTTGTCGAAAATCGTCTACCGCAACCCCGACATCAACCTCGTCAACGTCCTCGGCTCCTTGCCGCCTGAAGCTGACCAGGAGGCGTTGAAGGCGCAGGTTGCCCACATCGTTGCCAAGGTGGGCAAGATCACGAGGCGTGAAGGCGACCACGTGGACTAGATCCCTTTGCTTCTTCTTCCTTTGCCGCTGCCAGTTAAGTCATAGGCAGTAGTTGATTAGAACAGCGGCAAGCTATCTTTGTAATATATAATCTTATTTTGAACAATCAATGCAGTGTTATCTCCCTTGCTTTTGGTCCTCCACTTTGTATGCTTTTTACCCTACGCTTTTAGGGGACTTTCCGGCAAGGGGCCCTTGCCGCGAGCGCTGAGTGCTGGACTCTTAGCAGCCTGCTGGCAAAAGACCTTGTCGGCAAGTAACCTTGCCGCAGCAAGTCGCAGCACACTTAGACTGCTGAGCGAACTCGAAAACGAAGTAAGGGCGCGACACTTTTCGCAGCTCACTTAAGCCGTTGAGCGTGCTCGAAACATAGTAAGGGCGCGGCTAGCCACGGGTAGGTTCCTCCGCGCACAGGTTTTCCATACAAAGTGTGGTTGTTCAAGGAAGATAACTAAATTTTTTAAAAAATTGAATGCTCAAACTTTGGCCACTTAGCTTTCATAGGTTGTTTGTTCCCCGACAAGGCTTCTCTTTCTTGAACAACACTTGGTTCATACCTCCACCTC
>LR738712.1:210541213-210592145 GCA_902687465.1 Secale cereale
CCCCCCCCCCCCCGGCAAACTTGTGCGCGAGGAACATTCCTTCTGCTTAAGAGGGAAAGAAAAAGAGGAGGAAAAACAAGTATAGGTTCTCATGTCTTGCTAATGCTTACCGGGGATGTGTGTTGCACGAGGTGCCAAACGATGCATGCAAATAACAAAGAAAAGCATGGAAATGGAAAATAGTGCGGAGCACAAAAACTTTACTGATGAACGGGATCTGCGCCCGGCTTTGTACAAAGGTTTACATGCAACAGCGGCAAGTCTTGTACAAAAGGTGGTTGCCGGAGCGGATCACGGCAACCGCGCCTCATGGGTGAAACTTGCGAAGATGCTCTATGTTTCAGGAGTTGCTCACCGGTAAGCCTTCTTCGGTCTCAAGGCGGACAGCTCCGGGCCTTGAGACTTGTCTCACCCGATAAGGGCCTTCCCACTTCGGCGTCAACTTGTTGGAATTCTTGGCGGACTGAACACGCCGAAGAACAAGGTCGCCTTCCTCGAGACTCCTGGCCTTGACCCTGCTGCTATGATAGCGACGCAAGGCTTGCTGGTATCGAGTAGCTCGTACAACAGCCTGGAGACGTTCCTCCTCGAGGAGCAATGCGTCATCTTGTCGCAGTTGCTCTTGCTCGAGCTCATCATAAGCGAGCACTCGAGGAGAACCATATATGAGTTCCGTGGGGAGAACTGCCTCTGCTCCATAGACAAGAGCAAAGTGTGTCTGTCCGGTGGCTCGATTTGGAGTCGTCCTGATTGACAAAAGAGCCGCCGGCAACTCCTCTATCCAGTTTCTTCCGCACTTGTGCAGCCTGTCGAAGGTTCTTGTCTTGAGCCCGCGCAGCACTTCAGCATTGGCCCTCTCCGCTTGACCATTGCTCCTCGGGTGAGCAACAGAAGCGAAGCAGACCTTGGCGCCAAGGTCTTGGACGTACTGCATGAAGGTGCGACTTGTAAACTGTGTGCCGTTGTCGGTGATGATCCTGTTAGGGATTCCGAAACGGCAAACAATCGCTCTGAAGAACCTGACTGCTGACTGTGCTGTCACCTTTCTCACTGGTTCCACTTCTGGCCACTTTGTGAATTTGTCGATTGCTACGTACAAGTACTCAAAGCCCCCGACTGCACGGGGAAAGGGGCCGAGGATATCGAGCCCCCAGACCGAGAAGGGCCAGGACAAAGGGATCGTCTGGAGAGCTTGAGCTGGCTGGTGAATTTGCTTGGCATGGAACTGGCACGCTTCACACTTGGTTACTTGTGCAGTTGCATCCTGGAGGGCTTCTGGCCAAAAGAACCCTTGCCGAAACGCCTTCCCGGCAAGTGCCCTTGCGCCAATGTGGTGGCCACATATGCCTCCATGTATCTCTGCCAATAGCTTATGTCCATCTTCTCTGGAAATGCACTTCAACCTGACACCATTGAGTCTTCTTCTGTACAGTTCATTGCCAATGAACTGGTACATACTTGACTGCCTGGTTATTTTCTCTATCTCTTCTGGCTCGTCGGGAAGTTCTCCAGTTTGTAGAAAGCGGACGATCTGCTGTGCCCATGCTGGAGCTTGAGGCTCAACAACAAGGACTAAAGGCTCGAGGGCCGCTGCGGGAACCTCAGCTTCTACATCAAGAACCTGCGGCTCTGCCGGAGCTGATGGTCCCCCGGCAAGCCTGCCGGGGCAAGGCTTGTCGGGAACGCCTGCTTCAACTGTACAGACCCTTGGATCTGCAGGAGCAAACTGTTCCTCAGCATCTTGGTTGTTGTTCTTGGGGACCTTGGCGGCGGCTTCGGGAAGATCCGCCGGCAAGTAGTCACCGGAGACCAACTTTCTCTTCTTGTTCTGCCCAACTAATGGTGTAACGGATGGCTGAGTTAACTTGAGCAAGAAGGTCCCTGGTTCCACAGGTAACTTCATTGCAGCACACTTTGAGAGGCCATCTGCAATATCATTCTGAGCTCTTGGGACGTGCTCCATTTGCAGACCTTCAAAGTGCTCTTCAAGCTTCCTCACTTCATCAACATAAGCTTCCATCAAAGGGCTCTGGTAACTCTTATTCACTTGTCGGACCACCAACTGTGAATCTCCCCGCACAATCAACTTCTCGATCCCAAGCTCGGCTGCAATTCTGAGGCCGGCAAGCAAACCTTCATACTCAGCAGTATTGTTTGTCGCTTGTTCCTTGGGAAAGTGCATCTGGATAACATACTTGAGGTGCTCTCCGGTGGGCGCTATGAGTACCACGCCGGCACCGGCGCCTTGCAGCGAGAAAGCACCATCAAAGTACATCATACATTCGTTGCTCGCTTCTTGGACGGGGATGCTTATCTCTGGAACTTCTTCATCTCGCGTTGGGGTCCATTCCGCTATGAATTCTGCCAAAGCTCTGCTCTGTATGGTTGAAGTACTCTCAAACTTGAGACCAAAGCTTGACAGCTCCAGTGCCCACTCGAGGATCCTACCTGTTGCCTCTGGATTCAGCAATATCCTCTTCAATGGAAAGCGAGTGACCACTGTTATCTCGTGTGCTTGGAAGTAATGGCGCAGCTTTCTTGAGGCCATGAGGAGGCCGAACAGCAACTTCTGCACCCCAGAGTATCTTGATCTAGCCCCCTGCAAGAGGGAACTTACAAAATACACTGGGCGCTGCACCATCTTCTTTCGCACTTCACCTTGTTCCTGCGCAGACTTGTCCTTGTCGGGGCCAGAGCTTGTCGGGGAAGTCCCCTGCTTGTCGCTGGATTCGCTTGCCGGGGATGTGGGTTACTCATCTGCCTCCCTCTCCGCTACCAACGCAGCACTAACCACTTGATTGGTTGCCGCTAGGTACAGCAGCAACTTCTCTTGTGGCCTAGGTGCGACAAGTATTGGAGTAGAGGACAGGTATCCTTTCAAGTCTTGCAGCGCTGCCTCCGCTTCCGGAGTCCATTTCATAGGACCTGCCTTTTTCAAGATTTTGAAGAAAGGCAGGGCACGTTCTGCAGACTTTGAAATGAACCTGCTGAGGGCAGCCACACAACCAGCAAGTCTCCTTACGTCCTTGACGCGCTTCGGGGCTTCGATCTGCTCAATGGCTTTTATCTTGTCGGGATTGGCTTCAATCCCCCTCTGGGACACAAAGAACCCGAGAAGCTTGCTGGAGGGGACTCCGAAGACGCACTTCTCGGGGTTCAGCTTGAGCCGGATCTTGCGCAGATTCTCAAAGGTCTCTTCTAAGTCTTGGATCAGGGTATGTTTGCTCTTACTCTTGACCACTATATCATCCATGTAGGCTTCTACATTTCTGTGTATCTGTGGCTCAAAAGCAGTGTGTACCACCCTTGCAAACGTCGAGCCTGCATTCTTCAATCCAAAGGGCATGCGTATGAAGCAATATGTGCCACATGGAGTAATGAATGCAGTCTTTTCTTCATCTTCCTTGGCCATGAATATCTGGTGGTAACCTAAGTATGCATCAAGGAAGGAAAGCAGCTCACATCCGGCGGTGGAGTCAACAATCTGGTCAATACGCGGCAAGGGAAATGGATCCTTGGGACATGCTTTATTCACATCAGTGAAGTCTATACAAAGTCTCCACTTCCCATTTGCCTTGCGCACGACAACTGGATTGGCTAACCACGTGGGATGGATCACGCCTCTAACCAGGCCTGCTGCTTCCAACTTCTTTATTTCCTCGGCGATGAATTCTTGGCGCTCCATGGCTTGCTTCCTGACCTTCTGCTTGACGGGCCGCGCATGAGGACAAACAGCAAGCTTGTGCTCAATTACCTTCCTGGGAACGCCGGGGATGTCAGATGGTTGCCATGCAAACACATCGACATTCGCCCGCAGGAAGGCAACGAGCGCGCTTTCCTAATTGTTGTCGAGCGTAGCACTGATGGTGAAGGTACCACCAGTGCCGTCCTCCTTGGCGGACACCTTCTTGGTTGCCGGTGGAGCTGCCATTCCTTTCTTGCACTTGCCGGTGGAGCTCGATGGTGCGTCCTCGACGGCAGCGCAGCACTCCGAAGAGGTGCGTTTGCCGGAGTGGGCCCCAGAGCTCTTGCCGGACTTGGTCTTGGTCTTCCCCCCGGGAGCTTCAGCGGCAAGTGTGTTGCTCTCTGCTGCGGCTGCTGCATCCCGGTAGATCTTGTCGGCGCAGATAAGCGCGTCCTTCTTGTCGCTAGGGACAAAGATGACGCTTATCGGCCCCGGCATCTTGAGTACGTTGTATGCATAGTGGGAAGCTGCCATGAACTTGGCGAGGGCAGGACGTTCAAGTATCCCATTGTATGGTAATGGGATATCGGCAACATCAAACGTGATCCTCTCCGTCCTGAAGTTGAGCTCCCCGCCAAAGGTCACTGGCAGCGTAATCTTTCCCTTCGGCTTGCTCCTTCCCGGGTTGATCCCTTGGAACGACCCGGTTTCTTTGAGCTCGCCGTCTGGGATCTGTAGCTTCTTGATCACTGCCGAGGAGATCAAGTTCAGGCCGGCCCCGCCGTCAACCAACATCTAGCTGACCTTGAGGTTGCGGATAGTTGGTGAGACCAACATCGGCAAGCACCCGACCGTCGTGGTGCGGTCAGGGTGGTCCTCAAGGTCAAAGATGATGGGCGTGCCGGACCACTTCAGCAGCCTGCATGACTCGACGGGCGGCTCAGCTGCATTCACTTCTCGCACCCACTGCTTGAGCTGGCGGTGGGAAGTGTGCAGAGAGGCGCCTCCGTCGACACACAGAACCTCTGTGGCCTTCTGGAACTCCTGCTCGCTGTTTTCTCCTTCTTCCATATCATCATCGTCGTCTTCTTCCTCATCCTTGTCGCGGCGCCGGGGAGGTCTATCACCTTGCCGCTGCTTGGCCTTGCCGCGGCGTCCTCCCCGGCCATTGAACGGCCGCTTCTTGCTGGGTTCTCCTCCGCCTCCTTGGGCCTTCTCCTTGTCGCGACGCTCGTATTCAGCCTTCTGCTGCTCTACGAGGTACTCGACTCTTTTGCAGTTCTGAAGATCGTGGCCCTTGGTGCGGTGGATCTTACAGTACTGCTTGTCGGAGCCGTCCTGCTTGTCGGCTGCCGCTACAGGGGCGGGCTCCTTGCCGGAACCGCCAGCATGTGCCTTCTTGGCGGGAGCCTCCTTGTCGGACTGCTCGACAACCAGCACCTCCTTATTCTTCTTCTTTTTGTTGTTCCGCCGCCGATTCTTCCTTGCCGGGGCGGCATCCTCGCTGTCGCTTCCTCCTGCGCCAGTATCCTCTCCGGGGAGTCTCCTCCCCTCTTCGGCGCGCGTGCACTTGTCAGCCAGAGCGTAGAGCTCGCTGACATCCCGAATCTTGGTCATGGCCATCTCTTCTCTCATGCGGCGGTTACGCACGTTCTGGTGGAACGCGCTGATAACCACGGCAGGGTGGACGTCGGGGATGTTGTGTCGCACGCGGCTGAACCTCTGGATGTACTTGCGCAGGGATTCTCCCTCCTTCTGGGCTAAGATGTGGAGATCGCTCTCCTGGCCGTGGGGTTTGTGGCCGCCCGTGAAGGCGCCAACAAACTGGTCGCACAGATCTGCCCACGAAGAAATGGAGTTCTCCGGCAAGTGCATAAGCCAAGACCGGATGTTTGGCTTAAGCACTAGCGGGAAGTAGTTGGCTAGTATCTTCTCGTCGCGTCCCCCGGCAGCCTGCACCGCGATGGTGTAGATGCTGAGGAACTCCGAGGGGTGTGTCTTGCCATCGTACTTATCGGGTACGTCGGGCTTGAAATTCTTCATGCTGGGCCACTGGACTTGCCGCAGCTCACGGGTGAACGCAGGGCAGCCTGCCGTGTACGGCAAGTCGCCTGGTTCACCGGGCGCGTGCGCGTCGACAGCGGTCCCAGCGCGCTGATCTGACTGTCTTCGGGCTTCTCATCGACGCTCGATACGAGTCCGAGCGTCCTCTTGCCGCCTGTCATCTAGGACTTGGCGCTGATCGCGGCGAGCCCGCGGATCCGACGACGCCGTGGAGTCGTCGTCGATGTTGATCCCGCGGGGTGGCGATTTCTGCTTCCACGGCGAGGAGTGCACGGTAGTTGCACCCCCGGCGGTCTTGTCGCCATCGGCCTTCGCTTGATCGACTTGCCGCGGCCGTGAGGTTGCCGGCTGCTGTGGCGCGTCGTTGTTGGCGAAGGCGATGAGGCTCTGAATCGTCGCCCTCCAGTCTTCGGCCTTGTCTGCGGCTGGAGGGAAATCGAGGAGCAGTTGTGCTCTTGCTAGAGCTTCTGCTGGAGAAGAGGGGAACGGCGGCAAGCGGTGCGAGGAGCGGGACACGCTCGGACTTCTAACCGCGTTAGAAGGAGCACGTTCCCACCCCGGCGACCGTGCCTTGCTTGTGCCAGCACGCTGGCCTTGAGCATCCCGCGATCCTCCGGCTTGGCTACGCCCCAGCAAGCGTATGGTACCTCCAGTACCACGCCGCTGCGGGTCTTGTACCTCCCGAGAGAGACGTGGCGCGTCCACGGACACCGAGGCTTTGGAATTCGCCCGGTCGTCCGTCTTGTCCTTGGACTTGGTGGCGCCGTGAGTTTCCTCGCCGGCGACCACCCTTCCGTCGGCGTCTCCTCCACCAACCGTTGGTTCTGGTGGCGGTGGAATCGGCGTAGACGGGCCTCTGACCTCCGAAGCCTTCTTCTTCGGAGGCATGCTGATGTAGCTGATGAAGTTGGAGAGGTTGATGAAGAATGCGCCCGCGTGAGCGCCGGATCAGGTTCGCACAACCTCGACGCCCCCTACCTGGCGCGCCAAAGATGTCGGGGGAAACTGTCCTCCCACGAGCACCTATGGGACCGGAGCCCCTTCTACGTTGCGGTAAGGGAGCGGAGGGAGCACGGAGAGCAGATCGAGGAGCGCACGTGGGCAGT
Source organism: Secale cereale (assembly GCA_902687465.1). Lineage (NCBI taxonomy): Eukaryota > Viridiplantae > Streptophyta > Magnoliopsida > Poales > Poaceae > Secale > Secale cereale. The sequence continues at coordinate 210,548,069 of LR738712.1, forward strand.
TTTACCCAGGTTCAGGCCGCGCGGACGCGTAAAACCCTACTCGTGCCTTAGGTTGTATTGAGTTCTTGAGTTCGGGAGCTTGAAGAGCTACAATACTAGCTACACCGAGTGAGAGAGCTGTCTAGGTTTCCAACCGAACTCTTCTTCGTTGTGCATGGGCCTCCTTTTATAGCTCAAGGGGTCACCGACAGGTGTCAACGTAGAGGAGGGTAAAAGTGTAATTTTGGTGGTTGAAAGTGCAACTAATCCGCGGGTGGTTTTGGCAATTAATAACAACATATATATCATTGAACTAATAGTTACTTGAGAATCATTTCAGAGAAGTTCAGTGATATGGGTATGGCAAGGACTGAAGAAGTGGACCCCTCAAAATGCTAAGGCAAGCATTGGCAAAAGCTCAAGACTCCATTTTTGGTTTAGTGATCCAAGATCACATTGAGTCCATAGGAAAAGCCAATAATATTAAAAGGGGATGAGGTTATGTTGATGATCTGGTTGCTCAAGTGCTTAGTGATACATCTCCTAAACTATCAGCAACTTTCACTGCCATATACATTCATAAGTAATCTCGGTCCCACCGATAATCCAAACTCAGTCACACCGAGATGAACCACCTCAGCCATAAGCCAAACCCTAGTAATTTCGGATATTCCGATTCTGAACTCGGTTTCACCGAAACATGAGTTGCCAAGCTTCTGTAACCTTCTGTCATCAAATCGGTGTCACCGAGATGATGAAGTCGGTCCCACCGAAACTGGCATGCTCTTGTCTTTGCACGAATCGGACTAACCGAGATGGTATTTTCGGTCCCACCGAAAACCCCAACGTTCACATTATTTGAACTTTCGGTCTCACCGAGTTGTCCACTTCGGTCCCACCGAGATTGCTCAAATATGTGTGTAATGGTTGGATTTTGTGTGGAGGCTATTTATACCCCTCCACCCCCTCTTCATTCGTGGAGAGAGCCATCAGAAAGAACTACCACTCCTACCTTTCATTTCTGAGAAGAGAACTACCTACCCTTGTGTTGAGATCAAGTTGCTCCACTCCCACCATATGAAGCTTGATCTCTAACCTTCCCAAGTTGCTTTCCTCTCAATCCTTTCTTCCACCACAGCCAAATCAGTGAGGAGAGTTGAGTGTTGGGGAGATTATCATTTGAAGCACAAGAGCAAGGAGTTCATCATCATCTACAACATCTATTACCTTTTGGAGGGTGGTGCCTCCTAGATTGGTTAGGTGTCGCTTGGGAGCCTCCGTCATCGAGATGTGGAGTTGAACCAAGAAGTTTGTAAGGGCAAGGAGATCGCCTACTTCGTGAAGATATACCCCGAGTAAGGCTAGCCCTCCGTGGGCGTAGGCCATGATGGAATAGACAAGGTTGCTTCTTCCTGGACCCTTCGTGGGTGGAGCCCTCCGTGGACTCGCGCAGCCGTTACCCTCCGTGGGTTGAAGTCTCCATCAACGTGGATGTACGATAGCACCACCTATCGGAACCACGGGAAAAATCACCGCGTCTCCAAAATTGCGTTTGCTCTTCTCCACCTCTCTTTACTACATGTGCAATTTACTTTCCGCTGCCTATACTCTAGAATTGCATGTGTAGGGTGATGCTTGACTTGATCATAATTGTGAATCTGCCAAAAACTGTTCTTTGTCAAAAGGCAGAATTTTTATATTTACAAGTAGTCTAATCACCCCCCCTCTAGAAATACTTTCGATCCTACAAGTGGTATCAGAGCTTTGGTCTCCATTGTTTTGGTTTCCATTGCATTGGACTCCATAAGCTTGGTTTCACAACCTAGGAGAGTATGGTGTCTAGTGAGGGTAATTTTCGTAGAGGTCCTTACTTTGATGGTACAAATTTTGCTAGTTGGAAGCATAAAATGAAAATGCATATTCTTGGTCATAACCCAGCCGCATGGGGCATTATCTGTGTTGGTATGCAAGGTGAATTCTTCGAGGAAGGAAAAGTTCCGGATCGCGAAGCTACACTGGAAGAATTGCGGATGTTGCAAAACAATGCTCAAGCTTGTGACATTCTCTTCAATGCTTTGTGTCCCGAGGAGTTCAACAAAATCAGCCGTCTTGAAAATGCAAAAGAGATTTGGGATACTTTGGTTGAAATGCACGAAGGTACCGAGTCTGTGAAGGAATCAAAGCTAGATATTATTCAAGGTCAACTTGACAAGTTCAAGATGAAGGATGGTGAAGGAGTCGCTGAAATGTACTCTAGGCTTGCTCTCATCACAAATGAGATTGTCGGCTTAGGAAGCGAAGAAATGACCGACCGATTCATCATCAAGAAGATTCTTAGAGCTTTGGATGGAAAGTATGACACCGTCTGCACTTTGATCCAAATGATGCCAAACTACAAGACTCTCAAGCCAACCGAAGTCATTGGAAGAATTGTTGCTCATGAGATGACACTTAAGGATAAGGAAGAGCTTCACAACAAGTCGAGTGGTGCTTACAAAGCTACAAGTGATGCTCCCACAACCTCAAGTGACAAGTTAGTTTCCAATGAAGAGATAAGCCTAATGGTTAAGAACTTCAACAAATTCTACAAGTATAGAGGCAAAGAGAGAAGCTCAAAGTCTAGATCATATGATGAAAAGAGATCTTCTAGTCGTGATCGAAACTGCTACAATTGTGGAAGACCCGGACACTACTCAAATGAGTGTACGGCTCCCCACAAGAGAAGAGAAGAATCTCCAAGAAGAAGAAGTTCAAGAGATGAGTCACCTCGGAAAGAGAGAAGGAGTAGAGATGATCGTTATGAACGAAGACCCCCTCGGAGAAGCAAGGATTCGGAGAGGAAAGACAAGTCATCAAGGAGCTACACAAGAAGAAGACATCAAGCTCATGTAGGTGAATGGGTCTCCGGCTCCGACTCCGACAATCAATCCGATGGAAGCTATCACTCCGACTCCGACTACAGTCAAGATGAAGGTGTTGCCGGTCTTGCTCTCGTATCCTCCAACTCCAACTCCTACGACTTATTTGATTCACCAAATGAGGGAATTGGAAGATGCTTCATGGCTAAAGGCCCCAAGGTATCACACCCTGAATTCATTGACTTCAATAGTGATGAGGATGACTTGCTTGGTGAAGATGAGCTCTTGCATGATAAATCTAGTGAGCCTAGTAACGATGAAAATGCTGGTAGTCTTTATAGTCGAGAAGAGTCGAATGACAATGCTATGAAGGAGATTGAGCGTCTAACTAAAGAACTAAACACTCTTAAGTTAGCTCATGAAACAACTCAAGAAGATCATAGAGAGCTCCTAAGATCTCATGAGAAGCTACGCTTCGAGAAGCTCACTCTAGAGCAAGAACATGAGTTTCTAAAAGCGATCAATGACGATCTTCGAAAGAAGAGTTCTTCATATCTTGCCAAACGACTTCTCTTGTCTAATTTCTTGCCACCCATTAAGACTAAGCATGACAAGCATAAGAAAAATTCTTCCTCTAGCAGTAACAATAACCATGTTAAATCCAATGTTGTTGCTTCTAGTAGTTCTCTTGATTCCACTAACAATGCTTCAAGCCAAGTTACACTTGAGCAAGAGAATAGCTTATTGAAAGGGATCATAGAGAAAGGTGTCTACAAGAGCCTTGCCGGAAGCAAGAACTTTGAGGAAATTATTCGCAAGCAAGGAAGGCACCGGAAGAATCAAGGGATTGGTTTTGAGCGAAAGTTCAATGCCGAAGGTGTTGAGTGGGAAGAAGGTCAATATCCTACTCCACAGTTTGTTTCTCAAAAGGAGAAGTATGATCCTACTTCTTCCAATGTGGAACAAGCTCAAGATGACCTTCCACCACAAGACCACAAGCTAAAAGCCAAGGACAAGCTTCAAGAGGAGATTGATGCATTCATTGAAGCACCTCAAGCCATGGTCAAGTGGGTTCCCAAGGAAACGTCAAGTTCTACTTCGTCAAGCTCAACTACAACCCCAAGGATTCCCATCAAGATGATGTGGATCCCGAAGAAGAAGAACTAGAAAGTTCTTGAGGGTGACTCCGCCAACATACTTCACTCACATTCATTTTGGCAGAGAACTTGTGCAATCAACTTCCATATCGTGCACTAGTTCATGGAGTCACAAACCCTCTTGTTGGTAAGTCAAGGGACAAGGTAATCATTGCTTTCTTGAACATCATCTATTGTGAACTTCAATCTATGTCCATGGATATCCTTGTTGTTCCTTGTGGGACTAACCCATGTAGGTATTGAAAGTGCCCGAATCCAAAGGATAGCTCCCAACTCTTGATGATCTCCATCAACATTGAGCTTCCACATCTTCAACATCTACATGAAGTCTTCTACGACAACCCAAGGTTAGTTTGACCCTTTAAAAGGGGTTCTCACATCTAGGGGGAGCTTTGCTCTAAAAATTGAGCTAAAGCATCTTCAAATGATGTGAACACATCAATGCTTTATGTAAAAGTGGTAACCCCACTTGGGCTTAAACGATGAGTATGACCTATGATCAAATGTTCTCATTTGGCTCCTAAGTCAAAATACTCATATAAAGATGACCTAGTCATCGACAAATTGTGTGTTAGTTGCTAAAGTTTTGGTTGTGCATGCTTGACACATATTTCATTTGCTATTTTTTTGTGTGAGCATGTTGAATGCATGATTTTATCCATTCGAGGACATCCATTTGTTTTTTTGGTTGTTTTGATTTTTCTGACCAAATGGATGGACAAGAATGCCTAAGTACCTCCCCTAGCTATCTATGCTTTCTTGTCTCAAATTCTATTCATGCTTAAATCACAAACTTTGAACAAGTCATTTTCGGACCCTCCGGGTGAGGATCACTCGGAGCCACCGATCCGTCTAGGGCTAATCTCCAAAACCTTCTAATTGATTTCGGTCAGACCAACTCACTCAAACTCGGTCAAACCGAAAGCATTTAGACTGATCTAGGTTTTCATCTCGGTGAAACCGAGTTGTGATTTTCGGCGTGACCGAAGTGCATAACTGCCTAGCAGTTATCCATCTCGGTGCCACCGAGTTTTACAACTCGGTCCCACCGACAGCAAAGGGGTATATATATACCAAGGGCCGCGCGCGTTGATTCCTCCTTCAAACGTTTTCGCCCCACATCCCCTGCTGCCGTCGCCTTGATCTCCGGATCGTCGCCGTCGTCGCCTGTGCGCCCTCGCCGCAGGTCTCCGTCGCCGTCAACGGCCATCTCCTCCGCGCCGTTGCCGCCGTAGAGAAACTCCACCAAGTTAGGGTGAGTTTTGATCCCACTCGTGCTCCCATCTCCGATTCAATGCACGTTTGGATTGCCTAGTATCTTGCCACGATTGAAATCTTCATGTACACCAGATTGGTTCGTTTGAACTAGATTCGAGTAAAAAAATTAGGGTTAGGTTTCCACGGAACACATCTCGGTAAAACCGATTTTATAATTTCGGTGTGACCGATTTGGCCTCTGGCCATTGCACTGCACCCTTCGGTCCAACCGAGTTGTGCAAATCGGTGTGACCGAAATGTAGTTTTTGTGAAACCCTAGTGTTTTCGGCAGGACCGAAACCCACTTCGGTCAAACCTAAAGTGGTGTGTCAAGCTTCTGTTTAACACTTCGGATTCACCGAAACTCAAACTCGGTTTGACCGAAATGTCTTATGTGAAAACTTAAAACTAGAATTTGAACTCAATTTTTTTTGCAAAAACTTCTGCAGTTTGTGATAACTCTTCTTCTCTTCCTATACCTTATCTATTCACAGGTTGTCAGCCATGTCAGATACCAGTGACAGTCAGAACAGGTCAGAGACACCCATTGCAGACATTCCAGAGGCAGGCACTAGTCCTGATCCTAGCAGCCCATTTGATGATGGTGAGAGGAGTACACCAAGTGGCATGCCTCCTGCAGCCACCAGAGCTAGAAAGGAGAAGAATTCCGATGATGAGGATTCAGATTTCGTTGTTGAGGAAGAGGTGACCTCCAAGCCTAAAAGGAAGGTTGTTGCCAAAGAGCAACAAGGTCAGCAATCTAAGAAGGGCACCAGCAAAGTCAAGCAGTCAACTGTTGCTAAGAAGCTAAATTTGGGAGAGGCAGCTCCAAGCAAAGTGAAGAAGACCACCAAGAGAAAGAGGATAGTGCATGTGTCAGATTCTCATGCAGATGCACCAGTCGAGGATGAGGATGAGGAAGCACCCCAGCCTCCACCTCAGAAGCAGAAGCTCATGGGTGATGCCATTAGGGCTGGAGCCACATCAAAGCCCAAGAGATCTGCTCCAGCTAAGGCAGCTCCAGCAAAGCCTGCTGCCAAGCCCAAGAGGACAATCAGAAATATTCCAGCGTCTGAAAAGAACAAGGATGATGTGCCACCAGCTGAGTCTGACGAGGAAGGACAAGTTTTGCTGAAACTCCGTCCAAAACTGCCACTTCACAATGATGCTCATCCTCAAGCTGAGGACATGAAGGCAAGGAAAGATAGAGGTCTCAGGCTATGGAGACAAGCTGACCCATATGCCGTGAGGAGAAGAACTGCTGTAGATCCCAGATTTCACACCAGAGAGCAGCAGGACTTCTATGAGACCGTGCTGATGGACAAGAAGCCAATAGTCGCAGACACCAGATATGTTGACTGGGAGTACATTGACAGCGAAGAGCACAGAGATTTCTTTTCACATGTGCATGAAAGCTTCACTGCATGTGGAGTTGCAGAGTTTGTAGGTCAAAAATTGACCAGTTGGAACGATGAGATGATTATGCAATTCTATGCCACAGCTCACTTCTATCCTGATGGAAAGATCGCGTGGATGACTGAAGGTCAAAGATTCTCTTCTTATGTTGAAGAATGGGCAGAAATTCTGAATGCTCCAGTGCAACGAGAAGATGATATTGATGTCTATGGGATTCCAAAGAAGAATCATGATTCCATGAAGAACATGTACAAGGAGATCCCAGCAGCGGATTTGGAAGTCTGGAAGCTCGGCTCAGTCTACCATCTCCAGGCAGGCTTACCTACCACTAATACTATTTTGAGGCATACCTTGATGCCCAAGTCTGGAGATCATCGCATGATCAGAGGATATTCTATCAACATGTTGCATATACTTGATGAGAAAGCACCTTTCAAGGTGATGGACTTAATGGTGGAGACCATTAAGAGGACTGCAGCTGACCAGAAAAGGTCATGTGGATTTGCCCCGCAGATTCAGATGCTTATCAATGCCAAGTTTGGCACGGGCAAATTCTTGTTGGATAGAAAACACTTACCGCTGTAGCCAGAGCATGAAGACAATGTTGTTGTGATGGATGAGGAGGATCCGACATCTGTTGAAGGTCAAGCCAAGATCGAAGCTGCTAAGAAAGCCAAAGCTGACAAAGAAGCAGCAGCAGCAGCAGCTAAACCAAAGAGTTTCAGAGAGCAGATACTAGAAGCTACTCAACAGATTGAACAACGCCTGGCCAGCATTGAACAGTCTCAGGAGAGCTTAGAGAGGATTGTTGACGAGAAGATCCACGCTCTGGATGTGAAGCTGACTGAAATTCAAGTGACCGTCAACAAGCTTGAGGCAGACTTTGAGGAAGCAAAGCAGGACAAGGCAGAGCTTATGCAGGATGACTTAGTCCAGGACTCTCATCGACAGACTGCTCCGGTTCCCAAAGGATCCCGATCAGCTGCTATTCCAGTGACTGACACCAGGACCACAGTTCCAGCAGTTACTCAAGCTACAGCTCCAGTGTCTACTCCTCCAGCACAGACATCAGCTGAAGTCTTCGCCGATGCCGTCATATCTACTCCGACATCAACCCAGACGGGAGCCGCCAGCAGAGCCCACAGTGACGTTTAGCTCTATGCTTTTTCGAACTTTTTGGTAACTTGTTGCCAAAGGGGGAGAAATTGTATAGATCATAGGGCTTCGAGAGAGAGAGTGATGTTGTCTTTGCGCTTTTGCTCTTTCGTTCTTTTGCGGCTTCTTTGAGATACTTTTGGTTTTCGAGACATTCAGTGTGCTTGATACTCCATTTGATGCTACCTTAATGAGTGCTTGGTCATACTACGCTTTAATGTGTGTTTAATGCTTATCATATGTCATTCCTATCTTGTATGACTATTTACTCATGTCTTGGTGATTGGGTGCATGTTGTTCATTCTTATCATTTTGTGCGCTCCACCAAGATGTATGTGACATGGAAGAGTGACCCATGATCCTAATCGATTGTGCATTTGCATTCAAACGCAAATCTTAAATAATGCACAAATTTAGGGGGAGCTCTTGCTTATCACATACTTCTCAAAGCGACAATATTATTCATTGATTATATCCTTTGTCGAAGCTTTGATCTATATGTTGTCATCAATTACCAAAAAGGGGGAGATTGAAAGTGTAACTAATCCCCGGGTGGTTTTGGCAATTAATAACAACATATATATCATTGAACTAATAGTTACTTGAGAATCATTTCAGAGAAGTTCAGTGATATGGGTATGGCAAGGACTGAAGAAGTGGACCCCTCAAAATGCTAAGGCAAGCATTGGCAAAAGCTCAAGACTCCATTTTTGGTTTAGTGATCCAAGATCACATTGAGTCCATAGGAAAAGCCAATACTATTAAAATTGGATGAGGTTATGTTGATGATCTGGTTGCTCAAGTGCTTAGTGATACATCTCCTAAACTATCAGCAACTTTCACTGCCATATACACTCATAAGTAATCTCGGTCCCACCGATAATCCAAACTCAGTCACACCGATATGAACCACCTCAGCCATAAGCCAAACCCTAGTAATTTCGGATATTCCGATTCTGAACTCGGTTTCACCGAAACATGAGTTGCCAAGCTTCTGTAACCTTCTGTCATCAAATTGGTGTCACCGAGAAGAAGAAGTCGGTCCCACCGAAACTGGCATGCTCTTGTCTTTGCACGAATCGGACTAACCGAGATGGTATTTTCGGTCCCACCGAAAACCCCAACGTTCACATTATTTGAACTTTCGGTCTCACCGAGTTGTCCACTTCGGTCCCACCGAGATTTCTCAAATATGTGTGTAACGGTTGGATTTTGTGTGGAGGCTATTTATACCCCTCCACCCCCTCTTCATTCGTGGAGAGAGCCATCAGAAAGAACTGCCACTCCTACCTTACATTTCTGAGAAGAGAACTACCTACCCTTGTGTTGAGATCAAGTTGCTCCACTCCCACCATATGAAGCTTGATCTCTAACCTTCCCAAGTTGCTTTCCACTCAATCCTTTCTTCCACCACAGCCAAATCAGTGAGGAGAGTTGAGTGTTGGGGAGATTATCATTTGAAGCACAAGAGCAAGGAGTTCATCATCATCTACAACATCTATTACCTTTTGGAGGGTGGTGCCTCCTAGATTGGTTAGGTGTCGCTTGGGAGCCTCCGTCATCGAGATGTGGAGTTGAACCAAGAAGTTTGTAAGGGCAAGGAGATCGCCTACTTCGTGAAGATCTACCCCGAGTAAGGCTAGCCCTCTGTGGGCGTAGGCCATGATGGAATAGACAAGGTTGCTTCTTCGTGGACCCTTCGTGGGTGGAGCCCTCCGTGGACTCGCGCAGCCGTTACCCTCCGTGGGTTGAAGTCTCCATCAACGTGGATGTACGATAGCACCACCTATCGGAACCACGGGAAAAATCACCGCGTCTCCAAAATTGCATTTGCTCTTCTCCACCTCTCTTTACTACATGTGCAATTTACTTTCCGCTGCCTATACTCTAGAATTGCATGTGTAGGGTGATGCTTGACTTGATCATAATTGTGAATCTGCCAAAAACTGTTCTTTGTCAAAAGGCAGAATTTTTATATTTACAAGTAGTCTAATCACCCCCCTCTAGACATACTTTCGATCCTACAGTGGTAGTTGTAACAGTGCGTGAATAGTGCATGAACAGTGATCTTCACCTAACCTTGACAGTGGGGGACAAGGGCATTAAATGCCCGTCACCGTCGACCACAAAAAGTGTCCGTCCATGCTCCTCCATTCGCCACGGCGGTAGCCTCGTCACCGTGGCTTGCCACCGTGTGCCCCAAGCTGCACAGCCATCTGCCACGTGCCCCTGGAAGGGCTCCATGGCGAGCGTGGGCCGATGAGCTGGAGCGCGGGCACACAGCATAGGTTTCCCCGGCAAGCACCTTGCCGGGGTAGTGATCTTGCCGGGCCCGGAAGCTTGTCGCTCTCCGGGTCCTGCCGGGGCGCATGATGCGCCGAGGCATCTCTTGAGATATGTGTTCCTTGGCCTTCCTGGCAAGCTCCTCTAGCCAGGGTCTTGCGCTAAAGTGATAACCTTGAGCCTGGTGCGGCCTTCCCGGCAAGCTCCTCTTGCCGGGGCCTTGATCTTCTGTCTTGTATACTTTGTTTTTGAATGGCTTCATAGGGACCAGAAAGGTTTCTGGCAAGCACGTGGTAAGCCCTGCCACGGGAGGCTGCTACTGCCCGTGCACAAGTTGGGGTACTAAGGTACCCCTATCTTAGTACACCGACAAGGTAGCATTAGTCCCCACTTAAACCGCCGTTTTGGTTATCTTCTGTCGGCGTCCTGGGAACCAGGGTACCCAGACTTGCCTGTCAGCAGGCTGCGATGCGCTCCAACCACGGCCTGGTATGGCCCAGCTGATCGACCAGCTGTCCAAGACCCTCGCGAGGGGGCTAGGCCTCGCGAGGAGAACAACGTCAAGACCCCCTTAGGAGCGGCCTCGACAAGATGCTCCGGAGGGGCGGAGAATCCAAGGCCAAATCTTCCTCAGGAGGAGGCAGTGACGTAAGCAGTGACGCACTACGCCAGCGGGTGCCAGCGCCCGCCAGCGATGCAGTTGTCGTTTCGTTGCAAAGGAAACAGTGCAGACGCAGGTTCCCGAAGAGCGGGACAAAGGTTTGCCCTTTGGTGCAACAAGACCGAAGACCGCAAGGACGACAAGGAGGATGTCACCGTCGAGCCCACCACCGCGTCACCGCCTGATCCTTTTGCAGGCGAAGACGGCTCCAAAGAAGAAGACAATCGCGGCGATCGGTCGGTCTGGAGCCGAACCGCCCATGTCGGCGCAGGCTGCTGACGGGGTGGTCGCGGATGGGAGCCGACGCGTGACCCGCGAATGCCCGCATCGTTCCAGCAACCGAAGCCTGGCAAGCGGCTTCGTTCGTGCGCGAGACGACGAGCCGCACGCCACCAAGTCCAAGGGCGGAGCCGGGCCCACTGCAGGCGGCACGGGGCCTTCCAAGAGCGGCGTTGTACCACGGACGGGCGACGTGGCGACTTCCAAGACGCCCACGGTGGCGCCAACGGCGCGTTCCTCCCAGGTCGTGCGTGATGAGCAGTGTCGCCGCGGACCCCGGGCGCCGCCGCGAGAAGAGCCCCGCGCATTAGTCACGAGATGAAGAAGACCAACATGCTCGCCGAGGCGCTGGCGAGGATGGCATGCAGCTACGGGACCGTGATAGAGCTCCTTCTAACATGGTTGCTATCGTACGTAGCCTCGTTGCCATCGCCAACAAAGATGAACCTCGGCCGGCGGGGCCTTCGAGCCGACGCTCTGTCGAGCCACCGCGCACCAGCGGTGGAAGGACCGGAGGCGCCACAGCCATGGTGCATTCTCCTCCTCCTCGCCAGGTACCACGTGTACCGGCCCGTCGGGGCGACGCTTGCGACGACGTATCCATAGCGTCGTCCGACCCATGGACCCACCGTGATCAGCGCCAAGTTCTTCGAGAGCGTGCCCACGAGGACACTCGAAACACCATCTAGCGCCAGCGCGAGGCACGCCAGCAGTCGGACAGGCGGGCCGGGCCAGCTGCGGGCAACCTAGTACCGGGAGGAACTGGAGTCTTACCTTACGAGGTAGGCTGTCCGGCCTTTACCCGTGAGCTGCGGCGTTTCTAGTGGCCCACCCACCGCACCTTCAAGCCCGACGTCGGCGAGAAGTACAATGGCAAGACTCACCCGTCAGAGTTCCTCAGCATCTACACCATCGCGATGCAGGCTGCTATGGCGCGCGACGATAAGGTGCTTGCCAATTATTTCCCATTGGCACTTAAACCCAATGTCATGTCATGGTTGATGCACTTGTCGGCGGATTACATTTCTTCCTGGTCGGATTTGTGCCATGTGTTTGTTGGCGCTTTTACGGGAGCCCACCAGGCTCATGGCCAAGCAAGAGATTTGTATGTCATCCCCCAGAAGGAAGGTGAAAGCATGCGCAAGTACATACAGAGGTTCAGCCGAGTGCAGTACAACATCCCAGACGTTCATCCTGCCGCCATCATCAGCGCGTTCCACCAGAATGTGCGCAACCGCAAGATGCATGAGGAGCTGGCGATGAATAAAGTCAAGGATGTGGCCGAACTCTACGTTGTAGCTGACAGATGCGCCCGGGCTGAAGAGGGGAGGAAGTACCCCCGGCTAAGACGCTGGTATGGAAACTAGTTCCTCGGACGAAGACGCCATCGCCTCGATGAAAAAGGGTTGACGCCACAACAAGAAACGCAAGGGCAAGTCTGTGCTTGCCGTCGAGGGATCCGACGACGCCGGCGTCGCCAAAAAGACCAAGCCAGACAACCCCGGCAAAGGCATCGTTGACTGTGTCGCCTGCCGGGCCTTGGTGGCCACCAACAAGCCAGGAAGCTCCGACAAGCAGTATTGCAAGATCCACCGCACCAAAGGGCATGACCTCCAGAACTGCCGACAAGTCGAGCAGCTCACAGAGAAGCAAAAGGCCGAGTACGAAAGGCGAGACAAGGAGAAAGGCCAAGATGGTGCTAAAGGATCCGGCAAGAAACATGGCGGCCAGCCTAGCCGCCGCGGCAAAGATAACCAACAAGAACTACCTGCCCGGGGCCGTGACAAGAAGCGAGAAGATGATGATTGTGATGAGGACGACGAGTCCGGCGAGCAAGAGTTCTAGAAGGCCACGGAGGCCATGTGCTTCGATGGCGGTGCCTCCCTGCACACCTCCCACCGCCAACTTAAATAGTGGGTGCGTGAGATCACAGCAGCGGAGTCGTCGTTCGACGCGCAGAAGCCGCTGAGGTGGTCCAGCACTCCTATCATCTTTGACGTCGAGGATGACCCTGACCGCACGACCGCAGTCGGGTGTTTTCCATTGTTGGTCTCACCAACAATACTCAACCTCAAGGTGACGAAGATGCTGGTTGATGGCGGGGCCAACCTAAACTTAATCTCGCTCGTCATGATCAAAAGTCTAGAAATCCCTGATGGAGACCTCGAGGAGACGGGCACGTTTCAAGGGGTCAACCTAGGAAGAAGTCAGCCCAAGGGTAAAGTCACGCTGCCCGTGACATTCGGGGGCGAGCTAAACTACAGGTCGGAGAGGATTGTTTTTTATGTTGCCAAGATCCACTTGCCTTACAACGGGATCCTCGGCCGCCCAGTGTTGGCCTAATTCATGGCGGCGTCGCATTACGCCTACAACACGCTGAAGATGCCTGGGCCGATGTCCATCATCGCCGTCCCCTCCGACAAGAAGGATGCGCTGATCTGCGCTGATCAGCTTTACCGGGAGGCAGTTGCAGCAACTGCCGCCAAGGCGCTTGCTCCTGCCACTAAAGCCCCGGAAGGAAAGAAGACCGTTAAGGCCTCTCGCGCTTACTCCGGCAAGCGCTCCTCTTCAGAGTGTAGTGCTCCCGTCGAGAACACGCCAGAGAGCTCCACCGGCAAGAGCAAGAAATCCATAGCTACTCCACCAGAAACCAAGCGGGTTTCTGTCAAGGAGGATGTCACGGGAGGGGCTTTCACCACAAGCTCCGCCCCTGACAACAAATAGGAAGATCCACTCGTCACCTTCCTGCGGGCGAATGTCGACGTGTTTGAATGGCAAGCGTCTGGCATTCCTAGGGAGGTGATTGAGCACCATCTTGCTGTCTGCCCTCATGCGCGACCCGTCAAGCAGAAGGTCGGGAAGCAATCTCTAGAGCGGCAAGAGTTCATCAGTGAGGAGACCAGGAAGTTACAGGCAGCAGGCTTAGTGAGAGGAGTGCTCCATCCAACGTGGTTGGCCAATCTAGTAGTAGTGCGTAAGGCAAATGGGAAGTGCGGGATGTGTATAGATTACACAGACATCAATAAGGCTTGTCCAAAAGACCCTTTCACATTGCCACACATTGACCAGATTGTTGAATTTATGGCTGGATGTGACTTGTTATCATTCCTCGATGCTTACTCAGGCTACCATCAGATCTTCATGACGAGAGAAGATGAAGAGAAGACAACATTCCTCACCCCATGTGGTACGTATTGTTTTATACGGATGACTTTCGGGTTGAAGAGTGCTGGCTCAACATTTGCAAGGGCAATCCAGATTGGTTTTGAGCCTCAGCTACATAAAAATATGGAAGCTTATATGGGTGTTATAGTGGTCAAAACGAAGGACAATGCAACGCTCGTAAAAGATTTGGAAGAGACGTTCACGAATCTGCGCAAGATCAACCTTAAACTGAACCCTGAGAAGTGTGTCTTCGGCGTCCCGTCCGGCAAGTTTCTTGGTTTCTTTGTGTCACAGCATGGAATTGAGGCAAATCCATACAAGATCAAGGCCATCGAGCAGATTGAAGCACCCAGGCGGATCAAGGATGTGCGTCGGCTTGCTGGCTGCGTTGCCGCCATGGGCAGATTCATCTCTAAATCTTGCGAGTGCATCCTCCCCTTTTACAAGATTTTGAAAAAGGCGGGACCAATGGAGTGGACCCCATAAGCCGAAGCGGCACTGCAAGAATTGAAGAAATACCTCTCCTCTACACCAATATTGGTTGTGCCTAAACCATAAGAGCCTTTGTTGTTGTACTTAGCGGCAACGAGCCAAGTGATCAATGCTGCCCTAGTGGCCCAGAGGGAGGTCAGTACGGAAGCGATAGCAACAACATAACCTGATGCCACTTGGGCCGAAGCGACGCAACCAGATGGAGTAATGCGGAAGAAGAAGATGACGTAGCACCCGGTTTATTTTGTCAGCTCCCTATTACAGGGGGCTAGGTCAAGGTACTCCGGCATGCGGAAATTGCTCTTCGGCTTTCTTATAGCCTCGAGGAAGCTGCGTCATTACTTCCAAGCACATGAAATTACCATCGTCACCCGCCTCCCGTTGCAGCGGATATTGCATAACCCAGATGAGACTGGGAGGATTGTGGAGTGGGCCCTGGAGCTGTGAAGCTTCGGTTTCAAATTTGAAAGCACTTCGACTATTCAGAGTAGAGTCTTGGAAAAGTTCATTGCAGAATGGACCTCAACACCCGACGAAGAGACCAGGAGACTACTCTCCCCGGCAAGGGTATGAGTCGTGACTGGATTATGTACTTTGACGGGACTTTCTTGCTGCAAGGCACCGGTGCTGGTGTGTTGCTCGTTGCACCCACCGGAGAGCACCTCCAGTATGTGATCCAGATGCACTTCCGAGTGGAGAGCACCTTCTTCGCCATCTCCGGCCTCCCAACGCCAACCGGCCAAGGAGGTGAACCTGAGAAGTTCGAGGGGCTAGCGGTGTAGATGATGGTGCTGCCAGCACTGCCCAGGGACGGCGTATCGACCGCCTAGTCGGACTCGTCATCCTCCCGCTCGCCGCCCTCGTCGTCGCTGCCGCTGTCCTCCCCATCGCTCTCGCTCGGGGAGGAGTTTTCATCGTCGATCGAGCTCTCCACACAGCACCCTAGCCTGTGTCCCGGGCGCCCGAAGACTTTGACGGAGAGCAGATCGCTCTACGCTAACCTGAAGCAGAGGACGTGTCCCTTCACCAAGCAGTGGACACACGCGAAGGTCTTCCACCACCGGCGAAGGAGCATCACGTGAGGTGTGGGAAACTTGGTGTTCACCCACATGGCGCTGTGGCAACACCCCTCCATGTGAAGCCTCAGCCTCGATGGTTGATCTACCTCCAGCACCCTCCCGAACGCTCCAGGAGGCGGAGGCGATTGCTCGGCGGTTCGCTGATACGTCCAAAACGTATCTATAATTTCTGCTTGCTCCATGCTTCTTTTGTCTGATATTGCTATGATATTGATGCACTTCCATACACTTTTGATCATATTTGGACTAACCTATTAACTCAGTGCACCACAGTGCCAGTTCCTGTTTTTTGCTGTTTTTCTATTTCAGGTTTCCCCCATATTAAAAGTGCTCCAAAAATTCCAGGAAAAATATAGGAAAAATCAGCGTACAGGAAGCTTCGCGAAGAACCAAAGATGGGCCAGAGGGGAGCCAGGGGAGGCCTAGGCGGACACCTGGCGCGGCCCCACCCCTGGCCGCGCCAGGGGGGCGCCTGGGGCCCCTACTCCGCCTCTGGCTGCCCCCCTTCGCCTATATATCCCTCTCGTCCCGAAACCCTCGAGGACAGAACCCTTTTTCGCGATCTCGCCTCTGTTCCACCGCCGCAGCGCTTCCAAGATCGGGAGCATCAGGAGAACTCTTCCCGGCACCCTGCCGGAGGGGAGAACCACCACCGGGAGCTTCTCCACCACCATGGACGCTTCCCGGATGTGTCGTGAGTAGTCCACCTTGGACCATGGGTCCATGATCAGTAGCTATGTGATGTTCTCCTCCCCTCTTTGCTCTTCATGGTTTAGACCTCGTGAGCTGCCCTACATGATCGAGGCACATATGTAATCTTTCTGTTGTTGCTTTGCTGAGTTTGCTAGGATCTGATGGATTATGAGACTATGTTCAGATTGTCTTTGAGTAATATATTTGATTCACCTCTTTTATATCTTTGTTCTTGAGTAATTCTTGCATGTTCTCCGTTGCTGTTTATTGCTTTGGCCAAGTAGTAGGTAGTAACTCCAAGAGGGAGCGTTATGCTTGATTGTGGGTTCATGCCCCCTGATGACTAGCTTGAGTGACAGAAACATGAGTCTAGGGGATGTGTTGTTGCCACAAGGGAGAAAACAACGGTGCTTGTACTTGGGGGTGCAAGGATTGTTTACTTTACGCAAAGTTCTTTATTGGAGTTGTCTGTTGCTTTGAGTTTACACTTTGGATGGGATTCGCAACTTAATACCAGCGAGATGTTCTGGATAGATATCTCAAGGTGGATGATTAGTAGTAGATGCAGATGGATTTCGGTCTACTTGCCTTGGCGTACCACCCATGCTTTTGAGCCTCTACCTTTCTTTGCAGCATAGTTAGCATTGGTTTGCGCACATAATCCTGTCAATTGCCCAGCTGTAATTTGTTTACCTTGCTTTCCTGTTTTATCGTCTTTTGGGAGAGAGACATCACTAGTGAACATCATGGGACCCTGGTCCATATTACCACCGCTGATCACACCTTCTATTTACTTCCTGTTTTTATTTCCTAGTTGCAGTCATAGCTATCATTATTATCTCTTGTGTTTGATCCATTGTAAACAACAAGGCCGAAGGGATTGACAACCTCTCTGTACTCGTTGGGAGCAAAGTTATCTGTATCTGTCTGCAGGTCCCGTCAACCGCTAAGTTTCTGGCGCCGTTGACACCTACTTGTCCACCCTCGGAGTCTCACGGGATTCGATCCTTGGTATCTTTGCCAAGGGAAATTTGCCGCTACGCTACATCTCAACCTTCCACTTGGGGTAACCAACGAGGGGCGAGAAGCCATCAAGCAAGTTTCTGGCGCCGTTGCTGGGGACTCCACTCCACTCTTCAAGATAGGGGAGTTGCACGCTATCTTTTATCTTTGCTTTTTAGTCTTGTTAGTTTACCTTGCAGTTTTTGCTTTAGTGTCCCTTACCAAAAATCACAAAAATAGTTATCTTGCTTGCTGCTGCTATGGGTTCCACCGAGAACACCAAGTTGTGTGACTTCACTAGTCATAACAACAGTGACTTTATCTGCACGCCTATTGCTACACCTGCCACTTCAGCAACTTCTTATGAGATTAAACCTGCTTTACTGAACCTAGTTATGAAAGATCAATTCTCCGGTGCTGGAGATGATGCTGCTTCGCACTTAAATAATTTTGTTGAGCTCTGTGATATGCAAAAGTACAAAGAAGTAGATGGTGATATTGTTAAGCTTAAGCTTTTTCCTTTCTCCTTGAGAGGAGGAGCTAAAATCTGGTTTCAATCCTTGCCTAGGAATAGTATAGATTCTTGGGACAAGTGCAAGGATGCCTTTATTGGGAAGTACTATCCCCTTGCTAAAATTATCCAATTAAGGAGTAACATAATGAATTTTAAACAACTGGATAATGAACACGTTGCCCAAGCTTGGGAACGCATGAAATCTCTTGTCAAGAACTACCCTACTCATGGTTTGACTACTTGGATGGTTATCCAAACTTTTTATGAAGGCTTGAACTTTACCTCGCGGAACATGTTAGATTCGGCCGCGGGAGGAACATTTATGTCAACTACACTTGGTGCTGCCACGAAACTTCTCGACGAGATGATGACCAATTATTCCCAATGGCACACCGAACGCGCTCCAACAGGTATGAAGGTAAACTCTGTGGAGGAGATTTCCTCCCTAAATTAAAAGGTTGACTTGATCATGTCTCTACTTTCCAAGCAATCTTCTATTGATCCTCATGATGTTCCTTTAAATTCTTTGATTGCTCAAGATCAAGTAGATGTGAACTTTATCTCTAGAAACAATTTCAATAACAATGCTTATAAGGGTAATTTTGGTAGCAACCCTAGACCGTTCCCCTCTAATTCCTATGGGAACAATAATGCTTATCCTAGCACCAAGAACTCCACTTCTGAACTAGAGATTATGCTTAAAGACTTCATCATTACCCAAAAGGCCTTCAATAAGAGTGTAGAAGAAAAACTAGACAAACTAGATAATCTCTCTGCGAAGGTAGACAATTTAGCCCATGAGGTAGAGTTGCTTAAAATTAGAACTTCTCCTCTTGAGGAGAGGAAGACCACTCCTATGAATGCTATTCAAGTGCAAATTAATGAAAACATTAGGATGATGGCTAAACTTAAAGAGAGATGGGCTAGAGAAAAGGAGGAAGAAGATAGAATTAAGAGCCTTCCTACACACCACACTGTTGCTACTATTCAAGTTGTTGAGGATATCCAAACTCTTAGCACCCAATGAACTCCTAGTCCCATTGGACCTATTAATGGTGATGCTATGACCTCAACCGTAGAAGAAGAAACTCCTATGACCATAGAAGCTACCAAACAAGTGAGCCTAAAGGACACCACTACCACTTTACTTGATAGTAGTGACCTTTATTTGGATAATTGCACCCTTTCTGAAGTTATTGGTTTTCTTCACAAGATGTCTAGAGATCCCCACACTAGCACACTTAATCTTGCCTTCACGGAGCATATCACTAATCTGTTATCAAAGCTAGGGAGGAGAAGCTTAGGATAGAAGCCTCCATACCTAGAAAGCTTGAAGATAGTTGGGATCCTATGATTAAAATTAAGTTGAATAACTTCTCTTGGTATGCTTTATGTGATGTTGGAGCTAGTACCTCCGTTATGCCCAAAAGAATGTACGATATGTTTGAATTGAAACCTTTTGATCCTTTTTCTTTTGGTGTTCGTCTTTTTGATTCTTCCGTAAAGAAACCTTTGGGGAAGATCGACGATGTTCTTATCATTGTCAATGACAATTATGTTCCCGTTGATTTTACTATTATGGATATTGAATGTGAACCTTCATGTCCAATTATTTTGGGACGTCCTTTTCTTCGCACCGTTGGTGCTATCATTGACATGAAAGAGGGGAATATAAAATTCCAATTCCCTCTCAAGAAAGGGATGGAACACTTCCCTAGAAAGAAGATTAAGTTGCCTTTTGAGTCCGTTACACGGGCTAGCTATTCTCTTACTCTTGATAAAACTTGATCTTCTTTTTTTGCATCATGCCTAGCTTAAAGGCATAAAAGAAAGCACTTTTGGGAGGCAGCCCACAACGAATTAGGTTTTATTTTGCTTTTGTTGTGTCTTGATGTTTGTTACTACAGTAGCATCATTATTGTATCTTTTCTTTTCAGCTTTGTGCCAAGTTTAGCCGCCGATTGCAAGAAAGTTCAAAAGTTGTGACATGCTGTCCAGAAAACAGATTCTGTCCTTGGACAGAAAAATTCGAATAAAATCACCAGATCATCTTTTTGAACTGAATTTTTTTGACAGCGTGCTCTATACAATTGGATTTCGACCATCTGTTCTGAGTTTTTTGATTTGAGTTGCAGAAGTGCCCCGAAAAAATTATTTACTACCTGCTGGTCTGTTTTTCACAGATTCTGTCCTGTTTTGCCTTTTCTTCGTTTTGCAAACCTTGAGCTTGCTTTTTCTTTGCAAAAACCTTTTGGCAATCTTGAGAAACAGTAGCTCTTCAAGATTATCTTTATTTCCAGTTGTGAAAAATTATTTTATTGTGGGTACTAACCTCGCTAATCAGATTATGATGAGTTATGTATGAAGGGAGTTTTCAAGTGTGCGAGGGAAGATGATAAAAGAAGATTCAGGAGGGTCAAACGCTCAAGCTTGGGGATGCCCCCGTGCACCCCCAAGAAATATTCAAGAAGAATCAAGCGTCTAAGCTTGGGGATGCCCCCATGCATCCCCTTCTCCGTCAACAATTATCAGTTCGTCTTTCCTTCCACTATATTTTTTCACTTCATGCGTTATGTGCTATGCTTGGAGCGTCTTGCTCTTAGTTTCTTCTTTTAGTTTTCTTTAGCTTTGCTTGCTGTTCATAACAAGTTAGAACCCAGCTTTCTTTGTGTGGGAGAGAAACACGCTCCACTTCAACCTAGAACACAACATAGGATTTTCATGATTATCTTTGTTGTGTGTGTTCTTTGTCTTTCCATAGCTGCTGTCATGTTTAGCTCTTAGTTTTCATGCTTTTCTTTTTAAAGAGCTTTTGTTTAGTTGGTTGCTGAACTCTCTTGAGTTTTCATGTTTATGTTGTTAAGAGAGTTTGCATGTTGCACTGAGTTGTGTGTCTTAACTTAAAGTAGGTAATTGAGGTTGCTATTTAATTTTAGTAGTAACTTGCAATAGTTTTGAGGTATTGCCATGAGTAATGTCTGAACTTTTGGTGTCAAGAGCTTTAGCCTATTAGTGATAGATGTCGTATTTTGGGCAATCCGTGTTTATTTTCGAAAACCTACAAAATAGTTGAGAACTTTAGCTACTAGATGGATCACTAATCTTTGGAGGGATCGAATATTAGAGTACACTCACGTACCATGAGTCGAGGATGCGCAAGGATAACCAAACCCCCATACACTCCTCCTCGGGGTACTTGTCTCTTTGTGAACCTCCTAATTAGATTGAGAGTTACCGATAATAAGTGCATGAGTTCTTCGGACTAATTTGAGTATTCGAAAGTTGACACTTCCACCTAGCCATATTTTTCTAGCCTCTTCGGTACCGTGCATTGCCCTTTCTCACCTCGAGAGTTGGCGCATACTTCGCCGGTGCATCCAAATCCTTTGCACTATACGCTCTGTCATCATAAGCCTCATTATATCCTTCCTCAAAACAGCCACCATACCTACCTATCAAGGAATTTCCATAGCCTTTCCGAGATACATTGCCATGCAACATCCATCTTCTCATGACTTGATCTTCATGTCATACATGCTTTTTGCTTGATCGATGAGCCGCATGCTAGTTGGGCCTTGCCCTAATCATTGCTACATGACGCGCTAGTATCATTGCATATCCTGCTACACTGGCAGAGGCATACATTTGCATACATCATGATAGTTTCATGTTCTTTATGTTGAGTACTCTTGTAAAGTGTGAAAGATCTTCTATACTTCTTGTAATTTATAGAGTGTTGCCCCTAAAGTGAGGAAAAGATCCCAAAGATGACAAATCAAAATATCCCAAAGAGGACAAATAAGAGTTAAATAGAAAGGGCCATTGAGGCCACAAAAAAATAAAAAAAAATAGAAAAAAGAGAAAAAGAAATAAAAAGAGAGAAGGGGGCACACTACTATTCCTTTTGAGAGATCCACGCTCGTACTCCATCTTATACCTTGTACTCCATAGAGGTTATCATTCATGCATATAGCTATGTGGGGACCTTCATACTATAGAACTTGGCTTGTATATTCCAATGATGAGCCTCCTCAAAAGAGCTCTAGGTCTTCTTGAGCGAGCAAGTTGGATGCACCCCCACTAGTTCCATTGGAGAGCTTACCTTAGCTCATATGTGCATCCGTTGCATGGCAATCCCTACTCCTCACATCATATCTATCATTTGGCTTTCTCTCGCCTATGATTGTCCTCATTGAGGTGAGCCTTTCACACCTTTTTTGTCTTCCCCCTTCATCATTTTTCTCTCTTTGCCATCCTAAGTGTCAACTTTCTTGCTTACGCTCATCCATTGCATGAGTGCTCAAAATATCGAAAGGAAGTGGATCATTTTGACTAGTACCTGGCTAGTGGTCTGGGGATGAGTCAAGATAAGATTCCAAAGAAGACCAAGTGTGAAACTTTAGTAGATTAAGTTATCAACAATACAAAAACTATGTTTTACTCTCTCGTATATCCCTATCCCCTTTCTTGCATGCAAACACCATTTGGAGACATTCGAGTCACGGACAGCGAGAGCTCTTGCACCTTTATGTTCTTATGTTGCTTGTTACAGTGCTAATATAGACTCTTGCTTGTTATGACTTGAATTGAATTACATGCCTTGATTGCTTTACTTAAAAAGTTCTTATATGGTTGGTAGGATGTCACCACAGAAATTATGCTTGTTATTATTTACCTACTCGAGGACGAGCAGGAATTAAGCTTGGGGATGTTGATACGTGCAAAACGTATCTATAATTTCTGCTTGCTCCATGCTTCTTTTGTGTGATATTGCTATGATATTGATGCACTTCCATACACTTTTGATCATATTTGGACTAACCTATTAACTCAGTGCACCACAGTGCCAGTTCCTGTTTTTTGATGTTTTTCTATTTCAGGTTTCCCCCATATTAAAAGTGCTCCAAAAATTCCAGGAAAAATATAGGAAAAATCAGCGTACAGGAAGCTTCGCGAAGAACCAAAGATGGGCCAGAGGGGAGCCAGGGGAGGCCCAGGCGGCCACCTGGCGCGGCCCCACCCTTGGTCGCGCTAGGGGGGCGCCTGGGGCCCCTACTCCGCCTCTGGCTGCCCCCCTTCGCCTATATATCCCTCTCGTCCCGAAACCCTCGAGGACAGAACCCTTTTTCGCGATCTCGCCTCTGTTCCGCCGCCGCAGCGCTTCCAAGATCGGGAGCATCAGGAGAACTCTTCCCGGCACCCTTCCGGAGGGGAGAACCACCACCGGGATCTTCTCCACCACCATGGACGCTTCCCGGATGAGTCGTGAGTAGTCCACCTTGGACCATGGGTCCATGATCAGTAGCTATGTGATGTTCTCCTCCCCTCTTTGCTCTTCATGGTTTAGACCTCGTGAGCTGCCCTACATGATCGAGGCACATATGTAATCTTTCTGCTGTTGCTTTGCTGAGTTTGCTAGGATCTGATGGATTATGAGACTATGTTCAGATTGTCTTTGAGTAATATATTTGATTCACCTCTTTTATATCTTTGTTCTTGAGTAATTCTTGCATGTTCTCCGTTGCTGTTTATTGCTTTGGCCAAGTAGTAGGTAGTAACTCCAAGAGGGAGCGTTCTGCTTGATTGTGGGTTCATGCCCCCTGATGACTAGCTTGAGTGAAAGAAACATGAGTCTAGGGGATGTGCTGCTGCCACAAGGGATAAAACAATGGTGCTTGTACTTGCGGGTGTAAGGATTGTTTACTTTACGCAAAGTTCTTTTAATGCAGTTGTCTGTTGCTTTGAGTTTACACTTTGCGTGGGATTCACAACTTAATACCAGTGAGATGTTCTGGATAGATATCTCAAGGTGGATGATTAGTAGTAGATGCAGATGGATTTCAGTCTACTTGCCTTGGCGTACCGCCCATGCTTTTGAGCCTCTACCTTTCTTTGCAGCATAGTTAGCATTGGTTTGCACACATGATCCTGTCAATTGCCCAGTTGTAATTTGTTTACCTCGCTTTGCTGTTTTATCGTCTTTTGGGAGAGAGACATCACTAGTAAACATCATGGGACCCCGGTCCATATTACTACCGCTGATCACACCTTCTATTTACTTCCTGTTTTTATTTCCTAGTTGCAGTCATAGCTATCATTATTATCTCTTGTGTTTGATCCTTTGTAAACAACAAGGTCGGAGGGATGGACAACCTCTCTGTACTCGTTGGGAGCAAAGTTATCTATATCTGTGTGCAGGTCCCGTCAACCGCTATGTTTCTGGCGCCGTTGACACCTACTTGTCGACCCTCGGAGTCTCACAGGATTCGATCCTTGGTATCTTTGCCAAGGGAAATATGCCGCTACGCTACATCTCAACCTTCCACTTGGGGTAACCAACGAGGGGCGAGAAGCCATCATTCGCGCAGTTGTAAGATAAAGTCCAACGCCGTGTCCTTGACATGGCCGCGTGGGGAGGCAGGAGGAGACGTTGAAGGAGATGAAGACAGAGATGATGACGACGTGGGTGTCCCCCGACCTCATCTGCCTCTGCCTCGACCCCCTCGCCGACCACGACCCCGGCCGGCGCCTCTACCTCCAGCATGCCCCTCATCTGGGGCATCCGGCTCCTCTTTGACCACTGCCGCCCTCTGACGGGAAGACGACCTGGTCGCTTCCGCGGAGGCACGACCACGACCACGCCCTCTCGCCATACCTTGGGGAGGGAAGGAATCAAACGGGAAGAAGATTAGTGGAGGGGTGAGAAGCGTCGTTCCTCTCCTCCCCTCTTTATATAAGGGACACCGCCCGGATCGCCAGTCCAAATGCTGTACGAACAAGGCAACATGACCGACCCGCTGCTCTAATCAACGGCACCCGGCCCCCCCTCAGCATTAATACCCGCGCCCTCTGCGTCCGCCGCTTGCCCTCCCCGACGCATGAGGGGTACGTGGCGAGCAGATCGGGAATCGGATGACGCGTGGTATGAATGTTTCGCGCCCCGTGATCGTGAAGCGACCCGAGTTTAGTAAATGAGTCACGCCTCCACGACTTCCTCTATTCTTTAAGAGGAGGGCGCGAACCGCCTCTTTAATATTTTTGGCACCACAAGATGACGCAAACATGCTGCGATCACCCCACGCACGACCCACCCACGTCAGCACATATCATGGGGAAACGCAACTGTCGGAGGAGTTACTGCAATAAAAGGAATCCAACCTCACTACCCGCGCACCGTTCTGGGCCTAGCCCAACAACGCGTTGCGCTTATGAATGGCCCAGGCGCGGGGGTACCTGTCGGTGTACAAAAGTAGGGGCTCTCTTTTTACCCCTTACTTGTGCATAGGCAGTTAGAGCCACGCCTGTGCCCAAACATAATAAAGTAGTGGAGGGAATCCAGAGACGCATAGTTGCCAGAACAATGCCAAGACGGCGGCACGAGAAGGCCAAGCAAGGATACAGGCTCTCCCTCGGCAAGGACTCTTGCCGGGGCGGCTTGTGCCCCCGGCAAGAGCTCTTGCCGGAGCGATTCGCCCAAACACCTCCGTCGCTGCCACCCTTGGGCCTAAGAACTCCAACATCATCCACAACATTGGAGCCAAGGCTTGGGAAGCGCCCACGTGATGGCATGCAGATCTTTATGAGGACAAAGGTCTATGACTCCCAAGATAAGAACCAGAAGGCATGATGATCGCAAGGATCCTTGCCGAGGACGCCCACGAGGCCCCGTCAAGGGTCCTTGCCAAAGACGACCCGGAGCCCCGGCAAGCCTCTTGTCGCGGGACACTCACAAAGGCCCCGGCAAGACCCTTGCCGGAAACAGAAGCAAGATTGCGGCAAGCCCTTGCCGCCACGTTGCCGCCCTAGCACGGCGGCCGACCCACTGGCCCAGGCAGGCACCCATGTGGCAATATGTGGTTCCTGGGCCAGCTAAGCAAGCACCTGCGTGGTGGCATGAAGATCTTCGTGAAGACCCTACCACCACGCTACCTCAGCTGCCTGCCTCGCTGGCCTGGGCACGCGTCGCGACCAGACACAGCGGCCACAGACAGGACGGGCTTCTTTTCCGTCCTCGATAAAGTAAATAGACACCTAAGCAGCGGATTTAATGCGTCTTGTCATGTAATAGCATGGGATAAGCCTATACACTGTACACCTTTCCACCTCCTGTGTGCCACTGTGGCTACCCCTTCTAGACTATAAAAGGAGGCCCGCGGCATACTGAAGAGGGATTTGGATCCTGGAAAGCTGAACAGGCACCGTAGCTAGCTCAAGAACTCAAGAACACCCAATTATACACCAAAGAGGGACTAGGGTATTATGCATCCTCGCGGCCCGAACCTGGGTAAACGATTGTTGTGCTGACTCTTAGACCCGCTGTTTGCACAACCTCGCGCCCGCCAACCATAGAAGGGATTCCAATGATCCCATAGGTGTCTTTTCGTCCCGACACCCTCCTTGAAGGCGCAGACTGCCTGATGTCTTGATACATTCTCCACTGTGTGATGAACAGTGGTCCACCTCTGGATGTAATCTTTCAAAGTTTCATTCGGCTTCTAGAGACAATGCTGCTATTCAGCCAGCCCGGCAGGTCATTTGCAAGTGCCTTCAAAAGTCCTGACAAACACTTAGGTAAATTCTTCCCAACTGAATATGCTACCAGGGGCCAACTAATTCAACCAAGCTCTGGCCGAACCCTCCAGCATTAGAGGGAGATGCTTCATGGCTACATCATCATTGCCACCACCAATCTACATAACCACTCGGTAATCCTCTAGCCAAGTATCCGGCTTCAACTCACTGGTGAACTCGCTTACTCCCGCCGCCAACCTGAAGTTGGGGGGATCTCAGCAACTCTGATGGCTCTGCTGAAACATTCGGGCCCAGAAACATGTACTCTATCGCCACTCAGACGATCTCTGTCCTGCCCTTTTCTGTGTGCCCGGTTTCTGTTGACCAGACCTTGCAAAAGAATCGATCTTGCATCAAAGCCAGGCTCTCTGGGATCTAATAGGATCCTTCGCTCGTCACCATTCGTGCGCCTGCCATCGTACTGCTGGGGTGCATATGATCCGCTCCCGAAAGGTGGCGTAGGCACTCGACGGCTGTAATGCCCAGGATGGGACTATACCTCCTACGTGTCGAGGCACGACTTAAAGGTATAAGCCCATTCTGGAATGATCTCAAGTTTGGTATATTTGCACGACTCATGTAAAAGAGAGATTAAATTGCAAAAGGAGATAGTTGGCTTACACTCGCCACTTCACACAATACATTACATAAGCAAAACATCATTCAAAACATCACAACCCAACTACGGGCAAAGATCCAAAAGAAAGATACCAAAAACATAAAGCCATAGGTCCGAATCGCCCCTAGTAGAAACCACTACTGATCGTCGAAACGTCACATACATACGGCCACTCACTTCATCGAGCTCCCGGTGAAGTACTTGAACCAGCTCCGGCATCAATCTCGGCTGAACCTGCATCTGGTGTTGTAGTATCTGTGAACCACGAGGACTCAGCAATCCCATAACCATGGGTATCAAGACTAGCAAAGCTTTATGGGTAGGAGGAGGTAAAGTGGTGAGGTTGCAGCAGCGGCTAAGCATAATATGGTGGCTAACTTACGAGTACAAGAATAAGATGAGAATCTACGCAAACGGTCGCAACTAGTAGTGATCGCTAAAGATCCTGAACTACATACGAATCAAACATAACCCCACCGTGTTCTCTTCTCAAAGTGAAAAGAGACAGTCACGATTACACACACGGTTATGTGTTTTTACTGCGGATCATCTGTCAAGTTTTCTACAACCGGACATTAACAAATTCCAATCTGCCACATAACCGCGGGCACGGCTTTCGAAAGATCATAACCCTGTAGGGGTGTCCCAACTTAGCCCATCACAAGCTCTCACGATTAGCTGAAGTGATAAATATAATATCATCACCCCTTATCTTAGGGAAAATCCGATCAGGCTCGGCATCCCGGTGCACAAGTCATTTCGACAATGGTAAAACATGTCCAGCAAGACCTCCCGGCGTGCCGACACCCTGATGGTAGCCGCGCGCATCTCGTCTCAGGCCACGTCCGGATGAGCGCTGCGTACAGTAACCGAAGACGCCAGATACTGGGTGGCACCGCAAGTGGCTCTAGTTTGGGACCAACACCATCAGCACTGGCCCCCCCTGCTATGTAGAATTAAGAACCCGAGGGTGCGACCCCCTATGCAAAATTAATTAATTAATTAAGTTGTTATTATGAGGCAAATTAAAACCAATGTTGGGCCTTGCTGGAGGAGTTTTATTCAAAGTCGAACTGTCAAGGGGTCCCCATCCACCCATCGTGTAAGGAACGCAAAATCATGGAACATAATGCCGGTTTATCGGCGCCTAAGGTGGCATGAGTGGAACAAAACACCGAGCAAAAGGCCAAGCCTTCCACCCATGCCCAGTATATAGGTGTGTTAATAATAATAATAATAGATATTGTGATATTCCAACAACAAGTTCCCTCCTGGAACGATCTTCATCTTCACCTGCAACTAACAACGCTATAAGAGGGGCTGAGCAAGCGGGTAACATAGCCAAACAGTGGTTTTGCTAGGAAGGTTTCAAAGGTTAGAGGTTTCATGGCAACAAGGAGAGGCTGACATATAAGATGGGTAGCGCGACATGTAACGATAGCATCGAGACAACTAAGCATGGAAATGGTAGTAAAGGTATCCAAGGGTATGATCATCTTGCCTGGGATTCCGCAAGGGAGATGAACGGGTCCATGAAGTAGACGGAGCAACATAGTCGAGCGAATCCTCACAACTCCGGAACGAAACCGAAGCTAACAAGAGAAGCAACCGGAAAGAAGCAAACAACACGGTAAACACTCATATCATAACCATGGCACACGATGCACATCCAAGTATGATGCATGTCCGGTTTAATTATGCATGGCATGGCAAAGTGCACAAACAAGTACTACAAGTTAAGTGGAGCTCAATATGCAACGAGTTGCATATTGACGAAACACCACATGTTATTTATTTAGTTGACTCTCGTTTATTTACAAGACAAGATTAAATGTTTTTAACATAGCAAGAGGTGAAGCAAGAGCAAACTACCTATCTAGGCAATTTAAATGAGGCCAGAAAATAACAACAACAATTCCAGAAAAATCCCCATGAGCATGTTTAGCAATTATTAAGCAAACAACAATTCACACATTTTAATGTTGTTAACATGATGCGGATGACATGAACAAGTTTTATGCAAGTTTTTTATTAAAAGTTGACATGAATATGATAAGGAGTATTTGTCACCGTGGTGGAAGGAAAGGGTGCCACGGCAACGATCCGAAAGTGATGCATCGGCAACATCTCGGTTCCGGTAACTCGTTGAGAGACCGGTGCAAAAGATGATGGAGAGCGTGTCAAGAGAAAGGTGGGGTGATCCCGTCACCGGGTTCCCACGGGTCGGCGACGAGGCAACCGAGGAGCATGACAAAAGGCGAAACGGGCACGGTGCACACAAGGGAAACATCTCATACAACACATGCATTCCATGGGGTCATCGTCACGGGGTTATACCTTCGAAGCGTTCGTACTCGGAGGGGTTCGAGTCGTCGAGGGACGTAGAGGATGTAGTGGTACACGGGTCGTAGAGGAAGTAGTTGTTCCGTTCGTAGTCGTACACGGGGCGACGGTAGTGGAAGTAGACGTTCCCGTTTCATAGATGTACTTGACGGTTTCGAGTGCTCCGGGCGTCGCGGTACTTGGCGCTTCAAAACGATCGTCGTGGTACATGAGGTCTCCGAACTTGTCGTTCTTGTTAAACGAAGGGGTACTTGGTGTTTCCGGCGACGGTAGTCGTACACGTTTCGTAGCCGTTCGGGTCGTCGTGGTACTTGTCGGGGCCGTCGTGGTACTTGCCGGGTCGTCGTGGTACATGGGGAATTCGTGTAGTCGTACTTGGCATCGTTGTGGAACTTGACGTCCAAGGGATCCTCGAGCATCTTCTGCAGTCGTACTCGCCTCGTAGACATTCGGTTCAGTGCTTGGCGAAACCGGACAACCTTGGTGGACTCCAGTCAGGTGAGGGTGATGTGGATGAACATGGCAGCTGTGAGTCTTGGCGAGGCATTTATGACGGTCAAACATCCCAGCTACACCCGAAGGTAGCGGGGCTTGCGAATAGGGTGGTCGCAGCGGGTACAAGGCGACGAACAGCGGGAACGGATGGAGACGATGGTGGAGCCGCACAGCTCGATGGAAACAGAGGCGGCGGAGCTCACGCATCACCATGAGAAGCGAGGCTGGGTGATGCTGGTCGCCAAAAAGGACAGCGACGGGTCGGTGAGGAGGACGGCGCTTGGGTGCGAGCACCATGGCAGGGCGGTGGCTGACGGTGGAGCATGATCCCGGCGTCAGAGGGCGTGGAGGCGCCGGAGATGGACTGGGGAGCTCCGGCGCGGGTGGACGCGGCAGCTTCGGCCGTACAGGACCCCGCGGGGCGGCTCGAGGACAGGGAGGACGGGGCGCGGGTCGGCTGCTCCTGGAGACGGAGGGCGTGGCGGCACAGGACGAGGCCGGGCACCGGCGTTGGAGGGGCGAGGCGAGGGCCTTGGCGAGGACGCAGGCGAGCGCATCCGGAGGCGAGCGGCGCTCCTGTGCAGGAGGACGAGGAGGGGCGCGGGGCCATGGCACGGCGCACTGGAGGCGATGGGGAGGCGCGATGCGGGAGGATCGGGACGAGGGGACAACAGGGTGGCGACGGGGGGAGATGGTGATGAGGGTCGATGGGTTTTCGGCTGCGAGGGAGAGCGAACGAGGGGTGGCG
This sequence comes from Secale cereale, assembly GCA_902687465.1. Classification (NCBI taxonomy): domain Eukaryota; kingdom Viridiplantae; phylum Streptophyta; class Magnoliopsida; order Poales; family Poaceae; genus Secale; species Secale cereale. Next base: position 210,578,835 of record LR738712.1, read on the forward strand.
GCGGCTGAGGGAGAGAGCGAGGGGAGAGGAGGAGTGGGAGATCGGGCTAGGTTAGAATAGGAGGGGACTGGGCCTAGGGAGGTTGGGCTGCTGGTGGGAGGCCCAAGTGGGCTTAGACCATGGTCTATCTCTCTCCTCTGAAGAAATAAAACAAAACCGAGAAGAAAAAGAAAAAGGAGAGAAGAAAAAGAAAGGGGGTAGTTAGGGAAAGAAATAGGACATGAGGTTATTTTTCCCGGACTCGCAAAAATGTCCACGGTCCACGAAAAATAGGAGAGGCAAGAAAAGAGAAAGAGAAGGTATGGGGAAAATATGCAAGTGTGTTGGTTAATTCCAAACAACTGGAATATTTATAATATAGCTCCCTAAATATTAGGAGGATATGTTATAAAGAGAAGTCATTCTTCCCTCGACTTAAATGGACCGAAGGTCCACACAATTTATTTGGTTGAGATGCAAAACAAATATGACATGAGTGCGTGATGACATGATGCAATGCAAAAATAAATAACACAAGCACAAATGAAACACACGGGAGAACCCGGAACATCTGGAATCTTCTGGAATCTTCTGGGACGTCGATCTTCGGGCGTCACAACGGCGGTCATCGCGGCTAGGTCGACGGTCATACTGAACATAGTTCCGACTCAGATGTTGCTCTTGACGATGTCCACGACCCTCACAACGCAGGGGCGATCTCGGGCTGTGAGCCGACAAGACTGTGTCCGCCGACACGAACCTGCTGTGAATTCTGTTGTGTGACTAAGAAACAGCTGAATTTTGCTCACCTGCTGCTCGTAGCAGTGCTTGAATCTGCAGTAAACCTCTTCCAGCTTCCGATTGGGATGATTGAACCGATTCTACTATACGGGCTGGAGTTGTAAGATTTTGAATCGGAGTGCGGTATACCTGGGGCTCAGGAGGAAACAATTGTCGCGGCCGTCGAATTGATTCGGGAATCAATCGGTGGGCATGCTCATCGAGTGAACGCTGAAGGTTCTCCAGACGCGCACGCTCATCTAAGGCGGCTTGGCGTGCGTCCTCTAGGGCCCGAGCCTTAGAAGTCTCTCCCAAGACGGAGGTCTGAAGCGCTTCGATGTTACGGCGACGCAACTCTTCCCTTTGCTCTGCAATGAGGGCATGAGGCGCGTACTCATCGCGATCATATGATTGATCATCATCGCTGCCGCCGCCATCGCCAAAGGGGCACCCAGGCGGATTGCGGCGGGAGCCGACCATGAGGACCTCTACCGCGGGGTCGCTGCTCCTGCATTTGGAAAGTGCATCCACGGAACCAGTCGACAGATCAACCGGCCCGTACTGGTATTCGTCAGGCTCGATTGCCGTGACTTGGGGGGTGGCCAACTGGCAAGCCATCGCATGCTTCACCCATCGCTGGAGCCACGATCGAATAGACCGCTTGCGATGGAGTGCAGTAGGGACAGCGGATGACGAGGGAGCTCGCCGATACTGGGTCGACGGTTGCCGAAGAAGGATGCCACAAGCACTCGCGTGAAAGTGCGCCGACCCATGGACCAGAAGTGCCTTCACATCAAGGGGGGCTTCCTGGAGCAAGGCGGAGTCGTCGGCGATGAAGACAAGCACACTGAGTCGGATCTCACAGCCTAGAGCTAGACCACCTCCGGAAGCCATGTTGATGAAGATCGGAAAAAACTTGCAACATCTTCGGAAGTCGCTAAGACACCTGCCCCACGGTGGGCGCTAACTGTCGTGGTAGTAAGCCTGAGAGTGAGAGTAGGGGGTACATAAGAGGAGACAAGGTCCTAGCTATGGCGAGATTGTACACACGGGTTTTACGAGTTCAGGCCCCTCTCGATGGAGGTAAAAGCCCTACGTCTTAGTTCCCGGAGGCTGTCGACTGGAATATGGATGTGTGTGTTACAGGGGGTGCAAACCCTTGTACCGGAGGAGGGGGTGGCTTATATAGAGTGTGCTAGCACCCCAGCCATCCCACATTACAGAGGGTTCAATGTACATAAAGACAAGATGTTACAGATAATACCTGTAATAAAGAGTTATAAATGGCCTTTAAGACTACGGAGTGAATTCCTGACCATTGCCATCTTGAGTGACCTTAGATCTTCTATGCTCCGACTGGTTTCTTGTGTGGTCGAATGACTTCATCCGAGTGAGATACATGGTCGAGGGGATGGCACTCTTCGGTTACTTCAGTCAGTATCTTTTGTCATCCTTTGAATGTCCTTGACTCTAGGGTAGTGACCTTGGGTAGGGTGTCTAGGTTAGGCCTATGACCCTATCCTAGGTCTATGGTATCGCCACTACCCCTTGGGTGCCCCCTACCTTGTGGTCACCCCGTGTGCCTCCAGGACTCCGTTTTCTTGCGCGATACATATTTTTGTCGATAAAAAATTATTATATAATATCCCGAAGGTTTTGACCCCATTACCTCGACATAATCCCCTATTTTCATTTTTGAGTTGTTTCCGCAGCAGATTTAGAGCAAGATGTCGTCTCAAGAGTCGGTCGGTGAGAGTCGTGTCTCTCATCCAACACCAGAGCACTTCGGTCTAGCAACCGAAGAGAAGATGGAGGCTGACTTGAAGCGGATAGATGCCATGGAAGAGGATCAAGCAGTTACCTCTCGTCTCCAAGCTAAATTCATGATGGTGGAATTTCAAAGCGAGGCGATCCCAAACGCGGGCATCCCTCCTAGTGCTAGATTTCTCTCTTATGAAAATATGAAAAAGAGTGTTTAGTTTTCTCCTGCAACTGTGAAACATCCATGGATAATTGGGGCTCTAGCCTCCACGGGTAACTCCGCAAGGAAATAATGGATCTTAAGCAGTACATCCATAAGTTGGAGGAGGAGAATCGGATCCTAAGGGGCATCATTGCCAATAATAACACTTCATCACCTCCTCCGAAGAAAGAAACATAAATACATGGGTATGGGCACTCCCCTTGGCAATTGCCAAGCTTGGGGGAGGTGCCCCGGTATCGTATCACCATCACACCTTTATCTTTATCGTTTTTCTTAGTTTGATACTTTTGGTTATATCTTGATCTAGTAGAATAAAGTTTTTAGTATGATTTAGCTTTGAGTTTTGCTTTGATCCATATCTGTGTAATAAAGTCCTTGAGTTATATAATAAAGAATAATTTTGAGTGAGGGCTTTGCTATGTTGCTATGATCTTAAGGAAATAAATAAGTAAAAGGAGAAAAATAAATAAATAAAGATCATATGTTGATCTTATGAGAAGTAATAACTTCACATATAAAGAGTATGATGAATAAAAGTTGTTGAGTGTTGACAAACATAGTTTTGGTCATTGTTGCAATTAATAAGAAGTAATAGATAAAGAGAGGTTTCACATATAAATATACTATCTTGGACTTCTGTTATAATTGTGAGCACTCATTAAAATATGGCATGCTAAAAGGTTGAACTTGGACAAGGAAGACAACATAATGGGGTATGTCTTTTTACATCCTAAAAGAAGTTATATTGTTATAGATCATCAAACATGTTGAGCTTGGTTTCCCTCTCGTGCTAGCCAAAATTCTTTGCACCAAGTAGAGATATTACTTGTGCTTCCAAACATCCCTTAAACCCAGTTTAGCTATGAGAGTCCACCATACCTACCTATGGATTGAGTAAGATCCTTCAAGTAAGTTGTCATCGGTGCAACCAATAAAAATTGCTCTCTAAATATGTATGATCTATTAGTGTGAAGAAAATAAGTTTTATACGAGCTTGTGATGTGGAAGAAATAAAAGCGACAGACTGCATAATAAAGGTACATTATCACAAGTGGCAATACAAAGTGACGTTCTTTTGCATTAAGATTTTGTGGATCCAGCCATAAAAGTGCATGACAACCTATGCTTCCCTCTGCAAAGGGCCTATCTTTTACTTTTATCTCCTATCCTCATAAAAGAGTCATGGTGATCATCACCTTTCCCTTTTTTTATTTTATCCTTTGGCAAGCACAATATGTTGGAGCTATATCTATATATATATACCTATGCGGATGTAGAGAGCCATGAACCATTATTGTTGACATTACCCTGGAGGTAAATCATTGGGAGGCGAAACTATAAGCCCCTATCTTTCTCTGTGTCCAGTTGAAACTTTGAACTCATTAATATCATTTGAGTGTTAGCAATTATGAAAGACTAAATGATAGTTGAGTATGTGATCTTGCTAAAAAGCTCTTATATTTGACTCTTTCCGATGTATGATAAATTGCAGTTGCTTCAATGACTGAGATCATAGTTTGTTGGCTATCAATGAAGTGTTTGATTCATACTTTACCTTGTGAATGAATTGTTACTTTATCATAAGAAATTATATGATTAATTATGTTGTTGTCCTAAAGATGATCATGATGCCCTCATGTCCATATTTTATTTTCTCGACACATCTATCTCTAAACATGTGGACATATTTTTCGATATTGGCTTTTCGCTTAAGGACAAGCGAGGACTAAGCTTGGGGGAGTTGACACGTCCATTTTGCATCATGCTTTATATTGATATTTATTGCATTATTGGCTATTATTACACAATATGTCACAATACATATGCATTTTCTCTCTTATTTTACAAGGATTACATAAAGAGGGAGAATGCCGGCAGCTGGAATTCTGGACTAGAAAAGGAGCTAAGTCTGAGATACCTATTCTGCACAACTCCAAAATTTCCTGAAACTTCACGGAGAATATTTTTGGAATATATAAAAAATATTGGCAGAAAGAAGCACCAGAGGGGAGGCAACCAGCCAGTCACAAGGGTGGGGGTGCGCCCTACCAACCTGGGCGCGCCCCCTATCTTGTGGATCCCCTGGTAGGCCCCCGTAGTCCATCTTCTGCTATATCAATGTGTTTTGACCTGAAAAAATAAGAAGGAGGTTTTCGGGACAAAGCGCCGCCGTCTCGAGGCGAAACCTGGGCGAAACTAATCTAGAGTTCCGACAGGGCTGTTCTGTCGGAGATACTTCCCTTCGGGAGGGGGATATCGAAGCCATCGTCATCACCAATGATCCTCTCATCAATAGGGGGTCAATCTTCCTCAACATATTCATCAGCACCATCTCCTCTTGAACCCTAGTTCATCTCTTGTATCCGATCCTTGTCTCAAAACCTCAGATTGGTACCTGTGGGTTGCTAGTAGTGTTGATTACTCCTTGTAGATCATGCTAGTTGGTTTATTTGGTGGAAGTTCATATGTTCAGATCCGTAATTCTATTCAATACTCCTTTGATCATGAACATAAACATGCTTTCTGAGTAGTTACTTTTGTTCCTGAGGACATGGGAGAAGTCTTCTTATAAGTAATCATGTGAATTTGGTATTCGTTCGATATTTTGATGAGATGTATGTTGTCTTCCCTCTAGTGGTGTTATGTGAACATCGACTACATGACACTTCACCATTATATGGGCCTAGGGGGAGACATTGGGAAGTAATAAGTAGATGATAGGTTGCCAGAGTGACAGAAGCTTAAACCCTAGTTTATGCGTTGCTTCATAAGGGGTCGATTTGGATCCCTATGTTTCATCCTATGGTTAGATTTATCTTAATACTTCTTTCGTAGTTGCGGATGCTTGCGAGAGTGTTTAACCATAATTGGGAGATTTGTCCAAGGAAGGACAACACCCAATCACCGGTCCACCCACATATCAAATTATCAAAGTACCCAACACGAATCATATGAGCATGATGAAAACTAGCTTGACAGTAATTCCCATGTGTCCTCGGGAGCACTTTGCTTTATATAAGAACACATCCAGGCTTGTCCATTGATACAAAAAGGATTGGGCCACCTTGCTGCACCTTAGTTACTTTTGTTACTTGTTACCCGTTACGAATTATACTATCACACAACTATCAGTTACCGATAATTTCAGTGCTTGCAGAGAAAACCTTGTTGAAAACTGCTTGTCATTTCCTTCTGCTCCTCGCTGGGTTCGACACTCTTACTTATTAGAAGGACTACGATAGATCCCCTACACTTGTGGGTCATCACACCCTATCCTGAGAACTTCTAAATAATAAAAGACGTCCCGCACCGCTTATTTTAACTCACACTTTACACACTTATACTTTTACTTGTGGAGAACGTTCTTTGGGCGTAGTATATTGTACTCTCACGAAGAGAAGCGGTGCACGCACGCACTAGTTCTCTCACACCCACTCATGGGTACACGTAGGAGCGCATTTGTTTACAAAGAGGCGTCCTCATTTGGACTAGTCTAGTTTTAAACTTGATGGAGGGTTGGGGACCGCACATGAATGATAGTACAGTACATAGTGCGTCCTTGATGCGGTAATTTGATAGTGCGACCTAGAAGCGGTGGCACGTTATTGATCGAGTTTTATTTTTACTTGAACATTAAATGAAAATAGTGGTTCGTGTGTATTCAATTTAATAATGGTTGCTACAACAAATCACTCCACTATACATATAAGCAGGAGCCTCGACGCTTGCTTTACTAGGGTTTCTCTCTTTCACTCTCTCATGCTCTCCAGATCTAAGCAAGACATATGTGGTCACACTCTCTCTCTGACAACCGCTAGTCACTAATCCGGCCGGACCTCCTTGGCTGGGGCATGGGTGCAGGTGCATCGTTCACGCGGTCGTCGCCGGCGTGGGAGGAGACCAACAGCTTCCTGCGCGTCTCGATCGACGGTTGTGCCATTCTCTCCGAGACAGCGCCAGCTCGGGAGGGCCTCCAACCCCTTGTTCCTCCTTGCAGTATTGTGGCCAAAATGCGGCATTGTGACCTCTCTTCTCTCTCTCAGGCCATGACTCGGGTTATGGTAAGTTGTTGTATGTACATGTAGTTCAAATATGAATTGCGGTCATTAAATGGCTAGAAAATCACTAAAATGTCTTAAAGGTCAAATGACCCCTGAAATATTCCAAAATTTGACATGACACCTATATTAGTACTACAATTTTTCTCGCACATTTAAAACACCACACGTTGCCACTTTACTCCAAATTCATCTTTCACAGCTAATAAAAAATATAAACAACATCGCACACAGTTTTTTGTAGGAACTGTTTGCGATGAAAATACCTGGGTCTATTTAAGTCTTCCTCCTTAAGTTCGCCGGCTCGTCTACTCTAGTGCCGGCAACCCCCGAATCCACGAATCCCGATCCCCATTCCCGCAACCCCTTATTGAAAAGATGTTGCCGTGGAAATGCTTCGTGAAGGCCCGTACGGTGGCGGCGTCTTCCCCGAGCGCAGCTGCCTACGCCGAGAGTGCCACCGCATCCGCATTGAGCGCAGCCGCATCCGCCCACAGGGCTTCTGCGATAGCCAACACTGTAGCTGTGGAAGCTGAGACGGCTGTTGCTGCGACGACGGCTGCAAACACCGAGAGCGCTCGAGCTGCGGTCCGTGGCTCTGATGTCACCCTGGCCCAGGTCGAGGCCATCCACGCCAAGATCGAGGACGCACGCGCCAAGATATTCCAGGCCACCTCAGAATCCAGCATGCAACCCATGTCCGAAAAGGTGGCGGTGGCCATGGAGCACCTGCAGCCTTATGAGAGCGTCGAGCGGGAGCTGGAGATGCAGGAGGTGGCGGAGATCGAGGAGCGCTGGGAGGAGGAGTTGCGTGTGTCCGAGGTTCAGGTAGAGAAGAGTCTGTCCGTCGAGGAATCGGTGGTGCAGTACCAACGCGAGCTCTGGCGCAGCCACTACTATGAGTACTATAACCTTGAGGGCGTCTCCGAGGACGAGGACAAGGATGCCGTCGACTTGAGCAGGGGGGGACGCGGAGTCCACCAGCGGCGGCATGTCGCCAGGACATGTAATCAACGTCTCATCTCACACCGACGATGCATAAGACGACATGTTAGCGGCTTTGTTAAAGTTATGCATACTTAGGCTTTTTTTAATGTTGGTAATTTGTTAGAGCAATGTTTAGGTCAACTGGTTCTGTTTAATTACTTAAATTGCTCGATTCTTTGTTTTGAACATAAAATTGCTCGATTCAGTAAGTGTGGTCTGTGTGTTGTACGCTCTTCTCTCTCCGTCTTTGCCACATACCTACGACCCTAAGGTATTTCTTTGTTCGAAATCGTCCTTGATCTACTGCACCAGCTCCCCATGTGGCTTCGTGTGGATCTTTTTCTACTTCCGTCGTATGTTCCAAAGCCACCTTGACTTTTACTATTATTAGATTAAAGCTAGTTCACACAGTCAAATCTAAGAGTTGGTTCAAACAGGGAAGAAAGTGGGAAAGCTGTAGCTTGAATCTAGGACTTGGTTCTAAGAGGAAACATGGTAAAGTAGTACATACCCAACCGGTCTCTTGGTTGAAAAGACGAAGAAAGCGGGTGGGATGGCGAAGGGTGGGGGGAAGTTGACATGTCTCTTTGTCGAAAAAGGAAAGAAAGTGAGGGGCGTTGGGGGGTGGGGCAATGCAAATGAGAACGAGCAGGTCTAGATTTCATGTGCTCACATAGGAAAAGGTCGTTAAGGAGATAAAAAATGGGACAAATGCATAAATGCTGCCTGAATGCTTGCTGCTCTCGGCAACCACATCTGCCTCACCACTTAATGTCACTTTTTCATACTATCAATGTAGTGCTAATATTATAACACGATAGATGTTGTTGTTAATAATATGCCACTGCAAATAATTGTCACTGCTAAAATAATTGTATTTCACATTTGCGCAAACAGAGATGTCTGTCTCCATATCACTTCTATTTGTGCAATCAAAAGTACACACCTCAGTTTCAGTAGAACTGCACAAAATGAGATGGCTATTGCTCGCTGTCGTCCTCTAACCTCCCGTCTTCGAGGTATTCCTACATTGGTAGTAACTAGGTAGAATGACCAACACAATCTGAAAGAAGCTGATTCGTACGTTTACTTCCTAATTACAGTGCAGGGACGAGCAAAAACAACTTCATCCTAGTTAGGAATGCACTTTCTCCAGATCAAGGATGGATATAGGACTTGCTGGCACGGCTACATGGAGGTTTTTGGGATAGGTGCACAGACAAGAGGCATTGTGGTCTGCTTATTTCTGCAAATAGTGTTGCTTAAATTTAGTGGAACTGCACAAGAAGTTCATATGGTCGGTATTCAATTATAATTGGTTATTCTGGAATGAGAGAACCTAACCATGGATGGTGAAACAAGAAAAACATGAGTGAACTCCAGGAAATTAATGCCTACCTAGGGAGGCCCTTTGCTCACAGAAGTCTTGCTTAACTTATGTTTTTCAACTATTTTATGACGCCGAGTTTAATGTGAATGTTCCACATGAAAGCTGGACTAGCATGTGAACGTGTTGAATTTACATTGTGGCCTTAGTTAACTGCATGAACCACTTCAACAAGATATTGTAGTTGCTTATATGTCAGATAGCACAGTTCTCGAACAACTACTCTATTTCATCAAGCACACACTGCTCGTATGATAAACCGATAAATCGTGACAACTTATGTCTTACCATGCCATATTACATGAAAAAACTAGTGATGACGCATCTGTTTCGGCAACAATTAGGATGGTTCTCTCTTGATACACGTGCACACAACAGTAGCAGTAGTTCCCATGGAAGGATTCAAATAGAGTACAAGACCCAGAGGGCTCAACAATAGGAAAGGTTCAGATAATTAGACACAATCCGAACTACTTTTAAACACTAGCTGGGGCAACTATTTCATGCCTCGATCTAATTTGGGATGGACACAAGATGGACCTTGCCATGAACATCATCGAGGACATCCGGCAGCAGCTCAATCCTTGTGGCCTTGCCACTCATAAACTTGGTTGTGGAGGCATGACAAGTCATCTTCCTGCTTAAGCTTGACAAGAACAACATGCCTCACAAACGAAGGAGTAGCTTTGAATACTTATTCTTCAGTACACCCCGGACAACACACCTGAAAACAGTGAGGCTAGAATACATCTCAACTTTGGTACAAGTGCAAATGGCTTCCAGGATCCAATAGCCTAAGAACTTTGTTTTCCCAGTGCGTATATTGAGGTCATCGGCCTCATAGCGAGTGACATGTACAACCACACAATCCTTGTCTGCATCAGGTCTCTAATTGAAACAGAAAAAAATTTGAATTAATTTCCAATATAAGAAACACAAGTTATTTAAACCACTATGTAGAGTCAAAAGTATGCATGACAGGGAAGGTAGGATGGCATCAAAGCTAATAAAATTTTGCATTTTTTATCACCACATACTTATAAGGAAAAACACGATCGAGATCGGCAAAGAAGAAAATCACCTTGGGCAGCTCAGCTAGGGGGGGCACATCCTTGAAGGGGGAAAACTGCTCCTGTAGGCCCACGGGGGCTGTAACAACAAATGGGGCCTTTACAATCTCAGTAGTGGCCGTGAGCGTATCTGGGGTCGGCTCGGTGGCGGCCTCCATCTTCTTGGAGCTCTCTGTCTCGTGGGGATCAGCCTCCCGCGTGCGCTCCAACATCGGCAGATCATTGCCTGGTTCTCCTTGGTCCATCATGAAACTGACGAATACTAGGAGACAACTGAAAGGAAAACACAGTCGCAATGACAATAGAAGAAAATAGAGAGTGAGGATCGGTTACTTCTTTGCAAAAGTTCTTTTTATCTGAAAGAAAATAAACCAACATCATGGATCCGCTTACCTTCCCTTCATTGGGAGAGAAGAACAATGGCATATGCGAGTGTTGGCTTTCTTGAAGACGGTGAGGGAGAAGGGGATACAACGAAGAGTGAAAAGATGGTTGCTTCGTCCGTCAAACTTAGACTGCGGGGAGGTGGGGTTTTGTGATATGACGGCTCGTTACTGCCACACTATGATTGGGGTGACTCTCCGCCTGCATATTGCCTTCTAATTTGTTGGATGGCATTTCGGCCTGCGCGCTGCATGGCCCACATGTCGGTGAACCAAAGTAAAACGACATTCAACAGTGGGAAATGTTTCGATGACCTCGGAGGAGTGAGAAGCGGTAGTGTACCCACTGTACTAGTAGTAATTGTTTTTCTGGGTAGTTGTAGAGTGTCTCCGATGTACTAGTAGTAATCATTTCTTTGGGCCCAAGACAAAACAGCCCGTCCACCCTAGTAAATAATAAAATCAATTCAAAATCCCATATATTTACTTAATGAGAGGCGCTACCCAGCACACCGCCCCCCAAAAAAACATGGGTGCTCTTCTTCCTCCTCACTCCCACCCACCTCATGTTAGCTCGCTCCACTCGTACCACGAAATTCCTCACCTCACTCATACAGAAAACCAAAGATCCCCTTCTTCCTCACTTCTATAGAAAACCCCAACTCCCCTTCTTCTTCACTCCCACCACAACTAGGCTCGTCATTCGTTACTCTGCTCAAATCCATGAGCTCGATGCGACGCCCTCGAGGAAAATGGAGTCGGCTGACCACAGTGCCAAGATGAGGCTCTGGTCAATGGCGACGCGTGTTGTAGATGTCGTACTCGGCAGCACGGGGGTAAGTGGCGAACCCGACCCCACCGGATCTAAGGAACCCGTAGAATATTGGGCAGACCGCATCAGCGATCACCCAGATGCCATCCTTGGGGAGATAATCTCGCTTCTCCCCACCAAGGATTGCTGCCGCACCCAAGTACTCTCAACTCGGCGGCGCCTTTTATGGCGCATCGCGCCCCTTAATGTCGACTGTCGTCAACTATATTTCTTTAATGATTTTGAACTCCCCAGAGCCATCATCTCCTCCCACCAGGGCTCCGTTCGAAGCCTCTGCATTCTGTCATGCTACCTGAGCAAACATAGCATGCCCTGCATGGTGGACGCCTGGCTGAAATCCCTTGAATTCACAAAACTACAGCTGCTTGAGCTCTACTATTCCCCAGGAAACCACCTACCAGATACCGAACGCCATGAACTTGTGCCCTCAGCATCGATGTCCATCTCGCGGTTTTCCTCCTCTCTCCACACCGCCACCTTTGCACTGTGCTGCCTACCAGATAATCTGGTACTAAATCTTCAACTCCCATTTCTCAGAAAACTTTCACTTGTGCAGGTTCGTATATCGGAGGCCTCATTGCACAGCATTATCCACTCCAGTTGCCCTGCCCTGGAGTTCTTGGTGCTTGTTTTCATAGTAAGAATCGGTCGTCTCCAAATAAAGTCGCCTAACCTTATAAGAATTGGAATTTCTTTTGATGGAAGTCAACTCATCATCGAAGATGCCCCTTCACTTCAAAGGTTGATCCTTGATTCTAGTTATTCACCATTGCAAATAACTATCGTCTCTGCACCTAAACTGGAGACATTGGGTGTAATACACAATCTTTGTGCTCATTTCAAGATGGTGTTTAGCTCCATAGTTCTTCAAGTACTGTATATTCTCATCTACATCTGAAGAAGAAGGTGATAATTTCCCGCACATTGGAAGCCCGCATATAGTGTACTAGAATTAATCGTTCAGCTATTGCTCTTTTGACACTCTTTTTTAGACCTTAACTATTTTCAATCTTCATGTCTATTTAGGCAACATGACGGGGTAAGAAAGTTATAACCAATCGGTGGATTCGTAAGCACTGGGATTTTCTCACTTCTCATGACATTCGATTGAAGACAATAACGCTGGAATGATATGTAGCCAACCATGCAAACAGGAGATTTGTCACATTCTTCCTGCTGAATGTGAGGTTACTATTGTCCATCACGCCTAAGTTTATTAGCATCATGGTTTGGACGGATGTGTATGTAGATGATACGTCTCCAATGTATCTACTTTTCCAAACCCTTTTGCCCTTGTTTTGGACTCTAACTTGCATTATTTGAATGGAACTAACCCGGACTGACGCTGTTTTCAGCAGAATTGCCTGTTGGGGAACGTAGCAGAATTCAAAAAAATTCTACGCTTTCACCAAAATCCAACTAAGGAGACATCTAGCAACGAGCAAGTAAGAGTGCATCTACATACCGTTATGTAGATCGCGAGCGGAAGCTTTCGAAGAAGCGTGGATGAAGTAGTCGTACTGTTTGCTTTCTTCGTCACCGATGATCTAGCGCCGAAAGGACGGCACCTCCGCGTTCAACACACGTCCGGTGCAGCAACGTCACCTCCTTCTTGATCCAGCAAGGGGGTAGGAGAAGTCGTCAGAGATCCAGCAGCACAACGGCGTGGTGGTGGATGCAGTGGAGATCGCAGCAGGGCTTCGCCGGGCGCCCTGCGTTGGGAGTATGGAGGTGTGACGGGAGGGGGAGAGGCGCCAGGGCTTGGGTGCGGCCGCCCTCTCCCCTCCCACATATATATAGGGGGCCAGGGGGGGTGCGCCACGGCCCTGCAGATCCAATCTGCAGGGGGGG
>LR738712.1:210592189-210666670 GCA_902687465.1 Secale cereale
CGGCCAAGGGGGGAGTCCTTGCCCCCCAAGGCAAGTGGGGCGCCCCCTCCCCCCAAGGGTTTCAACCCTAGGCGCATGGGGAGGAGGGCCCCTAGTGGTGCGCCAGCCCATTAGGGCTGGACACTTCCCCTTGCGGCCTAGGGGCCCCACCGGGATGGGTGGCCCCACCCGGTGGACCCCCGGGGCCCCTCCGGTGGTCCCGGGACGCTCCCGGTGACCCCCGAAGATCACCCGATGGCCGAAACCTGACTTCCTATATATCAATCTTTTTACCTCCGGACCATTCGGGAACTCCTCGTGACGTCCGGGATCTCATCCGGGACTCCGAACAACTTTCGGGTTTCCACGTGCATGTATCTCTACGACCCTAGCGTTACCGAACCTTAAGTGTGTAGACCTTCCGGGTTCGGGAGACACGTAGACATGACCAAGACCACTCTCCGGTCAATAACCAACAGCGGGATCTGGATACCCATGTTGGTTCCCATGTGTTCCTCGATTATCTTCATCGGATGAACCACCGTGTCAAGGATTCACTCAATCTCGTATGTTATTCCATTTGTCCATCGGTACGGTACTTGCCCGAGATTCGATCGTCGGTATTCCCGATACCTTGTTCAATTCTCGTCATGGCAAGTCTCTTTACTCGATCCGTAATCCATCATCCCGTGACTAACTACTTAGTCACATTGAGCTCATTATGATGATGTCTTACCGAGTGGGCCCAGAGGTACTTCTCCGTCATATGGAGTGACAACATCCAAGTCTCGGTTCGTACCAACTCAACAGACACTTTCGGAGATACCCGATGCGTACCTTTATAGCCACCCAGTTACGTTGTCACGTTTGGCAGACCCAAAGTATTCCTACAGCATCCGGGAGTTGTACAACCTCATGGTCTAAGGAATAAATACTTGACACCGAAAAGCTTATGCATTACGAACTATACGATCTCGTGCTATGCTCAGGATTGGGTCTTGTCCATCACATCATTCTCCTAATGATGTGACCCCGTTATCACCGACATCCCATGTCCATGGTCAGGAAATCGTGGCCATCTGTTGATCAACGAGCTAGTAACTAGAGGCCTACCAGGGAATCATTTTGGTCTATGTATTCACACATGTATCGCTGTTTCCATACAATACAATTCAAGCATGAATAACAGACGATTATCATGAACAAGGAAATATAATAATAATACTTTTATTATTTCCTCTAGGGCATATTTCCAACAGTCTCCCACTTGCACTAGAGTCAATAATCTAGTTACATTGTGATGAATCGAACACCCATAGAGTTCTGGTGTTGATCATGTTTTGCCCGTGAAAGAGGTTTAGTCAACGGGTGTGCTACATTCAGATCCGTATGCACTTTACAAATATCTATGTCTCCATCCTGAACATAATTCCGGATGGAGTTGAAATGGCGCTTGATGTGCTTGGTCTTCTTGTGAAACCTGGGCTCCTTGGTAATGGCAATAGCACCAGTTTTGTCACAGAAGAGAGTCATCGGGCTTGACGCGCTTGGAATGACTCCTATGTCGGTGATGAACTCCTTCATCCAGACTCCTTCCTGCGCTGCTTCGGAAGTAGCTATGTACTCCGCTTCACATGTAGATGCTGCCACGACGCTTTGCTTGCAACTACACCAGCTGACTGCCCCTCCGTTCAAAATATACATGTATCCAGTTTGAGACTTAGAGTCATCCAGATCTGTGTCGAAGCTAGCATCGACGTAACCCTTTACGACGAGCTCTTCGTCACCTCCATAAACGAGAAACATATCCTTAGTCCTTTTTAGGTACTTCAGGACGTTCTTGACCGTTGTCCAGTGTTCCTTACCGGGATCACTTTGCTACCTCCCTACCAAACTTATGGCAAAGTTCACATCAGGTCTAGTACACAGCATGGCATACATGATAGAACCTATGGCCGAGGCATAGGGAATGACACTCATCTTTTCTCTATCTTCTGCCGTGGTCGGCGACTGAGCCTTGCTCAATCTCATACCTTGCAAAACAGGCAAGAATCCTTTCTTTGACTGATCCATATTGAACTTCTTCAATATTTTGTCAAGGTATGTACTTTGTGAAAGACCAATGAGGCGTCTTGATCTATCTCTATAGATTTTGATGCCTAATATGTAAGCAGCTTCTCCAAGGTCCTTCATTGAAAAACTTTTATTCAAGTAGGCCTTTACATTTTCCAAGAATTCTATATCATTTCCCATCAGCAATATGTCATCCACATATAATATGAGAAATGCCACAGAGCTCCCACTCACTTGTAAATACAGGCTTCTCCATAAGTTTGTATAAATCCAAACGCTTTGATCACTTCATCAAAGCGAATATTCCAACTCCGAGATGCTTGCACCAGCCCGTAATTCGAGCGCTGGAGCTTGCATACATTGTTAGCGTTCTCTGGATCGACAAAACCTTCCGGTTGCATCATATAGAACTCTTCCTTGACGAAGCCGTTAAGGAATGCTGTTTTGACGTCCATTTGCCATATTTCATAATCATAGAATGCGGCAATAGCTAACATGATTCTGACTGACTTCAGCATCGCTATGGGAGAGAAAGTCTCCTCGTAGTCAATCCCTTGAACTTGTCGATAACCCTTAGCGACAAGCCGAGCCTTATAGATGGTCACATTACCATATGCGTCTGTCTTCTTCTTAAATATCCATTTGTTTTCTATGGCGTGCCTATCATCAAGCAAGTTCACCAAAGTCCATACTTTTTTTTCATACATGGATTCTATCTCGGATTTCATGGCTCCAAGCCATTTATTGGAATCCAGGCCCGCCATCGCTTCTTCATAGTTCGAAGGTTCTCCGTTGTCTAACAACATGATTTCCAGTACAGGGTTGCCGTACCACTCTGGTGCGGAACGTGCCCTTGTGGCCCTTCGAAGTTCAGTAGTAACTTGATCTGTTTCTTCATGATCATTATCATCAACTTCCTCCCTTGTCGGTGCAGGCACCTCAGGAACAGTTTCCTGCGCTGCGCTACTTTCCGGTGCAGGAGGGGTGACTGTCACCTCATCAAGTTCTACTTTCCTCCCACTCACTTCTTTCGAGAGAAACTCTTTCTCCAGAAAGCATCCATTCTTGGCTACAAAGACTTTGCCTTCGGATCTGTGGTAGAAGGTGTACCCAATTGTTTCCTTTGGGTATCCTATGAAGACGCATTTCTCCGATTTGGGTTCGAGCTTTTCAGGTTGAAGTTTCTTGACATAAGCATCGCAACCCCAAACTTTTAGAAACGACAGCTTCGCTTTCTTGCCAAACCAAAGTTCATACGGAGTCGTCTCAACGGATTTCGACGGAGCCCTATTTAAAGTGAATGTGGCAGTCTCTAAAGCATAACCCCAAAAAGATAGCGGTAAATCGGTGAGGGACATCATAGATCGCACCATGTCCAACAGAGTACGATTTCGACGTTCGGACACACCGTTACGTTGAGGTGTTCCGGGCGGTGTCAATTGTTAAACAATTCCACAACTCCTAAGGTGTGTGCCAAATTCATGACTTAAATATTCACCCCCACGATCCGATCGCAAGAACTTTATTTTTCTGTCACGTTGATTCTCAACCTCATTCTGAAATTCCTTGAACTTTTCAAAGGTCTCAGACTTGTGTTTCATCAAATAGATATACCCGTATCTACTCAAGTCATCCGTGAGGGTGAGAACATAATGGTAGCCTCCGCGAGCCTCAACACTCATTGGACCGCACACATCGATATGTATGATTTTCAACAGGTTGGTTGCTCGCTCCATTGTTCCGGAGAAAAGAGTCTTGGTCATCTTGCCCAAGAGGCATGGTTCGCACGTGTCAAATGATTCATAATCAAGAGACTCTAGAAGTCCATCTGAATGGAGCTTCTTCATATGTTTGACACCAATATGACCAAGGCGGCAATGCCACAAGTATGTGGGACTATCATTATCAACTTTACATCTTTTGGCATCTACACTATGAATATGTGTATCATCACGTTCGAGATTCATCAAAAATAAACCATTGACCAACGGGGCATGACCATAAAACATATCTCTCAAATAAATAGAACAACCATTATTCTCCGATTTGAAAGAGTAGCCATCTCGCATAAGACGAGATCCAGAAACAATGTTCATGCTCAAAGCTGGTACTAAATAACAATTATTTAGGTTTAAAACTAATCCCGAGGGTAGATGTAGAGGCAGCGTGCCGACGGCAATCACATCGACCTTGGAACCATTCCCGACGCGCATCATCACCTCATCTTTCGCCAGTCTCCGTTTATTCCGCAGCTCCTGTTTTGAGTTACAAATGTGAGCAACTGCACTGGTATCGAATACCCAGGAGCTACTACGAGTGCTGGTAAGGTACACATCAATAACATGTATATCATATATACCTTTGACGTTGCCGGCCTTCTTGTCTGCTAAGTATTTGGGGCAGTTCCGCTTCCAGTGACCTGTTCCCTTGCAATAAAAGCACTCTGTTTCAGGCTTGGGTCCATACTTTGGGTTCTTCCCGGCAACAGGCTTGCCAGGCGCGGCAACTCCCTTGCCGTCCTTCTTGAAGTTCTTCTTACCCTTGCCTTTCTTGAACTTAGTGGTTTTATTGACCATCAACACTTGATGTTCTTTCTTGATGTCCACCTCCGCTGATTTCAGCATCGAATACACCTCGGGAATGGACTTCTCCAGCCCCTGCATATTGAAGTTCAACACGAAGCTCTTGAAGCTTGGTGGGAGCGACTGGAGGATTCTGTCAACGACCGCTTCATCTGGGAGATTCATTCCCAGCTGAGACAAGCGGTTGTGCAATCCTGAAATCTTGAGGATGTGCTCACTGACAGAACTGTTTTCCTCCATCTTACAGCTGTAGAATGCGTCGGAGACATCATATCTCTCGACTCGGGCATGAGCTTGGAAAACCATTTTCAGCTCTTCGAACATCTCATATGCTCCGTGGTGCTCAAAACTCTTTTGGAGCCCCGATTCTAAACTGTAAAGCATGCCGCACTAAACCAGGGAGTAATCATCACTACGCGACTGCCAGACGTTCAAAACGTCTTTGGCCGCATCGGGAGCAGGTGCATCACCTATCGGTGCTTCTAGGACATATGATCTCTTGGCAGCTATGAGGATAATCCTCAGGTTACGGACCCAATCCGTATAGTTGCTACCATCGTCTTTCAGCTTGGTTTTCTCTAGGAACGCGTTGAAGTTGAGGGAAACTGGAGCGTGGGCCATTTGATCTACAAGAGATATTGTAAAGAATTTAGACTAAGTTCATGATAATTAAGTTCATCTTAATCAAATTTCAATGAACTCCCACTCAGAATGACATCTCTCTAGTCATCTTAAGTGATACACGATCCGAATCGACTAGCCCGTGACCGATCATCACGTGAGACGGACTAGTCATCAACGGTGAACATCTTCATGTTGATCGTATCTTCTATACGACTCGTGTTAGACCTTTCGGTCTTCCGTGTGCCGAGGCCATGTCTGTACATGCTAGGCTCGTCAAGTGAACCCTAAGTGTATCGCGTGTGTAAATCTGGCTTACACCCGTTGTATGCGAACGTTAGAACCTATCACACCCGATCATCACGTGGTGCTTCGGAGCGACGAACTTTAGCAACGGTGCACAGTTAGGGGAAACACAATTCTTGAAATTTTAGTGAGAGATCATCTTATTTACTATCGTCGTTCTAAGTAAACAAGATGCATAAACATGATAAACATCACATGCAATCAATTAAAGTGACATGATATGGCCAATATCATCTTGCTCCTTAGATCTCCACCTTCGGGGCACCATGATCATCTTGTCACCGGCTCGACACCATGATCTTCATCATCATGATCTTCATCATCGTGTCTTGAAGAAGTCGTCACGCCAACTATTACTTCTACTACTATAGCTAACGTTTAGCAATGAAGTAAAGTAATTACATGGCGTTATTCAGTGACATGCAGGTCATACAATAATTAAGACAACTCCTATGGCTCCTGCCGGTTGTCAAGTTCATCGACATGCAAGTCGTGATTCCCTTTTACAAAAACATGATCAATCTCATACATCACATATATCATTCATCACATCTTCGTTTTGGCCATACCACGTCACATAGCACATGCTGCAAAAACAAGTTAGACGTCCTCTAATTGTTGTTGCAAATTTTTACGTGGCTTCTATAGGATTTCTTCCAAGAACGTTTCTTACCTACGCCAAAACCACAACGTGATTTGTCAATTTCTATTTACCCTTCATAAGGACCCTTTTCATCGAATCCGATCCGACTAAAGTAGGAGAGACAGACACCCGCCAGCCACCTTATGCATCTAGTGCATGTCTGTCGGTGGAACCAGTCTCACGTAAGCGTGCATGTAAAGTCGGTCCGGGCCGCATCATCCCACAATACCGCCGAATCCAGATTGACTAGTAACGGTAAGAAAGTTGAACAAACTCAAACGCCCACAACTGCTTTGTGTTCTACTCATGCAAGATGCTACACATAAAACCTAGCTCAGATGCCACTGTTGGGGAACGTAGCAGAATGCAAAAAATTTCTACGCTTTCACCAAGATCCAACTAAGGAGACATCTAGCAACGAGCAAGTAAGAGTGCATCTACATACCGTTATGTAGATCGCGAGCGGACGCTTTCTAAGAAGCGTGGATGAAGTAGTCGTACTCTTCGCGTTCTTCGTCACCGATGATCTAGCGCCGAACGGACGGCACCTCCACGTTCAACACACGTCCGGTGCAGCAACGCCACCTCCTTCTTGATCCAGCAAGGGGGGAGTATAAGTCGTCAGAGATACAGCAGCACAACGGCGTGGTGGTGGATGCAGTGGAGATCGCAGCAGGGCTTCGCCGGGCGCCCTGCGTTGGGAGTATGGAGGTGTGACGGGAGGGGGAGAGGCGCCAGGGCTTGGGTGCGGCTGCCCTCTCTCCTCCCACATATATATAGGGAGCCAGGGGGGTGCGCCAGGGCCCTGCAGATCCAATCTGCAGGGGGGCGGCGGCCAAGGGGGGACTCCTTGCCCCCCAAGGCAAGTGGGGCACCCCCTCCCCCTAGGGTTTCAACCCTAGGCACATGGGGAGGTGGGCCCCTAGTGGTGCGCCAGCCCATTAGGGCTGGACACTTCCCCTTGCGGCCTAGGGGCCCCACCGGGATGGGTGGCCCCACCCGATGGACCCCCGGGGCCCCTCCGGTGGTCTCGGGACGCTCCCGGTGACCCCCGGAGATCACCCGATGGCCGAAACCTGACTTCCTATATATCAATCTTTACCTCCGGACCATTCCGGAACTCCTCGTGACGTCCGGGATCTCATCCTGGACTCCGAACAACTTTTGGGTTTCCACGTGCATGTATCTCTACGACCCTAGCGTTACCGAACCTTAAGTGTGTAGACCTTACGGGTTCGGGAGACACGTAGACATGACCGAGACCACTCTCCGGTGAATAACCAACAGCGGGATCTGGATACCCATGTTGGTTCCCAGGTGTTCCTCGATGATCTTCATCGGATGAACCACCGTGTCAAGGATTCACTCAATCCCGTATGTTATTCCCTTTGTCCATCGGTACGGTACTTGCCCGAGATTCGATCGTCGGTATTCCCGATACCTTGTTCAATCTCGTCATGGCAAGTTTCTTTACTCGATCCGTAATCCATTATCCCGTGACTAAATACTTAGTCACATTGAGCTCATTATGATGATGTCTTACCGAGTGGGCCCAGAGCTACCTCTCCGTCATATGGAGTAACAACATCCCAGTCTCGGTTCGTACCAACTCAACAGACACTTTCGGAGATACCCGATGCGTACCTTTATAGCCACCCAGTTACGTTGTGACGTTTGGCACACCCAAAGTATTCCTACGGCATCCGGGAGTTGTACAACCTCATGGTCCAAGGAATAAATACTTGACACCGAAAAGCTTATGCATTACGAACTATACGATCTCGTGCTATGCTCAGGATTGGGTCCATCACATCATTCTCCTAATGATGTGATCCCGTTATCACCGACATCTCATGTCCATGGTCAGGAAAACGTGACCATCTGTTGATCAACGAGCTGGTAACTAGAGGCCTACCAGGGACTCATTTTGGTCTATGTATTCACACATTTATCGCTGTTTCCGTACAATACAATTCAAGCATGAATAACAGACGATTATCATGAACAAGGAAATATAATAATAATACTTTTATTATTGCCTCTAGGGCATATTTCCAACATTGCCATGGTGTTGTTTTTGTGCAGAAATAAAAAGTTCTCGGAATGACCTGAAACTCCACGGAGAATTATTTTTGAAAATATAAAAAAAAATCTGCAAGAAGATCCAGGCCAGGGGGCCCACACCCTGTCCAAGAGGGTGGGGGGCGCCCCCCTAGGGCATGCCCCTGCCTCATGGGCCCCCTGGTGCTCCACCGACGTATCCCTAGATCCTATATATTCACTTTCGGGGAGAAAAAAATCAAGGAGAAAGAATTATCGCGTTTCACGAGACAGAGCCGCCGCCAAGCCCTAGTCTCTCTCGGGAGGGCTGATCTGGAGTCCGTTCGAGGCTCCAGAGAGTGGAGATCGTCACCATCGTGATCATCAGCCTTCCTCCTGCACCAATGCCATGATGCTCACCGATGTGCGTGTGTAATTCCATCGTAGGCTTGCTGGACGATGATGGGTTGGATGCGATCTATCATGTAATCGAGTTAATTTTGTTAGGGTTTGATACCTAGTATCCACAATGTTCTGAGATTGATGTTGCTATGACTTTGCTATGCTTAATGCTTGTCACTAGGGCCCGAGTGCCATGATTTCATATCTGAACCTATTATGTTTCCATGAATATATGTGTGTTCTTGATCCTATCTTGCAAGTATATAGTCACCTACTATGTGTTATGATCTGACAACCCCAATGTGACAATAATCTGGACCACTCCCGGTGATGACCATAGTTTGAGGAGTTCATGTATTCACTATGTGTTAATGCTTTGGTCCGGTAATCTATTAATGGAATGCCTTAATATCCCTTAGTTTCCAATAGGACCCCGCTGCCACGGGAGGGTAGGATAAAAGATGTCATGCAAGTTCTTTTCCATAAGCACGTTTGACTATATTCGGAATACATGCCTACATTGCATTGATGAACTGGAGCTAGTTCTGTCTCACCCTAGGTTATAACTTCTACATGATGAATTGCATCCCACATAATTTCCCATCACAGATCCAATGCCTAAGAGCTTTTCACATATTGCTTGTTGCTTATTTACTTTTTCGTTGCTACTATTACAAAAACTACAAAAACACTATCGTTACTTTTATTGCCGCTACCACCACTATCATATTACTTTGCTACTAAACTACCTTGCTGCAGATACTAAGTTTCCACGTGTGGTTGGACAACTCAGCTGCTAATACTTAATAATATTCTTTGGCTCCGCTTGTGTCGAATCAATAAATTTGGGTTGAATACTTTACCCTCAAAAAGTGTTGCGATCCCCTACACTTGTGGGTTATCAAGACTATTTTCTGGTGCCGTTGTCGGGGAGCATAGCTCTATTCTTTCAGTCACTTGGGATTTATATCTGTTGGTCACTATGAAGAATTTGAAGGACTCAAAAACCAAGATCTTACCCTCAACTACGAGGGGAGGTAAGGAACTGTTATCTAGCTCTGTACTTGATTCTCCTTCTGTTATGGGTAAATTTGCGACACCTACTCATTCTATTGAATCTGTTATGTCGTATGTTCTTGATGATGCCACTTCTGCTATGTATGATGAAACTACTTCTATTCCTGATAATACTGTGTCACTAGGTGAATTTCTAGATGAACAATTTGCTAGAGTTAGGGAGAATGCAAATATTGAAACTGGTGATATTTATGGAAGTGATGATGAAGCTTCTCCCAATAGATATGAATTGCTTATTGTTCCTGAGGGTTATGTTATGGATGAAGAAACTGCTAGAGACTTTCTTGCTTGCCATGATAGATATGATCATAAGAAATTATTAGCTAAGCTGAAAGAAAAGTCCTTGAATGCTAGAATGAAACATGACCCTGCATTTTCCACTTCACCTATCTGTGTTACTGATAAGGATTATGAATTCTCTGTTGATCCTGAGTTAATTACTTTGGTTGAATCTGATCCTTTCCATGGCTATGAATCTGAAATTGTTGTGTCACATCTTACTAAGTTGAATGATATAGCCACCCTTTTTACCAACGATGAAAAGATTCGTTACTACTATATCCTTAATTTATTTCCTTTCTTGTTAAAGGGTGATGCTAGGACTTGGTTTCATTCTCTTGATCCTGGTTGTGTGCGTAGTCCCCAGGATATGATGTATTACTTCTCTGGTAAATATTTTTCCGCTCATAAGAAACAAGCTGCCTTACGGGAAATATATAACTTTGTGCAAATTGAAGAAGAGAGTCTCCCACAAGCTTGGGGGAGGCTTCTCCATTTACTTAATGCTTTGCCTGATCATCCTCTTGAGATGCATGATATACTTGATACCTTTTATAATGGACTAACCGATGCTTCCAAAGACCACCTGGATAGTTGTGCTGGTTGTGTTCTCAGGGAAAGAACAGTTGAACAAGATGAATTACTATTGAATAATATGCTGGCCAATGAAAATAATTGGACACTTCCTGAACTAGCCCCTAAGACAACTCCGAAGAAAAGAGGTGTTCTATTTCGCAGTCCTGAAGATATGCAAGAGGCACATAAATCTATGAAAGAAAAAGGTATTAAAGGTGAAGATGTTAAGAATTTACCACCTATTCAAGAAATACACGGTCTTGATAACCCGACACAGGTAGTAAAGGTAAATTCCCTTTATAGGTTTGATGAAGGTGATATTCCTCGTTATAAGTCTACTAGCCCATGCTTAGATGAGTTTGACAATTTTATTGTGAAAGAAGAAAACTTCAATGCTTATGTTGGTAGACAATTACAACACAATGCTTATATGATTGAACGCTTGAGTGATTATCTGTCTAGAGCTAAAGGTGAATTGAAACTCATTAGTATACACGCTTCCATGGTTACCACTCAAGTAGAATAAGTAATTAAGGCTCGGAATGATTTGCTCAATGAATTAAATGGTAAGAATAACGACTATGTTGTTAGAGTTGCTACTAGAGGGGGTAAAATGACTCAGGAACCTCTGTATCCTGAAGGCCACCCCAAAAGAATTGAGCAATATTCTTAGAGAGCTAATTTAGATCCACCTAGTTCTTCTAAGAAGAAGAAAAAGAAAAACGATAGGACTTTGCATGCTTCTAGTGAACCTGTAGCTGACACACCTGAGAATCCGAATGATATATCTGTTTCTGATGCTGAGACACAATCTGGCAATGAACATGAACCTAGTGATAATATAAATGATGATGTTCATGATGATGCTCAACCTAGCAAAGATAATGATGTAGAGATTGAACCTGCTGTTGATCTTGATAACCCACAATCAAAGAATCAACGATATGATAAGAGAGACTTTGTTGCTAGGAAGCACGGTAGGGAAAGAGAACCATGGGTTCAGAAACCCATGCCTTTTGCTCCAAAACCATCCAAGAAAAAGGATGATGAGCATTTTGAGCGCTTTGCTGAAATGATTAGACCTATCTTTTTGCGTATGCGTTTGACTGATGTGCTTAAAACAAATCCTTATGCTAAGTATATGAAGGATATTATTACCAATAAAAGGAAGATACCTGAAGTAGAACTTTCCACCATTCTTGCCAATTACACTTTTAAAGGTGGAATACATTAGAAATTAGGAGATCGAGGAGTACCTACTATACCTTGCTCCATTAAGAAAAACTATGTTAAAACTTCTTTATGTGACCTTGGAGCCGGTGTTAGTGTTATGCCTCTCTCTTTATATCGTAGACTTGACTTGAGTAAGTTAACACCTACTGAAATATCCTTGCAAATGGCTAATAAATCTACTACTATACCTGTCGGTATTTGTGAGGATGTGCCTATTGTGGTTGCAAATTTTACTATTTTAACGGACTTTGTTGTACTTGATATTCCCGAGGACGATAGTATGTCTATTATCCTTGGTAGACCGTTTTTGAACACTGCAGGGGCTATTATTTGTTGCAACAAAGGCAATGTTACTTTTCATGTCAATGGTAATGAGCATACGGTACACTTTCCGAGGAAACAACCTCAGGTCCACAGTATCAATTATATTGGAAAATTTCAACTATCACTATTGGAGGTTTTGAATTTCCTCTTCCTACTATCAAGAAGACATATGTCATTCTTATTGTTGGGCACATACATATCCCCAGTGAGGTAACCTAGTGTTAATCGAAAATTCTCCGATTCCATGTTATTCCGAAAGAGTTTATTAACAAGACCTTATCAACATTGTTAATGGATTCCTTTTGATGAGCATGGAATAGGTGAATCTAGATAGCACAAACCTTCTATACCCTCCTTCTACTTTCTATTAATTAGGATAAATAAAGCAAAAGTAGTATTTTCTGTCCGTTTCCAGACTTATCGGTGCAATAAAAAAATACCCTGAAAATAAAATTTCTCCAAATGCCATGAAATTGAAATATGATTTTTTTCTAGAATATTTGAGAAAATATGGCACATAACACACAGCGAGGGGAGCCAGCACCTGGCCACGAGGGTCCAGGGCGCACGCCCCTGTCTCGTGGGCCCCACATGGCCCCCCTCCACTTATTCCTGCACCCACACTCATCTTCTTCCTCCCAAAAAAATCACCAACCATCTCAAACCCGAGTCTAGCTCATCTTGCTGCCGTTTTCGATCTCCTTGCTAAAAGCACCATTCACCAAACTATTTGGGGAGATTGTTCCTTGGTATGTGAATCCTCCATTGGTCCAATTAGTTTTTGTTCTAGTGCTCTATTTATTGCAAATTTATGCTGCTGTAGTGACCTTGTTCTTGAGTTTGTGTGTCAAATTTTCTTGGTACCAAGTAGTTCTAATGCATGTTATAGTCTCTAGGCACTTATAGGAGTTGTTGCTATCAATCTCGTTGAGTTTGGTTAACTTTTATTTTGATTTACTAAAAAATTCAGAAAATTTCAGAAAAATGCAGAGGAAAAACTTCCAAGGTGGTTCCTCAAGGAAGTAAGAACTGAGGCTCGCATTCCGTGAGCCAGACGATGGACTACCGAGGGATGCTGACGTGCGGCCTTGTGAATGGCCGTCAGATGACTTTATGGATCAGGTTGGCATCAAGGATGAATTTTATGCATATATGCGTAACGCTGACCTCGAGGGCTTCATACGAGATAAGTGCCCGCAATACCGTGGCTTAACTGATAGCTTTGTGAGAAGGTTTAAATTTTCATCTTCACATAATTCTCACATTGTCCTATTTGACCTATATGATAAATCTTATACCATGGACTTAGAGGATTTTAATAATAATTGTAAGCTCCCAAAGTGGGGCAGTATGGGTGATCCTCGTAAATCTGAATTTAGAGAGTTCCTTGCTAGTATCACAGTGGGGGAATCTAGGGAAATCACACAAGCTACCATAGGGAGCATCCATTTTCCTGCTATTCATTACTTTGCTCTCTTTATTGGTAGATGAATAAATGGTAAAGATGAAGCTGGTCACATGTGTGTCCCAGATATTAGTGTTCTCAGGAGTGTTGTACTAGGTGATAGACAATATAACTTGGGAGCCATTGTTGCACGTACGTTACACCATAATGGTATGAATGGAGATTTATTTGGTGGGATTTATGCCACTCACATAGCTCGCTTTCTTGGTGTGCCTGTGCACGAGAATGATGAACCTTTACCTCCTGCTCATTTAGATTGCCATGCTATGACTAGTCATCGGTTCATAGAGAGGGATGGTCAATCCCTCAGATATCGACTAATCTTTAACAGGCAACATGCCATTCCTATTGTTCTTCCTGCCCCTACTTTGTTTGACTTTCAGCAAAAGGGATATACACTATAACTATGGAGGAGGCAAATGTGTATTATAATATGACAGAAGCAGCCCGCCTTCGAGCTGTGGCTCAGCATGCAGTACCTGCTGCATCTCAGTACAACCCGAACTACGACTTTGGATATCCTTTAGGCCAGTAGTGGCCATAGACCAACTTAGGCCAAAAGCCTAAGCTTGGGGGAGTACGTGTTTCTCACCGACTTTACATTCATGTTCTTACTTATTCTAGCTGTCGGTGCTCACACTCTCTCATTGTACCATCCATGTTTAGTTTCATTTCTTTTTCTTAGCCTTTTTCTCGTGTGCTAGAAAAACCTTAAGAAAAACAAAATAATAATTAGTTGTAGCTTCTAGCTAGTTTAGTTTCCTTGTAGTAGTAATAATTAAAAAGAAAACCCAAAAAGATTTCCCGTTGTTCTTTTCCTTGTTGGGAGCTTTTCTGTGTAAATAGTTTCTTTTCTTTTCTTTAGGGGTTAAGAGTAGAAGACCATGATTGAAAATGCTTAGTGGCTCTCATATGCCTTATTGTTGATTTAACCTTGAGCCATATTACCTTGTCTTCTCTCTTGTATTAAATGCTCGTAGATTCCAGCTTAGTCCAATGCATGTGCACTATCATTATTATCCACACCGTTCGGTTGTGCGAGTGAAAGGCAATAAGGATGATATATGATGAACTAATTGAGATGAGAAAAGCTGGTATGAACTCAACCTCTCTTGTTTTTGTAAATATGGTAGTGCATCGTTCCTGATTCAGCTTGTTATGAATGAAACATACTTGCAATGACAATTAGAGATCATAGTTACTTATGCCATGCTTAATTAGCTGAGAGTTTATAATGGTCTATCAGCTTGTTATGAATGAAACATACTTGCAATGACAATTAGAGATCATAGCTACTTATGCCATGCTTAATTAGCTGAGAGTTTATAATGGTCTATCTTGCGTGCCAACATGATATTAAAATGGTTGTGATGTGGTATGATGGGGTGGTATCCTCCTTTGAACGATTCAAGTGATCTGATTTGGCACATGTTCATGCATGTAGTTGAAACAAATCAACATAGCCTCCACGATATTTATGTTCATGGTGATTTATATCCTACTCATGCTTGCATTCATTGTTGATTAGTTTTAATGCATGTTCGTGACCGTTGTTGCTCTATAGTTGTCGCTTCCTAGTCTCTTTCTAGCCTTCACCTATACTAAGCGGGAATACTGCTTGTGCACACACTTCCATAAACCCCAAAGTTATTCCACATGAGTCCACCATATCTTCCTATATGCGGTCTTTACCTGCCATTCCAAGTAAATTTGTATGTGCTAAACTCTAAACCTTCAAATGAAATTCTGTTTTGTATGCTTGAACAGCTCATCAACTAGGGCTGTCTATATCTTCCATGCTAGTGGGTTATTCTCACAATGAGTGGACTCCGCTCATCATTCACGAGAAAATGGCTGGTAACCGGGATGCCCAGTCCCATGCTCAAAATCATAATAATTAAATAACCCCCCCAGGGCTGTTGTTGGTTTGGACGGTACCAATTGTTTCGGACCAGCCGTGGAGTGTGCTTGTTGGTGGTTGGGGGAGTATAAACTTTACCATTCTGTTTGGGAACCGCCTATAATGTGCGTAACATGGAAGATATCGAGATTCTTGGTTGTTATGTTGACAATGAGAGTATACCACTCAAAATGCTATTCATCTCTATTTAAAAATCGAGCTCTGGCACCTCTACAAATCCCTGCTTCCCTCTGCGAAGGGCCTATCTATTTACTTTTATGCAAAGTCATCATCCTCTTATCAAAGAGCACCAGTAGGAGAGCACCTTTGTCATTTGCATGTATTACTATTAATTTGTATTGAGTATGATCATGACTGGATTTCTTTTACCATGAATTACAATGTCTAGTCAGTCCTTGATCTTTAAAGGTGCTCTGCATTTATGTTTTGCGATCTCAGAAAGGGCTAGCGAGATACTATCTTGTTATATCATATCATGATTGTTTTGAGAAAGTGCTGTCATCCGAGGTTTATTATTATTGATCGCTAGTTGATTATGCCATTGATGTAAGTAGACTTTAGACCTGAAAGTTATTGTCAATATGGTTAGTTCATGATCATTGCTGAAAACCTGAATGCTGGCTTACATATTTACAACAACAAGAGCAAACAGAGTTTGTCAAAGTTTTTCTTTATCACTTTCAGTTTATCAACTGAATTGCTTGAGGACAAGCAAATGTTTAAGCTTGGGGGAGTTGATACGTTGCCAACGTATCTACTTTTCCAAACCCTTTTGCCCTTGTATTGGACTCTAACTTGCATGATTTGAATGGAACTAACCCGGACTGACGCTGTTTTTAGCAGAATTGCCATGGTGTTGTTTTTGTGCAGAAATAAAAAGTTCTCGGAATGACCTGAAACTCCACGGAGAATTATTTTGGTAAATATAAAAAATACATGTAAGAAGATCCAGACCAGGGGGGCCACACCCTGTCCACGAGGGTGGGGGTGCCCCCACTAGGGCACGCCCCCTGCCTCATGGGCCCCCTAGTGCTCCACTGACGTATCCCTAGATCCTATATATTCACTTTCGGGGAGAAAAAAATCAAGGAGAAAGAATTATTGCGTTTCACGAGACGGAGCCGCCGCCAAGCCCTAATCTCTCTCGGGAGGGCTGATCTGGAGTCCGTTCGGGGCTCCGGAGAGTGGAGATCGTCGCCTTCGTATCATCAACCTTCCTCCATCACCAATTCCATGATGCTCACCGCCGTGCGTGAGTAATTCCATCGTAGGCTTGCTAGACGGTGATGGGTTGGATGGGATATATCATGTAATCGAGTTAGTTTTGTTAGGGTTTGATCCCTAGTATCCACAATGTTCTGAGATTGATGTTGCTATGACTTGCTATGCTTAATGCTTGCCACTAGGGCGCGAGTGCCATGATTTCAGATCTGAACCTATTATATTTCCATGAATATATGTGTGTTCTTGATCCTATCTTGCAAGTCTATAGTCACCTACTATGTGTTATGATCCGGCAACCCCGAAGTGACAATAATCGGGACCACTCCCGGTGATGACCATAGTTTGAGGAATTCATGTATTCACTATGTGTTAATGCTTTGGTCCGGTAATCTATTAAAAGAATGCCTTAATATCCCTTAGTTTCCAATAGGACCCCGCTGCCACGAGAGGGTAGGACAAAAGATGTCATGCAAGTTCTTTTCCATAAGCACGTATGACTATATTCAGAATACATGCCTACATTGCATTGATGAACTCGAGCTAGTTCTGTGTCACCCTAGGTTATAACTTCTACATGACGAATTACATCCGACATAATTTCCCATCACCGATCCAATGGCTACGAGATTTTCACATATTGCTTGTTGCTTATTTACTTTTCCGTTGCTACTATTACAAAAACTACAAAAACACTATCGTTACTTTGATTGCTGCTACCGCCACTATCATATTACTTTGCTACTAAACTACCTTGCTGCAGATACTAAGTTTCCAGGTGTGGTTGAATTGACAACTCAGCTGCTAATACTTAAGAGTATTCTTTGGCTCCCCTTGTGTCAAATCAATAAATTTGGGTTGAATACTTTACCCTCGAAAACTGTTGCGATCCCCTACACTTGTGGGTTATCAGTAGACAAGCAAAAAAAGGAGTTTCAGGTGGACAAAAGGGCTTTTGAATGTGCCTGACTTCTATTTAAAAAATCTTGTGCTCATAATCCAGTAAATTTTATGACCTAGGATGTTCATTCTATGGACCTGACCGATCCATTTGACTGTGACTGCCGTGCTGGAGTTAGATGTTGTTGCCCTTTTCAATCAGGGTTTATTCTAAACCTGATGAACAATTAACCCTCGTGCTTTTGTACAGTTTGTAAGCTGGAGTTAGATGTTGTTGCCCTTTTTAACTTGGCTGTGACTGTCATATTTTGTTTGAAACAGGGCAAATGGCTTGCCATTTGTTTAATTAAGAGTGAAATATTGTAACAAATCCCAACCAAGGGAAATAACATCACTCTCGTTGGCTTCTTGATCTCACGGTGCATTACAGAACCCAAGTGATTAGCCCCCTCTAGCACCCACAAACTTATTTTGAACTAGCACACCAAATAGGCTGTAAATTTTCATAAGGCTGCATGACCGTGACAGATTTGGATTCTGACATTTCGGACCCACGAGGAAAAAGCCTATCCAACGTGGCGTCGACTTAATTACTAGTCAACCCTCATACTCCCATCCACCTACGACTAGACTGGCGCATCTTCCACGGCTCATGTTCGTTCTGTTCGAGGCCTCGCCGCAGTCCTCCGTCTTGGTTCGCTCGCCGTGCGCGGTGCGCCACCGTCTGGCGTTGTCAACATCGTCAACAACCAAGAGGAACAAGGAGATGACTGTACGAGGAGAGAATGATAGTAGGGACCAACTAGGGTCATGGTAGTACGCAAGCAAGTTCCTCATTATTACAAGCCCAAAAAAATGGTTCCTCCTAATGGTTGGACATCCAGAGCCCACGCCATTGTCAACGTAGTCACTAATGAGAGAATTACACAACAAGCGGCTGACACCAAGGACCTAGCTGGTCGCGCATTTGTTATTTACTTTTTTTTGAGGAACAGGTAGTTGTTATCTCTACTCATATAAAAAAACAAAGTTGGTGATGATGATGTGCCTACCATCCTGCAATATAGGCCATCCGATCTATATCTGACAGATAGGAAGGAAATTATGACAATTTTGCCAAAGCATACCTGCACTCATCTCCACATTTGTAGATAAGGCCTACACTCGTTCATCCTTATCTACCATGGGATATATAAACTACTCATATAAATGCATCTTGATGTTCCGTCCAACGCACGAGCATCTTGCTAGTTTATACTATTTTAGAGACGGATAAGGGTAAGGGTCTGTGTGTGGGCTGTGGCCCGTCCAGCCAGGGTTTTATTTTATGTTTACCACATGATGAGCCCAGTTGTGTTTTTTTCTTCCTGGAAGTGGCTAGCCTAGTTCTACTTTTTTAAAGAACTAGCCAACGGAGGCCTACTTGCTTTCTCAGTCCTGCTGGGCTGCAAATCTTTCAAGACGAGAGCGAAGTATTAGCTTTCCTAGAAAAACAAGTAGTAATAAATGGGATGTAAATTTATAAACACAGCAAACCGGCAACTAGTTTCAAATATCGTTTTTTAAAGATTTTGATATTTCAAATTTAATTATTTTTTTGCGGGAAAAATCATGTTAGATTTTAAATTTATACAAATTTATTATTTTTAAATTAGTTTGAATGTGACTCAAAATTTCGGGATTAAAAACAGTTCACACCACACCGAAATATGCAAAATTTCGTACAATTTTTTAAAAGTAGCCACAATATGGGCTGTAATGCTAACATAAAGAATATGGGCTCCAAATAAATCCTTAAGAAATGAGCAAATGGGTTGAAAATTATTAGAAATAATGGCAGATGGGTTGTATGATGTTTTCCACAGATCTGAGGCGGACTTGTGCGCCTACTATAGGCTGACGCGTACGCTTTCGTAAAAAAAGGGTTACGCGCACGCAAGGCCGTGTCAACTTAGTCAAAACACGAGAGTAGTGACGGTTGGACGTCCATCCAATGACTGCCGTGCTTTTTCAATCTTTGTTTTTCCTGCTCCAGCCGCTGAAACCAACGCCGACGAGACTGCATGCTCCCTCGTTCCATGAGCAACTATGCTGGTGCACAGGCCGCACCGCCCCACCCTACTCCATCGCTAGCAAGTATGCCATTCCTCTACTCACCCACACCTCCTATTATTTTTCGGCGACGGAAGCTGAACCAGTAAAACTTCGTACTCCCAACCATGTGGTCAACAACTAGTGAGTCTTCCCGGGCTCCGGGTCGTTCCCTTCCTAGGCCTCGCCATCGTACACCGCCTTGGTGCTCTCGTCTCGGCATGGTCAACGTGGTCAACAAACGACATCCATCGGAAGAGAACAGTACGTGGACAGGCTGACAGCTGGGTTCACGACCGCACGCAACGAATTGGCTCCTTATTATGCGCAAAATAATGATTCCTCAACCTGACAGCCGGGACCCACTGGAAGGGCCTC
This sequence comes from Secale cereale, assembly GCA_902687465.1. Classification (NCBI taxonomy): domain Eukaryota; kingdom Viridiplantae; phylum Streptophyta; class Magnoliopsida; order Poales; family Poaceae; genus Secale; species Secale cereale. Next base: position 210,612,301 of record LR738712.1, read on the forward strand.
TTTATTTCGCAAAAAAATGTTCCTCCCGCTGACAGCTAGGACCCACCAGCTATATCTTCGGACGCAAGGAACTGCCTCCATATTACGCACAAAAAATGAATACTGCCCCTGCTATCTGGAGGCTGACTTGTGGGCCCACTAAGTTGATGCGGACGGAGGGCTTTGTCAACTTAGTCAATAATGAATGATTCTAGCTCCAATGAGCGTACGATGTCCATCCAACGGCCATAGTGCTTCTTCAACCCCTGGTCTTCTTGTTCCAGCCACCCAAACCAGCGTCGGTCGTGCCACCTGCTCCTGCCTCCCGTGGCCGGCTCTGCTGACGCGCATGCCTCACCGCCCCGCCCTACTCCCATCCCTGGCATGGCCATACCTGTACTCACCCAGACCTACTTTTATTCTCTATCGATGGTAACCTCACACTGCAGCTCAACCAGTAAATCCTCGTACGCCCCTCGACGTGGGAAACAACTGCCGAGTCTTTCCCTGCTATGGGTCATTCCCTTCCTAGGCCTCGCCGTCGTCCACTGCCTTGGTGCTTCAGCACGGCGTGGTCAATGTGGTCAAGAAACGACTTACATCAGAAGAGGACTATACGTGGAGAGGCTGACAGGTGGGTCCATGGCCATAGCAAGGAAGTGCCTCCTTATTACGCACAAAATAATGATTCCTCCACCTGATAGAAGGGACCTACCGAAAGGGCTCGGTATTTTGGCTTAGCTTTATTTTGCAAAAAAAACATTTTCCCCCTGACAGCTGGGACCCACCATCTATATCTTCGGACACAAGGAAAGTGTCTCCATATTAGGCACGAAAAAAATGAATGCCCCCCCCCCCCGATAGCTCAGACCCACCATCAATAACTTCGCACATAAGGAAGTACCTCCTTATCCTCCCTGACAGCCGGGACCCACCTGGTTGAAGCGTATGCAGCGTTAACATTCTGGTCGCGAACGTGTACGTGCATACTAGTCGATCGGTCTCTCTGCAATGATGAACCATGGCCGAGCAAGTAGCAGCACGTGTAGTAGTAGAGCCCCCGATGTAGCAGTTCAGGCAGTCCCTTCAAAACCATGTACACATACGTACATCCATAGGGCAAAAAACATGGCTACGTACGTACATACGGGTGGAGTGTCGAACGCGTACTCGTGCATACTTACGGCTAGGCTGGTGTACATGGAGAGGCAGCCAACGACAGCAACGCCGTCGCGTTCATCAGCAGCCAACCGGCGGGGTTGGAACGGAGAAACAACATCATGTTCATCGGGAGGCAACCAACTTAGACGGAACAACCGAATCCTGGTGGGGCGTACCGCAAAACGGAGGGAAACGGCCTTCTACTGGAGCGCGTACGGTTGAAACGGGGTCCTATTCATCGGGAAGGGTCTCGCCTATCGCAAAACAGAGGAAACGGCCTTCTGCTCGACCTGCTACAGTCAAAATGGGACCCTGTTTATTGGGAGGGGCCTCGCATACCGCAAAACGTGTGAAACAGACTTGTGTTGGAGCGCTACGGTCGAAACGAGGGTCCTGTTCATCGGGAGGGGTGTGGCTTACTGCAAAACAGGACTCCACAGGCTACTGTTCACCCATCGTTGACTTCCTCCAGCCTCCACCTACACTATTCATCCACCGCGTCTTCCTCTGCCGCCATCGGCTACTGTTCATCCAGCCCTCCACGGGGTCCTATTCATCCAGCGCTCCAAAGGCTCCTGTTCATCCTACCAGCCCTCCACCGGTTACTGTTCAACCAGCCCTCCAAGGGGTCCTATTCATCCACCCCCAATGCCTCGGCTTTGGCCGCCTCGTCTCGGGGTCCTGTTCATCCAGCGGCAACCGCAACGTCCAACCCCCACGGGGTCCTGTTCATCCAACCCCAACCACGTACGTCTCGACTCGTTCAACCAATCCCATGTTCATTGTTTATCAAGACGTAGCAGGTTTTATCGCCTTCAAGAAGCAATAGCAGCGATCGAAAGGGTTCAATTAGCAGCGGTAGCAAAGGAATCGCTCGAGTTCAGTAAGCAGCCAAGGGACCGATTGTTCGGGTTCAGTAATGTAGCTAGTGCAATCACTCGGGTTCAGTAAGCAAACGCCTCGCTTGGGTTCAGTTAGAGCCCAACGCCTCGCACATACACGCGATGTGTACAAGAGAAACGCGCAAACCTCCGTGCATCGCTCCGCCCCGTCCACCCACCGTAACCGGTAACTCACAGAAATTTTCCTCGCCCTTGCTTCTACCACGATGTTTTCCGTCATGGACGACCCAAAGAATGTCATGCAGCTGCATCTCCGGCCCGCCCAGGATGAAAAGCCCATTTTCTGTGATGATTTTTTGTCACAGAACTAGGAGGCCACCACATCTATGATGATATGGGTTTTTGTCACAATTATCGTCATAGAAGTGTCATAAGCATGATAGAAAAAATTTGTTCAGCCGAAAATGTCACGGATGTGTCTTTTTTTGTAGTGATAGCTCCCCATTTATTTTTTATATGTTCCTAGAGAAAAATAAGTTGAAAGATTATAGTAGCAATGATGCGGACTCGGTCCGTGATCTGAGGATTATCCTCATTGCTGCACAGAAGAATTATGTCCTTAATGCACCGCTAGGTGACAGACCTATTGCAGGAGGAGATGCAGAGGTTATGAATGTTTGGCAAGCTCGATATGATGACTACTTGATAGTTTAGTGTGCCATGCTTTTCGGCTTAGAATCGGGGCACCAAAGATGTTTTGAACGCCATGGAACATATGAGATGTTCCAAGAGCTGAAATTTGTATTTCAGACTCATGCCCATGTCGAGAGGTATGAGACCTCTGACAAGTACTTTGCCTATAAGATGGAGGAGAATATAGCTCTGCTAGTGAGCATATGCTCAAATTTTCTGGGTACTACAATCACTTGAATCAATTGAGAGTTAATCTTCCAGATAAGATAGTGATTGACAGAGTTCTCTAGTCACTATCACCAAGCTATTAAGAACGTTGTGATGAACTATAATATGCAAGGGATAACGAAAAAGATTCCTGAGCTCTCCGCAATGCTGAAATTGGTGAAAGTACACATCAAGAAAAAGCATCAAGTGTTGATGGTTAACAAGACCTCTAGTTTCAAGAAAAAGGGCAAGGGAAAGAAAGGGAACTTCAATAAGAATGCCAAGCAAGTTTCCACTCCCGAGAAGAAGCCCAAAGCAAGACCCAAGCATAAAACTGAGTGATTCTACTGCAAAGGAAATGGTCACTGGAAGCGGAACTACCCTTGGCGGATAAGAAGGATGGCAAAGTGAACAAAGGTATATTTGATGTACATGTTAATGATGTGTACCTTACTAATGCTCATAGTAGCCCCTGTGTATTTGATACTTGTTTGGTTGGTAAGATTAGTAACTCGAAACAGGAGTTGCAGAATAACGGAGACTAGTTGAGGGTGAGGTAACGATGTGTGTTGGAAGTGGTTCCAAAATTTATATGATCATCATCTCACACTCCCTATACTTTCGGGATTAGTGTTAAACCTGAATAAATATTATTTTGTGTTTGCGTTGAGCATGAGCAAGATTGGATCATGTTTATTGCAATACGGTTATTCATTAAAGTCAGAGAATAATTGTTATTCTGTTTATGAATAAAACCTTTTATGGTCATACACCCAAGATGAATCTCGATCGTAGTAATACACACATTCATAATATTGAAGCCAAAAGATGCGGAGTTGATAATGATAATGCAATAGACTTGTGGCACTGCCGTTTAGGTCATATTGGTGTAAAGCGCATGAAGAAAATCCATGCTGATGGAGTTTTGGAATCACTTGATACTTGCGAACCATGCGTCATGGGCAAGATGACTAAAATTCCGTTCTCCGGAAAAATGGAGCGGGCTAATGACTTATTGTAAATAATACATACTGATGTATGCGGCCCGATGAGTGTTGAAATACACGGCGGGTATCATTATTTTCTCACCTTCACAGATGATTTGAATAGATATGGGTATATCTACTTAATGAAACACAAGTTTGATACATTTGAAAAGGTTCAAAGAATTTCATAATGAAGTAGAGAACCATCGTAACAAGAAAATAAAGTTTCGACGATCCAATCACGGAGGCAAATATTTGAGTTACGAGTTTGGTCTTCATTTGAAACAAATAGAATAGTTTCACAACTCACGCCACCTGGAACACCACATCGTAATGGTGTGTCCGAACGTCGTAACCATACTCTATTGGATATGGTGCGTTTTATGTTGTCTCTTACCAATTTTTCCTTATCATTTTAGGGTTATGTATTAGAGACAGCTACATTCACCTTAAATAGGGCACCGTCTAAATCCATTGAGATGACACCGTATGAACTATGGTTTGGCTAAAAACCAAAGCTGTCATTTCTTAATGTTTGGGGTTGCAATGAATATGTGAGAAACAATTCAGCCTGAAAAGCTCGAACCCAAATTGGAGAAGTGCATCTTCATAGGATACCCAAAAGAAACTATTGGATACACCTTCTACCACAGATCCGAAGGCAAGATCTTTATTGCTAAGAAATTGATCCTTTATAGAGAAAGAGTTTCTCTCGAAAAAAGTGAGTGGGAGGGAACTAGAACTTGACGAGGTAATTTTACCTTCTCTCGAATTGGAAAGTAGCTCATCACAAATAACCATTATCTTGATGCCTACACGAACTAGTGAGGAAGCTAATGATGATGATCACGAAACTTCAGACCAAGTTACTACCGAACCTCGTAGGTCAACCAGAGCACGTTCCGCACCAGAGTGGTACGGTAATCCTATTCTGGAAGTCATTTTACTTAACCATGACGAACCTACAAACTATGAGGAAGCAATGATGAGCCCAGATTCGGCAAAATGGCTTGAGGCCATGAAATCCGAGATAGGATCCATGTATGAGAACAAATTGTGGACTTTGGTGGACTTTCCCGATGACTGGCGAGCCATAGAGAATAAATGGATCTTCAAGAAGAAGACGGACGCAGATGGTAATGTTACTGCCTACAAAGATTGACTTGTCACAAAAGTTCAAGGAGTTGACTACGATGAGACTTTCTCACCCGTAGCGATGCTTCAGTCTGTCCGAATCATGTTAGCGATTGCCGCATTTTATGATAATGAAATCTGGCAAATGGACGTCAAAACTACATTCCTCAATGGATTTCTTAAAGAAGAGTTGTATAGGATGCAACCAGAAGTTTTTGTCAATCCTAAAGGTGCTAACAAAGTGTGGAAGCTCTAGCGATCCATATATGGACTGGTGCAAAGCATCTCGGAGTTGGAATATACGCTTTGATGAGTTGATCAAAGCATATAGTTTTATACAGACTTGTAGTGAATCATGTATTTACAAGAAAGTGAGTGGGACCTCTGTAGCATTTCTGATATTATATGTGGATGACATATTGTTGATCGGAAATGGTGTAGAATTTCTAGGTAGCATAAAAGGATACTTAAATAAGAATTTTTCAATAAAAGACCTCGGTAAAGCTACTTATGTATTGGGCATCAAGATCTATAGAGATAGATCGATATGCTTAATAGGACTTTCACAAAGCACACACCTTGACAAGATTTTGAAGGAGTTCAAAATGGACCAGTCAAAGAAGGAGTTCTAGCATGTATTGTTAAGTGTGAAGTTGAGTAAGACTCAAAGCCCGACCACGGTAGAAGATAGAAAGAGATTGTAAGTCATTCCCTATGCCTCGCCATAGGTTCTATAAGTATGCCATGTTGTATACCAGACATGTTGTATGCCTTTCCATGAGTTTGGCAAGGAGGTACAATAGTGATCCTGGAGTAGATCACTGGATAACGGTCAAAATTATCCTTTGTTACCTTAAAAGGGACTAAGGAAATGTTTCTCGATTATGGAGGTGATAAAGAGTTCATTGTAAAGCGTTACATCGATGCAAGCTTTGACACTAATCCAGATGACTCTAAGTATCAATCTGGATGCGTATTGAAAGTGGGAGCAAATAGCTAGAATAGCTCCATACAGAGCATTGTAAACATACAAATTTGCAAAAGACATACAGATCTGAATGTGACAGATGTGTTGACTACACTTCTCTCACAAGCAAACACATGATCACACCTTAGTACTCTTTGGGTGTTAATCACATGACGATGTGAACTATATTATTGACTCTAGTCAACCCTTTGGTTGTTAATCATATGGCGATGTGAACTATTGGTGTTAATCACATGACGGTGTGAACTAGATTATTTATTGACTTTAGTGCAAGTGGGAGACTGAAGGAAATATGCTCTAGATGCAATAATAAAGTTGTTATTTTATATTTCCTTATATCATGATAAATGTTTATTATTCATGCTAGAATTGTATTAACCCGGAACTTGACACATGTGTGGATACTAGACAAAACACCGTGTCCCTAGTAAGCCTCTACTATACTAGCTCGTTAGTCAAAGATGGTTAAGTTTCCTAACCATAGACATGTGTTGTCATTTGATGAACGGGATCATATCATTAAGAAAATGATGTGATGGACTAGACCCACCCGTTATCTTAGCATAATGATCATTCAGTTTTACTGCTACTACTTTCTTAATGTCAAATACATATTCCTCCAATTATGAGATTATGCAGCTCCCGAACATTGAACTAGGTATGATGCATTATGGAATGAGTAGACTTGTCGGTAACGAGATTGAACTAGGTATGAAGATACCGACGATCGAATCTCGGGAAGGTAACATACAGATGACAAAGGGAATAATGTATGTTGTCATAATGGTTCGACCGATAAAGATCTTCATAGATTATGTAGCAGCCAATATGAGCATCCAGGTTCTGCTATTTGTTATTGACCGGAGAGTTGTCTCGGTCATGTCTACATAGTTCTTGAACCCGTGGGGTCCACACGCTCAACTTCGATGATGATATTGTATTATATGAGTTATGCGATTTGGTGACTGAATGTTGTTCGGAGTCCCGGATGAGATCACGGACATGACGAGCAGTTTCTAAATGGTCGAGAGGTCAAGATTGATATATAGGACGATGGTATTCAGAAGCCGGAAGTGTTCCGGGGGTACCGCGTACTTATCAGGTCACCGGAAGGAGTTTCGGGCACCCCCGTCAAAAGATATGGGCCTTATGGGCCATGAGTGGAAACACACCAGCCACAAAGGGGCTGGTGCGCCCCCCATATGGGCTGGCCAAATTGGATAAGGAAAGCGGAAGGAGACAAGGAAAAAGGGAATAGGATTCCCCATTTCTTCCTTTTCCCTTCCTACTTCGAATAAGAATAGGAGAGGGGATTTTGGCAAGATTGGAAAGGACCCTGATACGTCCATTTTGCATCATGCTTATAAGTTGATATTTATTGCATTATGGGCTGTTCATACATGTTTTGTCACAATACATATGCCTCTTCTCTCTTATTTTGCAAGGTTTACATGAAGAGGGAGGATGCCGGCAGCTGGAATTCTGGGCTAAAAAGGAGCAAACTCTGGAAACCTATTCCACACAACTCCAAAAGCCCTGAAACTCCACAGAACATCGTTTCAGAAAATATAAAAAATATATGACGAAAGAAACCCACGAGAGGGGCCAGCGGCTAGCCTCGAGGGAGGGGCGCGCGCCGCCTTCCCAAGGCGCGCCCCCTGCCTCGAGGGCCAGCCGGCGGGCCCACAGTGCCCATCTTCTCCTATATGAAGCATTTTGACCTGGAAAAAAATCAGAAGGAGGCTTTCGGGACCAGACGCCGCCGTCTCGAGGCGGAACCGAGGCGGAAACCAATCTAGGGCTCCGGCAGAGCTGTTCTGCCGGGGATACTTCCCTCCGGGAGGGGGAAATCATCACCGCTGTCATCACCAACAACTCTCCCATCTTGGGGAGGGCTATCTTCATCAACATCTTCACCAGCACCATCTACTCTAAAACCCTAGTTCATCTCTTGTATCCAATCTTTGTACCCAAACCTCAGATTGGTACCTGTGGGTTGCTAGTAGTGTCGGTTACTCCTTGTAGTTGATGCTAGTTGGTTTACTTGGTGGAAGATCATATGTTCAGATCCATTATGCATATTAATACCTCTCTGATCATGAACAATATTATGTCTTGTGAGTAGTTACTTTTGTTCCCGAGGACATGGGAGAAGTCTTGCTATTAGTAGTCATGTGAGTTTGGTCTTCGTTCGATATTTTGATGAGATGTATGTTGTCTCTCCTCTAGTGGTGTCATGTGAACGTCGACTACATGACACTTCACCATTATTTGGGCCTAGAGGAAGGCATTGGGAAGTAATAAGTTGATGATGGGTTTCTAGAGTGACAAAAGCTTAAACCCTAGTTTATGCGTTGCTTCGTAATGGGCTGATTTGGATCCATATGTTTCAGGCTATGGTTAGGTTTACCTTAATAATTCTTTTGTAGTTGCGGATGCTTGCATTAGAGGTTAATCACAAGTGGGAGGCTTGTCCAATTAAGGGCAGCACCCAAGCACCGGTTCACCCACTTACCAAATTATCAAAGTACCAACCGCGAATGAGATGATCGTGATGAAAACTAGCTTGACGATAATTCCCATGTGTCTTCGGGAGCGCTTTCCTTTATATAAGAGCTTGTCCAGGCTTGTCCTTTGCTACAAAATGGATTGGGCCACCTTGCTGCACATTATTTACTTTTACCTCTTATCACTTGCTACCAATTATCTTATCACAAAACTATCTGTTACCTATAATTTCAGTGCTTGCAGAAAATACCTTACTGAAAACTGCCTATAATTTCCTTTTGCTCCTCGTTGGGTTCGACACTCTTCCTTATCGAAAGGACTATGATAGATCCCCTACACTTGTGGGTCATCAAGACTCTTTTCTGGCGTCGTTGCCGGGGAGTGAAGCGCCTTTGGTAACGAAAAATTTATATAGTGTGCTGAAATTTATTGTCACTTGTTACTATGGCTCAAAATCCTTTGACGGGCTTGTTCGGGGTATCTTCACCCCGAGCAGAAGAGCAAAGAGTTGCTCCTCTACCTACTGCACCTATTGAAAATGTTTGCTTTGAGATTCCTTCGGGTATGATAGAGAAACTGCTTGAAAATCCATATAGAGGACAAGGAACACTTCACCCCGATTTACATCTAATCTATGTGGATGAAGTTTGTGGATTCTCTAAGCTTGCAGGTATGCCCAAGGATGTTATCAAGAAGAAGGTCTTCCCTTTATATTTGAAGGCCTATGCATTGACATGGTTTAGGCTATGCGACGATATGGGATCATGGAACTATAATCGTCTGAAGTTGGAATTTCATCAGAAGTTCTACCCTATGCACCAGGTTCATCGTGATCGTAATTTTATTTATACTTTCTGGCCTCGCAAAGGAGAAAGTATCGCTCAAGCTTGGGGGAGGCTTAAGTCAATGTTATATTCATGCACCAATTATGAGCTTTCAAGAAAGATGATCATCCAAAAAAAATGCTCGGCTTTCTCTCAGTATTCGCATCATGCTCCATAATTCTTGTTCTGGCTCTTTTATGATGAAGACTGTTGAATTCAAATGGGATTTATTGGAAAGAATTAAACACAACTCCGAAGATTGGGATCTCGACGAAGGTAAGGAGTCAGGTATGACCCCTAAGTTGGACTGTGTCAAAGCTTGTATGGATACCGATGTTTTCCGTGAGTTTAGCACTAAATATGGACTTGACTCTGAGATAGTAGCTTCTTTCTGTGAATCTTTTTCTACTCATGTTGATCTCCCCAAGGAGAAGTGGTTTAAATACCATCCCCCTATTGAAGTAAAAGTAGTTTAACCTATTAAAGTTGAAGAAAAGAATATCACTTATAATGTTGATCCTGTTATTCCCACTTCTTATATTGAGAGACCACCTTTCCCTATTAGGATAAAGGATCATGCTCAAGCTTCAACTGTAGTCCGTAAGAGTAATATTATAACACCTACACCCTCTCAGCAAATTAAAGTTGAACCTAGTATTGCTATGGTTAAAGATCTCTTTGTAGAAGATTTAGATGGACATGTTATTTATCTCCAAGAAGAGTCTGCTAGAATAGCTAAACCCAATGCTAGGAATAAACATAAACCTGTTGTGGGCTTACCTGTTATCTTTGTCAAGATAGGAGATCATTGCTATCATGGTTTACGCGACGTAGGTGCTAGTGCGAGTATTATCCCTCTTGATTGTATAACGAAATTATGCATGATATTGCACCTGTTGAGTTAGAAGGGATTGATGTTACTATTAAGCTTGCTAATAGAGATACTATTTCACCAGTTGGGATTGTCAGACATATCGAAGTCTTGTGTGGGAAGGTTAAATACCCTGCTGATTTTCTAGTTCTTAGCTCCCCACAAGATGCATTCTGTCCAATCATATTTGGTAGACCCTTCTTGAATACTGTTAATGCCAAGATAGACTGCGTGAAAGATATTGTCACTGTCGGATTAGGGGATATGTCTCATGATTTTAACTTTGCTAAATTCCGTAGACAACCCCTTGAAAAAGCATCACCTAGTAAGGATGAAATTATTGGTCTTGCTTCTATTGTCGTGGCACCAAATGATCCCTTAGAAAAATACTTGCCAGACCATGAAAATGATATGCATATGAATGAGAGAAGGGAGATAGATGAAATATTACTTACACAGGGACCCGTATTGAAAAACAACTTGCCTGTTGAAATCCTAGGGGATCCTCCTCCAGCCAAGGGTGATCCCGTGTTTGAACTTAAACCTTTGCTTGATAATCTTAAGTACGTTTATCTTGATGAAAATAAGATATATCCTGTTATTACTAGTGCTAACCTTTCGGAGCAAGAAGAATAAAGATGATTGAAAACTCTAAAGAAGCACCGAGCTGCTATTGGATATACTCTGGATGATCTTAAGGGCATTAGTCCCACTATATGTCAACACAAGATAAAATTGGAAGAAAATGCTAAACCAGTTATTGATCATCAACGATGGTTAAATCCTAAGATGAAAGAAGTGGTACGAAAGGAAATATTAAAGCTTCTAGAGGCAGGTATTATCTATCCAGTTGCTGATAGCCAGTGGGTAAGTCCTGTCCATTGTGTTCCTAAGAAAGGAGGTATGACTGTCGTCCTTAATGATAAAGATGAATTGACCCCTCAAAGAATAGTTACAGGTTATAGGATGGTAATTGATTTCGGTAAGTTAAATAAAGCTACTAAGAAAGATCATTACCCCTTGCCATTTGTTGACCAAATGCTAGAAAGATTATCTAAATATACTCATTTCTGCTTTCTAGATGGTTATTCTGGTTTCTTTTAATTACCTGTGTCAAAAGGGATCAAGAAAAGACCACCTTTACTTGTCCTTTCGGTACCTTTGCTTATAGATGTATGCCTTTTGGTTTACGTAATGCACCTGCTACCTTTCAAAGATGCATGCTAGCTATATTTTCTGACTTTTGTGAAAAGATTATTGAGGTATTAATGGATGATTTCTCCGTTTACGGAACTTCTTTTGATGATTGCTTAAGAAACCTTGATCGAATTTTGCAGAGATGTGAAGACACTAATATTGTCTTGAATTGGGAGAAGTTCCACTTTATGGTTAATGAAGGCATTGTCTTGGGATATCAAATTTCTGAAAGAGGTATCGAAGTTGACAAAGCTAAAGTGGATGCTATTGAAAGATGCCATGCCCTAAGGATATCAAAGGTATACGAAGTTTCCTTGGTCATGCCGTGATTTGTAGGAGGTTCATTAAGGACTTCTCCAAAATCTCCAGGCCTCTGACTAATCTCTTACTGAAAGATATTCCTTTTGTCTTTGATGATGATTGTCTAGAAGCATTTGAAATACTTAAGAAAGCATTGATCTCTGCACCTATTGTCCAGCCTCCTGACTGGAATTTACCCTTTGAGATTATGTGCGATGCTAGTGATTATGCTGTAGAAGCTGTTCTTGGGCAAAGAGTTGATAAGAAATTGAATGTTATCATGTATGCTAGTGAAACTCTAGATAGTGCCCAAAGAAATTATGCTATCACTAAGAAAGAATTTTTAGCAGTTGTGTTTGCTTGTGATAAGTTAGACCCTGCATCGTTGATTCTAAAGTAACTATTCACACAGATCATGCTGCTATCAAATACCTTATGGAAAAGAAAGATGCTAAACCTAGACTTATTAGATGGGTTCACTTGCTGCAAGAATTTGACTTGCATATTATTAATAGAAAGGGAGCTGAGAACCCCGTAGCAGCTAACTTATCTAGGTTAGAGAATATACTTGATGACCCACAACCTATTGATGATAGCTTTCCTGAAGAACAACTAGCTGTCATAAGTAGTTCTCGTACTGCTCCTTGGTATGCTGATTATGCTAATTACATTGTTGCTAAGTTTATACCTCCTAGCTTCACATACCAGCAAAAGAAAAAGTTCTTCTATGATTTGAGACATTACTTCTGGGATGACCCACATCTTTATAAAGAAGGAGTAGATGTTATTATTAGACATTGTGTACCTAAGCATGAACAGGAACAGATCCTACGCAAGTGCCACTCCGAAGCTTATGGAGGACACCATGTGGGAGACAGAACTGCACACAAGGTATTGCAATCCGGTTTTTATTGGCCTAGTCTCTTCAAGGATGCCCGTAAGTTTGTCTTATCATGTAATGAATGTCAAAGAATTGGTAATATTAGTAGACTTAAATAAATGCCTATGAATTATTCACTCGTTATTGAACCATTTGATGTTTGGGGCTTTGATTATATGGGACCTTTTCCTGCCTCTAACGGGTACACACATATTTTAGTTGTTGTTGATTACGTTACTAAGTGGGTAGAAGCTATCCCAACTAGTAGCGCTGATCATAACACCTCTATTAAGATGCTTAAAGAAGTTAGATTTCCAAGGTTTGGAGTCCCTAGATATCTAATGACTGATGGTGGTTCACACTTTATTCATGGTGCTTTCCGTAAGATGCTTACTAAGTATGATGTCAACCATAGAATTCCATCACCTTATCGCCCGCAGACTAGTGGTCAAGTAGAACTAATTAATAGGGAGTTGAAATTAATCTTGCAAAAGACAGTTAATAGATCTAGAAAGAATTGGTCCAAGAAACTAGATGATGCATTATGGACCTATAGAACTGCATACAAAAACCCTATGGGTATGTCTCCATATAAGATGGTATATGGAAAAGCATGTCACTTACCTCTTGAGCTATAACTTAAGGCATATTGGGTTGTTAAAGAGCTCAACTACGATTTCAAACTTGCCGATGAAAAGAGGTTATTTGACATTAGCTGTCTCGATGAGTGGAGAACCCAGGCCTATGAGAATGCCAAGCTATTTAAAGAAAAAGTTCAAAAATGGCATGACAAAAGGATACAAAAGCGTGAGTTTAACGTAGTTGATTATGTCTTGCTATTCAACTCTCGTTTAAGATTTTTTGCAGGAAAGCTCCTCTCCAAGTGGGAAGGGACCTTACATTATCGAGGAGGTCTATCGTTCCGGTGCCATAAAAATCAACAACTTCGAAGGCACAAATCCGAAGATGGTGAATGGTCAAAGGATCAAACATTATATCTCAGGTAATCCTATAAATGTTGAAACTAATATTATTGAAACCATAACCCTGGAGGAATACATAAGGGACACTTTCCAAAACGATTCAGCCTCCGAAAAGGAAAAGGTATGTGATACGGAAAGTAAACCGACTCCAAAACAGTTCTAAAGGTAATTTTTCATCATTTTGGAATATTTAGAAAAATAAACCGCAGTCCGGAGGAGACAAGGGGCCTCCTCGAGGGTAGGGGGCGCGCCCCCTTCCCAGGCTGCGCCCCCTGCCTTGAGGGCACCCCGTGTGTCCCCTGGACTCCGTTTTCTTGTGGGTTACTCCTTTTGTTCGGGAAAAATTCATTATATATACTCCCAAAGGTTTTGACCTTTGTATCACGCAGAAATCCTCTGATTTCGTTTCGAGCTGTTTTCTGCTAGGGTTTGCGAAGCTAGGCATCATGCCGTCTCCCTCTGCCAACAACGAAGGCAATGATGCTTGGCTAATGAAGATAGATCTGAAGAGGGAAGGACCCAAGGAGATCCACAAGGAGAAGAAGATCAAGATGGAGGTGGAAGATCCGGCTCCGGCAGCAGTAGATGAAGACACCTCTAAATCCCTTCCTAATCTCTTTACCTCAACTGAGCTAGAAGTTTTCAGGATGATTGAGTTAGCTCAGATTCGCAACAAGCATCTCACAAGTGAAAATCTTTTGTTGAAGGATTACATAACTGCTCTCAAAGGTATTATCCGCAAGTTGGAAGATCTCCTACGCTAGATATATGAGGATCCCCCATCACTACTTGCAATTCCATCATCACCAACCCCGAAGAAGGAGACAAAATCATAAGGGTATGGGTACTCCCCTTGGCAACTGCCAAACTTGGGGGAGTGACCCCGGTATCATATCACCATCACTCCTATCTTTGTCGTTTTACTTAGTTCGATCCTTTTGGTAGTATCTTGATCTATTAGAATAAAGTTAGCATGATCTAGTTGTGAGCTTTTGCTTTGTGAGCTTTACCCTTTTAATCGAGTCCTTGAGCTATATAATAAATATTAGTGTTTGAGTCAAGGGCTTTATTTCCTCACTTGGGTCATGATAAAAAAACAAAACATAAAGAGTATCAAAGAGATCATATCGATCTTATGGGGAGTAATGACTTCACATACAAGAGTATGATAAATAAAAGTTGTTGGGAGGTGACAAACACAGTTTTGGTCATCGTTGCAATTAATTGGAAGTAATAAAAGAAGAGAGGCTTCACATACAAATATACTATCTTGGACATCTTTTATGATTGTGAGCACTCTTTAAAGTATGACATGCTAAAGAGTTGATGTTGGACAAGGAAGACAACATAATGGGCTATGTCTTCTTATATCCGAAATAAAGTATATTGTCATGGATCATCCAACATGTTGAGCTTGCCTTTCCCCCTCATGCTAGCCAAAACTCCTCGCACTAAGTAGAGCTACTACTTGTGCTTCCATATATCCTTAAACCCAGTTTTGCCATGAGAGTCCACCATACTTACCTATGGATTGAGAAAGATCTTTCCATGTAAGTTGTCATGTTGTAAAAGCGCTAAAATATGTATGATATATTAGTGTGGGAGAAATTAGCTTTATACGAGCTTGTGATATGGAAGTAATAAAAGCGACGGACTGCATAATAAAGGTCCTTATCACAAGTGGAAATATAAAGCGAAGTTCTTCTATGCTAAGACTTTGTGCATCCAACCATAAAAACACATGACAACCTCTGATTCCCTCTGCGATGGGCCTATATATTATTCCTTTCTTGTAAGTGTCAAGGTGAAATCCACCTTTCCTTTTTACATTTTATCCTTTGGCAAGCACATTGTGTTGGAAAGATCCTGGCATATATACCCACTTGGATGTAAGTTTTCATGATCTATTACTATTGACATTACCCTTGAGGTAAAAGGTTGGGAGGCAACACCATAAGCCCCTATCATTCTCTGTGTCCGATTAAAACTCCGTAAACATAAGTATTGCGTGAGTGTGAGCAATTGTGAAAGACTATATGATAGTCGAGTATGTAGGCTTGCTGAAAAGCTCTTATATTGACTCTTTCCGATGTTACGATAAATTGCAATTGCTTCAATGACCGAGACCAAAGTTTGCTAGTTTCCAATGAGGGTTATGATGCATACTTGATATTGTCGATGAATTGTTACTTTAGCATAAGAATCATATGACTATACTTATATAAGTTACTCTTATGAGTATGATCATGATGCCCTCATGTCCCTATTTTTTATCGACACCTCTATCTCTAAACATGTGGATATACTTTTCGATATCAGCTTTCGCTTGAGGACAAGCTAGGTCTAAGCTTGGGTGAGTTGATACATCCATTTTGCATCATGCTTATAAGTTGATTTTCATTGCATTATGGGATGTTCATACATGTTTTGTCACAATACTTATGCCTTTTCTCTCTTATTTTGCAAGGTTTACATGAAGAGGGAGAATGCCGGCAGCTGGAATTCTGGGCTAAAAAAGGAGCAAACTCTGGAAACCTATTTTGCACAACTTCAAAAGCCCTGAAACTCCACAGAACATCGTTTCGGAAAATATAAAAAATAGCTGGCGAAAGAAACCCACGAGAGGGGCCACCGGCTGGCCTCGAGGGAGGGGGGCGCGCCCCCCCTTCCCAGGGCGCGCCCCCCTACCTCGAGGGCCAGCCGGCAGGCCCACGGTGCCCATCTTCTCCTATATGAAGCATTTTGACCTGTAAAAAAATCAGAAGGAGGCTTTCGGGAGCAAACGCCATCGTCTCGAGGCGGAACCGAGGCGGAAACCAATCTAGGGCTCCGGCAGAGCTGTTCTGCCGGGGATACTTCCCTCCGGGAGGGGGAAATCGTCATCGCGTCATCACCAACAACTCTCCCATCTTGGGGAGGGCTATCTTCATGAACATCTTCACCAGCACCATCTCCTCTCAAACCCTTGTTCATTTCTTGTATCCAATCTTTGTACCCAAACCTCAGATTGGTACCTGTGGGTTGCTAGTAGTGTTGATTACTCCTTGTAATTGATGCTAGTTGGTTTACTTGGTTGAAGATCACATGTTTGGGTCCATTATGCATATTAATACCTCTCTGATCATGAACAATATTATGTCTTGTGTGTAGTTACATTTGTTCCCGAGGACATGGGAGAAGTCTTGCTATTAGTAGTCATGTGAGTTTGGTCATCATTCGATATTTTGATGAGATGTATATTGTCTCTCCTCTAGTGGTGTCATGTGAACGTCGACTACATGACACTTCACCATTATTTGGGCCTAGAGGAAGGCATTGGGAAGTAATAAGTAGATGATGGGTTGCTAGAGTGACAGAAGCTTAAACCCTAGTTTATGCGTTGCTTCGTAAGGGGCTGATTTGGATCCATATGTTTTAGGCTATGGTTAGGTTTACCTTAATGCTTCTTTTGTAGTTGCGGATGCTTGCATTAGAATTTAATCATAAGTGGGAGACTTGTCCAAGTAAGGGTAGCACCCAAGCATCGGTCCACCCACATACCAAATTATCAAAGTACCCAACGCGAATCAAATGATCATGATGAAAACTAGCTTGACGATAATTCCCATGCGTCCTCGGGAGCGCTTTCCTTTATATAAGAGTTTGTCCAGGCTTGTCCTTTGCTACGAAAAGGATTGGGCCACCTTGCTGCACCTTATTTTCTTTTACCTTTTGTCACTTTCTACCAATTATCTTGTCACAAAACTATATGTTACCTATAATTTCAGTGCTTGCGGAAAATACCTTACTGAAAACTGCCTATCATTTCCTTCTGCTCCTCGTTGGGTTCGACACTCTTACTTATCGAAAGTACTACGATAGATCCCCTACACTTGTGGGTCATCAGACCACAAGTAGGATTCCTCCTACTTGGGGCACCTCCTTGGCTGCCTTTCCTCCCCTCCAACCTATATATACATGGGGAGGGGGCGCCTAGAACACACACCAACAATTGTTAGCCGTGTGCGGCGGTGTGACGCCCCCGATTTGACCGTACACTAAATGATGCACGCAAATGTGTACGACCAAGATCAGGGACTCACTGGAAGATATCACAACACAACTATAGACACAAAATAAAGATCATACAAGATTCGTATTACAAGCCAGGGGCCTCGAGGCCTCGAATACATAAGCTCGATGGGAAACGAGTTAGCAGAAGCAACAATTTGTGAGTACAGACATAAGTTAAACAAGGTTCCATAAGATGGCTAGCACACACATTGATACAGATCGAAGAGGCACATGCCTCCTGCCTACGATCCTCCTAAACTACTTCTGGTCATCGGCAAACTCCATGTAGTAGTAGGCTCCGGCGGGGTAGTAGTAGTCGTCGGCAGTGGCATCTGGCTCCTAGGCTCCACCAGTTGGTTGCATCATCCGAGAAAAAGAGAAAAGGGGGGAGGGGGAGCAAAGCAACCGTGAGTACTCATCCAAAGTACTCGCAAGCAAGGATTTACACTACATATGCTTTGGTATATGTATTAAGAGAGTAATATATGTGGACTATACTGCAGAATGCCCGAATAAGCGGGGGAAATCTAGGCTAATCGAAGACTACACTTGTGACAGCCTCCATCTTGAAGCAGTAGAAGAGAATAGCTGGAATAGTAACAAGTACCAATGCTTCTGTCAGCCTTCGTCTTGAGTAGTTGGAAAGTTCACCAAGTAACATCGTATAGCATAATCCTACCCGGCGATCCTCCCCTCGTCGCCCTGTGGGAAAGCGATCATCGGGTTGCATCTAGCACTTGAAAGGGTGTTTTTATTAAGCATGCGATTCTAGTTGTCACGAGGTCGAAATACAAC
This sequence comes from Secale cereale, assembly GCA_902687465.1. Taxonomy (NCBI): domain Eukaryota; kingdom Viridiplantae; phylum Streptophyta; class Magnoliopsida; order Poales; family Poaceae; genus Secale; species Secale cereale. The sequence goes on from LR738712.1 coordinate 210,630,702, forward strand.
TCCGGGTCATCCTTTTATCGAGGGACATGGCAATTCGAATAGATAAATTTTCCTGCAAGGGTGCACCACAATACTCAACACGCTCGACCCCCTCTGGCCAGACACACTTTCCTAGGTCATGCCTGGCCTCGGAAGATCAACACGTCACAACCCTACCTAGGCACAACAGAGAGGTCAACACGCCGGTCTAAATCCTAAGCGCACAGGGGTCTGGGCCCATCGCCCATTGCACACCTACGTGTTGCGTGGGTGGCCGGTAAGCATACCTAGCCTCTCCTAGTACTAGAGTAGGCGTTCCAGTCCAATCCAGCGTGCACCGCTCAGTCGTTGACGTCAAGAAGGCTTCAGCTGATACCACGACATCGAGTGACTGTAACAGTTCCCGCGTAGCTGGTTGGTGCATATAGGACAGTCACTACAAAAAAACACACATCCGTGACATTTTGGGCCGAACGAAACTTTTTATGTCATACATATGACACTTCTATGACAATAATTGTAACCAAACATGGTATCATCATAGATGTGGTGGCGTCCTACTTCTATGACAAAAAGTCATGACAGAAAATGGGCCTTTCGTCCAGGGCGGGCCGGAGACGCAGCAGCATGACATTCTTTGGGCCGTCCATGACGGAAAAACCGGTGGTATAAGCGAGGGAGAGGAAAATATCGGGGTGTTCCCGGTTATGGTGGGTGGTCAGGGCCGAGCGATGCGCGTATCTCTCGTACACGCACGTGCATGGGTGCGAGGCGTTGGGCTCTAACTGAACCCGAGCGAGGCGTTGGGCTCAAACTGAACCCGAGCGAGGCGTTGGGCTCTAACAGAACCCGAGCGATTGCACTGCAGGCTACGCGTTACTGAACCCGAGTGATCGATCGATGGCTGTTAACTGAACCCGATCGAGCGATTCCTTCGCTACTTCTGCTAACTGAAGCCGATCGATGCTGCCTCTGCATGAATAGTGAGCGTTGCTGGAGGAGTTTGGATGAACAGTTCCCGGTTGGGGTGGCTGAACAGGTCCCCGTGGTGTTGCCTCTGCATGAACAGGACGCTGTTCGATCGAGCCGGTTGGGGCTGGATGAACAGGACCCCATGGAGGGTTGCATGAACAGGACCACCGCGTGGAGGGCTGCATGAACAGTAGACGATGGAGCGCTGGATGAACGGTAGCACGTGGAGGGGTTGTTGAACAGGAGCCCATGGAGAGGGCCGGTTGAATAGTAGCTGGTGGAGTAGCACGCGGTGGAGCCTGAACAGCCGCAAGTGGAGGCTCTAGGAGGTCTACGGTGGATGAACAGTAGCCCGTGGAGGCTGGAGGGAGTCGACGGTGGTGATGAACAGTATCCCATGGAGTCCCGTTTTGCGGTACGCCACACCCCTCTCGATGAACAGGACCCCCGTTTTGACCATAGCGCTCCAACACAAGTTTGTTTCCTCCGTTTTGCGGTATGCCACACCCCTCCGATCAACAGGACCCCCGTTTCGACCGTAGCGCTCCAACACAAGCCTGTTTCCTTCATTTTGTGGTACACCACACCCCTCCCGATCAACAGGACCCTCGTTTCGACCGTACGAGGTCTGTTTCCTCCGTTTTGCGGTACGCCAGACCCCTCCCGATGAACAGGATCCCGTTTCAACATGGTCGGTCGAACACAAGGCTGTTTCCTCCGTTCTGCGGTACGCCAAGCCTCGTTTCCATCAGCTGTTCCATCCAAGCCCTCCCGATGAACACGACGACGCATTCCGTTCTGACCCAACCGGTTGGCTCCCCGTGAACACGACGATGAAGCTGTTTCTCCCTTCCGACCCAGCCATGTACACGAGCCCTGGCCGTACGTACGCGCAAGTACGCGTTCGAGACCCGGCGCGTATGTACGTACGTGGCCATATTTTCTTTCTTGCACCCTGGCCGTTGTACGTATGTGTACATGCTACGTGCGCGCCTCTGCTACGACACGTGCGCGCCTGTACATCGACCAGCATGTACGTACACGTTCGCGACCAGAATGACAACACTACGTACGCTTCAATCAGGTGGGTCCCGACAGGCACGCACTTCCTTACGTGTGAAGATATAGCTGGTGGGTCCCAGCAGTCAGGGCGGCGAATCATTTGTTTTTGCTCGGACGCACTTCCTTGCGTGCGAAGATGTAGCTTGTGGGTTCTAGCAGTGAGGGGGCAACGTTTTTTTCGCGAAATATGGTGGCCCGTCCGGTGGGTCCCTGCTGTCAGGTGGAGTAATAATTATATTGCACGTAATAAGGAGGCACTTCCTTGCTGCGGCCATGGACCCAGCTGTCAGCCTCTCCACGTACAGTCAACGTCCGATGGAAGCCGTTCCTTGACCATGTTGACCACGCCGCGACAAGAGCACCTGGGCGGTGGACGATCGCAAGGCCTAGCAAGGGGATGACGCAGAGCCAGGGAAGACGCGGTAGTGGATGCCCACGCGGAGAGGAGTATGAGGGTTCACTGGTTCGGCTACGGTGTGAGGTTGTCGTCGCCGTAGAATAACATGGGGTGTGGGTGAGTAGTAGGGGGCGGTGAGGCCTCCGCGGCATCACAGCCGGCCACGGGAGGCAGGAGCACGAGGCACGACCAGCACTGCTTTGGGCGGCTGGAGCAACAAGACCAGATGTTGAAGAAGCACTACGGCCGTTGGATCGACATCGTACAGTCACTAGAGCCATAATCGTGCATATTGACTAAGTTGACAAAGCCCTCCATCCACGTCAACTTAGTAGGCCCACAAGTCAGCCTCCCACTATACTGGGTCCCAGCTAGCAGGGGGAGTATTCATTTTTTTGTGCGTAATAAGGAGGCACTTCCTTGTGTGCGAAGATCTAGCTGGTCGGTCCGAGCTGTCATTGGCGGTAACGTTTTTTCGCGAAATACAGAGGCCCTTTCGGTGGGTCCCAGATGTCACGTGGAGCCGTGGAGGAATCATTATTTTGCGCGTAATAAGGAGGCATTTCCTTGCATGCGGCCGCGGAGCCAGCTGTCATCCTCTCCACATACAGTCCAGTTCAGATGCATGTCGGTCGTTGACCATGTTGACCAGGCCGCACCGAGAATACCAGGGCGGTGGACGACGGCGAGGCCTAGGAAGGGAACGACACGGAGCCAGGGAAGACTCGGCAGTTGTTTCCCACGCGGAGGGGAGTACGACTGTACGAGGGTTTATTGGTTTGTCTGCCGTCGCCGGAGAATAATAGCAGGTGTGGGTGAGTAGAGAGATGGCTAGGCCAGCGATGGGAGTACGGTGGGGCGGTGAGGCCTGCGCGGCAGCACAGCCGGCCGCGGGGAGGAGAGAGCAGGCAGTCCCACCGGCGCTTGTTTGAGCGGCTGGAGCAGGAAGAGCAGACATTGAAGAAGCACGACGGCCGTTGGATAGACATCCAACAGTAACTGCTTGTGCGTCAACCTTTTTTTTAGGAAAGCCTCAAATCTGTGGAAAATATCATACATCCCATCTGCCATTATTTCTAATAATTTACAGCCCATTTGCCAATTCTTAAAGTTTTTTTGGAGCCCATATTCTTTTTGTTAGCATTACAGGCCATATTGTGGCCATGGTTAAAAAATTATACGGAATTTTGCATATTTCGGTGTGGTCCGAACTGTTTTTAATCCCGAAATTTCGAGTCACGTTCAAACTGATTTTAAAAATATATATATATCAATATAAAATCCAACAAATTGTCCACGCATAAAAATCAATGCAATTTAAAATCTCGAAATGAAAAAAAGAAATTTGAAACTAATTGCCAGTTTGATGTGTTTTAAAAATGTACAGCCCATTTCTCATTACTGAGAGGCCATTTTCTCGGCCAGCCGAATGAAAGCTCTTCATGTCTTGAAAGATTTGCAGCCCAATAGGCCTGACAAAGCGACTTACTTGCCAAATCACAAAAAAACTGGGCTGTGGCCGTTGACCCAGCTGTCAGCCTCTCCACATACAGTACTCTTCCGATGGAAGTCGGTCGTTGACCACATTGACTACGTCGCGCCGAGATCACCAAGGCGGTGGACGACGGCGAGGCCTAGGAAGGGAACGACGCGAAGCCGGGGAAGACGCGGCAGTGGATACCCACGCGTAGAGGAGTACGAGGGTTCACTGGTTCGGCTACGGTGTGAGGCTGTCGTCGCCGTAGGGCCTGGCTAGCGGTGGGAGTAGTAAGGGCGATGAGGCCTCAACGGTAGCACAACCGGCCATTGGAGGCAGGAGCAGGCGGTCTCGCCGACGCTGGTTTGGGCGGCTAGTGCAAGAAGAGCAGCGATTGAAGAAGCAACAGGACCGTTCGATTCAAATCCAACGGTTACTGCTACTAGAATCGTTTGTTGACTAAGTTCACAAGCCCTGCATACGAGTCAACTTAGTAGGCCCACAGGTCAGCCTCCCAACCTGCGCGCCCCAGATGTTAGTGGGAGGAATCATTTTTTCGCGTAATAAGTAGGCAGTTGATTGTGTGCGGCCAGGCCAGCGGAGGGAGTAGGGTGGGCCGGGGAAGCCGGCGCGGCATCACAGCGGGCCACAAGAGGAGGGAGCAGGCAATCCCGCCGGTGCTAGTTTAGGCGGCTGGAGCAGGAAGAACAGAGATTGAAGAAGCACGTCGGCCGTTGGATGGACCTCCAACAGTCACCGCTGTTAGAATCGTGTGTTGACTGACAAAGCCTTGCGTAAACAAGTCATCCTCAGAATCTGTGGCGTGTACATCCCATTTGCTATTATTATTATAATTTTTACTCATTTTCTAATTCATATGGAATTTATTGTAGCCCGTTTTTCATTTTTAGAATTGCTGCCCAATTTCTGGTCACTGCCAGGGTTAAAAAATAACTAAATATGTGGGAAATTTTGAAAATTCGCAAATTTTTGCTGGGGAACAAAATATTCTTAATCCAAAAATTAGTAGCCATACTAAAACAAATTTAAAAATAAATTAGTACTGTGTCATGTTGAATCCAATGAAATGCGTATAAGATATCGGTAAAGAACAAAAAAAAAGAAACTAATATCCCATTTGCTATAATTTTTTGGAATTTTCAACCCCTTTTGATATTAATTTTAACAGACACTGACAATACTCTTTGGCCAGGATGGAATGCATCCCTCCTCGTCTTGAAAGATTTGCAGCCCAGTAAGTCAGACAAAACAAATAGGCCTAGCTTGGGTATTCTTCAAAAAGAAATACTGGGCTACCTATTTTTCCAAAGAAAAAACTGCTGGGCTGGTCATGTTGTTAGACGGGCCACAAAGACCGCACAACCCAATTTATAGCTTGCTCCTCCGAATTACCTATTTATGTTTAGGGGACCATGAGCATGTACCTAGGCCGGATTCATGTGAGAGCCTCCCTTGCAATTAATTATGGGCTTCTCTATTGGGCCTCCATCAGTGGGCTGCATGTTATCAACAAGTGGAAAATGTGTTCCGTACAAAAATAGTATGCGCTACGTACGGTACGGGGCACTAAAGGACTGAACCGTGCAACGACTTCCAAAACATTGTGTTTGTCGTTCTAACAACACACTTATTCAACCAATATATAAATATACTCCTGATTGTACATTGAAAACAGCAGCAGGAACAACCAGGGCTGGGGGGTGCAACAGAAGCAGTAAGCAGGCCAGAAGAGTGAAGACGCAGCTCTCTCTTCCAAACCAAACATCAGCCATCATTACAAAAGGGCTACCAAAAAGGAACAAGTGTATGCATCAAACTAAATAAAGATCCTACTACACAAGTGTACCCATCTAACTAACTGGCTCAGTTAGACATTACTATTTATTAAGATATGGAGATTGGCTGACGGCTTGAACCAGATGGGTGCCTGATGGGGGAAACTCCAGCCAGCAAGTCGAAGTCTGATACTTGCGACCCTCTCTCCTACTTTGGGTTGCAAAGCGTGGTGGCACATATCAGGGTATGGTGCATGCAGAGACGCATGGTACGCTGTGTACACACAGTTTTGCCCGATGAACGAAACCGCGTTGCCATCACGATCCTTGCCGTCGGTTATCTCCTGGTTAATCGGATAATTTAGTCCCACAAACAGAGAGCGTTTACCAAGGCTACTTACCAACCTCCGGTCAAAAATTCCTGAAGGCCCAGAGAAGCTGAGATCCTGCTCAAAGACCTTGAAGTGACTGTGATTGTATTCCGCTAAACAACACGTCCGGTACGTGCGAATGAATGATCGTTCGCCGTCGTATGATCGAGCCAGGAACCACCTGCAACTGCCATGCCGCTTTTCTTTGAAATGTTCTGTGATTAGGAAGGGTAGGGACACCAGGCGGCCTACAACATCATATCAATGTGGAGTCAAATAACCCTCAAAAAAGTTGGAGTCAAATAAAAAAGGGCTCTTGATGTAGTCAATCTTAAGAACAACATGTTATGAGCATGAACATATTTCAGTAAATGTTGACAGTAATATAAGCAACCCATCATGATATCATAGGAAAGTAACATACTCCTGTAACAGCCGTTTGTAGCGATGACTGGAGTAGGCCAGCAATACGTCCAGCCATAGAAGGAGTCGACAGCGTAAATGAAGCGCTTGTGTTCAATGGCATTAGAGAACCATTGAGGATATATGATCCTGCGATGGACGTGCAGATTTATGCACTTACCGCAGTGACCTGTCAGATAGGACCGCAGTTGAAGAACGCAATTAGCCTGAAGTCTTTATAATTCGCAGATCACTACTGGCCCTTGGCGAAGAACATCAAGTACAAGACTTGCTACCCGTTCACCGTGCCGGAGTCGCTGGAGGATCAGCGCTGCCTGCTGGTCTCGGAGGAGGACGGCAGCGTCTTCCTCTTGATCGTGGCCACCGGCGAGGCCCGCGCAGTCCGCCGCCACATCTTTGCAGTGTGCATCATGGGCGACGCCACTGACGCTGACACTGACACAAGGCCGATGTACGGGTGCGTGCTCACTATTACTACCCCTCACACTACAAGGATACCCCCTATAAAGCAACACAAATTCGGCAACGTTTTGACTATATGTTGCAAAATCTAGTGTAGATACGCATACAAGCGTTGCACCACATCAGTTGCAGATCATGCCCGTATTGTAGTACATAAGTTGCAACAAATCATATACGTTGTCCCGTGTGTGTTGCAATATATCTGTATAAGATTTTTTTTAGGGGTAGATCGATCTAGGTCTCTCCATCCAACTACGACACAAATCAATCATCATGGAATCTCCTCTCGTTGAGCGGCGGAGCTGGGCCAAAGGCTGGTCTGGACGGAAGAAAAAGTCCCAGCCTGTGGAGCATAGTTTCTAACCTCTAGCTGGGCTAAGATGTATAAGAAAAATTTCGACCTGACGCACAGCCCGTTCCTAACATCTAGCCGGGCCTCACATCTTAGCCCAATACTACACTATCAATCGAGAAAAGTACACAATGGAGTTGAGGCTGATGAGAAAAAGTAAAACCTACCCTTGCCCGCCCGCCGCCGTGCCCCGGCCGGCCGGCCGGCCGCCATCCTGTTTGGGCGTTCGGCGTTCCACCCGGCAATCCCCCGTTCCATCTCCTATTCGTTGTTTCCCTTCCAACCCAGGTGAAGCGGTGACTGCGTTTAGATCTCGAGGAGGAGCAACCCCGGAGAACATCAGCCTTTGGAACTCCGGCGGACAGGGGAGCATCGGGAAGGCGGCGATGGACAGGGGAAAGGCGGCTTTGTAGGCAGCGCAGAAGCGAGAAGCAACAAGGCCACGGTAGGAAGGCTGCAACCTGTGTGTAAGAAAAATATGCTAGCGCCCCCTGCTGGGAGTCTGCTAGCTCTAGGGGAAGTTCTTGAGGAGGAGTGAACGCACTTCTTCTTGGTACTCACCTCCGTAACTCTTCAAGGGTTTGATCACGCGAATTCTACTAAAACACTGTTTATTTCCTTTAGAATAGTATATGAACTTTGATATGCATAGTAGAGTGACCTTACTAGCCTTTTTTTACAACGTTTGAAGAAAATTTTGCGTGCGTATGTTGCAAAGGGTGGGAGGATTGACCTTGCATTGTTGAAAAATGATATCATTGTGAAATTTTGGTGTACGATGATTAGGAACTTAAATCACAAATCATATACTTACGAGCTAAGAGTTTGCAATTCTTTCATGGTTACAACTGCGGTAATATTTGTTATTTTTATGTAGTGTGCAATGGATTTAGAATCCACCAAACTACTATTGTGATTTCCTAGAGAAGTACACAGTACTCAGCTGGTATTGAGATATAGAGGGAAGAACTGTAGATGCTCCTAAAGTGCCAAGTGATGACACAGTACCTTAATAAAAGTCAGCTTCCAATATGTTTCTGTTATTTGCATTTGTTTAGGGAACTATATTATTTACTTTCTTTTTTTGAGGGAACTATTATTTCCATTCTTAGTATGATTACCTCAATAGATGTCACTTTGGACATGAAACTTACTACTATATTGCTTCTGCATGCAGGTTCGATGATAATGAAAAAGTCAATAAGCTGGAAATGTGGACTGTAATTAAAATGATGAATTGATTAGTGTTATTTGCTATTTATTTTTCTTTTATGTCCATGTACTTTATAATTCAAACAAGAAGATTTGTAGGTGTGGCTGGCCTAAAGTGTCAATACTTGATCACAAATTCGTTGGTGTTGATTGTTCTGTTTCCAATATATCATGAGTTTCAGTGTATATAAAATTGCTATTGATAATTACACCTTCTTACACATGTTCATATGTGTACATCCGGGGTGTTGATTTTCCTTAAACAACATATATGAGTATTAAATAAGCTTTCAAAACGTACTAATTTTTAGTTTTCAGAAATATTAAAAGACAGTTATGTTCATAAAAAGTTTCAATGTCAACTCACATTTATTTACGGCATGCTTACATATATCAGAGCTCCAAAATTGAAGACAATATGGATATCCAACTAGTGATCTCTTGATTTAGTTATCCATGGTCTTTGCTTGATTCGAAACAAACTACAACTTTAGGGCATCTTCGCCCGCAAGATTCTGGACCGACGTGTCCGAGTGTAGTTTCTCATCCAACGCGATACCCCCAACGGTCTACGCACGCGTCAGATTGTCCCAAACCCCGCAAACCAGGGGACACATTGATGTTGGTTAGAGCGACGCAAACGGACGTGCGTGCGGTGCAGCTTCAATGTTGACGCGTGGACAGTGAAGTCTAGGCCGGTGCGGCGCACTGTAGCTGGCTGCCCGCCCTTTCGCTTGGTCGGGGCTACTTACTCACAAATGCGATGCCATCCACACCACACCTCACATCCTCTCCTCACCGCCCTGCCCCAATCAGCTTGTCTTCGTCTTCGCTCACCATCCTCCATGATGCCAAAGTCATGGTTCTCCACGCCTACACGTGACAACAGTGGATCTCCTTCCGCATTCGGCAGATCGTGGCACGCCACTGTTGCTCTCCACGGCAGCCGATTCCTCCGGGAAAGAGGAGATCACCCTCTCCTCCAACAACGAGGAGGAGCAGGAGCCGAAATCCAGTGAAAACATGACCGCCTACCAGTGGAAGGATTTCTATGTTCAATCAATCTACGTAGAATGAGTCAATGCCTAAGGAGCCCCCAAAAGGGTTGTCGTCTGATGGGTACATGAAAGTGACAAACTTGGTTTGATAGTAGCAGTTGCAGCCGCTCCTCCTCGCGGAGGCGGCAAGGACGGACGAGGAGTATTAGAGACTCATGGTGATCCTCCTCGAGCAGTTGATCATGGACCATGGTCTGACGGTGCCTTCATCGCCACACAACGGGGTCAATACGGAGCCGACAATCGCCGCCTTCTCACCGCGCCAAGACAGAGACGGCTTCGCCGCCTCCCAGGTGCAATTATAAAGTCCAAATCTGACGCTGCATGAAGAAGGAGCCAACGTCGCTGCCACTCAGCCGGTACACCCGCATCTCCTGGCCGGCGTCATCGTGGTGCATCATCTAGCGAAATAAGGTCATGAAGGAGGAGGTACACCCGGTAATCCCGAAGGTGCGTGGACGCCTCCTCCACTACCTTGGTGCTGGTGGCGCCTCCTAGTAATCGCGGGGCAGCATCAAGGTTGAGGAGAGGGTGGCCAGGCAAGAGGTCCGGTGGGAGCGGCGCAATGTGGCGTGCCACTCAACATTCAGGAGGTCTAACGCGACGCCGTCCTGGGTCCTCGCAGACCCAAACCTCGCTTAGGTCTTGGCTCACAACCTGTTGGTGATCACGTGGAGTCATCCATGAGGCGGTTGTGTCGATCGACGGGGAGCTCGCCAAGATGACAATGACGACAACGGCACGGACAACGACGGAGGTGCTACCAATTAGTCGGCCAGGTGTACGAAGTCACGGCCTAGCTACAAATTAGTTTAGGTTTTTTTAATTTTAGTTGAATGAATGAAATATCATTGGGTTTATATAAATTATACTAAATGTATATCCTTTTGAATGAGTTCCGTCAAGTTTGTGAGAATTATGTCTGAATTTATATGTATTATGGGCAGACGTTTGGGGAAAGCGTCTGATGGTCGGCTCTCGAATAATTGTGTATGCAAACAAATATTGTGTCCATTTTGGCGACCGGCGTTAGCGATGAGCTTAAACCTCATATGAGTGCAAACTTGAGAAAATGTTGCTTTAGCCTTCATGTCCATGAGAACTAGCTTGTGATCTTGGATGGACAACTAGTGATCTTGATTTGTACAAACCTATAATAAGCACGTTTTGTTTGACACAAAAAATATATGTAAAGTGCCTGTCACAGTCAAGACGATATATATATAATAACAAAATATATAATTTGCTTCCCTCCAAATTTTAGACTCCCTCGTATTTCTATCTTGGTTTCGCTCCAATTTTCGCTTTCCCTCGCCGTTCTCTCCCTCCAATAACGACTAATCTGGTCAAAAGAAACTAAATACGCGCGCTTCATCACCATGGCCCCACCTGTCATACGAAGCTCTGAGGGAGACTGACATCCATCCAACAGATCGCGATGAGGTAATTGCGCCAACAATATCGGAAACTTTTCCCCCCATATCAACACGGTTTCCTTCCATATCTCATCTCTAATCTCCGCCGAATCCACTTGCCGTCGTCATCACCCAACTCCTCGCCCGCCGCCGCCTATCTCCCATAGCTGGTGACTCCATGAATCTCGTGCCCACACAGCTCTTCCGCTGCCTAGTTCGAGGGCACAGGCACACCCCTTGCTCTGCCTGTCCGCCAAGGTGCCGCCGGGGGCCGATGCGGGGCTGTGAGCCGGCTCGGCCGCAAGTCCAAGACCCATAGCCGGGGGCCGATGCACCTTGCAGCGGGACCAATTGCCGCCAGCGAGACCGTCGTCCAAGGAACGCCAGTGCCGAAGCCCGAAGGTCATGGCGCCGCCGCCGACGATTGTGCTGCAAAGTGCAAACATCTCGAACTTGGCTGCTTCTGTCCCAAACGGGCTGTCAGCCCAGCCACATGTAAGTGCCACGAAGAATCTCTCTACCGATCTGAGAGTCGATTCATCTAATCAATGGTAGATTCACGTGTACGTGTATATACATGTGCTAGTGCTAATGTAGATCAATCTAGGTGCGTGTCTGCTAGCTTCGTAAGCTAGCTTGTACGCAACATAGCTTCTTGTGGCGCCTTGATCTAGATCAGGTTTAAAATCAATTCTTATGTTCGGTGTATCTCTCAGATCGATTGTAAATTTTCCAAACCTCCGTGTGCTATATATTGTAATTTCTGAAACAACCTATATTGTAATTTTCCAAACCTTTGGAGTATTTATTTAAACTTTTTGTCGTTGTCATGTTGCAGCAGTTATGTCACGGACAAGAATTAAAGTTGTTGAATCCAGTGAAGAATATATGAGGGAAGAACCGTTCGAACATCGTAATTCTGGTATAAGAGATATCATATCATCTGATGTCCAAGAAATAGCTACTACTGATGAAGGCTTCAAAGATGCTGATGCGAATGAAAATGAAGAAGGTAAGTTTGTTCGTCATTCCTTGCTGATTGCAATATATGATAATTCATTATCGTAACATAATGCATGGTTCTATATATTTTGCAGAAAATTCAGAAACAAAAGAGCGTAAGAAGAGGAAGCTGAAATATATTTGGAACCTTCCAGAAGTGGATCGCTGAGTTGGTAGGCTGCCACCTGTAATAGTGCTTGAATTCATATCATATGATCCCTTTGTTTTGTCTGGTTACTTTGATTTTATCTAACATGCAGGAATTTAAGTGTTCTTGAAGAGCCTTAAAAATCATGACAGGGAGCAGCTCTTGCTACAATTGTAAGTTGCAATCATAAATTTCAATTTGCTGGTGCTAAAATTAAAAATGAATTTTGGGAAGTGCATGTCGATATGGCACTTATGAAAACTGAAGATTTGGTATAGAATCACAAAACCGCAATACTCTCGGTAATGCAAAAAAAAAAGATTGCATGGCCTTCAACCTTTGTACATGACTAATATCCTACATATGTCACTACTTACATCAGGTCAATGCATTGTGTGTTAAAAGTTCATTTTTTTTGTTGCAGATTCAAAAGATGAATGGATGATTATATGGGTGCGTGCCAAGTATATGGCAATGATGATGATGTTCCAGTTCACGATGATGATGGATGCTTTCAGTTTTAGTTTAAGTTTTTGGGATGATGTCTGGTTGGATGATGGTCCTCGGTTAAGTTTTGGTTAAGTTATAGAGATGTAGATGGATGTTTTCAGTTTAAATTTTAGTGTCAAGAAAATATTCATATTATGCCTCCCATTTGGATGATATTCCTCCTGTAATATCCACTATTGTAATCTAGCTGTTTTATATATATATATGATTTCTTCCTCATGAGTATATTCTCTTGTTTTTTTCTTCACTTGGAATACATAATTATCACTATTTCGTGGAGCATTAATTTAATTGTTCGCAATATATTATAATAATAATAATAATAATAATAATAATAATAATAATAATAATAATAATAATAATAATAATAATAATAGTAATAATAATAATAATGTGCACATTATATATGTACAACACTTGAACCGTTGCAAATTCTTCATTGCCAAGCAATGGGATTTTGTTTCCTTCATATTAAACACCAACACATAATAGTGTTGTAAAAGTCAGTTTTATGTGTTGTAGTTTTGCAACGGTCCCTTTTACCAATGATAGAGTAAGTGTTGCATTATGCGCTAGCAACACTGGATAAGGCTACGCATCCCAAACCGTTGGTAAAGACACTAACAACGCATATATGGACTTTTAGATACGGAAAAAACCGTTGCTATAAGGGGGGTCCTGTTGTAGTGTCAGAGGTATGTGGGCGGCGACACTGGCTACGTCAAGCTGACTTGGACTCTGCCGAGCTGGGACCTTCCCGCCGATGTGGAGATGGAAGATGCACGATATTATTTGACCCCCAACAATGTGCATGGGGACTCCAAGGAGGTTCACCTGGACATCTGCGCTCAATGTAATCTGCTGTGTAAGCATGTGGAGACTTCCATGCATGATCTTGCTCTATTGGAGTATCACGCATGAATAAAAGTGTATCCATTTATGGTTTAGTATAGAATCATCCATGTATGAATTTTTACTACAGTACTGGTGAAAGACTTATGATCAACCATTTCTTACATATCCTCTGCCCCCTTCAAGTCATCCTGATTTAATCCCTCCGTCTAGGTATATAAGGGCATGGTTAATACTTAAATAGAATAGCCAACTGTTGACTATAAGAAAGTGCCATGTCATCTGTAGCCAACATGTATAACAATGGATACTCAAAAACTAATTCTTGAAGATCATTTCCTGCAAAGCACAATAAGAGTTATTTCTTCACAAGTTTTGGATGCAGGTTGAACAGTTGAACGCTTTTGTTTGCAAAAGATACTTTTTTATCTATTTCACCCGGATGTATGTGAGCTCTAAGATGAAATAATATCCGAACAAACCTATTGTCACACCCTACATTTTGTAACATGTCATTTGCATTAATAAAGCATGAAAATTTGGACCAACATTTTTTTGGCATCATTTGGCTTTTATTTGGAATTAAGTTTTTCTCTTTGTGATTTTCAAGTGCTCTTTAAAGTCAACTACTCCCTCTTGTATATTTCATCTCCTTAACCTAAACTCCTACCCAATGACCATACCAAGTGTATATAACAGTATAGTATTTTCTTACAAAAATAATTTGGCCAAAAAGTATTTTCAAAAATTTGTTTTCCAAAAACCCCTGAATTGAGGTTTGCACTGCAAGTGCTTGATTTAGGGTGAGAAAAATATTTCAAAGACTACATTTGAAACCTAGTAGATATAGGACTCCCATAAACCACAGAAATATAATTTTAAAAGTTATTTTCCTACTTTATTTAAAAGCTATTTCTTAAGGCCATAAATGGTCTTTAATAGGGAAAAATTATTTAACTATTACAGAAATATTTGCCAAAATTCAGAGAGACTCTTAGGACATATATTTTCCATATATGAGAGTTTCAACACTTGGTCATGTTCAAAATATTGTACAAATCCCTCAGAAACCCTTTCTGGATATTTCAAGCTTTTTAAATATTTACAAATGAAATATCCTCTAAAAATTCCAGGGAAATTCTATCATGTCATATATGGCATGTGTGACGATCTTGCCAAGCCCCATGCCTTGGGAAGCAAGAAAACATCATCAAAACCCTTCAAAACCATTCTGTCCATCTTTGAAGTTTGAGCAACTTTACATTGCCAAACTTGTCCAAATGCTCTCAAACTTGGTAACATGCTAGAATGGTCTAATAATGCACCTAGACCAAATGTCATAAGTTTTGGAGAAGGGTAACTTGATCAGAGTACCCCAAAACCATTTATTTTCAAATTCAAATTTGAGCAACTTTACATTACCAACTTTTTACTTGGGACTTCAAATTTGTGGGCATGATCACAACCCCAAAGGATGACACTACACCAAGTGGTGCATCAAGGAGGTATGATTTGCTTAACTCAAACTTGGTGAAACTATTTCTGTTGATTTCTAGGGTTCATCAAAGTTACATCGGCAAGATTCTTCAAATGAGCCCAAACTTGGTGGAACACCCTATTTCTGTATACCATTTGATCCTGTCAAGTCTGGTGATTTTCCAAAATTACCACTTTCACCCCTTTCCTTCTTCTCCTTGAGCCCAACTTTTTACCACAGCTTCCTCAGGCTCCCTTGCATCTCCAGTAACTCTCGCCTGGCCTCAGCGCAATGATTGAGTAGGTGTAAAACCCAAATTTGAGTTCTGGACAATAGTTTTCACCATTCTATCTCAGCCCCCTCTTCTTCTAGAAGCTTTCCCTGGCATCCAATGCTCCTCCTACGTTGTTTACTTACCCCTAGGGCCAATGGACATGGTGGCCGCGCCCAGAGCATGTGGGACATGGCCATGCCGGCCATATGGGCGCTCTGGAGCACGCTACAGTGCGCTCCCGCACTGTAGCGTCCTCCAATCCACAGCGCCCAACAACCTCGAGCCTCCCCCTCGCGCCAGTCTTGGTGCCTCGACGTCCATAGCACGCCACGACCCTGTCCCCCTCCTCCTTCTCCCTCCTCTCGCCCCAGATCGCATGCGCGACGGTCGCCCGAGAGCTCCAATGAGCCCCCTAGCACATGCACTGCTCTGGACTCCCTTTCCTCTCTCTCTTCCTCTCCCCGGCTCTGGACCGCATCCAACAATGCCACAGACACGGCTCCAGCTCCTCCCGAGCCCTATGGCAACGGGCAGAGGCTCGCTGGCACACGGGTTCACGGCACCTCGTCGTTCGCCTATAAAAGGACACCCCGCACCCTCCCTCTCCTCACCAGCCGCTCTCTCACCAACCTAATCATCTCCCTACGCCACTCACTCCCCTTCGGACGGGCCCGAGCTCGAGATCGAGCTCGAGCTCCGCCGCCTCAGGTCTCCGTCGATCCGGAGGTGCAAGCCCTCCCCGCCGCTCCTCTCGCTCGATCAAGAACCACAATACCCCACTGATCATTTTCCCCTCGTTTCCCCTCTCTGCAGTTGCCGGAAACGGCCGGAACCACGTCAACCCGAAGCATGTCCGCCATGCCTACTCGCCGCCGGCGAACCAGGCCACCCCGGGGACCAACTCCACCTCCATCAGAACGGCGACTCCTCCCTGAGCACGATGGTACCACCCACGCCCCCTCACGTGCCCTATATCGCCACCGGCGAGCTCGCCGTCGCCTCTGGATGGAGGTAGATGACGACGGCCGTGGGGCCTATCCGTCAGCCTCACGCCCTGACGGGTGGGACCCCACCGTCAGGTTTGAAAATGCACGCGCGCGCACCGGTTCGCCGTTGTATTGAAGGCGTATTTCGCCTTTACGCCTTCGACGTGGCAGCCTCGCGCGGGCTATTTTCCTTCTGGGCCTGCTGCACTGTGGACTTTCTGGCCTAGTGGCACAGTGCCATTTCCCCTTTTTTCTGTCTGTATTATAAATATTCCACAGGATAAAATATTTATCCAAATAAATTAATTCCAGTTCCTAAAAGCTTGTAAAATTCCAACCTATTTAATGATACCACTTTCGCCCATATCCATGAACCTTTTCTATTCTATTCAAATTTAAATCTAAATTTGAACACTAAAACCTCTGTTCAAAAATTCATATACCCCATTCTGTCACTCCAAATCCCAAACTAAGAATTTTTGCCATCTTAGTTTCCCCTCTAGTATTTTATAAAAATAAGTTGACATTTTTATGAGCACTTTGATTTTTCTGTCTTTATTATTATCTTATTTTCCCGTTATTTATTGCGATGATTAGATACCGTGTTTGACGAAGTTGCTGAAGAAGAAGGAGGGGAAGGATTTGAAGACCTTGAAGACCAAGCCAATCCAGACAAGCAGCCCTTTGACCATGATACCCCTTGTTCCTCGGAACCCTTTTATTTCCAAAAGCATGATGATAAAGAGTGACGGTGGCAAACTTGTTGAGAGCCACCAGATGATGCATACCCTACTCATGATCTTTACCATGTGCTTAGATGCAATGACAAAAGATTAGTTGTGATGCATGGTGATGCATATGTGCCATGAATCATTCATGGTTGCATTCTTTTTCGAAAACCCCATCGGGTTACCCTAATGCCCGAGGGTGATGTTGAGTTATGGTCATCACTCTAGGAAGAAGTGGTGTGCCAAGAAAGTTCTCGTGTGTGGGTAAAATGATGGATTAGATTTATGTGTGATTACCGTCCCAACCAAATATGTGCAACCACTCTACCCCTTATGGGACGGGGCATTATTGATTATGTAGGCTGATACTAGCATAGTTCCCACATCACTAGTGACGGGGGAGACTTGAGGTCACACCCGGGATGGGGTCGTGCTTGGATAGGCGACCATGACTGTTTTTACAGGGCACCGGACACACCCTTGGTCCCTTCGTGTATGCGTGACATTGTAAAAAAGGGCAAGTCCCATGATCTATCGTTTGTACACGAGGGCCGTGCACCAATGAGTGGACCTTATGTTAGTGTCGTCTAGGGAAAGGTAATGACCGGGTGCTTCCCCCGAGTTCTTGAGGTACTGCAGGATCGTGGGTGACACGAAAGCTGCCCGGATGTTGTGGGTAAAGTGAGCAACCTCTGCAGAGTGTAAAAACTATTCGAATAGCCGTGTCCACGATCATGGACAGTTGGGAGGTGCTACTTAAACTATGTCCAGAATTTTACAATCTCGGTGGAAGAATGTGTGTGTGTTGAGTCAATGTGGTGACTTGACTCGTTGATAATGAATTGAACTATATTCATGTTGATATCTGTAACCTGTCTTCGAGGTTACCCAAGTACATTGATGCATGTTTCACAAATGGAAGAATATTTAATCTAGCTTGTAGCTAGGTTGCTCATTGTTTTACAATTTGCATTGTTACCTTGAACCAAATCATGAGTTGCTTGCGAGTACATGCAAAGTACTCATTGGCTTGCCACTGGTTAATTAATTGGCCAGGCATGGAGGAGCAGGAATTTGAAGAAGAGTTCTATGGAGACGAACATGCGAACTAGGACGCTTTCCCAGTCAGAATGCCTGTAGGGTTAAGGCAGATGGCATGGGTTCTTCTTATCTACGAAGACTTCCGCTATTCGAGCTTATTTGCTATTTCAGCCCGTGAAGCTTTATCTATGTAGGACTTGGCCATAATGGTCATAATTTGTGTAAGACGGTATGTATGGATGTAAAACTCTTGTTATTCAGCTTTTGTGTGTTCAGTGAGCATTGATCTCTGGGATCACTGTACACGTGCACTCGGTGATCTCGACTCTTAAGTCGGGGTCCCCACAGAGCTGGTATTAGAGCCATCCTGACTGTAGGAAGCCTTAGTTAGCATGGGCGTTAGTTAGGATGAGACCCTTTCAATAAACCTTCTCAACCTCTCTTCGTTTCTAAACCTTACCAAACCTGAGATATCATCAGCTTATTAACCTCTCCTATTCAACCTTTGTAGATGGCCGTTGTACCTGAAGAGCACCTAACCACTGGGTTCCCCTTGCTTCTCGAGGATAGCCTCCAGGAGTGCCAGTTCCACCGAGCACCCATCCTCACCTACCATGAGCATTGGGTTAGTGACACTGAGGTGGAGTACCATGTGGAAGTGATCGTGAAGGTAAACGATCCTCCCACAAGTTGGTTCTTCGAGGGACCCCAGATGGCAACACTACCCCTCGCGGTCGAGGCTGCTGCACTCAAGGCACTAACCCGTCTCTGAGAACTTCTTCCAGACATGGCAGCCAAGATGACAACTCGCTTCTTGCCTTACCGGAAGGAAGGTGAAGATGAAAGCAGCGTGCAAGCCCCTCCACTGAAGGAAGGACTTCCACTTCTATTCCAGACCTATTTCAGCCTTTGTGCCGACAGCTTGGCACAAGATCTGGCCGGAATCGATGAAGCTCCGAGAAGAACTCCACAAGACCAAGGCACTTCTTCATCAAGCACAAGATAAGACGGATAGGATCAAGAAGGAAGGTGCGCCTCTTGGGCAACCCGCTATCGCGTATCGAGGCGGAAGGCCCTCAGGAGATGCATCTTCCAAGTATGAAGAGCCACCCCAACGAGGTTGTATGACGGCAAGGGAATATCGCAAGCTCTTCCCTGCACCACCGACAAAACACCGCCGTATCTAACTCCTCCACTCCCCCACACCCTCAAGTGATAGGGGGGCCCAGACAGATGAAGACAAGGAGGAAGACCCAGAAGAGCCTGAATACGCGACCGAGCATTCCGCCGCTTAGGCATTATTCGCAACTCGGATATGCCAGCTCGTGACCTCTATGATAGGATAGGTTGTGTAACCCCTATGCGAAGTCAAGTCCTTGTATGGTTCATATGAAGCCATCTAGTATTTGCTTTTGTTGTGTTTGGATGGATGTCGTATCTTCCCTTCGGGAATATGTAAACGACTACATCACCCATTTGGATTTTAATGAATGTGTTTGGCCCTTTTGGCCCTTGCATGAAAATGATTAGTGTCACACCCACCCCATTACTAGGCACCCATCTTTATTGCTTTTCCTCTTCATTCCAAATCATGAGACCTTTACCGCTCCAACAGGATGCCTGTTGTAATTCGTACTGGTACCTCTACCCAGGAGCCCGAAGCCGGAGCATCCGCCCAATCAGAGACCGGCCAAGACCAAACCGACGACCAAGCTCCACCACCACCTCCCTCGAACATGGACATGGCTCAGCTTCTCCAATCCTTCCGAGAGGAACGCCAAGCCAACACCGCAGCCCTCCAGATGATTGCACAAGCTGTCACCAACAACCGCCAGCCGGCGGGGAATGTCAATCGACATTCCACGTTGGCAGAGTTCAAGAAGCATGCACCTCCAACCTTCATCTAGGCTGGTGAACCCCTGGATGCAGACGACTAGGTCCGCACCGTTGAGGACTTGCTGGAACTAGTCGGATGCACCGAAGACCGCGAGAAGGTGGCTTGTGCTGCCCACTGCCTCGGGGGGACTGCTAGAGCTTGGTGGGAGGGATTCAAGGTCGTGCATGTTGGGCAAGACATCACTTGGGATAACTTCAAGGCAGAATTCCGCAAGGCCCATATTCCTTCTGGAATCATGGCTATCAAAAAGCGTGAGTTTCGAGCCCTGAAGCAAGGAAGTGGCACTATCAAGGAGTACATGCAAAAGTTCAGTGTTCTTTCAAGGTATACCCCTGAAGATGTCAGCACTGATGCTGCGAAAAGGGAGTGCTTCATGGAAGGCCTCAATCAGACTCTACAATACTCGCTTGTCGTGTGTGACTGCCCAACCTTCCCTGACCTGGTGAACAAAGCACTCATGCTTGAAGACAAGCGGCGTGCTCTGAAAGACACTCGCAAGCGCAAGATGATCAGCAAGGGAAGTTCTAGCAACCAGAAGCCTCGCCCGTGGCAGCCAGCCCCGGTCAAGCCAACCTGTCAGCAGCCAAGAGCTCCTGCACCTCACACCAATTATCAGGCTCAGCAGTATGCCAACCCAAGGCCAGCTTTCAACCCCAATAACAGTGTTGGCAACAGGATCAACAACCCAAACCAAGTCACTTGCTTTGAATGTGGTCAGTCAGGACACATCTCAAGGGTGTGCCCCAACAAGAAGCCTGATGCCCCGCGCCCCAATGCGCAGAACCCAGGACAAGGCCGCGGGATGCCACCAAGGAACCAAGCTCCTCGCAACCCGCCCAACCATGGGAAGGGGCGTGTGAATCACGTCACTGCTGAAGAAGCCTAGGAAGACCCGGACGTCGTGCTAGGTACGTTCCTTGTCAACTCAGCACCTGCAACTGTCTTGTTTGATTCTGGAGCCGCGCATTCATTTATCACACAAAGATTTGCATTAAAAAGTGGCATGACCCCTACACCCCTAAATAACCCCATGGTGGTACAAACCCCCGGAGCAGAAATGAGAGCCAAGATAGGCTGTAAGGGAGTCAGTATTATCATTAACAAGGTAGATTTCCTAGCAGACCTTATCGTCATGAGATCACAAGGCTTGGATGTGATCCTAGGCATGAATTGGCTCTGCAAGCACCAAGGCTTATTAGACTGTGCCAATCGGACTATCACTGTGACCAATGACCAAGGAGTCGAAGCTAAGTTTGCTTCCAACTCCTCTTCTGCTCAAACCACTCAAGTCAACTGTCTGTCTGAAGTTGGACTGGAGCAAGTGCCGGTAGTATGTGAGTATCCCGATGTCTTTCTGGATGAGCTACCGGGAATGCCACCTGACCGTGACATTGAGTTCATCGTCGAGCTCATGCCCGGGGTAGGACCCATCAATAAGAAGCCTTATAGAATGGGGATGGAGGAATTAGCCGAGTTGAGGAAGCAGCTGGAAGAGCAGCTGAGGAAGGGATTTATCCGCCCAAGTACCTCCCCTTGGGGATCACCTATTCTGTTTGTGGCAAAAAGGGATAGTAACATCCGCTTATGCATTGACTACCGTTCCCTCAATGAGGTTACAATCAAGAACTAGTATCCACTCCCCAAGATTGAAGATCTGTTTGATCAACTGAGCGCAACCAAGGTGTTCTCCAAGATCGACCTCAGCTCTGGGTACTACCAGCTGAAGATCAGACCCCAAGATATTCCAAAGATGGCATTTGTACCAAGATATGGCCTGTACGAGTGCACGGTCATGTCCTTTGGATTAACCAATGCCCCAGCTTACTTCATGTATCTCATGAATAAAGTCTTTATGGAATATTTGGACAAGTTTGTTGTTGTCTTCATTGATGACATTCTTGTCTTCTCGAAGACGGAGGAAGAGCACGAGCAACATTTGAGGATGGTCCTAGACAAGCTTCGAGAGCACCAACTATACGCCAAATTCAGCAAGTGTGAGTTTTGGCTGCATAAAGTTGGCTTCTTAGGTCATGTCTTGACCGAGGAAGGATTGTCAGTTGATCCCGCGAAGATCGAAGCTGGGACCCAATGGCAATCTCCAACGACCGTCAAGGAAGTCAGAAGCTTCATCGGACTTGCGGGCTATTACCGCAAATTTGTGGAAGGATTCTCTAGCATTGCCCGACCGATGACTCAGCTCCTGAAGAAGTTCAAGAGGTTCGAATGGACGCCAAAATGCGAAGAAAGCTTCCAAGAGCTCAATAAGAGATTGACCATCGCCCCAGTTCTGGCAACACCTGATATTCACAAGGACTTCGTGATATATTGTGATGCCTCTCGAACCGGATTGGGAAGCGTTCTGATGCAAGAAGGACGAGTCATAGCTTACCTCTCAAGGCAGCTACGACCTCATGAAGAGAACTACTCTACTCACGATCTTGAATTAGCAGTAGTGGTTCCTGCCTTGAAGACATGGCGACATTACCTTCTAGGGAAACGATGTGAGATACACACAGACCACAAAAGTCTGAAGTATATTTTCACCCAGAAGGAATTGAACATGAGGCAACGAAGATGGTTGTAACTAATCAAGGATTATGACCTCAGTGTTCAATATCACCCCGGGAAGGCTAACGTGGTAGTCGATGCCTTAAGCAGAAAGACTTGCTCCATGAATGCCATAATTCAAAGAACGCAGCCAGCCCTGTTTGAAGAGATGGAACAATTCAGTTTGGAATTGGTCACCCCTGGATTCCTAGATCATCTGGAAGTCAAACCAACCCTGGTGGACGAAGTCAAGAAAGCACAAGGTGGGCATGCAAGCATTGAAGGCATCAAGAAGAAGATGAAGCTAGGCAAGGCCCTAGGATTCTCCGAGGACGAGGACAGGATTGTTTGGTACAAAGGCCGCATCTGTGTACCGAACAAGATGGAGCTGAAGAACTTGATCCTGCAAGAAGCCCACGACACTCCATATTCCATCCACCCCGGAGGAACCAAGATGTATCAAGACTTGAAGGAAAGATTCTGGTGGCACGAGATGAAAAGAGAGATTGCAACCTAAGTTGCAAAGTGTGATGTATGCCAAAGGGTCAAGGCTGAATATCAGTGACCTGCTGGATTGCTCCAACCACTCAAGGTTCCTGAGTAGAAGTGGGATAACGTCGGAATGGACTTCATCACTAGATTACCAAGGTCGAATAAAGGACATGACTCCATCTGGGTCATAGTCGACCATTTGACCAAGGTAGCCCATTTCATTCCTGTCAAGACTACTTATGATGGCAACCAGCCGGCAACTCTCTACATCGACAGAATCGTAAGCCTCCATGGTGTTCCCCAGGAGATTGTGTCGGATCGAGGAACCCTGTTTACCTCAAGGTTATGGAAGAAGTTCCAAGAAGCCTTGGGAACCAAGTTGTCTTTCAGCACGGCTTTCCACCCGCAGACCGGAGGTCGGACAGAGCGAGTAAATCAAATTCTCGAACACATGCTCTGAGCCTGTGTCTTAGCATATGGAGCCAAGTGGGAAGAATGCCTCCCTTTCACCGAGTTCTCCTATAACAACAGTTATCAGTCAAGCCTTCAAATGGCACCATTTGAGGTGTTGTACGGACGCAAGTGTCGCACACCCCTCAACTGGTCAGAGACTGGAGAAGGGCTAGTCTTTGGACCAGATATTCTCCGTGAAGCAGAAGAGCAAGTCCAACTAGTCAGAGAACGTTTGAAGGCCGCCAAATAAAGGAAAAAGAGCTATGCTGACACTCATCGCTGAGATAGGAGTTTCCGTGTTGGAGACCAAGTGTACCTGCGAGTGACCCCTCTGAAGGGAACCAATTGTTTCCATGTTAAAGGGAAGCTCGCACCAAGGTTCATTGGACCCTTTGAGATCACTGCACGACGAGGAGAAGTGGCTTACCAGTTGGAACTACCACCTGAGCTATCCGATGTGCACAACGTATTCCACGTGTCACAACTCCGAAAGTGTCTCCAAGTTCCGGACAAGCCTGATCTCTACAAGGATGTCAATCACCAAGCCATCGGCCTGATTTGACCTATCGCGAGAAGCCCATTCGCATTCTGGATGAAGCAGAACGAAGGATGTGAAGCTGCACCATCAAGTACTTCAAGGTCCAGTGGAGCAACCACACGGAAGCAGAAGCATCCTTGGAACGTGAAGACTATCTTAGATCCGAGTATCCCGATCTCTTTTAAGACCTAGTTTAGGAATCTCGGGGACGAGATTCTTGTAAGGGGGGTAGGTCTGTCACACCCTGCATTTTGTAACATGTCATTTGCATTAATAAAGCATGAAAAATTTGACCAACTATTTTTTTTGGCATCATTTGGCTTTTATTTGGAATTAAGTTTTTCTCTCTGTGATTTTCAAGTGCTCTTTAAAGTCAACTACTCCCTCTTGTATATTTCATCTCCTTACCCCAAACTCCTGCCCAATGACCATACCAAGTGTATATAACAGTATAGTATTTTCTTATAAAAATAATTTATCCAAAAAGTATTTTCAAAAATTTGTTTTCCAAAAACCCCTGAATTGAGGTTTGCACTGCAAGTGCTTGATTGAGGGTGAGAAAAATATTTCAAATAGTATATTTGAAACCTAGTAGATATAGGACTCCCATAAACCACAGAAATATAATTTTAAAAGTTATTTTCCTATTTTATTTAAAAGCTTTTTCTTAAGGCTAGGAATGGTCTTTAATAGGGAAAATTTATTTAACTATTACAGAAATATTTGCCAAAATTCAGAGAGACTCTTAGGACATATATTTTCCATATATGAGAGTTTCAACACTTGGTCATGTTCAAAGTATTGGACAAATCCCTCAGAAACCCTTTCTGGATATTTCAAGCTTTTTAAATATTTACAAATGAAATATTCTCTAGAAATTCCAGGGAAATTCTTTCATGTCATATATGGCATGCGTGATTATCTTGCCAAGCCCCAGGCCTTGGGAAGCAAGAAAACATCATCAAAACCCTTCAAAACCATTTTGTCCATCTTTGAAGTTTGAGCAACTTTACATTGCCAAACTTGTCCAAATGCTCTCAAACTTGGTAACATGCTAGAATGGTCTAATGATGCACCTAGACCAAATGTCACAAGTTTTGGAGAAGGGTAACTTGATCAGAGTACCCCAAAACCATTTCTGTTCAGATTCAAATTTGAACAACTTTACATTACCAACTTTTTACCTGGGACTTCAAACTTTGTGGGCATGATCACAACCCCAAATGATGACACTACACCAAGTGGTGCATCAAGGAGGGATGATTTGCTTAACTCAAACTTGGTCAAACCATTTCTGTTGAATTCTAGGGTTCATCAAAGTTACATTGGCAAGATTCTTCAAATGAGCCCAAACTTGGTTGAACACCCTATTTCTATATATCGTTTGATCATTTTAAGTATCATGTCTAGTGGAACTCATTTGGTTGCTCAAAACCACATCAAACACCTTCTGGTGATTTTCGAAAATTACCAGTTTCACCCCTTTCCTTATTCTCCTTGAGCCCAACTTTTACCACAGCTTCCTCAGGCACCCTTTCATCTCTAGTAACTCTCCCCTGGCCTCAGCTCAATGATTGAGTAGGGGTAAAACCCCAATTTGAGTTCTGGACAGCAGTTTTCACCATTCTATCTCAGCCCCCTCTTCTTCTACAAGCTTTCCCTGGCATACAATGGTCCTCCTAAGTTGTTTACTTACCCCTAGGGCCAATGGACACGGTGGCCGCGCCCTGAGCACGTGGGATACGGCCAGGCCAGCCATATGGCGCTCTGGAGCATGCTACATTGCGCGCCCGCATTGTAGCCTCCTCTAATACGCCGCGCCCGACCACCTCGAACCTCCCCCTCGCGCCAGTCGAGGTGCCTCGATGTCCGCAGCACGCCATGACCCTGTCCCCCTCCTCCTTCTCCCTCCTCTCGCCCCAGCTCGCACGCGCGACGGCCGCCCGAGAGCTCCAATGAGCCTCCTCGCACGCGCGCTGCTTTGGACTCCCCCTGCTCTCTCTCTTCCTCTCCTCGGCTCTGGACCGCATCCAGCAACGCCACAGACACAGCTCCAGCTCCTCCCGAGCCCTTTGGCAATGGGCAGAGGCTCGCCGGCGCACGGGTCCACGGCACCTCGCCGTTCGCCTATAAAAGGACACCCCGTGCCCTCCCTCTCCTCACCAGCCACTCTCTCACCCACCTAATAATCTCCCTACGCCACTCACTACCCTCCGGACGGGCCCGAGCTCGAGATCGAGCTCGAGCTCCGCCGCCTCGGGTCACCGTCGATCCGGAGGTACAAGCCCTCCCCGCCGCTCCTCTCGCTCGATCTAGAACCACAAAACCCCACTGATCATTTTCCCCTCGTTTCCCCTCTCTGCAGCTGCCGGAAACGGCCGGAACCACCTCCACCCGAAGCATCTCCGCCGTGCCTCCTCGCCGCTGGCGAACCAGGCCACCTCGGCGACCAACTCCACCTCCATCAGAACGGCGACTCCTCCCTGAGCACGACGGTACCACCCACGCCCCCTCACTTGCCCTATATCGCCGCCGGCGAACTCGTCGTCGCCTCTGGACGGAGGTAGACGACGACGGCCGTGGGGCCTGTCCGTCAGCCTCACGCCCTGACGGGTGGGACCCCCTCGTGAGGTTTGAAAACGCACGCACGCGCACACTGGTTCGCCGTTGGATTGAAGGCGTATTTCGCCTTTATGCCTTCGACGTGGCAGCCTCGCGCAGGCTGTTTCCTTCTGGGCCTGCTGCACTGTGGCCTTTCTATCCCAGTGGCACAGTGCCATTTCCCCTTTTTCTTTTCTGTCTGTATTATAAATATTCCACAGGATAAAATATTTATCCAAATAAATTATTCCAGTTCCTTAAAACTTGTAAAATTCCAACTTATTTAATGATATCACTTTCACCCATATCCATGAACCTTTTCTGTTCTGTTCAACTTTAAATCTAAATTTGAACACTAAAACCTCTGTTCAAAAAGTCATATACCCCAATCTGTCACTCCAAATCCAAAACTAAGAATTTTTGCCATCTTAGTTTCCCCTCTAGTATTTTATAAAAATAAGTTGACATTTTTATGAGCACTTTGATTTTTCTGTTTTTATTATTATCTTATTTTCCCGTTATTTATTGCGACGATTAGATACCGTGTTTGACGAAGTTGCTGAAGAAGAAGGAGGGGAAAGATTTCAAGACCTTGAAGACCAAGCCAATCCAGGCAAGCAGCCCTTTGACCATGATACCCCTTGTTCCTCGGAACCCTTTTATTTCCAAAAGCATGATGATAAAGAGTGACGGTGGCAAACTTGTTGAGAGCCACCACATGATGCATACCCTACTCATGATCTTTACCATGTGCTTAGATGCAATGACAAAAGATTAGTTGTGATGCATAGTGATGCATATGTGCCATGAATCCTTCGTGGTTGCATTCTTTTTCGAAAACCCCATCGGGTGCCCCTAATGCCCGAGGGTGATGTTGAGTTAAGGTCTTCACTTGAGGAAGAAGTGGTGTGCCAAGAAATTTCTCGTGTGTGGGTAAAATGATGGATTAGATTTATGTGTGATTACCGTCCCAACCAAATATGTGCAACCACTCTACCCCTTATGGGACGGGGCATTATTGATTACTTAGGCTGATACTAGCATAGTGCCCACATCACTAGTGACGGGGCAGACTTGAGCTCACTCCCGGGACGGGGTCGTGCTTGGATAGGCGACCATGACTGTTTTTACAGGGCACTGGACACACCGTTGGTCCCTTCGTGTATGCGTGACATTGTAAAAAAGGGCAAGTCCCATGATCTATCGTTTGTACACGAGGCCCGTGCATCAACGAGTGGACCCGATGTTATTGTCATCTAGGGAAAGGTAATGACCAGGTGCTTCCCCTGAGTACTTGAGGTACTGCGGGATCGTGGGTGACACAAAAGCTTCCCGGATCTTATGGGTAAAGTGCGCAACCTTTGAAGAGTGTAAAAACTATTCGAATAGCCGTGTCCACGGTCATGGACAGTTGAGAGGTGCTACTTTCACTATGTCCAGAATTTTACAATCTCGGTGGAAGAATGTGTGTGTGTTGAGTCAAGGTGGTGACTTGACTCGTTGATAATGAATTGAACTCTATTCATGTTGATATCTGTAACCTGTCTTCGAGGTTACCCAAGTACATTGATGCATGTTTCAGAAATGGTAGAATATTTAATCTAGCTTGTAGCTAGGTTGCTCATTGTTGTACAATTTGCATTGTTACCTTGAACCAAATCATGGGTTGCTTGCGAGTACATTCAAAGTACTCATTGGCTTGCCACTGGTTATTTAATTGGCCAGGCATGGAGGAGTAGGAATTTGAAGAAGAGTTCTATGGAGACGAACATGCGAACTAGGACGCTTTCCCAGTCAGAATGCATGTAGGGTTAAGGCAGATGGCATGGGTTCTACTTATCTACGAAGACTTCCGATATTCGAGCTTATTTGCTATTTCAGCCCATGAGGCTTTATCTATGTAAGACTTGGCCATAATGGTCATAATTTGTGTAAGACGGTATGTATGGATGTAAGATTCTTGTTATTCAGCTTCTGTGTGATCAGTGAAGCGTTGATCTCTGGGATCACTGTACACGTGCATTCGGTGATCTCGACTCTTAAGTCGGGGTCCCCACACCTATCGATACTCATTACACATGATATGACCGCCACATCCTTTGTCAAAATAAACAGCTCCGCGATCAATGCATTTCACTCTTCCGTGCAACGCACGGGCACCTTACTATAGATTAGTATGACCAAAAATTGAAGTAACATTATATATAGTATGATAAATGATGATGCATGTCACCTAAAATTATATCATTGAAAACTATGTTCAAATACGTATCCAACGATATTGTTTTTGTTTACATGCACTAACATTTTGTGAGTTAAATCTTCAATCAAATTCAACGGGGGATAAACCACGACCGATGTAGTAGTACTAGTGTAGAGGGCGGCGTTGCACGGGAGTCTCACCCCGCTCGTGGCGCGGCAGTAAAGCCATCATATCACAAAACCCAACCACTCCAAGTAATAAGTGGCCTGGTAAAATAAACGGACAAGCAACCATCACATCCCTCCATTTTTTTTTGCATTTCATCACTCTGCATTTACTTTCTCCGATTCATCTTGCACACTCGATCCCTAGCTACTACTCCTAGTATCCCTAGCTATTACTCCTAGGGACAGTTCTTTTGGTGGCTTCCCTAGCTTTTCCCATAAGACTAGTCACAGTGGAGAGTAACATTAAGACGCCTCACTCATTTATTTGGGCTTCTAAACTAGTACTGCTAGTAGTACCTCCATCCTGGTTTATTCCTCACCAATGTAATTTGTGCTAAATTTTGACCAAAGATTTAACTGATAAAATGTTAGTGCATGTGACATCCACTAACATTTCATTAGTTAAATTTATGATCTAAATTTGACACAGATTACAATGGGGACCAATAAACCAGGACAGAGGTACTTAGTAGTTATGAGATTACTAATCTAGAAGCCTAAAAGAACTGGCCCCTGGTACTCCTACTAGTAGTACTCCCTTCGTCTAGGTGTGTAAGGCTGGTCGTAATGAGAGTATCATAGCTAGTACCATGCATGCCAACTAAGCAATGTTGATGAGGTGGTATAGAATTAAATAAAGAAAGAGAGGCTTGAGTATCATATCATAATACCGTATCATATTAAATGATGTGCTACTTTGTGTCTTGCATGACAATAAATGTAGCCCAATATGATACCAACATATGATACCATGCATTACGGATGTAGTATCATACACTAGTATCATATGCATGATACTAGTATATGATACTCTCCATTACAACCAGCCTAAGTCACCTTAGGTGGAGCAGCGTGACCTAGGTGGCTGTGGATTGGAAAATGCCAAAGAATTCGACCGAAAATTCGTCCAATCACTGCGCCACTTTTTTCCTCCTAAACCAAACAGAGATTAGCAATGAATCCCTAATTAATAGGGCTGCCGTTTTAGCCAACCCATGCAGGCCCATTGACGTGCATGCAAACTGGGGTCAATCCCTCCCCTAATCAACATGTTCCTTCTCTACATGCATAGGTCGCTCATTCTCTCCCGCATCTACTTCCTCCCCTGCGTGGTTCAGCCAAAAAAATTGCTCGCTGGTGAACGAGGCAGTGAGGGGAACAAGGAAGGAATTTGATACATTGCGCCTAAGTGTTTTGGGAATATCTGATTTTTGTAAGGTGACTTACACACCTAGACGGAGGGAGTAGTACTGAAGTTGGAATTCCAATTACACGACACAACTTGTTAGGCAAAAAAATCGATACAGCATGTAGGAAGCGGTTTGGGAATTTGCATGGCATTCCGACCAGTTAGATACACCGTACAAAGTACGACAGAGAAATAACCACAGAGAAGCAAGCTAAAAGTAAACAATCAAACGAGCATTTTTGCATTTGTTTTGCATTGAATCGTTTCACAAGCTTGACTAGTGTTGTTTTTCTACTTTTACAAAAACGCATCGTAGTGTTAAAACATGCATTTGCACGTACATAAGTAATAGTAGCACACCCTCTGTCTAGGTGTATAAGTCTTCCCTCTTTCTAGGTCACGGTGCACAACCAAAGATGACTTATTGACCTCGATCGAGGGAGTAGCACAGTCTGCAAGCATATATAGAGAGAGACGTGTAGTGCGATAGTATATACTCCCTCCGTCCCATAATGTAAGATGTTTTTTGACACTACACTAGTATCAAAAAGTGTCTTACATTATGGGACGGAGGGAGTAATAAAGTTTGTGCTATATGCACGTACTTACAAAATGCGTACGAATACACAAGGTTTCCAAACTTTCCCTTTTACATACTTAATTAAGGATGCTAATAATTTCTGAACGTTCGGGATTTATCATTTGCTTCCCAAAACTAATGAGATCGCCTTACGAAACAAAATTTATACTCCTACTAAAATCCACGGCGCTCGCAGGAGTTCTTGCGGCGCGCCACGAGTGCCCTGGTGCGCGGCCGTTTCCCAGCATGCTGACACAACGCCTCTTCCCCAGCCTCGCAACTCGCGAGGTGCTGATTGGCGGCTTACCGGCGGGTGAGCGCGATCTCAGCGTTGTGGAGATCCTGCATCAACATGTACTCCTCCTAGCTGGAAGCGTGCACCCAGTCCACGTACAGCCAAGCATAGATGAGGCGCTTGGACCCGACTACACTCAGGGCTTTGGCACAGGCGTCCTCCGCCACCCTCACGGCCCTCGCACGAGCCTTCTACCAAAGAGCCAATTGCCTGACTCTCTCAAACGCGACATAGGCCTCCTAGGCAGCTTGTCCCGCGGCGCGCTTATCTTCCTCGGCCTTCTTCTCCGCCTCTATTTTGGCGCGCTCTACTGGAGGCAAAGCCTCCCACAAGGAGACATCCATTTCTTTCCAAAGCTCCTCAAGGCTGGGGGCTCGGCGGGCGGCGCGGCATTCTCCTCATAGCGGGGAGCCGACGCGTCCTCCGACGCGCGTGCTGGCGAGATTGGGACGCCGACGCGTCCACCTCGACGCGTCACGGTGAGGAGTGGAACGCCGACGCGTCCTCCTCGACTAGTGGCGCCGAGGAGTGGAACGCCGACGCGTCCACCTCGATACGTCGAGACGAGGTGCGGAACACCGACGCGTCCTCCTCGACTAGTGGCAGTGAGGAATGGAACGATGACGCGTGACCGTCCACGCGGTGCAGCGAGGGGTGCCTATGGCTTGGGAGGGGCGATGCCATGGTGGTCGACATGAGAGGGAGGGGGAGGAGATAGCGATGAACGTGAGCGTTCTTCCGTATGTTGTGGGAGGCGCAGTATTTATGGCGAGCAATGGCACACCTACGTAAGATATGGACTGAGCTGCACTGACTTAACTGCATGTCCAGTTGCGTGACTGACATGTGGGCCAGACCCCTGTTGGGCCCATATGTGAGTGACCCAATGCACCTGAAGTTAAGTAACTGAAGCAGCATCCCGGGTGGAGTGGTGGGACCGCCGGAGGCAGAAGTAGAGTCTGGCAGGCATATCGTTTCCACACATGGAGAGGAAAAGATTTGGAGACGAACAGGCTTCCTGCAGGTATGGGGAACGGTGCATAAAGTCTCATCTTGCTTGTCAGGCTAGGTATAGTCTCAAGTCATTAATAACATACACGCCCCACACATGCCGGTCTAGGTGCACTAAATTAGTGCATGCGATGGTTAAGGCTGGCCATAATGGTGGTATCTTAGCTAGTACTCCCTCCGATCATTTATACTCTGCGCATAATTTTTTCGTTTTTTCCCAAGTGCTCTGCGCGATCCCCTTGAGTAACACACCTTTCCCAACCTTCCCCTGCCTTTCCGCTTCGCTAGCAATTAATCTCCTCAATTGGTGCAACTTCCTAGTTTGCATGCAGAGACATAAGTGGAGGAGAGAGAGATTACGTGTAACATGCATGGAGGGATTCGAGGCGACTAGTACACTAATCCACGCAAAAGCAGAGGCAAACTTGTCTAGAAAATTTCAAACGGGCCTCTCCTTGGTATGCGAGCTAAAACGGAGGGAGTATCGTGCAGACGGGAATAGCAAACAAGCCGGCATGGTATGCGAACAGGCCGAAGGTCGTGGGAGGCGTGACGGTTGATGAAATTAATTGAAGTTACACACAAGCCGGTATGGCGTGTGAACAGGCAGAAGCTATACCCTCAGGCCTACGATATGTGTCTAGTAGACATGACATCTAGTGGGTCCCCCATAGTTCTCGAGAACTCTTTGGGGGCTTGTAGCCGTTTATCCACAGGGCAAGCCAGCAACCCCACGCCGTTCGCACGCCCTAGTCGTCCCCGTCTTCTACTAGTACAGTACCTTACAACAGTTCGCTCCCAGTTGTCCCGTCAATTCTAGCCATCCTCCCAAATCCATGGCGTCCCAAATCTCCATGATCCGCGGTGAGTACAAGGTTAGTACCATCACCGGCGATGAGTTCGACATCATCTACGCCCGGTCTTCCGCAATGGTGAAATAATGCCTTGCTCGTTTCAAACACATGTTCGAAAACTCAAATGATGAGTGGGTCGCTGGCTAGATGTTGAGTATACCACAGTCCTGGGAAGCGATAAGAAACTAAAGGAGGCAGAGAAGAAGAAGCCCGCCGTGATCCAGGTTTGGGTGCATGATTTATGCTTGGTCTACAACATATGCCATGCCGACATTGAGTGCAAGGAATTTAAGAAGTTCCTCAAGGGCGGCCGTGTCAAATTCATTACTGTAGACTTTAGGAACGATAAGGAAATCCTGGGTCGGATAGGCCTCGTTGTAGGCCAGCCCTTCGATCTCCAGAAGGAGAGCCTGGTGTCCACCTCTCAGCCTTCAATGCTGACCCTGGAAGCAGCCATGATTGATCGTTCGTTTGCTAAACTGAAGAAACCTCGCCACGAGTTTCATCGTGCATGGGAGTCGAAGACATTAGATGAAGATCACATCCTGTACGCAGCAATGAATGCCTACCTTTGCTTAAATATCTACAAGGGTTGGATGAAGAAGCAGAGCCCAGTGTCCAGTCCAAGCAAAGAAGCGTCGGCGAAGAGTAAGAGGAAGAGGGACGAGGACGAGGTCGAGAACGTGGACTCGGACTCCGAGTAGGTGGCAGTGCCATCGCTCATGCTGGTTCTACTGCAGTGTCAAGCGGACTAGTTGCTTAGTTTATTTTCAAGGGTGTGTTGTGCTGAGGCCCCAACAGAACTATGTTTATGTTCTTTCTCATTATTTCTACTCTTTAGTACATACAGTAGTACTAGTACTATGTCTTACTACTGTTCTTCATGCAGTTGGTACTAATGCTTGTATCTTTGTGTTCCTACGGTAGGTAATACGTTCGTACTAGTAATATAATTTGGGTCAGTCGATTTGTGAAAGAAGTTCGACGAAGTGAAGGAAGAAGATGGCAGGGTGCC
The DNA here is from genome assembly GCA_902687465.1 of Secale cereale. Lineage (NCBI taxonomy): Eukaryota > Viridiplantae > Streptophyta > Magnoliopsida > Poales > Poaceae > Secale > Secale cereale. Next base: position 210,664,598 of record LR738712.1, read on the forward strand.
CATGATCTATCTTATGAGTGTTTGGTGTGGAACGCAGTTCGCCGGAAAAAAGTGAATCGTGCCCGGGGTTAAATGGATGGCGGGGGTGGGGCGAGCATGGCGGTGGCAGGCGGTTCAGGGGAGGGTGCGGCAGCCGCGGCAGGTGGTTAGGCGTGTGGCGGGCTGAGAAGATGAACCATGCATCTATTTCGGAGGTTGAAGAAGCCCTTCTAGCCATCCATTTTGCATCAAACGGCTCACAATTGTGGACTGACCAAATTTCTCCTTCAGATTGCAGGATCCACGTGGCATTCAAGGTCTTGAAGGTAGATTACGCGTCCGCACCCGGTTTGCGGGCTTGAAGCTCGTGCGACCGGCTTCCGCCGCGACAGCCACCAGGCGCGCCTCCTCCGCGTGGGCGGAGACGACAATGACACGCTAGTTCCTCCTCGCCGGCATGCTGGAGCATGCGCTCGTCCTCCTCATCGTACGCTGCATGCATAGACGCGGCTCCACCAGCTGCTCGCGTGCTTGGCAACGCGACGGCATCGCGAGGAGGGACTGTAGACGACGTGAGCGGGCGAGCCTTCGGCTTGGCGGCGACACGGCGGTGATGGGCGAGAAATTGTTGGCCGGAGCAGGCGGACGCCGGCATGCGCTACGGCGTCGGCGGCATATTGATGAGTGCGCGTATGGGAGCTCAGATTAGTTTTATATTGGGTTGGTCAAACTTAAAAGAAAACCGTGCTAGTACATGATAGGCCTCGAACCCCTCGTTGGTTACCCCAAGTGGAAGGTGTAAGATGCAGTATGTAGAAGTGTTTTCCCTTAGCAAAGATGCCAAGGATCGAATCCCCAGAGACTCCTAGGTTCAACAAGTAGGTGTCAACTGCTAACGGCGGGTATTAGCAATCAACGTGGACCTGCACACAGATACAAATAACTTTGCTCCCAACGAGTACAGAGAGGTTGTCAATCCCTCCGGCCTTGTAGTTCACAAAGGATTAAAAGCAAATGATAGTAGTGATAGATAATGTTTTGCAATAGTAAGTAAAAGCGAAAAGTAAATAGCGGATGTGATCAATGATGGTAATATGGACCGGAGTCTCATGACGTTCACTAGTGATGTCTCTCTCCCAAAAGACGATAAAACAGCTATGTGAGGTAAACAAATTACAGCTGGGCAATTGACAGGACCACGAACGCAAACCAATGTTGATTACATTGCAAGAAAGTTTGAGGTTCAAAGCATGGGCGGTACGCCAAAGTAAGTAGACCGAAATCCATCAATATCTACTACTAATCATCCACCTTGAGATATCTATCCAGAACATCTCACTGGTATTAAGTTGCGAGTCCCACCCATAGTGTAAACTCAATGCAACAGACAACTGCATTAAAAGAACTTTGCGTAAAGTAAACAATCCTTGCACCCGCGGGCACAAGCACCGTTGTTTTCCCCCTTGTGGCAACAGCACATCCCCTAGACTCATGTTTCTGTCACTCAAGCTAGTCATCGAGGGGCATGAACCCACATTCGAGCATAACGTTCCCTCTTGGAGTCACTACGTATTACTTGGCCAAAGCAATAAATAACAACGGAGAACATGCAAGAATTACTTATGAACATAAATATAAAAGAGGTAGATCAAATATATTACTCAAGATCAATCTGAACATAATCTCATAATCCATCGGATCCCAGCAAACTCAACATAGCAACAACATAAGGATTACATATGCGCCTCGATCATGTAGGGCAGCTCACGAGGACTAATTAGTGAAGCACGAGAACGGGAGGAGAACATCACATAGCTACTGGTCATGGAATCATGGTCCAAGGGAGACTACTCACGAGTCATCCGAGAGGCGTCCATGGTGGTGGAGAAGCTCCCGGTGGTGATCCTCCCCTCCGGCAGGGTGCCGGGAAGAGTTCTCCTGGTGCTCCCGATCTTGGAAGCGGCGGCGGCGGCGGAACAGAGATGGGATCGCGAAAAGAGTTCCCGTTCTGAGGGTTTAGGAGGACGCTTTAAATATATGCCAAAGGGGGGCATCGGGGAAGCTTCGGGGGGCCCAGGCGCCCCCCCGGCGCGG
>LR738712.1:210666745-210746606 GCA_902687465.1 Secale cereale
TCCTTCGGACGCACGGTAGTTTCCGGAACGCTGATTTTTTATATAATTTTTCTGGATTTTTCCTGGCAGTTCTCGTAACGTGAAAACCTGAAATACAAAAATAGCCGAAAACAGAAACTGGCACTGGGGTGCACTGGATTAGTAAGTTAGTCCAAATATGATCAAAAGTGTATGGAAGTGTATGAATATCATAGCAATATCACCCAAAAGTCGCATGGAGCAAGCAGAAATTATAGATACGTTTTGGACGTATCAACATCCCCAAGCTTAATTCCTGCTCGTCCTCGAGTAGGTAAATGATAACAAGAATAATTTCTGTGGTGACATGCTATTATCCATATAGGACTTTTTATAGTCATATGACAAAAGCTTACTGAGAAAATGATTCTATAGTAATTAAGTTGCCTCATGAGAAAATCACAAATGACTGAAAGTTTTACAACATGATATTGAAGCATCAAAAAGATTTGCAATGAACATGATGTGCAAATATGATAAAGTGATATCTAGCTTGCCCCCTTTAGTGAAGCAAAACATAAATGCAGGGGCACCTTCAAGGTTTAAGTAATGACTAGATACAATGATTTCAATATAAACGGTATCACAATCATGCAAAAGACAATGCTACTTTGGGACAATGCACATTACACTCAGAATGACAATCATGCTCTCAGTAGTTGGTGCTTGAAGAAAAAAGGTGGAAACTCAACATAAAAGTAATGGTTATGTGCTAGAGCTTTTTATTTTGAAAACATGGAAGCAATTTTGTCAACGGTAGTAGTACTTCATATGTGTCATGCATAAAACATCCTATAAGTTGCAAGCCTCAAGCATTGTATACCAATAGTGCTCGCACCTTGTCCTAATTAGCTCGGATTTCCATGGGTTATCATTGCATTACATATGTTTCAACCAAGTGTCACAAAGGGGTACCTCTATGCCACCTGTACAAAGGTCCAAGGAGATAAATCACATTTGATTTCTCGTTTTTGATAGATCTCAACTTGAGGACATCCATACCGGGACAACATAGAAAATAGATGATGGACTCCTCTTTAATGCATAAGCATATTCTCATAAGAGATTGAGGATTATGTCCAAGCTAAAACATCCACCATGATGCATGGCTTTGGTTGGCGGCCCAATGTTCTTCTCTAACAATATGCATATTCATTCAACCCATGGCAAATCACCCTTACTTCAGACAAGACGAACATGCATAGCAACTCACATGATATTCAACGAAAGTGTGACAGTTGATGGCGTCCCCAGAAACATGGTTACCGCTCAGCAAGCAACTTATAAGAAATAAGATACATAAGCAACATATTCTTTACCACAATAGTTTTTAAGCTACTTTCCCATGAGCTATGTATTGCAAGGTTAGTCTTAGTACAGGTGGAGGTTAGCAAAAGAATGGAAGCGACCAACTAAGAGAGCAATGACGGTCATAATCATGCAGAGCGACAAAGCAATATTGAATCAGGCATGGTAGTTATATCGCTACTCAGAAATAAAAGATCATCAAGGCTTGACAGACTTTCTTTATAGTCTTAAATATGCGTGAGCATACGCCAAGTCAATCATAATAAATTCTCAAAGGAAGATATTACTAAACCATACCACATCATTGGCAAACAAATCAAGTTGGTATTCCAATAACACATTGGGAATCCCCCAGCTATTTGAGACTAACCATAAGAAAACCTGAACTACTAAGCACCATTATGCACGTAGCATCTTTATCATAGACATATTAACCAATGCAACGGAAGCAAACTCTCTTAATAAGGTGAGCATGATAATTAAAGAGAGTTCAAGCAACCAACTAAACAAAAGCTCTTTGAAAAGATAAGCATGAATACTAAGAGCAGAGCATGATAGTAGCTATTAAAAGACAAAGAACACACACATCAATGATAGACATGAAAATTCTATGTTATGTTCTAGGTAGAAGTGGAGCGTGTTTCTCTCCCACATAAAGAATGCTGAGTTCCGACTCGTTATGAAAAACTAAAAAGAAAACTAAAAGCAAGACGCTCCAAGCATAGCACTTAACACATGAAGTGATAAAAATATAGCGAAACGAAAGACGAACTGATAATGTTGATGGAGAAGGGGATGCACGGGGGAATCCCCAAGCTTAGACGCTTGAGTATCCTTGAATATTTCTTGGGGGTGCACGGGGGCATCCCCAAGCTTGAGCACTTGACACTCCTGAATCTTTTTATCATCTTCGCTCGCACACTTGAAAACTCCCTTCATACATAACTCATCATAATCTGATTAGCGAGGTTAGTACCCTTAATAAAATAATTATACCTTGCTGGAAATAAAGATATTCTTGAAGTTCTACTGTTTCTCAAGATTGCCAAAAGGTTTTTGCAAAGAAAAAGCAAGCTCTTGATTTGCAAAATAAAGGAAAGGCAAAACAAGACAGAATCTGTGAAAAACAGAACAACATGTAGTAATTGATCTGTTCGGGATACTTCTGCAACTCAAATAAAAAAAACTCAGAACAGACGCATGAAAGACAATTATATAGAGAACGCTGTCGAAAAAATTCAGACCAAAAAGATGATCTGGTGATTTTATACGAATTTTTCTATCCAAGGACAGAATCTGTTTCCTGGACAGCACCTCACAACTTTTGAACTTTCTAGCAATCATAGGCTATACTTGGCACAAATATGAAAAGCAAAGATACAATGATGATGCTACAGCAGTAAACAACATCAAGACACAACAAAAGCAAAAAATTTATTCATGTGGGCTGCCTCCCAAAAGCGCTTTCTTTTATGCCTTTAAGCTAGGCATAATGCATAGAGGAATCAATAACCATCATAACAATCGGAGTTATAAATTGATTCATATGGTTCCTCAACAAGTTCAGTCTTGTTCCTTCTAGGAAAGGGGTACACACCTTTTGCCTTCCCGCGTAAGCGGATTTGTCCCTTACCTATATCAATGAAGCCTTTAACTACTCGGAGGAAGTCCCTTCCAAGCACTATATTTCCTTGGTTTGGCTCCATGATGAAGAAATCAATCATTGCAATCCCTTTAAGGAATTTAACTGGCACATCTTTTATTCTTCCCTGGATTTCAGAAATATCTCCATTAGTGTGTTCATGATAAGATGGTAGTCTATCCATGTTAAATTTTAAAGAATCATGAACAATTTTTGGCATAGTAGAAACCATAGATCCAATATCACAATAAGCAAGGAAGTCTTGATTAGAGATGCTAATCCTAAGAAGAGGCTCCCAGTCATTATCTATTACCAAAATATCTCTCTTATTGGGTTTGGTTTCTCTACATTCATTAAGTCTAGAGCATCCATTTTCTTTTCAATAGTAGCAAGTCTATCTATGACAGTATCAAAATTATGATCATAAACAAAGTAACTAGATAGACCATGTATAATTTCAAGAGCTCTAGCTTCATCACACTCTAGGAAATCTTCCTCGGCTATAATGTCAAGAGAGTGTTTACACCATTTAAAAAGACCCTGGTAAAAATTCCTAAGCACAATTTTTATAGGTATCCAAGGCATAATTCTCCTATGTGCATCAGAAATTCTGTCCCATGCCTTCTTCATATTTTCTCCATCCCTTTGATGGAAATCTAGAACTTCTGATTCCCTCAAAGCACCATATCCTGACATATTTGGCTAAACAGAAAGGACTACTAACAGAGAGGTAAATAAATTTTTTATGATTTTTGATAAAAGATACTAAAGCAAAAACTGAAAGGTAAACTAACAAGACTAAAAAGCAAAGGTAAAAGATAGCGTGCAACTCCCCTATCCTGAAGAGTGGAGTCCCTGGCAACGGCGCCAGAAAATACTCCGTGATGGGCCTCGAACCCCTCGTTGGTTACCCCAAGTGGAAGGTGTAAGATGCAGTATGTAGAAGTGTTTTCCCTTAGCAAAGATGCCAAGGATCGAATCCCCAGAGACTCCTAGGTTCAACAAGTAGGTGTCAACTGCTAACGACGGGTATTAGCAATCAACGTGGACCTGCACACAGATACAAATAGCTTTGCTCCCAACGAGTACAGAGAGGTTGTCAATCCCTCCGGCCTTGTAGTTCACAAAGGATTAAAAGCAAATGATAGTAGTGATAGATAATGTTTTGCAATAGTAAGTAAAAGCGAAAAGTAAATAGCGGATGTGATCAATGATGGTAATATGGACCGGAGTCTCATGATGTTCACTAGTGATGTCTCTCTCCCAAAAGACGATAAAACAGCTATGTGAGGTAAACAAATTACAGCTGGGCAATTGACAGGACCACGAATGCAAACCAATGCTGATTACATTGCAAGAAAGTTTGAGGTTCAAAGCATGGGCGGTACGCCAAAGTAAGTAGACTGAAATCCATCAATATCTACTACTAATCATCCACCTTGAGATATCTATCCAGAACATCTCGCTGGTATTAAGTTGCGAGTCCCACCCATAGTGTAAACTCAATGCAACAGACAACTGCATTAAAAGAACTTTGTGTAAAGTAAACAATCCTTGCACCCTCGGGCACAAGCACCGTTGTTTTCCCCCTTGTGGCAACAGCACATCCCCTAGACTCATGTTTCTGTCACTCAAGCTAGTCATCGAGGGGCATGAACCCACAATCGAGCATAACGTTCCCTCTTGGAGTCACTACGTATTACTTGGCCAAAGCAATAAATAACAACGGAGAACATGCAAGAATTACTTATGAACATAAATATAAAAGAGGTAGATCAAATATATTACTCAAGATCAATCTGAACATAATCTCATAATCCATCGGATCCCAGCAAACTCAACATAGCAACAGCATAAGGATTACATATGTGCCTCGATCATGTAGGGCAGCTCACGAGGACTAATTAGTGAAGCACAAGAACGGGAGGAGAACATCACATAGCTACTGGTCATGGACTCATGGTCCAAGGGAGACTACTCACGAGTCATCCGGGAGGCGTCCATGGTGGTGGAGAAGCTCCCGGTGGTGATCCTCCCCTCCGGCAGGGTGCCGGGAAGAGTTCTCCTGGTGCTCCCGATCTTGGAAGCGGCGGCGGCGGCGGAACAGAGATGGGATCGCGAAAAGAGTTCCCGTTTTGATGGTTTCGGAGGACGCTTTAAATATATGCCAAAGGGGGGCATCGGGGAAGCTTCGGGGGGCCCAGGCGCCCCCCCGGCGCGGCCCAGGGGGGGGCGCCGCCAGGGCACCTGGAGCCCTGGTGCCCCCCCCCCCCCCGGCTGCCCTTCGGACGCACGGTAGTTTCCGGAATGCTGATTTTTTATATAATTTTTCAGGATTTTTCCTGGCAGTTCTCGTAACGTGAAAACCTGAAATACAAAAACAGCCGAAAACAGAAACTGGCACTGGGGTGCACTGGATTAGTAAGTTAGTCCAAATATGATCAAAAGTGTATGGAAGTGTATGAATATCATAGCAATATCACCCAAAAGTGGCATGGAGCAAGCAGAAATTATAGATACGTTTTGGACGTATCAGTACACGTGAATAATAGACTTAGGCAGCGCCTTTATTTGTTACCACAGCCACGACACGGAATCCTGTACAAGCGCGTGAACCGCGGCCGATCGAGCAGTGCGTCACCATGTCGCGCTCGAAGGACATCCACCGAACATTTTTGTGTGTGTGAAAACAATCCCTAAATATTACTCAACTTTTTTTTCTGGGAAAAGTTATTGACGCTACAATATTTCCATATATTTGAATTTAGCTCCAATTCCTGTTTTTTCGATTTGGACATTTTAGGTGCGCCCTAGTTTTTTTAATACTGATTTTGTGTGTGTGACTGAGAGAGAACGTGTGTATGTGTCCATATGTGTGTTGTGGCGGAAGGGCAATGTGGAGACGGTGTGCGTGTGATAGAGACATAGAGAGGTATGAATGTGCAAATTATCATGCATGAGTGAGACATAGACAGATGCCGATACGTTGTGTATACATGAGAGAACGGTCTTCCATTTTACTTGTGTGTGTGTGTGTGTGTGTGTGTGTGTGTGTGTGTGTGTGAGAGAGAGAGAGAGAGATAGAGGAGCATCCGTAACACAACAACCATCTCTCTCGATTCGTTCGTCCCTCGCACGATCGCATGTAAGACATGCATCAACGCGCACATTTTGACACCCTCACCCGGCCCTTGCCCACCTCAAGGCCCGCACACCTCTCTCTATCGCGCACGCACAATCTCTTCGTGAATACCCTATTTAGCAAGTAGTTTTCCGTCACATACACACACATTTCTCTCCTTAGGTTCGTTTTCTCTCAAAATCTGACACACACACACAACACACAGCACACACACGCCCCCTCCCTCGAGCACACAATTCATCCCCATCCAAGGTTATATGGCGACCACTCTCGCTTGTGCTTCTCTGCACCCCAGCATGCACAACACCTCAATCTTCAAAGAGGGCATCGAGGAGATCGAAGATGGCGACCACACCACGCTACAGAATGCGGGGCCATTTGGAAGCGGGATGATGTGACAGTGGCTGACGGACTCCTCCCCCTACCCTCTCTCTCGCACAAAATTACCAATCCCTCTCTCCCCCGCACAAATTTATCAATCCCTCAACCCACGATACCCTTCCCCTCTCGTCCATGTTTTTCCAGCTCTATCATCAAACATGTTGTCTCTTCTCCTTCCACGTGTACAGAATCTGGATGCACACGCATCTCACGTATATTTCGTGTCTCCATCTTTCTCACAGGCCTAACTTCTTCCTCTCTCTTTCTCTCTCTAGCTATCTCCCTCTCTCTGTTTCATTAGGTTTGTCCCCTACTCTCTCGTCCACATACATACAATCTTTCCTGCCATATCTGCTCCATCTTTACAACCTCTCTCTGCACGTTTCATTCACACATTGGGATATGTTCAAAATGTTGCTTTTATAATGGTTGATGTAGAGTTATTGTTGGTTTTGTTGCATCCTACAAAGTAATAACTATGAAATGCATTTTGACTGTCATTTGACTGGGATTATGCGAGTTCCAACATGTTGTGAAGTACTACTATAGGCCTTGTATACATCTTGGAATTCGACAATGATTGTAACTATTGAATTGTATAGACCATTACATTCGAAGTCAGTAGCCTAATATATTTATTTCACAATGACAACAAATGATTAATTCACTACATACTAGGAAAACAAATGTGTACACCCTCCATTTTTATTTATGTCTGCATATTAGCATTGGTCAAAGTCAAGTTTTGTAAACTCTTAGAAAGTTTATATCAAAAAACATTAACATATACAATAACAAATAAATACCATTAGATTCATTATTGAATGTACTTTCACATCATACATATCTGTTATGGTAAATGTTTATATTTTTCGATAAACTTGGTCAAACTTTAGGAAGTTTGACTTTGGTCAAACCTAATATGCAGAGTTTACTAGTACTACTCGCTAGTTGCTTAGCCGAATCACCCAAGACGCCACACGGGGAGTTCAGTGTCACAAAATTTTGAGGTTAGAGGGAAAATCTCTCACAACCCTGATTCGGGCAGTGGGAGGTTACCATCATAGCCTTCGGAACAGGTTGACAGATGACGGTTGGTAGGGGGATGTTTTTGTAACTCCAGGTTCACCCTACCCAGCCAATCCCACCCTGGCACCCAGAGTAGTACACCTGAATACTCCCCATTTTCTATCCCCACCGCAAAATAGACTTCTCCACGGCACCGCGGCCTTTGTGCTCCTCCCCTTCTACATCGGCCCACTCGTCCACCGCAGCGCATCTGCCTCATCGATGACCTCGTACGCCGCACTGGAGCCGGTCCACCATCTTCGTCGTACACGGAGCCTCATCCCCGGCACCGTCTTCCTCGATCTCGGATCTGCTTCCCGGAAGCCGATGCCAAGCGCAGAAGCACCACCGTCGTGGACAATGAACTGACTCCCGTTGCCGACCATGACTCACAGAGGCCGCGGCAACCATCGGTCTCCTCATCGATTGGTAATGTGCGTATTGAATCACTTAGCACTACATATGCGGTTCCAATTTTGTTCATACCTACCCTTCAAATTTCTTGGGCGCTATTGTTCTCGTAAAAGTAATTGGTTATAGCCTCCATTGTCCAACAGAATATCAGCTTTTAATTGTGCGTCGCTCCTGTATCACGCTGTGCTTGAGTAGGTATTTCATCTGCAACTAGTAGTGTGGCAAATGATGGATAGTTATTTAGAAGTAGCAAAATGCCCATGTGTTGCACGCATCAAGATGCATTTGTAAGTAGTTTATCTTGTGGGAGAAAAGGATGAACGAGGGAATGCCTTATTTGCAAATGCGAAGAGGGGTGTAGGTATCTTTTTGCAAAACTGCCACACTTTCCTTCCTATCCGTCACATATAAATAGGATGGCCTATATTGCACAATGGCAGGAACACCATCATCACCAACTCTGTTATTTAGAAGAAAATTAGGGAAAAAGTAGAGAAAAAAAATAAAGAGTAGAGAAGTAGAGATAAATATTAAATATAAAATAAATATAATAGTAGAAAAGAGAGTAGAGATAGAAGAGACTTCGGGAAAGGATTGCGCGCGCGCGGGAAAAAGCGCCCGGGCGTCCCCTAGTTTTGGCGCGCGGCGTCCGGCGTGCTTTATAAAATCCAACACCCTCCCACTGCTATGTACCTTGCCATCGCTCTCTCCCCGCTCTGTGCCTCGCCACCGCTCTCTCCCCGGTCTTTCTCACCTCGCTGCCGCCACGTCGTCGAGAAACTTGGGGATACCGCGGCGTCTGCGCGCGCCCCTCCGGCGGCTTCTCCGCCGAGATCCAGTTCAGCAGGATGCGCCTCAGCCTCGGCAATTTCGACACTGCCAACGAGGCCTCCCGCATGTACGACATGGTGGCGTGGCGCCTCCGGTGGCCTCATAGAACATTGAACCTCCGGTGGCGCACGTATAGGTGCTTGCGCCTCTGCCGCGGCTTATCACCGACGAGGATTGTCGCGACCACCGGAGGTGGTTGCACCGTCTCGGCATCGCCGAGATGGGTGAGGAAGCCATGGCGCTGTGGCGCCAATGCTTCCCGCGGGACATCATCAATGAGCGCGAGTTCTACGAGCAAAGAAGGGCGGAGCGAGCCGCCTATCGCGAGGACAAGCGTAGGCGAAAAGCGGACGCTCAATTCAACATGAGGCTAGGAGCAGCGTCGCCCTGGGAATCTGACGGCGATCGGTATCTTTAGGCCTACAGTTAGACGTCGGAGGAGGACATCACTGAGGAGGAGTCGGACGACGAGGAGTAGTTGAATTATCTATTTTTTTATCTATCTCTGCTGAGAACTATCCTCTACTCTCTATCTCTACTTCTCGATCTCAGCACTGTAAACGCTTTTTTAAAGCACCGCGCATTGCGGTTCTGTTGGAGATTCTCTAAGGGCATCTCCAATAGCTGTAAGATAGGTGTTGGTAAACTTTGCCACGTAGGATATGTGATGATGTGGCAACAAATAAATGAGGAAATAGAGGAATGTTGTATGTAGATTAACCAACAACTCTTGCACAAGCTCCAAGATTCAGTAGAGAGCAATCACATTTATGATCTCTTCTTCTATTGGATAATTTAGATGCAACCATTAGAGTACTTGTATGATCCCTTGTTGGTTGATGACATGGACAATTTTACCAACAATACTACATACAAACTATTGGAGATGCCCTAACATGGCAGACGAGTGCTTTAATGTTGCCCACAAGATGCGCGAGTATTACTAGTAGTACATTTTTCTTGCCATGTTGAGATTTTAAAACCACGAGTGCAAACATGCCGAGGAGCAATGAAGACCAAACACGGGGATTGGGGACATCTTCAAGGAGCGTGGCAAGTTAAAGAGGAGCTGCACCGTACCTATAAAACGAGCTTTGGTAAGTAACATCCTTTCAATTACTTTCGTTTAGCCTTGTGTTCTGCGACGTGTATATGTTGTAGTTTCTGTTTCTCTTAAGCCTCATGTTCTTCGATGTGTCATAAGAAGAGTCTTAATCGTCCTAATGCTTTCGTTTTTAGCTTGATGTAGGAAGTGGGTGTTCTCACCTGGTAGTCTATTTTTATATTTTTTCCTTTTGAATTCACTTGTCCCAGTTCTGTTTATCTGGCTTCTACTAAATGGATCTGGGTTGCTCTGAGTAATTATCTAAAAAATAAGTCACTACATGTCAGGATGCAGTTCCTGCGAGGAGGGAAGTATGGTCAACCTCGATCATGTTTCTAGAATGAGGCTGAATTACACACAAGGTGGCACTTCCCTAATGATGCTGGATTAGACACAAGGTGCAAATTCCCAGATGATGCTGGATTACGCACAAGCCAGGTGGAGTCGTCAGATGTTCGTGTCCTCGTCACTCTAGTAAAGGCTGAAAGAAAGCGTGCAGGAGCCCTTGAGAATGTAGGTGAGTTCCTGAAGAAGCGAAAAGAGCAATCAGATGCGCTCTTCACACATGCCAAAGAAGAGATGGAAGAGGCCAGAAATAAGCTAGGAGAGGCAGAGCAGGCTAGGCGTCTCCTGTTATCTAAAACTGTTGTCAATACAAAATTTCCTTCAGAGTAGCTAGGTTCAAATGTTTATCTAGTCAGCATGCCTGTTGTGATGTCCGTTCAGCTACTGATGTGCCACAAAATATTTTTTTTGGGTCATGTAATAAGAGAAATTACTTTCCAAACAATAACAGATGAAGCATTGGACATGGTATAGTTCACGCGCAAGCCCGACATTCCAAGTTCAACTTCCACATCAAACTCATGTTCACAGATATCTCCACATTCATACATAATGTCCACAACCATGATTCACTTCAAAGCCAAAAAAAATTGAGGAGAGTTATGAATAAAGAAAAACCTCTAGTTCCTGCTACGAGTGCGATCACAGCAAGTCAAGACCATGCGTAATTAATTATATTTTGGTCATTTTTTGTGTTCTAAACTGCCGGCCGGCTCGTGGAAGGACGTGTTGCCGGCACACACGCGGATACAATGAAGGCAGGCCGGGCAGTCTTAAGTTTGTTGCATGCGGCGAGGAGGCATGTTCAGCAGGGCCTACAGCGATTGGGGCCCTCTTGGCCAGCGCGCAGGTTCAATGCATGCGCTATGAGAGGTCGCGTCCGTGTCAGAGCAATCACTCCCTCCAGTCCTTTTTTGTTTGCGTATAACAAAATCTCGTTTTCCTTTCACATTTTACAAATAAAATTCGTGGACAAACTTTGATCCAAAATAGGATGGGGACTAGTAAACCAGAACGAAGGTAGTAGTTTTTTTCTATAATCAAAGAAGGGTTTCCCCCTTCCGACTTTCATTACTGAAAACGAACATCTAAATCTAAACATAGTATTTGCAACATAAACCCATACAACCATACGCCAAGGAGGTACACAGTACTATGAATTTCATTTTAGCTCCATACCAATCGTTCTAAAAACTACTTAGTACTTATAACACGCCATTGAAAATCGGAACTCTTAACCCTGCTAAAAATATATTTTAAACATGGCTACTCGATCTGTGGCAACTGGCGAGCCACCGCCTCCAAGTTGTTCACCTGTGGTCCCGACCATCAACTCCTACGGATCAAATTATCACGCGAGCTGACTATTCCTACAAAGGTGCACTCCACCACGTACCCAGTACCCGCGAATGCAGCAATCGTGCACCTAGGGTTTTAGGGTTATTTGTTAACGTTGGCTTTACGTAACACTCGTGTGTGCGAGACAACGAGAGAGCGACTGCATGCGTGCGCCTCTTCTCTTCGTATATGTACACCACCGTTTGTCTGGTGTCCAAAAAATTATACTAATAACTACTAGTAGAAGGCACGTGCTATGCACGTATTTCTTACTCACTCATTTTTTTGAAAAAGGTGGCTTATTCTGCCCATGGTTGTTCAGATTGTATTGAACATGTAACAAACTTTATTGTTCAATTTGTTTCATTTTGAGAAAGGGTTATCAAATTGCTGCATTAGAAGTTCCCGGAGGTGGGGGATAATCATACAAACGTTGAGTACTTTGATTTGTGAAACATTAGTTGTTTAGTGAGTCGTTGTTGTTTGCCAGATATTACAAGCCTCCAGCTATTAAGCATTAAAGTTCAGAGCAACAGAAGATCGTAAATAACAGACTTTTGCACCAGCACGTGTGTGGGCATTTGGCATCGTGAGGGTTCAAGAAAGTTCCTGGAGTCACTTTGGCGGGTGACCGTACAGAGCGAATCCAAGAAACATGAGGCATTAGATCACTTGAGTTTGGTATTGTGTGGAACAAATCAAATGGCCACTAATTGCTCCCTAGTCTTGGCGGATAGATAACCTAAATTCAAAAATTTATGTACTATAGTAGTAGAGACTAGCAATGTGCCAATGCGTTGCCACACGATCTGAGTAGATTAATACATATTAACCAATTTGATAGAAAAAAAAGTCTAGTTTTGAAATATGTATATCACTAAAAAGTTGTTATGTTTCACTCAAAATATATTCCTTTGGCAGTTTTGATGAGATAAGGGAGGAAAGTTGTTGGTTTCAACATTCGAGAAGTGGTATACTTCTAATTTCTAGTCTTACTAGCAAGATGCCCGTGCGTTGCACGAAACATCAAGATCTTGTTGGAGAAAAGGATGAACGAGGGAAGACCTTATCTGCAAATGTGGAGAGGAGTGCGGGTAAATTGCCATAGTTTCGTTCCTATCCATCAGATATAAATCAGACGGCCTATATTGAAGGATGGTAGGCCCACCATCATCACCAACTCCGTTTTTTATCCCTACTCTTATAAAAAAGCATATTCGGTGATGATCGTGTGCCTGCCATTGTCACACCCTGATTTTCATGTCACATTTCTTAAACTAATTTCCATGTTAAAAATGTGGATTTGCAAAAACTTTTGAGTGTTTTTGACTTTGATTGATTTGACTCTTGTCTGCTGTTTGCTAGTGCTCTAAAAATCAAATAAATCCTCCAACTCTTATACTTCATCTCCTTGACCCAAAACCTTTTCCCAATGATCATGCCATGTGTATAGACCAGTACAGAATTTTCTTATAAAAATATTTTGGCCAAATGGTATTTTCTAAAATTAGTTTTCCAAAAACCCCTGAATTGAGGTTTGCACTGCAAGTACCTTATTTAGGGTGTGAAAAATCTTTCAAAAAGTATATTTTAATATTATTAGGTATAGGACTTCCAGAAACCACAAAAGTATAATTTTAAAAGTTATTTTTATATTTTATTTAAAAGCTTTTTCTTAAGGCCAGAAATGGTCTTTAATAGGGAAAAATTATTTAATCATTTCAAAAATAATTGCCAAAATTCAGGGAGACTCATAGGACATATATTGTCCATATATAAGAGTTTCAGCACATGGTCATGTTCAAAATTTTGGACAAATCCTTCCCAAACCCTTTCTGGATATTTCAAGCTTTTGAAATATTTACAAAGGAAATATTCTCCAAAAATTCCAGGGAAATTTTATCATGTCATATATGACATATTTGATGATCTTGCAAAGCCTCATGCCTTGAAGATCAAGGAAACATCCTCAAACCCCTTCATAACCATTCTGTCCATATTTGAAGTTTGAGCAACTTTACATTGCCAAACTTGTCCTAATGCTCTCAAATTTGGTGCACATGCTAGAATAGCCTAATAAGGCATCTAGACCAAATGGCACAAGATTTGGAATAGAGCAACTTGATCAGATCACCTCAAAACCACTTCTGTTCAAATTCAAATTTGAACAACTTTACATTGTCAACTTTCTATCTGGAGCCTCAAACTTTGTGGGCATGACCAATACCCCAAATGATGATGCTACACCAAGTGGTGCATCAAGGGGAGATGATTTGCTTAACTCCAACATGGTGAAACCATTTCTGTTCATTTCTAGGGTTCACCAAAGTTACATTGGCCACTTTGCCCAAATGAGCTCAAATTTGGTGTAGGGGCCTAATTATGTGTGACATTCAATCCTGTTAAGTGTCATGCCAATTGGAGGTCATTTGTTTCCCCAACACCTGATCAAACACCTTCTGGTCATTTACCAAAACCAGTGTTTGAACCTCTTTTACTATTTCCCCTTACCTCAATTTCTTACCACACCTTCCCCTGATCATCATCTACCCCCAGTAACTTCTCTATGGCCTCAACTCAATTATTGGAGGGGGTAAAACCCCAATTCCTACTGCTGGACAGCAATTTTCACCCTCTCCTTCACCTCCCTCCTCATCCCAGTGGTTCCCTGGAGCATCCAAAGCCACAGGCCACTTCTTTACTACTCCCTAACACTGCTGGACAAAAGAGGACATGGCCAAGGAGCTAAATTCACGGCCATGTCGGCCAAAAGCCCGCTCTGGAGCGCGCTACAGTGCTCTGGAGCACTGCAGCCGCCCCCAATCACCGGCCCCGACCACCTAGGGCCTCCCCCCTCGTGTCCCCCGAGGCGGCCTCGACGTCCGCAACACGCTGGGCGGTCGGCCCCCTCCTCTCTCCTCCTCCCTCACTCCTGCTCGCACGCGCGCCGTGGCCGCTCGAGCGCTCCAGTGAGCAAGCTCACACGCGCGGCCCTCTGACGCCTCCCCGCTCCTCCTCTCTCTTCCTTTAGGCATGGACCAGCTCCAGGAACGCCCTGGACACGCCCACTGCTGCCCCCGTGGCCTGCAATGACGGCAACATGCTCGCCGGCGCATGCATCATCGGTGGACCGGCGCTCACCTATTTATAGGCCGCCCCCGAGCCCCCTTGCACCTCCTTTAGCCCTTTCCTTCCCTCCTACGCCTCCCAGGCCGACTCGTTGCTCCTCCTGTGCCCTCCAGCCTCCTCCCTGGTCGGAGCAGAGCCGCCGACCGCCGCTCGAATTCGGGCACCCCGGCCTCTCCCTCTCCACCTAGACACCACCAGAGTCCCTCACGCACCCCCTTGAGCCTCCCCGTGCTCCACCAATCCTCCCCAGGCCGCCGTGCGCTCGGAGCTCAAGATGACCGGAGCCCTCCTCCGCCGCGGTTGGACGCCTGCTCGCCCTGGTCCTCCCCGGCAGGCGTGCTACCCACGGTCGCATGCGCCTCTCTGCGCTGGTCACTCCGATGGCCGGAGCGTCGCCGGAGATGGCCCGAGCCGACGGGGCCACGACGGCGAGCGCTCGGCCGCACCTCCCCAGTTCACCATCGTACCGCGCGGGAGGAAGAAGAACCTGCCGCTGGGGCCCGCGCGTCAGCGACCCAGTGGGTGGGCCCCTCCGTTTAAGTGGAAGCGGATATGGCCTCGGCCGCTTTCCCCGCGCGGAAGCGCCTTTCCTGGCGAGCGCTTTCGACGTGGCCGAGTCCCTGCGCGCTGCTGTGCTGATGGGCCGGCTCAGTCACGGTGCAGCTATTCTTCGCCCTGCGCGCAAGGGTATAACCCCCTTTTTCTTTTTATTTTCTGTTTCCAGTAAACTTCAAATATCTCCCAAATATTCATATGAACTCCAAACTTGATGATTCAAATTTCCTATGACTCCATAAATCATGCTCTATCTGTTGGTGCAACATGCACATTATTCCAGAAACTTTCCCTACACAAATATTTATCAAATGCCTTTATTTCATTTCTGTGATGAACTTTAGAAAATCACAGAGAGCTCAATCTTGACCCAAATGCAGTGATTCAAGTTCCTAGATGCTTGTCATGTCCAAACTTAGTTTTGGAACATTTTTAATAATAGTTTCTATACCCCACCAAATACTGAGCCATTTGTTTATATTTATCAGCTTTGGAAAATCCTTGGAAATTCATTTGAATTCCAAATCCATTGAAACCAACTCCTAAATGCTTCTAAAAACATGACTTGATGATGGGTACCTTTGCTCATCATTCAAGGAAATATTTCTGTATACTTCTTCCAAGTCCATAAAACCCTTGATTCCATCACATTGGAATGTTCCAAATCACCCATTGATCCAATGCCTATGAAACCACCTTGGTCATTTCTAATATGACCAGAGGTATCCTAGAAAAGTCCAACTCCTATTTTTAGAGCACTTTTATTTTTTGCTTTGATTGTGTTGCTTATTATGATTGTTTCCATCGTTAGTTGACGTAATAAACGGAGTATTCGGAGATGGACCAGAAGGTTTGAAGACTCTGAAGAATAAGGCAAGCAGCCCTTTGACCATGTTCAAGAAACCTTTTTTTATGCATGTCTCATAGCACCTTATTATTCAATGCATCGGAATCATGTTGAGGTGGAAACCACTTTGGTTGCTACCTTTGTTACTTTACTGTTGAAACTTGCATCAAACATGACCCTACCTTCCTATGAGGGTTATGTGGGTGGGAGTAGATAGATGTATGCTATAGTAGTTGGCTATGCAAAATGGGTCGGGGTTATGCATTGAGTGAAACAAGTGTGGTCTGACATACTTGCTAATGACCCAGTGGGTGCCACTAATGCCCCTGGGAGTTGTTGAGGAGCTAGGGCACTACTTGGTGAAGAAGTAGTGTGCCGAGGCTTGACGAAGGTGTTGATTACAGAGATGGATTAGATTTATGTGTGACTACCGTCCCAACCAAACATGCGCAACCACTCTACCCTTATATGGGAAAGGGCATTATTGATTACCTAGGTCGATACTAGCATGGTGCCCGCATTACTAGTGACGGGGGTGACATGAGGTCACTCTCGGGACTGGGTCGTGCTTGGATAGGCGGCCATGACTGTTTTCACAGGGCACGGGACACACCGTTGGTACCCCGTGCTTGTGATATGTGATGAATACGGAGCGAGTCTCCACAAACCTTGAGATGTGAAATGTTTGGCACGGGGCTGCTACCAATCGAGTGGACTCTATGTTAGTGTCGTCTAGGGAAAGATAGTGATCGGGTGCTTACCCCGGGTACTTGAGGTACCGCGGGTCGTGGATGACATGGAAGTTCCCCGGATCTTGTGGGTAAAGTTTGCAACCTCTGCAGAGTGTCAAACTATTCGAATAGCCGTGTCCGCGGTCAAGGACAGTTGTGTGGTTCTACTTAGACTATGTCCATAAGTTTCTCGGAAACAACACGATTCAGAGATATTGATGATGTGATTGTGGGGAAGTCACAAAGAGCTTGGGCATGTCCTGATTACAACTCTTTCTCGATATTGGTGTCTGTGACCTCCTGATACTTGTTACAGACACATGCATGTCCTTGTTATATGTTGATCATAAATTGCATATGAAAAACTAGCTTTCCGCAAAACTGCCAATTTAGCAGTAGAGCCTTGCATAATTATTCTGCTATCACACTTGGGTTGCTTGCGAGTACATTCAATGTATTCATTGGCTTGCCACTGGTTATTTTATTGGCCAGGCAGGAAAGAACAGGTTATGATGAAGATTTCTTGGTGACGAGCATGCGAGCTAGGACGCTTCCCAGTCAGAATGCCTGTAGGGTTAAGGCAGATGGCATGGGTCCCAGTTGTCTTTGAAGATTTCCGCTGCGATGATATACTCAAGGCTTGACCATTATGGTCCTATTTGTGTAACACGGTATGTAAGGATGTAAGACTCTTGTTATTCAGCTTCTGTGTGTTCAGTGAGCATTGACCTCTGGGATCACTGTACACGTGCATTCGGTGATCATGACTTATGAGTCGGGGTCCCCACAGAGCTGGTATCAGAGCCATCCTGACTGTAGGAAGCTTTAGTTAGCATGGTCATTAGTTAGGGTAAAACAGTTTTCAAAACTATTAGTAGTTTTCAAAACTATCTATACTCCTCTTCCCTTCTCAGTTTTTCGAAAACTAGGCTATATTTGATCTCTTCCCCTTCAAAACCTTGGACGCTAAAACCCTTATGTCCCTGACCACTGGATTTTCTGTAATCCTCGTGGAGTGCACCTTCCCGAACACTCACCCACCACTTTTGCACGCAAGATTGGTGACACCACGACAAGACGGTACCAACAGAAAATCCATCCTCGATGAGTAAGGACAGGAAGACCCAGAAGATGGTGCAACCCTAGCCTACGATGACCATGGCATGAGTTGTGCAAAATCATGATATGCATCGCTAATAGAGTAATCGTGTCACTACAGTTGTTGTATCGACAACCACCGGTGGATGAGAACCTTGCCATTTGGTCCGCCTCACTATAGTGAGCAGGAAAACGGTTCTCTTCATCCCCCGCTCTTGGTGTCGATGTTTTCATCAACGAAATCGACATGTTGGACCTCTATTATGCCTTATTATTGTCATTACATATGGATTGCCTACCTGGTACCCTCGACGCCCCAGAAGGCACAAGGGATCGTCATGATTAAAGAGACAAGAGAAGACCAAGTCAACGCCAGCTACAAGGAGGCACCTTCTTCAGGATCAACCCGGATCATTCATCAAGCAACTACAAGGGGCATAGCAACATCCGAGGAAGCTCAGAAGACTGCACGAGGCACAAGTCACGACACTGAGTCCGAGAACCCCTAGGGCAGGATGAGTCGTGTACCCCCTATGCGCAGTCGAGTCCATATGATGGTTCGAATAGAACCATGATTGTGTGTTGTTTGCTTTTATTTGCTTGTGTTTTGATATAAGTCGCGCTTTTGCCCCAGGCAACAAGTGCATGGCTATATCACCTTCCTTGCCTTGTTTCTTTTGTTTCGGCCTTTTTGCACCTGTTTGTTGCACCTGCACTATAGAACCCCCTTTAGGCATTTCCCTCCTCTACGCTGCTTCTTCCCTCTATTCTCTCTCTCCCCAATTGAAGACCCGCAAGACAAGATGCACCAAGGATTCTAACTCGACGGCCAACTGGCACTGAAGACTTCTGCTACAACCTCCACGATCAATTGCAACCCCGTAGAGTTATGTTTAACCCTCCAGACCAGTAACCCTCTTCCTAGACCCTTTGAGACTTCGCGGGACACTCCAGTACGAATCCTTAACCATGTGCCTAACCCATGGTAAAGCGAGAGAACCAGTTAAGCCTTTGTAACCATGCACAACATTGGGTTCGTAAAGGAGCTAGTGGACACGATGAGTGAGCACATTTTCATCCTGATATAGCACGAGGTCTGACGATGCCATAGATAGACCAGTTCGAGGATATTGGACAGATGACTTGGTGGTTTGTATCAGTGACTTCCAGGAACTATCTGAGACCTTGATGGATTGTGAGGTTTTCATGTTGGTGGAATCATGACTTTGGGAAAGTATGTAGGAGTGCCCGTTGGGCATGAGATTTGGATTTATGTAGGTGATTCTGGTTGGTATAGATGCTGGATATGTCTGCATGGTTCGGAGTAAGATTGGATTTAGGCCTATGATCCTGATTATGATATCATGCTTCTCGGTGGACAATAACCTGAGAAATTGGATTATTTGTCGGAGTTGATTTAGGGATCTATTTAGTCGTGATCTTGGAGTTTACTTGACCCGGATAATGGGAATTTGGTGGAAATACTATCGTGATGCATAGTCCTTCCAAGTATTTGGGTATTATAGAGACTTGAGATCTTGTGGAGCACCGTAGACACCGGATTTGTAGGATTGTTGGATTATGTGGTGATTGATGGAATTACCAGGCTAATGGAGTTGATCTATAGGAAGGAAACAAATCTTGGAGTGGCATATGACGTGTTTCCTTAGAATAGAGATGCATTATCTTGAGCCTTGCAAGACTAGGTTGAGTACTTGGATGGTGAAGATTAAGTTAAGCTCAGCAGCATGTATGATCTACCTTTGGATTTTAGAGGTAGACATACATATGGATTTGGGGATCATAGACAGTATAGTTTTGCTAGACCGTCTCTTGAGAGTCATGAGGATAGGTATGGCATGAGTGGTGATTGAAGTTGGTCTATGCGAGAGGCCTCTTTTCCCTTCGTAGTACTAGATAGAGCTATTGGCATCTCAGAAACTATGCTTAAGGATAAGATGATATAAGTTCACTCACTCACTAGAATCCTTGAAACCCTTAAGCCCCACCGAGCCACAACCTGGTCAGATTCTGACCATGGGCCTTGACTCAGAGTTAGGAAGGCCTCTGCAGATACTCAACCGATACCACCACCAATACCTCAGCTTACCTTGCGTACCCCTTACACCTCATGGAGTAAGTGGACAAGATGGGTAACATCATTATTTGATGGCCTACTTGTCTGCCCGGAGACGAAGAAGCGATGGACAGCTGGATAGAAGACGTTTGAAGACCACCCTGTGAAGAAGGAAGATCTACACCGACCACTGTCATCAAGAAGAAACTTTCGCGTTGAAGACCGGGCGTATCTGCAAACCACTCCTCCCGGAGGAACCGAGCAATTCCGTGTCGATGGAACGCTCATACCAAGATTGTATCAAGACTTGAAGGCACGATTCTGGTGGCACGAGATGAAAAGAGAGATTTGCAACCAATATTGCAGAGTGTGATGTGTGCCAAAGGGTCAAGCTGAATATCAACGACCTGCTGGATTGCTTCAACCACTCAAAGTTCCTGAGTGGAAGTGGGATAAAGTCGGAATGGACTTCGTCACTGGATTACCAAGGTCGGATAGAGGACATGACTCTATCTGGGTTATAGTCGATCATTCGACCAAGGTGGCCCATTTCATTCCTGTCAAGACCCCTTATGATGGCAACCGGCTGGCAGCTCTCTACATCAACCGAATCGTAAGTCTTCATGGCATTCCCAAGGAGATTGTGTCAGATCGAGGAACCCAGTTCACCTCAAGGTTCTGGAAGAAGTTCCAAGCAGCCTTGGGAACCAAGTATCTTTCAGCACGGCTTTCCACCCCCAGACCGGAGGTCAGACTAAATGAGTCAATCAGATTCTTGAAGTCATGACTCCGAGCCTGTGTCTTGGCATATGGAGCCAAGTGGGAGGATTGTCTCCCTTTTTGCCGAGTTCTCCTATAACAACAGTTACCAGTCGAGCCTTCAGATGGCACCATTTGAGGTGTTGTGGACGCAGATGCCGCACACCCCTCAACTGGTCAGAGACTGGAGTAGGGCTAGTCTTTGGACCGGATATTCTCCGCGCAGCGGAAGAGCAGGTCCAACTAGTCAGAGAGCGTTGAAGGCAGCCAAGTCAAGGCAGAAGAGCTATGCTGACACTCACCGTCGGAACATGAGTTTCCATATCGGGAACCACGTGTACCTGCGGGTAACTCCTCTGAAGGGAAACAAGCGTTTCCACGTCAAGGGGAAGCTCGCACCAAGGTTCATTGGACCCTTTGAGATCACTGCAAGTCATGTGGTAGATGGCTCCCCAGCTAGATCTACCACCTGAGATACCCTCCGTGCACCAAATCTTCCACGAGCCCCCACTCTGGAAGTACTTCTTACCTCCTAGCTAGCCCGATGCCCGCAAGGACATCGATCACCGAGCCCTTGGCAGCTAACCCAACCTAACCTATGCAAGAGACCCCTCAGCAACCTCCATCAAGGAAGGCATCAAGAAAGAAGCCATACCATCAAGCACTTCAAGATTCCAAGGAGCACCGCTCGGAAGCAGAACCAACAAGAAGAAGTGAAGACTACCCCGTATCCAAGACTCCGCTTTTCTTTCCACGCCTAGTCTGGGAATCTCGGGGACGAGATTCTTGTAAGGGGGGTAGGTCTGTCACACCCTGATTTCCATGTCACATTGCTTAAGCTAATTTCCATGTTAAAAATGTGGATTTGCAAAAACTTTTGAGTGTTTTTGACTTTGATTGATTTGACTCTTGTCTGCTGTTTGCTAGTTCTCTAAAAATCAAATAAATCCTCCAACTCTTATACTTCATCTCCTTGAACCAAAACCTTTTCCCAATGATCATGCCATGTGTATAGACCAGTATAGAATTTTCTTATAAAAATATTTTGGCCAAATGGTATTTTCTAAAATTAGTTTTCCAAAAACCCCTGAATTGAGGTTTGCACTGCAAGTACCTTATTTAGGGTGTGAAAAATCTTTCAAAAAGTGTATTTGAATCCTATTAGGTATAGGACTTCCAGAAACCACAAAAGTATAATTTTAAAAGTTATTTTTATATTTTATTTAAAAGCTTTTTCTTAAGTCCAGAAATGGTCTTTAATAGGGAAAAATTATTTAATCATTTCAAAAATAATTGCCAAAATTCAGGGAGACTCATAGGACATATATTGTCCATATATTAGAGTTTCAGCACATGGTCATGTTCAAAATTTTGGACAAATCCTTCCCAAACCCTTTCTGGATATTTCAAGCTTTTGAAATATTTACAAAGGAAATATTCTCCAAAAATTCCAGGGAAATTCTATCATGTCATATATGACATATTTGATGATCTTGCAAAGCCTCATGCCTTGAAGATGAAGGAAACATCCTAAAACCCCTTCATAACCATTCTGTCCATATTTGAAGTTTGAGCAACTTTACATTGCCAAACTTGTCCTAATGCTCTCAAATTTGGTGCACATGCTAGAATAGCCTAATAAGGCATCTAGACCAAATGGCACAAGATTTGGAATAGAGCAACTTGATCAGATCACCTCAAAACCACTTCTGTTCAAATTCAAATTTGAACAACTTTACATTGTCAACTTTTTATCTGGAGCCTCAAACTTTGTGGGCATGATCAATACCCCAAATGATGATGCTACACCAAGTGGTGCATCAAGGGGAGATGATTTGCTTAACTCCAACATGGTGAAACCATTTCTGTTCATTTCTAGGGTTCACCAAAGTTACATTGGCCACTTTGCCCAAATGAGCTCAAATTTGGTGTAGGGGCCTAATTATGTGTGACATTCAATCCTGTTAAGTGCCATGCCAATTGGAGGTCATTTGTTTCCCCAACACCTGATCAAACACCTTCTGGTCATTTACCAAAACCAGTGTTTGAACCTCTTTTACTATTTCCCCTTACCTCAATTTCTTACCACACCTTCCCCTAATCATCATCTACCCCCAGTAACTTCTCTATGGCCTCAACTCAATTATTGGAGGGGGTAAAACCCTAATTCCTACTGCTGGACAGCAATTTTCACCCTCTCCTTCACCTCCCTCCTCATCCCAGTGGTTCCCTGGAGCATCCAAAGCCACAGGCCACTTCTTTACTACTCCCTAACACTGCTGGACACAAGAGGACACGGCCAAGTAGCTAAAGGCACGGCCATGCCGGCCAAAAGCCCGCTCTGGAGCGTGCTACTGTGCTCTGGAGCACTGCAGCCGCCCCCAATCACCGGCCCCGACCACCTAGGGCCTCCCCCTCGTGTCCCCCGAGGCGGCCTTGACGTCCGCAACACGCTGGGCGGTCGCCCCCCTCCTCTCTCCTCCTCCCTCACTCCTGCTCGCACGCGCGCCGTGGCCGCCCGAGCGCTCCAGTGAGCAAGCTCACACGCGCGGCCCTCTGACGCCTCCCCGCTCCTCCTCTCTCTTCCTTTAGGCATGGACCAGCTCCAGGAACGCCCTGGACACGCCCACTGCTGCCCCCGTGGCCTGCAATGACGGCAACATGCTCGCCGGCGCATGCATCATCGGTGGACCGGCGCTCACCTATTTATAGGCCGCCCCCGAGCCCCCTTGCACCTCCTTTAGCCCTTTCCTTCCCTCCTACGCCTCCCGGGCCGACTCGTTGCTCCTCCCGTGCCCTCCAGCCTCCTCCCTGGCCGGAGCAGAGCCGCCGACCGCCGCTCGAATTCGGGCACCCCGGCCTCCTCTCCACCTAGCCACCACCAGAGCCCCTCACGCACCCCCTTGAGCCTCCCCGTGCTCCGCCAATCCTCCCCAGGCCGCCGTGCGCTCGGAGCTCAAGATGACCGGAGCCCTCCTCCGCCGCGGTTGGACGCCTGCTCGCCCTGGTCCTCCCCGGCAGGCGTGCTACCCACGGTCGGATGCGCCTCTCTGCGCTGGTCACTCCGATGGCCGGAGCGTCGCCGGAGATGGCCCGAGCCGACGGGGCCACGACGGCGAGCGCTCGGCCGCACCTCCCCTGTTCCCCGTCGTACCGCGCGGGAGGAAGAAGAACCTGCCGCTGGGGCCCGCGCGTCAGCGACCCAGTGGGCGGGCCCCTCCGTTTAAGTGGAAGCGGATCTGGCCTCGGTCGCTTTGCCCGCGCGGAAGCGCCTTTCCTGGCGGGCGCTTTCGACGTGGCCGAGACCCTGCGCGCTGCTGTGCTGATGGGCCGGCCCAGTCACGGTGCAGCTATTCTTCGCCCTGCGCGCAAGGGTATAACCCCCTTTTTCTTTTTATTTTATGTTTCCAATAAACTTCAAATATCTCTCAAATATTCATATGAACTCCAAACTTGATGATTCAAATTTCCTATGACTCCATAAATCATGCTCTATCTGTTGGTGCAACATGCACATTATTCCAGAAACTTTCCCTACACAAATATTTATCAAATGCCTTTATTTCATTTCTGTGATGAACTTTAGAAAATCACAGAGAGCTCAATCTTGACCCAAATGCAGTGATTCAAGTTCCTAGATGCTTGTCATGTCCAAACTTAGTTTTGGAACATTTTTAATAATAGTTTCGGTACCCCACCAAATACTGAGCCATTTCTTTATATTTATCAGCTTTGGAAAATCCTAGGAAATTCATTTGAATTCCAAATCCATTGAAACCAACTCCTAAATGCTTCTAAAATCATGACTTGATGATGGGTACCTTTGCTCATCATTCAAGGAAATATTTCTGTATACTTCTTCCAAGTCCATAAAACCCTTGATTCCATCACATTGGAATGTTCCAAATCACCCATTGATCCAATGCCTATGAAACCACCTTGGTCATTTCTAATATGACCAGAGGTATCCTAGAAAAGTCCAACTCCTATTTTTAGAGCACTTTTATTTTTGCTTTGATTGTGTTGCTTATTATGATTGTTTCCATCGTTAGTTGACGTAATAAACGGAGTATTCGGAGATGGACCAGAAGGTTTGAAGACTCTGAAGAATAAGGCAAGCAGCCCTTTGACCATGTTCAAGAAACCTTTTTTTATGCATGTCTCATAGCACCTTATTATTCAATGCATCGGAATCATGTTGAGGTGGAAACCACTTTGGTTGCTACCTTTGTTACTTTACTGTTGAAACTTGCATCAAACATGACCCTACCTTCCTATGAGGGTTATGTGGGTGGGAGTAGATAGATGTATGCTATAGTAGTTGGCTACGCAAAATGGGTCGGGGTTATGCATTGAGTAAAACAAGTGTGGTCTAACATACTTGCTAATGACCCAGTGGGTGCCACTAATGCCCCTGGGAGTTGATGAGGAGCTAGGGCACTACTTGGTGAAGAAGTAGTGTGCCGAGGCTTGACGAAGGTGTTGATTACAGAGATGGAATAGATTTATGTGTGACTACCGTCCCAACCAAACATGCGCAACCACTCTACCCTTATATGGGGAAGGGCATTATTGATTACCTAGGTCGATACTAGCATGGTGCCCGCATTACTAGTGACGGGGGTGACATGAGGTCACTCTCGGGACGGGGTCGTGCTTGGATAGGCGGCCATGACTGTTTTCACAGGGCACCGGACACACCGTTGGTACCCCGTGCTTGTGATATGTGATGAATACGGAGCGAGTCTCCACAAACCTTGAGATGTGAAATGTTTGGCACGGGGCTGCTACCAATCGAGTGGACTCTATGTTAGTGTCGTCTAGGGAAAGATAGTGATCGGGTGCTTACCCCGGGTACTTGAGGTACCGCGGGTCGTGGATGACACGGAAGTTCCCCGGATCTTGTGGGTAAAGTGTGCAACCTCTGCAGAGTGTCAAACTATTCGAATAGCCGTGTCCGAGGTCAAGGACAATTGGGTGGTGCTACTTAGACTATGTCCATAAGTTTCTAGGAAACAACACAATTCAGAGATATTGATGATGTGATTGTGAGGAAGTCACAAAGAGCTTGTGCATGTGCTGATTACATCTCTTTCTCGATATTGGTGTCTGTGACATCCTGATACTTGTTACAGACACATGCATGCCCTTGTTATATGTTGATCATAAATTGCATATGAAAAACTAGCTTTCCGCAAAACTGCCAATTTAGCAGTAGAGCCTTGCATAATTATTCTGCTATCACACTTGGGTTGCTTGCGAGTACATTCAATGTACTCATTGGCTTGCCACTGGTTATTTTATTGGCCATGCAGGAGAGAACAGGTTATGATGAAGATTTCTTGGTGACGAGCATGCGAGCTAGGACGCTTCCCAGTCAGAATGCCTGTAGGGTTAAGGCAGATGGCATGGGTCCCAGTTGTCTTTGAAGATTTCCGCTGCGATGATATACTCAAGGCTTGACCATTATGGTCCTATTTGTGTAACACGGTATGTAAGGATGTAAGACTCTTGTTATTCAGCTTCTGTGTGTTCAGTGAGCATTGATCTCTAGGATCACTGTACACGTGCATTCGGTGATCACGACTTATGAGTCGGGGTCCCCACAACCATCCTGCAATATAGGCCGTCCGATCTATATCTGACGGATAAGAAGGAAACTATGGTAATTTTGCAAAAAGATACACACACCCCTCTCTACACTTGCAAATAAGGCCTTCCCTTCTTCATCCTTTTCTCCCACAAGATAAACTACTCATACAGATGCATGTTGATGTTCTGTGCAACGCATGGGCATCTTGCTAGTTGTTGCAAAAAGCCCATGTGTGTGTGAGAGAGAGGGAGAGAGGAGGAGGACGGAGTGCATGTGTGACAAAGACACAAAGAGTGTGTGTGAAAGAGGTATCAACTTAAAATGAGGCGATAGTGTGTGTGTGCACGATCGAGAAGGCATGTCTCAAGAAGGGAAGAAACATCTACATAGATAGAAGGAGCGGGAGGGAGACATATATGCGATTGTGGAAGCACGAGTGTGAGGGTGTATAAACCTATCTAGAGGCTAGTCGATAAATGTTTGTGAGAGAAATACGAGTCGGGGGCGCGAAAGCGATAGTTTTGCCTGTGTGAGAGAGAGATGGTAGTTGGGAAGGGGAGTAGAAGCAGGAGTTGTGTGTGTGTGAGAGAGAGAGAGAGATAGGGGGAGTTTGTCTAATCGATACACAAATGAATAATGTCAGTCTGGGATGGAGACGAAAAGGAGACCGCAACAAATGTTGTGTCTACAGGAGAGAGAGAGAGAGTAATTTTAGTGGTATGATTCATATCTAGAGTCATATAGGGTGTGTGGGAGAATCCCATAGAGAGAAAGACAAAGTGAAAGACGAGTGGAGATTGTGTGTGTGGCGGTGAAAAAGAAAGCTTAGGTACCTAGTGATACGAGACACCGGTAGAGACGTGAGAGATAATGAAAACCGTGTAAAGTACAATGATAGGGAGAGTGTGACACTTCTCAAGGGGGACGTCGAGAGACCATGTTTGTGAGGATAGGAGAAACATGAACTGAGCGTGCGGGTGAGCTGGAGAAAAGAGAGTGATAGCTACATGAAGGAGCATGCATGTGAGAGAGATGGGCATGAAAGGAGTGAACATAAAAGGGATTCAAATATTTGAATTCGAGATGATGATACATGTAATCCATACTCGAACCAAAATTGATCTATAAAAAATGCATACTCATATGAATTCACACGCATCTATGTTATTTAATATGTAGATATTACTGATCCATACATTTTAATAGAACATAATTTGGCTTAATTTTTTGATTTCAACCTTATGATTTTGTGATCATTGTATTTATAAATCATATTATACATATAAAGGAGCAGAATTATTTGTTGTGATTTTGAAAGTATATATAAAAAAATGATGTATATAGAATTTTATTACAATCGAAAATGGATCCCGCCCGAAAAAAATTAGAATACAAACGGGCTTCGAATTGAGTTGGCACGGTAAATGTGCACTCTGCAAAATTTGAACGAAGCGCGCCCGAAACCAAAATCTACGAGATGGAATTTACTAGTGCCTATCCCTGCCACGCAAAGCCTATCTGCTCGATTTCTATAGGTTTAGATAGGGGTAGGTTTGTAATTTCACTTAAATGTGACATAACCGCCTCTCACCAGGATTAATACACGGTGGGTGCCAAAACACAGTGTGTCCTCAGCCGAAATTGACTCCCTCCCCGATTCATACATGATGGGCGCGAAAAACAAACTCTCATCGGCAAATATTCGGTGTATGCGAAATTACCGTCCTATCCCCAACCGACTAATATTGCTGTGATGTAGGAAATTTGAAACAGGGGCTAAGTTTGTAAATTTCCTCGCATTTGAGACAAGCGCGCCCTGCAGACATGGTTCCCCCCTTGCCCTCCACCTCCATTTCCCCATTCGTACTCCGTGGGCGCCAAAACACCCTCTCCACCGCTGCCTCCTCCGTCCGCCACCCCATCCACCGTCGTCCTCCTCCACCATGCCGGAGCTGATACCCCGATGCCATCGTCCATTACAAGAGATCGACCTCTCTCATCCACGGCTTCGGACCGGGATCCTTGCAACCCGTCCTCTCGCTTCATCCCCGATGTCGTCCACCTTGCCGGCGCCGCTCCTATGACCGTCTCGTCCACCGCGCCCCGCCGCCACCGTCTAACCTCCTAGATCTGCTTCCACGCTGCCGACAGCCATCGCTACCGCAACCCCGTCAAACTCTCAGCAGATGCATACACGGAGCCACACCAGAGGCGTTACTCATTCGTATCTTCTCAACTTATTTATCGCAGCAAGAAAATAGATCGCCACTTCTTTACTCTGATTTCTTGTCCATCACTTACTTGCTAGTTGAGAGAAAACATTGGTTGCGAAGTTGCCTTTGTCCGGTTTGCACCTCAGATCCGCCATGGCATGCTTAACACTACACTCCCAATGCATATGGTTTTCCCCTTTTATATTTCAGAGTAGTTAAATCTAAGTAGACTAAATTTCAAAATTAGGTCATTCGATTTTTCAGAGCTCGCTAGAGTTTGCTAGTGCGAACGAAGGGGCTTGGGTGGGGACTTCGATTGTGGGGGGGCGGTGGTGGGGCCACGCCGAACGAAGAAAACTCGACGCGGGTGGGGGAGGGGGTGGGGGTGGGGGTGGCGGAGGAACACATGCGGTGGGGGCCGATGGTCTGGCTGGCGGCCCATGCGGTGTTCTGTATGGGAAGAATCAGAGACGAGGAAGAAGAAGGGTTAGGAGATGTAGGATCTTCATCCAACCGCCTGATATGGTCGACTGGCCCAAATGACAAAAGTCACGTGACTTGCTTGCAGACATGCCATTGTATTCAGTACCATCATCGTACCTGCTTAGCACTGCTCCTGAATCCATCAAGCTAAACAACGTGCCACTCATAATTCCAAACTTGTTGCTCAAGTACGAATCTGATATGATGTTGATATTACTAAAACAGATAACATTTAATTGGTCAGCTAATGTTCCTACTTTACTTTCGAAAAAGCACGTGCACCACATATAGAGAGAAAGCAGGGAGTTGCTTTCTTAATGCGCTCTGGTTCACCATATGTGGGCACTGTGCAACGAACATTTTATTATCCAAAATCTGCTTGCTCTTCTCTAGCATGTTCCTCTTCTGTTCTTCTTTAATAAGTACTCTCTCTGTTCCTAAATACAAGTCTTTGTATAGATTCCACCATGGACTACATATGGAGAAAAATGAGTGAATCTACACTCTAAAATGTATCTGGATACATCTATATGTGATCCATAGTGAAAATCTCTACAAATACTTATATTTTGGAATGGTGGGAGTATGATAGTAGTATAGTATGTTCCTTGTAGTGAAGATGAGCAGGGACATTTGCAGTGTAGAGGTTTATACGGTCGGTTGGTATGGACACTTTGAACTCTTCGGGCCTCTTTGATTCACAGGATTTTGTAAACATGGGAATAGGATTTTTAGTGGCCTGTCCACTTGAATCCTATAAGAATAGCAAGGAAATGCACGGAGCTGTGCTGCCTTTGAGAGTTACACTGATATTAATAGTACCGCACCTTCAGTTGAAGAGAGCTGGTATCCGAAGCCTTTCTAGTCATATCGGCAATACTAGCACATATATTCCAGCAAGTTCCACTTTGCTGATTTTACTCTGATGCTTACGGTTTTTCGTTATATCTACACTATGATCTGTGTAGCTACTTTGTGTCACACTAGCAGCAGTCCACTCTTGAAGCTAAACACCGCAATGACATACAAAATTGGCACCAAGGCATTGAGCGCCATTCTGGATGCAATGAAACTCATACGCTCCCCACTTGTTGACTCTTGTTCAAAATATGATCCTAATGACTCTTGTTCAAAATTGCCACATATAGAGAGACAACATGGAACTGCATTTCTTTGGGTGCTGTGACTCATCATGAGTGGGCAACCAACATTGTATGCAATTAAGCGGAACCTCAAGAATATGCTTCCTCTTCTGTTCTTTAACATGTTCCTCTTTTGTTATTCTATATTTAGTACATACAATATGTTCCTTGTTAGGAAGGGGAGCAGGGACATCTGCAATCAACAGCTAATAGAGCTGGCATGTACTTGATCGATATGCTTTTAATTACTAGCGGCAATACAACACCGTATTTTCAAGCCAGTTCCACTTTCCCGATTTATATATCGTGGTTATGGTGTACCCCTTTTATGTACACTATGATCTACCTAGTTTTTGTGTGCTCTTGTTATCATGGTTTGGCAATATACTCTCTA
Organism: Secale cereale; assembly: GCA_902687465.1. Taxonomy (NCBI): domain Eukaryota; kingdom Viridiplantae; phylum Streptophyta; class Magnoliopsida; order Poales; family Poaceae; genus Secale; species Secale cereale. The sequence continues at coordinate 210,697,359 of LR738712.1, forward strand.
TACACTATATTTTGAACCTATCATCTGCCAACTATCCTTACTTCTGGAGCCTATTTTTTTTGTGTACTTATGACAGATTATATAAAATGCTCGCACCATATTACAACACACATGAGCTCTCTCATCAGAATCTAGTGATAGCACACAAGTGTTCACAGGGGTGCCCCTACATTATAATATCCTCTGAATTACAAAGATAATCTCACAACTATTTATGATTTCATGGTTGCCACATATTATACGTAATTACAGTGAATATCAGACTCCGCGCATCAGAAGAATATTGTGGAACACTGCAATGACTTACAAAATTGGCACCAAGGCATTGAGTGCCACTCTGGATGCAATGAAACTCATACTCTCCCCACCTATAGATTCTTGTTCAGAATATGATCCTAATGACTATTCTAACCTCGAGGAGTCAAAGGCAGATGACCTGTCATGTTCACCCATCAAGGTGCCTTCTCTAATTTGGCAAGGTTTTATCTATTGCGCGTATCTTGCATATGTTGTCTTGCATTTCTTCTACTTTGTTGCACCGCCATCTGCTTAGTTTACTCATCATATATGTCGAGATGCCATGCCCATCAATTATCAATACATATTCCATCTATCATCATACCATTTTTTCACTCAAATGATGTTCTTGTGCATCAGACATCAAAAAGGAAGAGGGTGATTGCCGAACCTAAAGGAGCACCAGCAAAGTCCTTGAAAAACGTGGTTGTGCCGGAGAAATCAGACAACACCCCACTTATATTGGATGTACAACCAGTGACACAAAACGTAGGACCGACTCCTGCAGATTGTACCCATACTTCAGTAGCCACACCAGTAGCCCCACCACACATGACCTGCACTCGAGCAAAAGGTATGCCGATTTCAGTTGCCATATCACCAGCCGTACCACAAAAAAATCCCACTCCAGCAAAAAGTACATCAAGTCCACTGGCCGAAGACCTATCCCAACTGTAGAGACGGCCAATTCCTACAGATTGGAACCCCATTCCAGTTATTCCTAGTTTAAAATACAATGCTTTCAATGTTGTTAGTTACCACGTGCATATATTCCAATCACTAGAAGATTATAGTGAAGACAAACACCATTTTCACATCTTCCTGTCCCACTTACGTGTAAGTGCTATTATTCATGGTGATTAATTTCCTATTTTCTTCTGATTGAACAAATCGATGATTTACATTACATTGTTGTAAGTAGGCGAGGGTCAATCTGGATAGTCATGATGAGCAAAGCTTGCTTGCGCTTTTCAAGGAAGCATTGCAGCAGTATTGGTGTTACCTGAGGAAATCACAGTTTGGAGGGGCTTTCTCTTTTTTTAGCCCTTATCTATATAAAAAATTGGGCCATCTCCCTTTTTTTATTTGGCCTTTCCTCACATGGAACAATGCTCTAATAATGAAGATCATCACACTTTTATTGACTTACAACTCGAAGATTACAACTCGAAGCTAGAACAAAATATGACTCTATGTGAATGACGATGAAGCATGTCATACAAACAGAACGATGGAAAGTTGCATGGCAATATATCTCGGAATGGCTATGGAAATGCCATGATAGGTAGGTATGGTGGCTTTCTTGAGGAAGGTATATGGTGGGTGTATGGTATTGGCGAAAGTTGCGCGGTACAAGAGAGGCTAGCAATGGTGGAAGCGTAAGAGTGCGTATAATCCATGGACTCAACATTAGTCATAAGGAACTCATATACTTATTGAAAAAATCTACGAGTCATCAAAACAAAGTATTCAATGCATGCTCCTAGGGGAAGGGTTGGTAGGAGTTAACCATCGCGCGATCCCGTCCTCCACACAAAGGATGACACTCAATAAATACCTCATGCTCTAACTTCGTCACATAGCGGTTCACCATACGTGCATGCTTCGGGAATCACAAACTTTAACACAAGTATTTATCAAATTCAAAATTACTCCAATAGCATGACTCTAATATCACCATCCTCATATCTCAACAATCATCAAGTATCAAACTTCTCATCATATCCAATGCACTTTTTATGAAAGTTTTTACTATGCTCATCTTGGATGCCTATCATATTAGGACTAGTTTTATAACCAAAGCACATTACCATGTTGTTCTAAAATACTCTCAAATAGATATAAGTGAAGCATGAGAGATCAACAATTTCTACAAAACAAAACCACCACCGTGCTCTAAAAGATATAAGTGAAGCACAAGAGCAAAACTATCTAGCTCAAAAGATATAAGTGAAGCACATAGAGTATTCTAATAAATTCTAAACCATATTTATCTCTCTAAAAAGGTGTGTCCAGCAAGGATGATTGTGGAAAACTAAAAAGCAAAAACTCAAATCATACATGACGCTCCAAGCAAAACACATATCATGTGGTGAATAAAAATATAGTCCCAAGTATAGTTACCGATATACGAAGACGAAAGAGGGGATGCCTTCCCAGGGCATCCCCAAGCTTAGGCTTTTCGTTGTCCTTGAATTTTACCTTGGGGTGCCTTGGTAATCCCCAAGCTTAGGCTCTTGCCACTCTTTGTTCCATAGTCCATCAAAGCCATACTCAAAACTTAAAAACTTACCAACACAAAACTTAGCCAAAAATCTCATGAGCTTCGTTAGTATAAGAAAACAAACCACCACTCAAAGGTACTGTAATGAACTCATTCTTTGTTTATATTGGTGTTAAACTTACTGTATTACAACTTCTCTATGATTCATACTCCTCAGTACTAATCATAGATTCCTCAAAATAAGCAAACAACACACGAAAAACAGAATCTGTCAAAAATAGAACAGTCTATTGTAATCTATAACTTTCAAATACTTCTGTAACTCAAAAGAATTGAAATAAATTGGTAAACGTGAGGAATTTGTCTATTACTCATCTGCAAAAAGAATCAACTAAATAGCATTCTCCAGTAAAAAATCATAGCCAAACTCGTGAGCGCTAAAGTTTCTGTTTTTTACAGCATGATCATATAAACTTCACACAAGTCTTCCCAAAGGTTCTACTTGGCACAAACACTAATTAAAACACAAAACCACATATAAACAGAAGCTAGATGCAAAATTTATTCCTAAACAGAAGCAAAAACAAATAAAATAAAATTGGGTTGCCTCCCAACAAGCGCTATCGTTAAACGCCCCTAGCTCGGCATGATACAAGAATAGATCTAGGTATTGCCATCTTTGGTAGGAAATCCATAAGTGCCTCTCATAATAGATTCATAAGGTAATTTTATTTTCTTTCTAGGAAAGTGTTCCATGCCTTTCCTTAACGGAAATTGGAATCTAATATTTCCTTCCTTCATATCAATAATTGCACCAATCGTTCTATTGAAAGGACTACCAAGAATAATAGGACATGAAGGATTGCAATATATATCAAGAACAATGAAATCTACGGGCACATAATCCCTATTGGCAACTATAAGAACATCATTAATCCTTCCCATAGGTTTCTTAAAGGTAGAATCCGCAAGATGCAAATTTAAAGGACAATCATCGAGCTCATGGAAACCTAACAAATCAAACAAAGTTTTTTGTATTGTAGAAACACTTGCACCCAAATCACACAAAGCAAAGCATTCATGATCTTTAATTTTAATTCCAATAGTAGGTTCCCACTCATCATAAAGATTTCTAGGGATAGAAACTTCTTATTCAAGTTTTTCTTCATAAGATTGCATCAAAGAATCAACTATATGTTTGCTAAATGCTTTATTTTGACTATAAGCAAGCAGAGAATTTAGTACAGATTGCAATGAGAAAATACAATCTATTAAAGATAAATTGTCATAATTGAATCCCTTTAAACCCAAAATAGTGGGTTCATCACTATGCAAAGTTTTAATCTCTTCAATCCCAATTTTAACAAATGTAGCATCAAGATCAAAAAACGCTGAATCATTGGGACGTCCTTTAAGTAAAGTAGACTCATCTCCAGTCCCATCTTTATCAATATTTATACTAGAAAACAGGGATCTAATAGGAGACACATCAATAACTTTCAGATCTTCATCTTTATTTTCATGATAATTAGAAGAACACGCTTTAATATAATCCTCTCTTTTAGCACGCATCCTAGCGGTTCTTTCTTTGCATTCATCAATGGAAATTCTCATGGCTTTGAGAGACTCATTGATAACATGCTTAGGTGGAATAGATCTAAGTTTCAAAGAATGAACATCAAGAGTAATTCTATCGACGTTTCTAGCCAACTCATTAATCTTAAGAAATTTTTCTTCAAGCAAAGCATTGAAACTCTTTTGCGAATTCATAAACTCTTTAACACTAGTTTCAAATTCAGAGGGCATCTTACCAAAATTTCCAAGAGTTATTGTAGGAATTACCATAATTATTAGAGGAATTACTAGGAAAAGGCCTAGGATTAAAGTTTCCTCTCTAAGCATTGTTACCAAAATTATTCGTACCAACAAAATTCACATCCAAAGATTCATTATTATTTTCAATCAACGTGGACAAAGGCATATCATTAGGAACAGAAGAAGCACTCTTAGTAGCAAATAATTTCATAAGTTCATCCATCTTTCCACTCAAAACACTAATTTCTTGAATAGCATGCACTTTTTTACTAGTAGATCTTTCGGTGTGCCATTGAGAGTAGTTAACCATAATATTATCTAAGAGTTTGGCAGCTTCTCCTAAGGTAGTTTCCATTAAAGTGCCCCCCGCGGCCGAATCTAAAAGATTTCTAGAAGCAAAATTCAAGCCAGCATAAAAGATTTCTAGAAGCAAAATTCAAGCAAAATTCAAACCATGTGTAGGGCAATTACGTATCATTAATTTCATTCTCTCCCAAGCGTGTGCAACATGCTCATGATCTAGTTGCTTAAAATTCATAATATCGTTTCTAAGATAGATAATCTTAGCAGGAGGAAAATACTTAGAGATAAAAGCATCTTTACACTTATTCCATGAATCAATACTATTTCTAGGCAAAGAGGAAACCCAAGTTTTAGCACGATCTCTAAGTGAAAACGGAAATAGCTTCAATTTAACAATATCATTATCCGTATCCCTCTTCTTTTGCATATCACACAAATCAACAAAGTTGTTTAGATGGGTAGCGACATCTTCACTAGGAAGGCCAGAAAATTCATCTTTAATGACAAGATTCAACACGGCAGCATTGATCTCACAAGATTCAGCATCGGTAATAGGAGCAATCAGAGTGCTAATAAAATCATTATTGTTGGTATTGGAGAAGTCACACAATTTGGTATTGTTTTGAGCCATAGTGACAAGCAAGCAATCCAACACACAAGCAAACAAGAGGCAAGCGAACGATAAACACACGGAAAAAGAAGGGAAAATAAAATGGCAAGGGTGAAGTGGGGGAGAGGAAAACGAGAGGCAAATAATGTAATGTGAAGGATAAGGGTTTGTGATAGGTACTTGGTATATGACTTTTGCGTAAGTCTCCCCAGCAACGGCGCCAGAAATTCTTCTTGCTACTTCTTGAGCTTGCATTGTATTCCCTTGAAGAGGAAAGGGTGATGCAGCACAGTAGCGTAAGTATTTTCCTCAGTTTTTGAGAACCAAGGTATCAATCCAGTAGGAGACCACGCGCGAGTCCCTCGTACCTGCACAAACAAATAACAACTTCGCAGCCAACGCGATAAGGGGTTTTTAATCTCTTTACGGTCACTTACGAAAGTGAGATATGATAGATAGGATAATATAATATTTTTGGTATTTTTAATATAAGAACATAAATTAAACAAAGAAAAGTAAAGTAGATGGAAGATTAATATGATGAGAATAGACCTGGGGGGCATAGGTTTCACTAGTGGCTTCTCTCATGAAGTCAAAATTCTACGGTGGGTGAACAAATTACTATCGAGCAATTGATAGAAAAGCGCATAGTTATGAGAATATCTAGGCATGATCATTATATATAGGCATCACGTCGGTGACAAGTAGACCGAAACGATTCTGCATCTACTACTATTACTCCACACATAGACCGCTATCCAGCATGCATCTAGAGTATTAAGTTCATAAGAACAGAGTAACGCTTTAAGCAGGATGACATGATGTAGAGGGATAAACTCAAGCAATATGATATAAACTCCATCTTTTTATCCTCGCTGGCATCAATACAATACTTACCTTGCTGCCCCTGCTATCACTGGGAAAGGACACCGCAAGATTGAACCCAAAGCCAAGCACTTCTCCTATTGCAAGAACTATAGATCTAGTAGGCCAAACCAAACCAATAATTCGAAAGACTTGCAAGGATTTTATAATCATACATAAAAGATTTCAGAAAAGAATCAAATATTATTCATAGGTAATCTTGATCATAAACCCACAACTCATCGGCTCTCGACAAACACACCGCAAATAGATTACATCGAATAGATCTCCTCGAAGATCGAGGAGAACTTTTTATTGAGATCCAAAAAGAGAGAAGACGCCATCTAGCTAATAACTATGGACCTGAAGGTCTGTAGTAAACTACTCACAACACATTGGTGAGGCTATGGCGTTGATGTAGAAGCACTCCGTGGTAGATCCCCCCTCCAGCGGAGCTCCGGAACAGTCTACAAGATGGAATCTCACGGGAACAGAAGGTTGCGGCGGTGGAATTAGGGTTATCTCTGTTTCCTCTATGTTTTCAGGGTATATGGATATATATAGGAGGAAGGAGGGCATCATGGGAGCAAGAGGGGGCCCACGTGGGTGGGGGGCGCGCCTAGGGGGAGGGGGCGTGCCCTGGACCCTCATGGCCACCTCCTTCATTCCTCGCGTGTACTCCAAGTCTTCTGGGTAGATACAGTTCCAAAAATAACTCTCCCGGAGGTTTCATTTCGTTTGTACTCCGTTTGATATCCCTTTTCTGCGAAACACTGAAATAGGCAAAAAACTGCAATTTGCACTGGGCCTTGGGTTAGTAGGTTAGTCCCAAAAATAATATAAAAGTGCATAATAAAGCCTATTAAACATCCAAAATAGAATATATAAAAGCATGGAACAATAAAAAATTATAGATACGTTGGAGACGTATGAAATACCTATCGCCGATGTGCTGCATCATCCCTTCCTCTTTGGGGAAAATCGACGTAGCTTCAAGAGACATCAAAAGGAATTTATGGCGCCGTTGCCGGGGAGGATCTTCAACATATACCAGGTTTTAATCATAAATCTCATCTCCTCGAAGTTTACATTATTTGTCATTTGCCTCTCATTTTCCTCTCCCCCACTTCACCAATATTTGCTAGTTTATTCGCCCTCTTTTTCTGTTTGCCGTTTTTCCGGTCGGATCTATTGCCACTTGTGTTCTTGTTTACAATTTCTCAAAAATGACGCAAGAGAACACTAAGTTGTGTGATTTTTCCAATACCAACAACAATGATTTTATTGGCACTCCGGTTGCTCCTCCCGCCACTAGTGCGGAGACTTGCAATATTAATACTGCTTTACTGAATCTTATCATGAAAGATCAATATTCCAGCACTCCTAATGAGGATGTCGCGTCCCATCTCAATACCTTTGTGGAATTATGTGATATGCAAAAGAAAAGAGATGTGGAGAATGATATTGTGAAATTGAAATTGTTTCCATTTTCTTTGCGAGATCACGCAAAAATTTGGTTTTCTACTCTACCTCGCAATAGCATTGATTCTTAGAACAAATGCCAAGATGCTATTATCACTATATATTATCGGCCCACAAAAATTATATCCCTTAGAACCCAAATCATGAATTTCAATCAACTTGAACATGAGCATGTTTCACAATCTTGGGAAAGGATTAAAATGATGCTAAGGAAGTGCCCAACTCATGGGTTAAATCTTTGGATGATCATACAATTTTTTTAGGCGAGACTGAATTTTGTTTCTCGAAATCTTTTGGATTCCGCCGCTGGTTGAACCTTTATGGAAATCACTTTGGGTGAAGCCACCAAATTGCTTGATAATATTATGGTGAATTATACACAATGGCATACCGAAAGGGCGCCAACAAGCAAAAAGATTAATGCGGTTGAGATTGATTCTTTGAATGAAAAAGTTGATGCTCTTATGAAAATGGTTGCTAGTGAAAGTGCTCCTATTGATCCTAATGATATGCCTTTGTATACCTTGATTGAGCAAACTAGTGATGCTATAGATGTGAACTTTATCTCTAGAAATAATTTTAATAACAATGCTTATAGAGGTAATTTTAATCCTAGGCCCTTTCCTAGTAATTGCTCTAATAATTATGGTAATTCCTATGCAAATAAAGCTTACAATAATAATAGGAATACCTCTGATCTAAAGATTAGCATTAAGGAATTTATCAATACTCAAAAGCTTTTCAATGCTTCCATAGAATAAAAATTGAATAAGATCGATGATATGTCTAGGAGTATTGATAGGATTTCTCATGATTACAAAGTCTTTAATTATGATAGTTGCTCCATGATTAATTCGCCCCAATCTTATGAACAAAATAAAGCTTTTACTAAACAAATTGTTGATGCTATGATAAAATCTTTTGAAGAAAAGTTGGAATTAGAAGTTTCAATTCTAAGAAAGTTGCATGATGAATGGGAACCTACCATCAAAATAAAAATAAAAAATTATGAGTGTTGTGTTTTGTGTGGTTTGGGTGCTAGTGTTTCCACTATTCCGAAATCTCTTTGTGATGTTCTTGGTCTTACCAATATTGAAGATTTCTCTCTTAATTTGCATTTGGCGGCTTCCACTATTAAAAAGCCTTTGGGAAGGATCAATGATGTTCTTATTCTTGCAAATAGGAACTATGTACCCATAGAATTTATTTTTCTTGATATTGATTGCAATCCGTCTTGCCCAATTATACTTGGTAGACTGTTTTTGCGCAGTATTGGCGCGGTGATTGACATAAAAGAAGGGAATATTAAATTCCAATTTCCCTTGAGGAAGGGCATGGAACACTTCCCTAGAACCAAGATCAAATTGCCTTATGAATCTATAATGAGGGCAACTTATGGAGCATCCAACAAGGATGACAATACTTGAAATCTTGGTATTATGCCTAGCTAAGGGCGTAAAACGATAGCGCTTGTTGGGAGGCAACTTAATGAATAAATTTTATTTTTGCTTTTTGCTTGCTGTTCATGAGTGTTTACACAATTATGCTACTGGTATGATTGTGTTTTTTGTGTTTTAATTAGTATTTGTGCCAAGTAGAACCGATAGGATCATCTTGGGTGATAGTAGTTTGATCCTGCTGAAAAAGACATAAACTTTGCACTCACGAGAAAAATTCCCATTTTAACAGAAAAGTGCTTTTTAGTTCATTTTTTTGCAGAACATTAATATAAAAATTGCTCACTTGGCCCAATTTTTTGAATATTTTTAGAGGTACAAAAGTTTTGAAAACTTCCAGATTACTATAGACTGTTATGTTTTTGATAGATTCTATTTTCTTTGTGTTGTGTGCTTATTTTGATGGCTATATGGTTTTCTTTGATGAGTTTTTGTCATAGAAAAGGTGGAATACAGTAGATATAATACAAAAACAAAATATGAATTGGTTTGATACAGTACTTATAGTAGTGGTTTGCTTTCTTTCACTAACGGATCTCACGAAGGTTTTGTTGAAGTTTTGTGTGATTGAAGTTTTCGAGTTTTGGGTTATCTTACGATGTATGACGGAAGGATGTAAGATCCTAACCTTGGGTATACCCCAGAATCCCAAGCTATTATCCAAGAATGACCAACCAACTAATCTTGGGGATGCCCCCGAGTGGCATCCCCGCTTTCTTCCAACAACTATCGGTATTTCACTTGAAACTATATTTTTATTCGTCACATGATATGTGTTTTGCTTGGAGTGTCTTGTATGATATGAGTCTTTTCTTCTCTTGTTTTTCTTTTAAGTCATCAATCTTAGCTATACACACCTATTTGAGAGAGCCAAAATTATGCCATGACTTGCTATAATAGCTCTCTATGCTTCACTAAAATCCTTATGAGCTAGGGCTTGCTCTAGTGCTTCACTTATATCTTTTTAGCATTAGCAAAAATTTAAAGAAATTCTCTCTTCCTTCACTTATATTATTTTGAGATAAGAAATAAAAAAAATTATGCTCATGATCTTCACTTATATTTGTCTGAGCTTATGAAAAGCAACACATGAAAATTAGTCCCAAAGTGATAGATATCCAAGAAGGATAAACAAAAAATGTCATGAAGATCATTGGATAAAATAAACTTGATTCCTGGTAATACTTTTGAGACATGATGATATGATATGTGAGTCATGTTGATGAGTAATTGTGCTTTAGTAAGAATACTAGTGTTAATGTTTGTAATTCCCTTTGCAAGCACGAAGTCAATAATTATGCAATGAAATTATATCCTACTTGTGGTGCATTATTCAGTGTTATTTATGCTCAATGCTGGCTTACAAGATTATTTGTTTCATGGTTGGTCGCTTCCTAGTCTTTTGCTAGCCTTCATTTTGCACTAAGTATGAGCTCTACTTGTGCATCCAAATCCTTTATCCTGGTTTTGCCATATGAGTCCACCATACCTACCTATATGTGGTATTTTCTTGCTATTCTAAGAAAATTTGTATGTGCCATCTCAAATTTTCAAAATAAATTTCCCTTTTGTGTGCCCATACCGATCGCAAGGCCGTGAGGGGTGGCCAATATTTTCCATGATGGATGTGTTATTCTCACGATGAGTGTTTATTCACTTGTCATTGCACGATAGTATGACAAAGGTATTTGGGATGCCCAGTCCCGAAATGAAAAACAAATTTACTTTATGTTGTCAAATAAGAAATTTCTTGGAAAGTGTTGGTATGGAAGGCAACCGTGGATTCCGCTAGCTATGGCTTGTGAAAGTTTGGTGGAAAAGGAATAAACTTTATTTTCTGTTTTGGAACCGCCTATGATATATCTAGCATGGAAAGTGTTGGGAACCTCAAGTCATTCTTGTTGGTGGGAAAAGTATACCTCCCAAAAAAATTTATCTCTCAATTTAAGCTTTGAGCTCTGGCACCTCTACAGATCCCTACTTCCCTCTACGAAGGTCCTTTCTTTTACTTATACAATTTTTATTTTTGAATTTGAGTCTCCATCTTCTCTTACAAGCACCAACTAGGAAACACTAGGATCATACTTGAGCATTGGATGTAACTAATATGCGAGTGTGTTTCAGGAATGGATCAATGATAGAGCATAATGGACTAGGGATAACTTATTTTAGCATTGATATTTTGAAAGACATACTTGCTTGTTGATATGGTTGAGTATCTAAATTATTATTTCAAAACTAGACTATTGCTTTGAACCATATAAAATTCCAAATGTCCATGCTATAAAGAAAAGAATATGATATGACTTGATAAACATCACTCCACATCAAAAATTCTGTTTTTATCACTTACCTACTCGAAGACGAGTAGGAGTTAAGCTTGGGGATGCCAATACGTCTCCAACGTATCTATAATTTTTTATTGTTCCATGCTGTTATATTATCATTTTACAGTCATTTTATATCATTTTTTGGTACTAACCTAGTGACATAGTGCCAAGTGTGAGTTGATGTTTTCTGCATGTTTTTACATCGCAGGAAATCAATAAATAACGGAGCCCAAACACCGCAAAACTAATTTTGTGATTTTTTTCAGGGCCAGAAGGAAGACATTGGGCCCTGGTGGCACGTGGGGGTGTTCCGAGGAGGGGAAAAACCCACCAGGGCGCGCGAGGAGGCCCAGGTGCGCCCTGGTGGGTTGTGCCCACCTCGGGTGCCCCCCGAACCGCCTCTTTGATCTATAAATACCCAAATATTCCAAAAACCCTAGGGGAGTCGACGAAATAATCATCCAGCCACCGCAGAGTCCAGAAACACCAGATACAATCTAGACACACTCACGGAGGGGTTCACCACTTCCATTGGTGCTTCTCCGATGATGCGTGGGTAGTTCTTTGTAGACCTTCGGGTCCGTAGTTAGTAGCTAGATGGCTTCCTCCCTCTCTTTTGATTCTCAATACAATGGTCTCTTGGAGATCCATATGATGCAACTCTTTTTGCGGTGTGTTTGTTGGGATCCGATGAACTTTGAGTTTATGATTAGATCTATCTTTCTATATCTATGTAATTTATTTGGTTTTCTTTGATCTTTTATATGCATGACTGCTTAATGCCTCGTATTTATTCTCCGATATTGGGTTTTGTTTGGCCAACTTGATCTATTTATCATGCAATGGGAAGAGGTGCTGGTAGTGGGTTCGATCTTACGGTGCTTGATCCCATGTACAGAAGGGGAACCGACACGTATGTATCGTTGCCACTAAGGATAAAACAACGAGATCCATATCTAACACCATAGATAAACGGATCTTGTCTACATAATGTCATCATTCTTAATGCATTACTCCATTTTTCCATGAACTTAATACACTAGATGCATGCTGAATAGCGGTCGATGTGTGGAGTAATAGTAGTAGATGCAGGCAGGAGTCGGTCTACTAATCTTGGACATGATGCCTATGTAATGATCATTGCATGGATATCGTTATGGTTATTTGAAGTTCTATCAATTTCACAACAGTAATTTGTTCACCCACCGTTGCTATTTTTCTCGAGAGAAGCCACTAGTGAAACCTACGCCCCCGGGTCTTCTTTCTCATATATTTGCCTTTGCGATCTATTTACCTTTGATTTTATTTTCAGATCTACTAAACCAACACCCCAAAATTACCTTGCTGCAATTTATCTTATTTATCAACCAATCTACCAATATTTATATCTCTCTCACGTTCGTTACCCAAAAGGGATTGACAACCCCTTTAACACGTGGGTTGCGAGGTGTTGTTATTTGTGTGTAGGTGTTGTTTACTTTGTGTTGCTTGGTTCTCCTACTTGTTCGATAACCTTGGTTTCACATCTGAGGGAAATACCTACAGCCACTTTGCTGCATCATCCCTTCCTCTTTGGGGGAAAACCAACGTAGCTTCAAGAGACATCACAAAGCAATCGTGAGTACTCATCCAAAGTACTCGCAAGCAAGGATCTACAATATGCATTGGTATATGTATAAAGGGAGTAATATATGTGGACTATACTATAGAATGCCAGAATAAGAGGGGGAAAGCTAGGCCTCTCGAAGACTACACTTTTGGCAGCATCCATCTTGTAGTAGTAGAAGAGAGTAGCTGGAATAATAACAAGTATCAATGCTTCTGTCAGCCTCCATCTTGAGTAGTTGGAAAGTTCACCAAGTACCATCGTATAGCATAATCCTACCCGGCGATCCTCCCCTCATTTCCCCGTGGGAAAACGATCACCGGGTTGTATCTAGCACTTGAAAGAGTGTGTTTTATTAAGTATGCGGTTCTAGTTGTCATTAGGTCGGAATACAACTCCGGGTAGTCCTTTTACCGAGGGACATGACTATTGGAATAGATAAACTTCCCTACAGGGGTGCACCACATTACCCAACACGCTCGATCCCATCTGGCCGGACACAGTTTCCTGGGTCATGCCCGGCCTCGGAAGTTCAACACATGGCAGCCCTACCTACGCACAGTAGAGAGGTCAGCATGCCGGTTTAAATCCTAAGCGCAGGGGTCTGGGCCCATCGTCCATTGCACACCTGCACATTGCGTGGGAGGTCGGTAAGCAGACGTAGCCTCTCTGAATACCAGAGCAGGCGTTCTAGTCCAATCTAGTGCACGCCGCTCAGTCGTTGATGTCAAGAAGGCTTCGGCTGATACCACGACGTCGAGTGCCCATAATTGTTCCTGCGTAGCTGGTTAGTGCGTATAGGCCAGTGGCCAGACTCAGATCAAATATCGTAACTCGTTAAGCGTGTTATTATGAAATAACCGCGAACAACGACCTGGGCCAGGCCACCTCTCTCCTAAGTGTCCCAATCTGCCCTGTCGCTCCGCCACAAAGAATCACTTGGGGCCATTGGGAACCCAGGCCCACCACTACCTGGATGGAACCACCTGTCCTTTCATCCCCCAAACCATGAATCAATTGCGGGTACTCTACGAGCTGACCTGACTTTAATCACATCATGTATCATGTATAGTATCTATATATATAACCATGATCACCACCCGAAGTGATCACGGCCCTATAGTATAGCATGGAAGACGGACAAGAATGTAGGGCCACTAATGGAATGCTAGCAGTCAATACTAAGCATTTAGGATAGCATGTAAAGTTATAAATAGTTGTAGCAACAATGATACACTATGCAACATAATAGGAGCTATCGAATCATCAAAAGTAGCAAACTTAATGCAAGAATAAGAGAGAATAGAATGGGCAATATCTGGTGATCAAGGGGGGTTGGCTTGCCTGGTTGCTCTGGCAGGACGGAGGGATCGTCGACGATGTAGTCGCTCACGGGGTTATCAGCGGCGGTCTCGAGATCTACCGAAAAGAAGTCTAGGAGGGGGAAGACAAATAAATAATAGAGCAATCAAAGCAACATAAATCATAGCATGGCAATACGCAGTGCTCGGGGTGACCTAACGCAGTAGTAGGCGATAACCGCGAAAGGGGAAACAACCGAAAAAGTATTCCCGGTGTTTCGCGGTTTTGGATAGACGGACCGAAGGGGAAATGTTGCAGGTCCTCTATGCTAGGGATGTGTGTGAATGAACGAACTGCGTATTCGGATTCGTCTCGTCGTTCTGAGCAACTTTTATGTACAAAGTATTATCATCGGAGTTATGGATTATTCTATATTAATTTTTAAGGTTTTAATTCATTTTTAAATTAACAGAATTAGTTTAAATCAAAAAACAATTATGATGTCATCATGACATCAACATGATGTCAGCTGTAAAAATTGATGATGACCCACAAGTGTAGGGTATATATTGTAGTCCTTTCGATAGGTAAGAGTGTCAAACCCAATGAAGAGCAGAAGGAAATGATAGGCAGTTTTCAGTAAGATATTCTCCGCAAGCAATGAAATTATCAGTAATAGATAGTTTTGTGATAAGATAGTTGATAACAAGTACCAAATAGTAAAAGTAAATATGGTGCGGCAAGATGGCCCAATCCTTTTCGTAGTAAAGGACAAGCCTGGTCGAACTCTTATATAAAGGAAAGCGCTCCCAAGGACACATGTGAATTATCGTCAAGCTAGTTTTCATCACGCTCATATGATTCGCGTTCGTTACTTTGTTAATTTGGTATGTGGGTGGACCTGTGCTTGGTTGCTGCCATTACTTGGACAAGCATCCCACTTATGATTAACCTCTATTGCAAGCATCCGCAACTACAAAAGAAGTATTAAGGTAAACCTGACCATAGCATGAAACATATGGATCCAAATAAGCCCCTTATGAAGCAATGCATAAACTAGGGTTTAAGCTTCTGTCACTCTAGCAACCCATCATCTACTTATTACTTCCCAATGCCTTCCTCTAGGCCCAAATAATGGTGAAGTGTCATGTAGTCGACGTTCACATAACACCACTAGAGGAAACACAACATACATCTTATCAATATCGTACTTGCAATTTGGGTTTGTTGCACCTATTATACTGTAAGGGGTTCTCTTACCGTCTTTCTGTCAAAAAAACAAATTCACATGACTACTTATAGCAAGACTTCTCCCATGTCCTCAGGAACAAACCTAACTACTCACAAAACATATTAATGTTCATAATCAGAGGGGTATTAATATGCATAATGGATCCGAACATATGATCTTCCACCAGATAAACCAACTAGCATAAACTACAAGGAGTAATCAACACTACTAGCAACCCGCATGTACAATCTGAGGTTCTGATACAAAGATTGGATACAAGAGAAGAACTAGGGTTTGAGTGGAGATGGTGCTGGTAAAGATCTTGATGAAGATAACCCTCCCCAAGATGGGAGAGTTGATGGTGACGATTTCCCCCTCCCGGAGGGAAGTTTCCCCAGCAGAACAGCTCCGCCGGAGCCCTAGATTGGAACCGCCTCGAGAGTGTGGCGCTTCGTCCAGAAAGCCTCCTTATGATTTTTTCCAGGTCAAAACACTAGATATAGTAGAAGATGGGCATCGGGGGGCTGCCGGGTGGCCCACGAGGTAGGGGGCGTGCCCAGGGGGGTACGGCACACCCCCCACCATCATGGATGGTGGGTGGCCCCCTCCAGTAGTTCTTTCACCAGATATTTTTAATATTTTCCAAAACTGACTTTCGTGGAGTTTTAGGGCTTTTTGAGTTGTGCAGAATAGGTCTCCAATGTTTGCTCCTTTTCCAGCCCAGAATTCCAGCTGCCGGCATTCTCCCTCTTCATGTAAACCTTGTAAAATAAGAGAGAAAAGGCATAAGTATTGTGACATAATGTGTAATAACAGCCCATAATGCAATAAACATCAACATAAAAGCATGATGCAAAATGGACGTATCAACTCCCCCAAGCGTAGACCTCACTTGTCCTCAAGCGGAAGCCGATAACGAAAAATATGTCGACATGTTTAGAGATAGAGGTGTCGATAAAATAATATACGGGCATGAGGGCATCGTGATCATTCTTATAACAACAACATATATATAATGTCCTATGATTTCTTATGTTAAAGTAATAATCTATTCACAATGTCAAGTATGAATCAGAAACTTCATTGAAAACTAACAAACTATGATCTCGGTCATTCAAGCAAGTACAATTTTTCATAACATCGGAAAGAGTCAATATAAGAGCTTTTTAGCAAGACCACTTACTAAACTAACAATTAGTCTTTCACAATTGCCAACGCTCACGCAATACTTATGGGTATGGAGTTTTAATCGGACACAGAGAAAGATAGGGGCTTATAATGTTACCTCCCAACCTTTTACCTCAAGGGTAACGTCTACATTAATAGATCATGATAGCTTACATCCAATTGGGTATATATGTCAGGATCTTTCCAACACAATGTGCTTGCCAAAGGATTAAATGTAAAAAGGAAAGGTGAAGATCACCATGACTCTTATAAGGTAAGAACAATAGATAGGCCCTTCGCAGAGGGAAGCAGAGGTTGTCATGTGCTTTTATGGTTGGGTGTAGAAAATCTTTGCGCAAAAGAACGTCACTTTATATTGCCACTTGTGATATGGACCTTTATTATGAAGTCTGTCTCTTTTATTGCTTCTGTACAACAAGATCGTATAAAGTTTATTTTCTCCACACTAATAGATCATACATATTAAGAGAGTTGCAACAATGACAACTTACTTGAAGGATCTTACTCAATCCATAGGTAGATATGGTGGACTCTCATGGCAAAACTAGGTTTGAGGATGTCTGGAGGCACAAGTAGTATCTCTACTTGGTGCAAGGAGTTTTGCTAGCATGAGGGGGAAAGGCAAGCTCAACATGTTGGATGATCCATGGCAATATACTTTATTTCGGGTATAAGAAGACATTACCCATTACGTTGTCTTCCTTGTCCAACATCAACTCTGTAGCATGTCATATTTTAATGAGTTCTCAGAATCATAAAAGATGTCCAAGATAGTATATTTATATGTGAAAACCTCTCTTTCTTTATTACTTCCTATTAATTGCAACGATGATCAAAACTATGTTTGTCAACTTTCAACAATTTTTATTCATCATACTCTTTATATGTGGAGTCATTACTTTCCATAAGATCAATATGATCTCTTTATTTCTATTTCTATTTTATTTTATTCTCTCATGATCGTAGTGAGATAATCAAGCCCTTGACTCAAAGCTTATCTTTATTATATATAGCGCACTGACTTGATTACAAGGAAGGATCATATGGAAAAGCTTACAACTAGATCATATTCTACTAGATCAAGATATAACCAAAAGGATCTAACTAAGAAAAACGGTAAAGATAGAGGTGTGATGGTGATATGACACCGGGGCACCTCCCCCAAGCTTGGCAGTTCCCAAGGGGAGTGCCCATACCCATGTGATTATGTCTCTTTCTTCGGAAGTGGTGATGAAGGAGTTGTTGATGACGTAAGCTTCTTCCTCAATTTGTGCTTGCGGATAGAATTTTGCTCCCTTAGGTCATCGATCTCTTGGTCAAGGCTTAATATCTTTTTTGCATAGTTCCTGTTTGTTCTCCTGCAAGAGGCGAAAAGGGATAAACTCGATCCTAGGTTTGTTTGCTCTATCAGGGAGGCTTGACTTTTTGAACTCCACATGCATGTCCCCAGGTTGAAGTAATGGGACTTCATCTTCATCTGAGCTCGTCTCCTCCTTTCCCTTAGGATCATAGTCTTCTTCTTCTTCCGTGGTCCACCCACAATGATCCAAGTCCCCTTAGACCTTAGGGTCTGCAAGGTAATCTGCCAGATAGCTTTCTCCCTCCAAATCCCGGGACGACATATTGCTCAAATCTTCTACAGAAATAGGTCAAAACAAAAACAGAGGATTTCGGCGTGATACGGTGGTCAAAACCATCGAGAGATTATATAATGAATTTACCGACCAAAAGAAGTATCGTGCAAGAAAGCGGAGTCCGAGGGACACACGAGGTGCCCACGAGGTAGGGGCGTGCCGAGGGGGTAGGGCGCGCCCTCCACCCTCTTGGACGCCTCGTGTCCTTTCGGGACTGCTTCTTATTTTTCTATTTTTGTAAATATTCCAAACGGAGAAAAAATACCATTAGAACTGTTTGGGAGTCGGTTTACTTACCGTACCACATACCTCTTCCTTTTCGGAGTCTGAATCGTTCTGGAAAGTGTCCCTTATGTATTCCTCCGGGGTTACGGTTTCAATAACATTGGTTACAACATTTATGGGATTACCTGAGATATAATGTTTGATTCTTTGGACGTTCACCACCTTCGGATTTGTTCCTTCGAAGCTATTGATTTTTTTGGCACTGGATCGATAGACCTCCTCGATAACGTAAGGACCTTCCCATTTAGAGAGAAGTTTTCCTGCAAAAAAATCTTAATCGAGAGTTGTATAGCAAGACATAATCACCTATGTTAAACTCATGCTTTTGTATCCTTTTGTCATGCCATATTTGAACTTTTTCTTTAAATAGTTTGGCATTTTCGTAGGCCTAGGTTCTCCATTCATCATGCGAGCTAATGTCAAATAACCTCTTCTCACCGCAAGTTTCAAATCATAATTGATCTCTTTAACAACCCAATATGCCTTATGTTCTAGTTCAAGAGGTAAGTGACATGCGTTTCCATAAAACATTTTATACGGAGACATACCCATAGGATTTTTACATACAGTTCTATAAGACCATAATGCATCATCAAGTTTCTTGTATCAATTCTTTCTAGATCTATTAACAGTTTTTTGCAAAATTAATTTCAGCTCTCTGTTACTTAGCTCTACTTGACCACTAGACTGTGGGTGGTAAGGGGATGCAATTCTATGATTAACATCATACTTAGCAAGCATTTTACGGAAAACACCATGAATAAAGTGTGAACCACCATCAGTCATTAAGTATCTAGGGACTTCAAACCTCGGGAAAATAACTTCCATAAGCATCTTAATAGAAGTGTTATGATCAGCACTGCTAGTTGGAACAGCTTATACCCACTTAGTAACGTAATCAACAATAACTAAAATATGTGTATAATGATTAGAGGAATGGAACGATCCCATATAATCAAAGCACCAAACATCAAATGGTTCAATAACAAGTGAACAATTCATAGGCATTTCTTGATGAATACTTATATTACCAATTATTTGACATTCATCACAAGATAAGACAAACATACAGGCATCCTTGAAGAGAGTAGGCCAATTAAAACCAGATTGCAATACCTTATGTGCAGTTCTATCTCCAGCGTGGTGTACTCTAAAAGCCTCGGAGTGGCACTTGCGTAGGATATTTTCCTGTTCATGCTCAGGTACACAACGTCTAATCATACCATCTACTCCTTCTTTATAAAGGTGTGGGTCTTCCCATAAGTAATGTCTTAAATCATAGAAAAAACTTTTTTCTTTTGCTGGTATGTGAAACTAGGTGGTATAAATTTAGCAACAATGTAATTAGCATAATCAGCATACCAAGGAGCAGTACGAGAAGCATTTATGACATCTAATTTCTTATCAGGAAAGCTATCATCAATAGGTAGTGGGTCATCAAGAATATTCTCTAACCTAGAGAAGTTGTCTACAATGGGGTTCTCAGCTCCCTTTCTATCAGTAATATGTAAATCAAATTCTTGCAGCAAGAGAACCCATCTAATAAGTCTAGGTTTAGCATCTTTATTTTTCATAAGATATTTAATAGCAGCATGATTAGTGTGAACAGTTACTTTAGAATCAACAATGTAAGGTCTGAACTTATCATAAGCAAATACAACTGCTAAAAATTGTTTTTCAGTAGTAGCATAATTTCTTTGGGCACTGTCTAGAGTTTTACTAGCATATTGGATAACATTTAATTTCTTATCAACTCTTTGTCCTAGAACATCACCTACAGCATAATCACTTGCATCGCACATAATTTCAAAGGGTAAATTCCAGTCAGGAGGCTGGACAATAGGTGCCGAGATCAATGCTTTCTTGAGTATTTCAAATGCTTCTACACAATCATCATCAAAGTGAAAAAGAACATCTTTTTCTAAGAGGTTAGTCACAGGCCTATAGATTTTTGAGAAGTCCTTAATGAACCTCCTATAGAACCCGTCATGACCAAGGAAACTTCTTATACCTTTGATGTCCTTGGGACACGGCATCTTTTCAATAGCATCAACTTTAGCTTTGTCAACTTCAATACCTCTTTCAGAAATTGTATGACCCAAGAGAACACCTTCATTAACCATAAAGTGACACTTTTCCCAATTCAAGACAAGACTAGTTTCTTCACATCTCTGCAAAACTCAATCAAGGTTGCTTAAGCAATCATCAAAAGAAGTTCCATAAATGGAAAAATCATCCATGCAAACCTCAACAATCTTTTCACAAAAATAAGAGAATATAGCCATGATGCATCTTTGAAAGGTAGCAGGTGCATTACATAAACCAAAAGGCATACGTCTATAAGCAAAGGTACCGAAAGGACAAGTAAAAGTTGCATTTTCTTGATCCTCTTTTAACACAGGTATTTGAGAGAAACCAGAATAGCCATCTAGAAAGCAAAAATGAGTGTGTTTGGATAACCTTTCTAGCATTTGATCAATAAAAGGTAGAGGGTAATGATTTTTCTTAGTAGCTTTATTTAATTTGCGGAAATCAATTACCATCCTATAACATGTAACAATTCTTTGTGGGATCAATTCATCTTTATAATTAGGAACACAGTAATACTTCCCTTCTTAGGGACACAATGGAGATGACTTACCCACTGACTATCAGCAACTGGATAAATTATACCTTCCTTTAGAAGCTTTACTATTTCTTACCTTACCACTTCTTTCATTTTAGGATTTAACCACCGTTGGTGATCAACAACCGGTTTAGCGTCCTTCTCCAATTTTATTTTGTGTTAGCATAGAGTGGGGCTAATGCCGTTAAGATCATCAAGAGTATATCCAATAGCAGCACGGTGCTTCTTCAAAATTTTCAATAATTTCTCTTCTTCCTGCTCTGAAAGATTAGCACTAATAATAACAACATATATCTTCTTTTCATCAATATGAGCATACTTAAGAGTATCAGGTAATGGTTTGAGTTCAAACACGGGATCACCCTTGGGCGGAGGAGGATCCCCTAGAATTTCAACAGGCAAGTTGTGTTTCAATAAAGGTCCCTATTTAAAGAATATTTCATCTATTTCCCTTCTCTCTCATTCATGTACATATCATTTTCATGGTCTAGCAGATATTGTTCTAAAGGATCATTAGGAGGCACAACAATAGAAGCAAGACCAATAATTTCATCCTTACTAGGCAATTCTTTATCCTGGGGTTGTCTACGGAATTTATCAAAGTTAAAATCATGAGACATATCCCCTAAACCAACAGTAACAATGTCCTTTTCGCAGTCTAACTTAGCATTAACAGTATTCAAGAAGGGTCTACCAAATATAATGGGGGCAAAAATCATCTTGTGGGGAAACAGGAACAAGAAAATCAGCAGGGTATTTGACTTTCCCACGCAAGACTTCAACATCTCTAACAATCCCAACAGGTGAAATAGTGTCTCTATTGGCAAGCTTAATAGTAACATCGATACCTTCGAGCTCAGCAGGTGCAATATCATGCATAATTTCTTCATATAAGTAATGAGATATTGCACTAGCACTAGCACCCATGTCACATAAGCCATGATAGCAATGATCTCCTATTTTAACAGAAATAACAGGCATGCCTACAACAGGTCTATGTTTATTCTTAGTATCGGGTCTAGCAATTCTAGCAGCTTCATCACAGAGGTAAATAACATGCCCATCAATATCATCGACCAAGAGATCCTTAACCATAGCAATACTAGGTTCAACGTTAATTTGGCCAGACGGTGTAGTTGTTCTAGAATTACTCTTACAAACCACAGTTGAAGCTTTAGCATGATCCTTTATTCTAACAGGGAAGGGTGGTTTCTCGATGTAAGTAGTAGGAACAATAGGATCAACATTATAAGTGATAGTCTTTTCTTCAACTCTAACATGTTCAACTACTTTTACTTAAATGGGAGGATCAAATTTAAATCACTTTTCATTAGGGAGATCAACATGAGTAGCAAATGATTCACATAAACAAGCTACTATCTGAGAGTCAAGTCCATATTTAGTGCTAAATTCATGGAAAACATCAGTATCCATAAAAGATTTAACACAGTCAAACTTAGGTGTTATACCTGACTCCTTACCTTCGTCGAGATCCCAATCTTCAGAGTTGCATTTAATTATTTCCAATAGATCACATTTGAATTCAATAGTCTTCATCATAAAAGAACCAGTGCAAGAAGTATCGAGCATGGGGCGATTATTGAGAGAAAGCCGAGCATAAATGTTTTGAATAATCATTTCTCTTGAGAGCTCGACTTAAGCCTCCCCCAAGCTTGAGCGATATTTTATCCTTCGTGAGGCCGAAAATTATATATATAATTATGATCCTGATGAACCTGATGCATAGGATAAAACTTCTGATGAAATTCCAATTTCAACTGGTTGTAGTTCCATGATCTAATATCATCGCATAGCCTAAACCATATCAATGCCTCTCCCATCAAATATAAAGGGAAGACCTTATTCTTGATCATATCCTGGGGCGTACCTGCAAGCTTAAATAATTTACAAACTTCATCCACATAGATTAGGTGCCAATCGGGATGCAATGTTCCATCTCCTGTAAAGGGATTAGCTAGCAGTTTCTCTATCATACCCGAAGGAATTTCAAAGTAAACATTTTCAGTAGGTTCAGTAGGTTGAGGAGAAACTCTTTTCTCTATTAGTCGGGGTGAAGATACCCCGAACAAGCCCCTCAAAGGGTTATGTTCCATAGTAACAAGTGCCAACAAATTTCAGCACACTATATAAATTTTACCTTACCAAAGGCGCTTCACTCCCCCGCAACGGCGCCAGAAAAGAGTCTTGATGACCCACAAGTGTAGAGGATCTATCGTAGTCCTTTCGATAAGTAAGAGTGTGAAACCCAATGAGGAGCAGAAGGAAATGATAGGCAGTCTTCAGTATGATATTCTCTGCAAGCACTGAAATTATTGGTAACAAATAGTTTTTTGATAAGATAGTTGGCACCAAGTAACAAATAGTAAAAGTAAATAAGGTGCACCAAGATGGCCCAATCCTTTTTGAAGCAAAGGACAAGCCTGGACGAACTCTTATATAAAGGGAAGCGCTCCCGAGGACACATGGGAATTATCGTCAAGCTAGTTTTCATCACGCTCATATGATTCGCGTTCGTTACTTTGATAATTTGGTATGTGGGTGGACCGGTACTTGGGTGCTTCCCTTCCTTGGACAAGAATCCCACTTATGATTAACCTCTATTGCAAGCATCCGCAACTACAAAAGAAGTATTAAGGTAAACCTAACCATAGCATGAAACATATGGATCCAAATCAGCCCCTTACGAAGAAACGCATAAACTAGGGTTTAAGCTTCTCTCACTCTAGCAACCCATCATCTACTTATTACTTCCCAATGCCTTACTCTAGGCCGAGATAATGGTGAAGTGTCATGTAGTCGACGTTCACATAACACCACTAGAGGAAAGACACCATACATCTTATCAAAATATTGAACGAATACCAAATTCACATGACTACTTATAGCGAGACTTCTCCCATGTTCTTGGGAACAAATGTAACTACTCACAAAACATATTCATGTTCATAATCAGAGGGGTATATATGCATAATGGATCTGAACATATGATCTTCCACCGAATAAACCAACTAGCATCAACTACAAGGAGTAATCAACACTACTAGCAACCCACAGGTACCAATATGAGGTTTTGATACAAACATTAGATACAAGAGATGAACTAGGGTTTGAGAGGAGATAGTGCTAGTGAAGATGTTGAAGAAGATATCCCTCCCCAAGATGGGAGAGTTGTTGGTGATGACGAAGGTGACGATTTCCCCCTCCTGGAGGGAAGTTTCCCCGGCATAACAGCTCCGCCGGAGCCCTAGATTGGTTCCGCCAAGGTTCCGCCTCGAGACGGCGACGCTGCATCCCGAAAGTCTCCTTATGATTTTTTTTCCAGGTCAAAACACTTGATATAGCAGAAGATGGGCATCGGGGGGCTGCCGGATGGCCCACGGGGCTGGGGGCGCGCCCAGGGGGGTAGGGCGCGCCCCCACCCTCGTGGACGGTGGGTGGCCCCCTCCTGTACTTCTTTCGCCAGATATTGTTTATATTTTCCAAAACTCATTTTCGTGGAGTTTCAGGGCTTTTTGAGTTGTGCAGAATAGGACTCCAATGTTTGGTCCTTTTCCAGCCCAGAATTCCAGTTGCTGGCATTCTCCCTCTTCATATAAACCTTGTAAAATACGAGAGAAAAGGCATAAGTATTGTGACATAATGTGTAATAACAACCCATAATGCAATAAACATCAACATAAAAGCATGATGCAAAATGGACGTATCAGTTGATCGTTGACCAGTCAAACTGACGCGTGGGTCCCGTTCATCATAGCCTCAGAGTAATTAAACAGGGTTCATTAACTTTAACTATATGATTAGGTTAACTAATTTCAATAGCTTAGTAAACAGAACTAATTAACTAGAAAGATTAAGTAAGTTAATTAACTAATTAATTAATTAGTAGTTATATTTTTATTATATTTTTATTTTTTCTATATTTTAAAACGTTCTGGGGGTGTGGGCCCCGCTGTCATTGGCACAGGGACTGGGGCCCAACCGTTAGTGGCCCGGGAGGGCCTGTGCGGGTGTGGGCGACAGGGAACGGGCGTAGAGCGGGCGCCCTTTAAACGCGAAACAGAGGACGAGTGAGCGGCGGCAGCGAGTGGCCAGAATGGACGCGGGCGTCGGGAGCACGCGCGCGGTGGGCGGGAGCGAGGCCATGGTGGGCCCGCAACGAGCCGGGTGGCATTATGTGGCCTAGCGCAGCGGTGCCGGAGCTCGAGGTTGGGGCACGGGGCTGCTGGCGGGTGGCTCGCGGGAGCGTAGCCATGGCGAGCCAGTTGTGGACGGCGCCCAGGAGCGGGCGAGCGTGCGATGGAGCGGGGTCGACATCCCGGGGCATGGCCAGAGTGGTCGCGGGCGTGGGCAACACGGCCGGGCACACGCGGGGCGCATCCAGGGCACGACATGGGTGTGACGAGCAGAGAGGAACAGCCATGGTGACCGCGGCCAATGGTCTAAGCTTGGGTGGCGTAGGGCGGTGACGAATGACGTTGGGTTCACACGAGGGGAGAGGGGAAGGGGAGGTTGGCTCACGGGGGTCCTGCGGGTGAGCGAGGCAGGCTCGGGGAAGGGCTCAACGACGCGGGTTCCGACGACGATGGAGACGGTGACATGCACGGGCGAGGTGAGGCACGACAACTGCAGCTCCGAACGCGCTCGGGGCTAAGCAGGAGTGAACGCAGGAAGTAGGAGCGAATGGGGATCTGGCGCGATCCAGATCCATCGATGCGGGGAGAGTGGTGGTGGCGTTAGGGTTTGGTCTGGGTGGGGGGTGGTTAAGAGGAGTGAGCGGGGGCCGGGTGGGCAAGTGGGCTGGCCGGCTGGGCCGTTTGGCCCAGTTAGCAAAGTCGTTCTTTCTTCTTTTCTTTTTGTTTTGTTTTACCTTTATTTTATTTATTATTCTTTTCTGTTTTACTAACTTTTAGTTTTTATAAAATACAAAAGTTGTACCGAAAATAGTATTTAATAACTATGCCACTACCACAATTAACTCGGCACCTAAAATAAAATAGTTTGAAATTGTTCATAATTTACAAAGCATTTAAACGATTGTCTTTGCTACAGATTTATTCAGTTGATAGTATTTAAACATTTTATAAAAGTCTAGTTTCTTCACCAACATTTAGTATGGATTAATTGGCACAAACCGAATATTTTAGTTTTAATGTTTCAAAACTTTCACCGATCGACTTTATTTTGAAGTTTAATTCCGAACCGGTTTTGAACTAACGTGAGGTTAACAATAGTAACCGAGGTGACGCGGCATCATTACAGAGGTTCACTGTAGCTTTATTATCCGGGCATCACAGACGCCCCCCTCCACAGTCTACGCCTCCGATCATATTCTCGTAGTGCTTAGGCGAAGCCCTGCGCGGATCACTTCACCATCACCGTCACCACACCTTCATGCTAACGGAACTCATCTACTTCCTCGACAACTTGCAGGATCAAAGGAACGAGGGACGTCATCGAGCTGAATCTTTGTAGAACGTGGAGGTGTCGTGTGTTCGTTACTTGATCGGTTGAAGCGTGAAGAAGTTCGACTACATCAACCGCATTGTAAAACGCTTTCGCTTTCGGCCTACGAGGGTACGTGGGCACACTCTCCCCCTCTCGTTGATATGCATCTCCTAGATAGATCTTGCGTGAGCGTAGGAAATTTTTAAAATTGCATGCTATGTTTCCCAACATCAGGAACAATCCTCAAGTGGCTCTCATGATCCTCCTCTATCTTCAAATAGATAACGACATCGTCAATGAACACCACCACAAAGTAATCAAGGAACATATGTAGGATGTTGTTCATGGTCTCCATGAAGATATCAGGGGCATAAGTCAGTCCAAGGACATAACTTTGAATTCATAATGCCCATACCTAGTGGAGAAAGCAGTCTTTTCAATATCTTGTTCACGCATGCGAATTTGATTATAGCCAGACTCCAGATCAATCTTGGAAAACACCTTATAGTTGATCAAACAAATCTTGAATGCAGCGAAAAGGATACTTATTCTTGTTGGTCACAGCATTAAGAGCACGATAGTCCACACACATTCACCAACCACCATCCTTCTTAAATATGAATAACATAGGTGCTCCCCAGGGTGACACACTACACCGAATTAACCCTTTGGATAAAATATCACCCAACCGTTTCCTCAATTCTTCTCAAAGTGGATGCGCCAATCTATATGGGGACATGGAGATAGGTTGGGTACCAAGAATACACTCAATGTGAAAACCAACATCCCTCTCTGGTGGAATACCAGGCAAGTCACCAGGGAAAACATCTGCGTAATCACATAGCACTAGAAAAGCTTCGATTGATAACATAGTACTCATGGTCTCGGCAAGGGCCCATAGGAAGCCGGTCTTGACCACTCGTTGGCCGGGGAATAAGCTAGCTAGGACAAGGAGAGATTGTGGAGGAGCATCTCCCTAAAAAATCAACTCCTCATCAGATGGAGCATGAAGTGAGATGGTCCTCCAAAAACATGATATCAGGGCATGATATCGATGTAGCCAATCCATGCCAAGAATGAAATCGAAAGGCCTTAGTGGAATAACCATAAGATTGGCTATAAAATCGTCATCATCTATAGATATCATTCACCCGGGACAAACTATGGATGAAGAGATTGGACCACCGGTAGAACTAACAACCATCGACTGAGCAATTTGTTGCCTACATAAGTTGGCTTTTGTTGGTGCAACAAACCCTAGGTCTGTTGCCCTGACTGTGCACAGGCAGGGGAACAAGACTGAAGCACGAGCCCAAGTAAGAGTACTAGAAACCAAGAGATTTGAAGGACCAACAAGCAGATCAGAGGGACCAAGACCAGGCCACAGAAGCAATATATCACCAAGAGAAAGGCCTCCCTTGCCGGGCAGGCGAGCCCGGCAAGGGGAGGGGCCACCCCCCAGAAGAAGAAAACCAAGGCGTCCTAGCAGAGCCTGCTGGGACTCGCGGAGGCTAAACCACCTCACCAATCACTCCTCCATGACTCACGTCGTCGATCTGTGCAGCGTCAAGCCGCAGAGTGACTAAGTGGCAGCCATTCACCACATGGCAGCCTCTTCTTACATGAAAAACCCACAGATGACACCCGTCCTGCGACATGTCAAGCGAGTAGGCGTGGAGCTGTCAAGATAGCTCGACAACGCTTGCCGAGCAACCAGTGATGTGACGTTGAGCGATGCATTTATCGTGTCATGTCAGCCTGTAGAGTTAGGTATGATAGCACTAAGTGCATAATGACTACTTTGTCATTGTGGTAACCCCTTGATCTATAAAAGGAGGCCCATGGCAACCGTAGACAGCGTAGAAGATTGGACAACTCACACCCCCATACACGCGTAGTCGCTTCCGCCCAAAGGCAACCCCTGCCGGACAAGTGTACTACGCTCCGCCACCTCATTTCCACCATCAATCCACCAAAGCAGGAGTAGGGTCTTATGCCACCACGGCGGCCTGAACCTGGGTAAAACTTCCCGCGTCATCTCTACCAAGCTGCCCCACGCTCGATTGCTCTTTGTGCAATGCGATGTCCCCCTGCCGAACGAGCAAGGGGACTCCTGGTCTCATAGGTGGTTGTGGTTTCTGGTGACATCTTTGGCATGCTAGGTAGGGCGACCGCTTGCGCGAACCTGAAGGCGTGTGCATCACATCATATTCATTGCCATCTTCATCTTCAACGGCGCCATCGACCATGGCGCCCAAGAATAAACCCGCTTCTTCAGCGCATCCATCCACCTCGAAGGCTTCGCCGCCCACGGCCTCTAACGCTACGGGAGGCGCGGAAGCACGCGAGGGCGCGGACGCTGCTGGGGATGTAGTCGGAGCAGGAGCCACCGTCACCACTTCCCCCGCAGCCGGCGCGCGAGCAGGAGGCACAAGAGGAGACAAGCATCAGCAACACCCCGACGGCCATGCTTCCCAAGGCCCGGGCGAAGGGGTTACTCCATCTACGCCCTTTTCGCCCGCCGATGAGCACAACCACAACAACGTCACTCGAACCAGGGTGAATCATCGTCCTTCGACAGTTCCCACCACAGGTGCGGTCGTAGAGCGTGCGCCTCCCCCGGGATGGGTCGACCAAGCTGCTGCGCTCGATGGATCCACTGGCCCTCGTGCGCCTCCACTGCTCCACCCTGCCATCTAGGTGGTCGCCACGCAGCAGCGGGAGTACGATCGACTTCATCGTCACCCGTGCCAAGTACAACTTTGGAGGCCATAGCGCGAGTTCAGCTACTACTGAGGTTTCGCCAGCGGTCGAGCAAATGGACTAATGGCGTGCCACCATCCAAAGTCTGCCCAGTTTGGCCGAAGCTGGGGGCTCACGGCGAGCTGGCCCACCGCGGCCTCCCCATGCGACAACAACGGCTCGTGCTACTGACCATACGAAGGGAGCCGTCCCCACGGTACAGTCCCCACTGCAGCAGTCAGCACGACTACAACAGAATAAAGACCCAGATGACGTCTTAATGGCCTCTTCTGACCCTCGAGCACATCCAGGCGAATGACGAGCCCCGAAGGATAGTCGGAGAGGAGACGCGTGCGTCGTTGTCGAGCAACTCTGCGACGGCCTCCGCCGGACCGCCAGGTCCGATGGCTCCGACGTCGACGATCCCGCGCTCGGTATTGGTGGGTTCCTACCTTTCGAGGTTGGCTACCCTGCCTTGACTCGTGAGCTGCGGCAAGTCCGTTGGCCATTCGTTTGCATGTTCAAGACAGAGATACCTGAGAAGTATGACGAGAGGCTGAACCTGGCAGAGTTCCTGAGCATCTACACCATCGCTGTTTAGGCTGCCGGGGGAGAGATGAGAAGGTGTTTGCCAACTACTTTCCTTTGGCCCTCAAGTCCAATGTGAGGTCTTGGCTGATGCACCTGCTGGAGAACTCAATTTCATCATGGGATGGCCTGTGCCACGAATTCATTGGCGTCTTCATGAGTAGCCACCAAGAACCCGGCAGTCCTAGCAACTTGCAGCTTCTCTAATAGAAGGAAGGAGAAACCCTCCATAAGTATTTACAAAAAAATTAGCAATGTTCATAGAAATATCCCAAATATCCATCCGGCAGGTGTAATAGCCGCCTTCTAGTCCAATGTGCGCAACCGTCAGATTCGTTCTAAGATGAATGTGCGGTTGCCAAAGATTGTGAGGGAGCTCTACACGCTGGTGGATAAGTGTACTCGGATGGAGGAGGGAAGGAAGTTTCCTGTAGAGGAAGATTACATCAACGTTGATTCAGAGGATGACGATGAATCAACTAGTCAGAAGAAGAGCAAGAATCGCAGTAAGAAGCGAAGAGATAAGGCAGTGATGATTGTCGAAGGATCGGGTACACCTAGTACCGACAAGAAAGCCAAAGTTGAGGCCCCCGATAAGCAAGCTATCGTGTGCACTGACTACCGGGAAGCCGCTGCTGCCGAGAAAGCTGGGAAAGGTGTTGGGCCGTATTGCAAGATTCATCGGAGCAAGGGCCACGACCTTCAAGAGTGTCATCAGGTTGAGCAACTTGTCAAGAGATAGAGATCAGAGTATGAGAAGCGTCATAAGGAAAAGGGTCAGAATGTTGCTGGCGGGAAGGGTCAAGGTGGTGAATTAAGTCGCCCCGGCAAACCCCTTTGGAACCAAGGAAAGCCCGCCAGAGGTTGAGAAAAGGGAGCCTGTGATGATGAGAGTGATGGAGGGGATGAAGAGCAAACGAGTGAGCAAGAGTTTCAGAACGCCACTAACGCCCTGTGCTTTGACGGAGGTGCATCTCTGCACGCCTCTCATCGTCAACTCAAGCGATGGGCGCGAGAAGTCAATGACGTGGAGCCAGCGCCAGAGGCCCCGAAGCTGCTCAAATGGTCCCGTACGCCCATCATCTTTGACAAGGAGGATCATCCTAGCCATACCACTGCGGTAGGATGCTTGCCATTGTTGGTCTCCCCAACAATTCGCAACCTCAAGGTCACAAAGATGTTGGCAGATGGCGGGGCCGGGTTGAATCTGGTTTCCCCAGCAGTTATCAGAAAGCTTCAGATAGTAGAGGAAGAGCTAGAGGTTACCTACACATTTCAAGGATTAATCACGACAGGAGTCATCCTGAGGGAAAGATCACGTTGCTGGTAACGCTCGGGGTGAATTCAACTACCAGACTAAGAGGATTGTGTTTGATGTGGTTGATCTCCATCTGCCGTACAATGGGATTCTTTGATGCCCGACCCTGGCTAAATTCATGGCGGCATCCCACTATGCCTACAACACCTTGAAAATGCCTGGGCCACTGGGAGTTATCACTATCCCACCAGATGAGAAGGACGCAATCATCTGTGTGGACAAGATGTACAGGGAGGCGGTCGCGGCAGAGGTAGCGGCAGCAACAGTTCCCGCCAAGGAAAGTAAAGGAAGGAAGAGGGAATTGTAGGACCTCCGGCAAATAGTCCGGGATGCGTGCCCCCACCAAGTACACGTCACCCGTTGTCGACGTGTCGGAGTGTTCCAACAGCAAGAGATCGAGGGTCCCTGCACCCTAGGTGAAGAAGGTCCCGACAGGGCTGGCTAACATTGATGGTACTTTCACTATCAGCGCCACCCTCGATGACAAATAGGAAAGCATGCTCGTTGCCTTCTTGCGGGCGAATATCGGTGTGTTTGCCTGGAACCCATCTCATATCCACGGTGTTTCCAGGGAGGTAATCCAGCACCACCTTGTTGTCTGCCCACATGCCCGACCTGTCAAGCAGAAAGTCGAAAAGCAGGCCTTGGAGAGGCAGCGGTTCATCGCAGAAGAGATCATGAAACTTGAGGCAGCCGGTTTGGTCAGAGGAGTGCTGCATCCAACGTGGTTGGCAAACCCAGTGGTAGTCCGGAAGGCTAACGGGAAGTGGAGGCTTTGCATAGATTTCAGACATCGCAACATGGCTTGCCCGAAGGACCCATTTCCCTTGTCGCATATTGATCAGATGATGGATTCCACTTCAGGTTGCGATTTGTTGTCATTTCTGTATACATACTCTGGGTATCACCAAATCTTCATGTCCAAGGAAGATGAAGAGAAGACGTCGTTCATCGCTCCATGTGGTATGTACTGCTTTCTCCGCATGCCGTTTGGATTAAAGAGTGTTGGGTTCACTTGTTCAAGGGCAATGCAGATTGGTTTTGGGCCACAGTTGCACAGAAATATAGAAGCCTCACTGGTACACGTTGGTGCTATACAAATGGTTTTTATCCCCTTTCTGCGATGGCATTTGGACCGTCGCCAAGTGAGTGTGGGCGATACGGTGTCCTTCCCTCATGACCCAGAAACCATCGGGGATATGGAGCAGTGATCTAGAGGCCTTCCAAACAGTAATCATGTGCGATGCAGCACACACTAAATACTTTAGCACGTGTGGTATCGGTGATTAAGCATTTCTAATGATGAAGTGAAACCATATGGTCTGTCGTAATGAACCGTTTGGGAAACCATATGTAAGGCACACGGGCCAACATATGAACTGTGTGCGATTTGTGCCCCATCGCACACGAGTTTCTACATAACCCGTCTGCCATGCAAGACTCCATCGCACACGTTTCCCAACAATTACCATATGCGATAATGTTCTATCACAAACAGTTCAGGAGCCCCTTC
Organism: Secale cereale; assembly: GCA_902687465.1. Taxonomy (NCBI): domain Eukaryota; kingdom Viridiplantae; phylum Streptophyta; class Magnoliopsida; order Poales; family Poaceae; genus Secale; species Secale cereale. The sequence goes on from LR738712.1 coordinate 210,730,240, forward strand.
GCACACATAAAAGTGTTGCAGACCGTTTGTGATTTGTTCTGTATCATCGACGGTTGCGAAAAGAGTGACGTGTGCTTTTCGTTTGGGATCCCACATGTTTCCTGAAAAAATTACGACTGGGATTGTATTTTACATTAGGCACGGTTTACTCTGAGTTCTCGTGCGCGGTAATGCGTTATCACACACGGTTCCGGAGACCCTACGCACACGTAGTAGCGCTGCAAATCGTTTGCGATCTTCTGTGCATCACTGACGGTTCCACTATGATTGACGTATGCTTTCCATTGTAGATCGCACACACTCATTTAGTTGAACCGTGTGCAGAGGAATTGCCAGGTCAAAACAAAAATATCCCATTTTGAATCGGCATGCAAAAAGTAAATTTGCCACAATATTAAATTGAAAAAAAATCCATTTTGAATCGACACGACAAAAGAAAATTCGCCACAATATTCAATTTAATGAATAAACAAAAATATCCCATTTTGAATCGGCACGCAAAAAGAAAATTAGCCACAATATTCAGTTGAACAAATAGTGTCCATGGGAAGAACATTCATCAGATTTCGCAAGAATTGCAATGGAACATATGGTAGCTAAAATCTAATGATTTGTCCACACATATATGCATTACATAATTAATCATAGTGTACGAAATACGAAGACCTCATCAGATGGAAAACAATGGATCCATGCGTATATGTTTAGCGGCTAACTCTTACTCCATGTTTCGGGAGAACGCATCTTGACATCTTCATTATCACCAATAGGATTGATGTAGTGATTCAGAAGAAGTCGCTGATAAATCTCCGAACCATCAACAAGTCACCAGCCGGGAGCGGTTCAGGGGTCCTCGATTTTAAGATGAGCTGCAGTATTTTTAAGATCCGAATGTGCTATATGAGTGCAGTAGAAGATATTAATTAAGATAGACTTACTGGTACTAATTCGCGAGGGTCGTCACAACTATCAGCATATTTGCAGATGGAGATCATGTGTCTGCAAACATAGTATCCACAAAGGTTGGTCCCTCCTTCTTGATGAGGATACTGATTTTTTTGTACAATATTAGTCATGTATTTGTCCTGTTAGGAACAACCTAACCGGTGTTAGACGTATTATTTTTTCTTTCGACAAAATAGAAAGAGGTTTATTTAGAAGCTTGAGCATTTGACTAGCGTAAGAAAAGGTATTTGCGGAATGTTGGATAAATTTTTCGAAAATAACAGATTTCAGTGTGTTACTGGAGAAACGATCTCGTGTTACAGAGGTGGTTCCCTCTTGAACGGGTTCCTTGGTTTAGTTTTCCACAATGCGAGCACACTTCAAATGAAGATGAATTTTGACAACATCAATTATTGAACCAGATATGAATGCAAATTAATTTCAACAACATAGAATTCAATACCTATCAATGAATTGCTGAAGATGCGTCAGATCCTGAGCGTTTGTTGACTCTTTGAGAAAATCGATGTAGTAAACTGTGTTCTTGTTTGGAACAATGAATACCAATATCCAGTGATCGCTACATATAAAAAACGCCATGAAATTATGAATTATGTCAAAATCTGAAAGACAAGCAGTGTATGCATGGTTGCTTACTTGACTTACCGTTCATGATATGGGCAGAGAAATGATTCTACATGGGACGTGTTTTCGAAGAGACGGACGGCCGTGTTAACGGCCTAGTCCCGTCGGTCCTTACCATGTATTGTTGTGCCATTTGCTAATGCAGGATCTGTTAAATACATGCTCTCCCTTTTTCTTCTCTATACGTTCAATCCCGTGAGAGGAATAAAATGCAGTTAGTTGTTTCTCATTTACAACCTTGTATGGAGAAGTTGATCAGAGTTTATTAAGAACTTACAAAATCAGGCATCTAGCAAGAGTGGCATCAAGAACGTTGAAGTTGAAGAAGAGATGTAAGTCCTCTAAACTCACATTAATGGAACCAACATCGAGTCGGAAATGATCTCTGTTGTAGTGGACTAGCAAAGCATGATGACCTGCTGACATTTGATCCATGCAATATTGATGTAACTCGTGGCAACTAGAGCTGCACTCATCAAAGTATTTGCCAACAAGAAATGGCTGGCTAGGGATGTAATTGCGTGCTTCAAGTACTCATGCTTTACTTATAGCAAGCTACAAAGCTATTTCTTCATCATCCATGCCATCAAAAATAATATCACTCCCCGATTCAAACAAGTTGATGTTAATTTCATTCTGGGCGATGAGTGCTTTAAGTAAGAGACAATCGTTCTCTTTCCTGTTCACTCTCCTGCTGCGCTTCCTCGTGGTCATGGGTGTAGCCTTTTTGGCCACTTCCTTCTTGGTACTTGAAGCATTTCTGGCAGAACATCTGGTTGCCTGCAAGGTAGACTACCGAGCATACTGTGAAGCTTGGATGGACTGTTTAGCAGACGATTTATCTATGCCGGACCGCTGAGCTAGCGGTGCTGCTGTGACGGACTGCTGGGTTGTAGGAGCAGACGCATCAGACTGCTAGCCATGCGTTGAAGCTATGTCAAGTTTCTGCGGAGGTGGTGCCAACTTGTCATTGTGTTGTGGAGGTCGTGCCATCGCGTTGGTTTGCTGAGCAGGAAGTGCTGGCGCATTGGTATGCTGATAACACGACTACGAACCGACGGACTAATGAGCAGTCGGTTATGGACCTACAGACTACTTAGCAGGCGGTTCTGAAGCATCAGACTACTTAGCAGTCTGTTCCACCAGGTTGGTGTGCTAAGCATGTGCTGCAGCTAGGTCTCCCCCTGCTGCTTCAGCGGCTGGCATCTGAACCGGTGGTACGTCTTCAACAGTTGTAGGCCTTTCCACTGGCTGCTTTGGGGCGGAGGATGACATGGTCTATACGCCACAAAGTCGGGCCGGCTGATCACAGGTTGATGCATCAGCCCGCGAGAGTTGCCGTGGCATGGAGTGCGTCACCGGTTGAGGGGTGATAGTGGTTGCTTGTAAGTGCATCTAGTGCCCCTTAGTGATTCTGGTGTATTGAAGACTTATAGGTTAAGGGACTAATGTGTGTGTGACTGTACACAGGTCTATAAGTCTATGAGGAGTTTGATATTTACAGAGAAAGTCGACCCCTAAAACTGAAGTTCTTTGACTGAAGACTTTGGATTTCTGAAGACTTTCTGAAGACTTTGAAAGTGAAGATATTGGTGTGACCCTGAAGACTTGGTATTCATCTGTGGAACATGAAGCGTGAAGACTTTTGTTTTCGTAGTTTCATTTTCTCCTTCTTGAGTCAGAGGAAACACCGTACTCTTAAAGGGGGTCGAGGAAATACTAAGGAAAAATTTACATGTGATGCTCAACTCAAAATCCTACACCTACCAACCCATTCGAGTGAAGCTATTGGCAATCTCAAACAGTTCAGTCATATTCTTCAGTGAGAGAGACGAAGTTCTTCTGGCCTCTGAGGAATTTGTTCTAACTGAGGAGTTAGGAATTCGCCAGTGCGAGTTGCCAACATAGTGAGGAACATGATAGCCTGAGGAATTTGATACTCAAATTTCCGACCATTGCTTTGCTACGCGCCAGCTGTCCCAAAATATCTACCTACCGAACGGTCATTTATGTCTTATCATGTCGGGATGCTCCCTAGGCTATAAATAGCCGCCCCCTACAACCACTAGCTGGTTGGCTACTCCTCGAGAAACTGACACTTGTCATAAGGGCAACCCATCCTCCAAGGACTTTGAGCGAAAATCATCAAGTGAGGAAAAATCCAAAACTAAACCCAAAACCTTCAAACCCAAAAGTGATTGAGCATCACTGAAGAGATTGATCCTGCGTGGATCCGACGCTTGTTACCTTTGAAGACAATGCTTCTTCCAGACGGTTAGGCGTCATGGTCTAGAGCATCCTAGAGGAATTGTGGATCGCCGAGTGACCACGTCTGTGAAGGTTCGGAAGTCACCTGAAGACTTACCACGAGTGATTGGGCGAGGTCTATGTGACCTTAGCTCAAGGGGAATACGGTGAGGACTTGGTGTCTTGGACTGTGTGTCCATGACTGTGTGTCCGGGACTGTGTGTCCTCAGGTTTAAATACCTAGCCGCCCTAACCAGATGTACAACTGAGACAACAGTTGGAATTGGTCTAACAAATCATTGTCTTCACCAAGCTTACTGGTTCTATTTCCTCAACTCTTTCATTTCCTCATATCTGTGTTGTGTGCTTGTTCATATCTGTTTGAAGACTTTGACTGAAGACTTTCTCAATTTCCTCAGTTCAATTTCTTCAGTCTGTTTGTCTTCATCCTGTGCCATCTGTGTTTACGCTTTCTATACTCTGTGTTTGTCTTCATATCTTCATGATGACCATGCTTGTATTCTGTTATGTTTACTTCTGAGTACTTATTCCGCTCCAAGTAGTTCTTCTCTAAGGAATTTCCTCAACAGCAAATTCCCCAGTGAAGAATTCCTAAAAATCGCCTATTCACCCCCTCCCCTCTAGTCGATATAACACACTTTCAATTGGTATTAGAGCAAGGTACTCCCTTGTTCTGTGTGATTTTGGTTTAACCGCATGGATTTTTAGTTATGTCAACCGCAGGTATGATCAAGGCCTCAGTTGGGTGTCCTACCTTTGATGGGACGGACTACCCCTACTGGAAGAACAAGATGCAAATGCATCTTGAGGCAATTGATAACAATCTCTGGTATGTTGTGGAAAATGGTGTTCCGTCGGTATCACCTTCTCTGAATGCTGCTGATGTGAAGAGATTCAAGCAACTCGATTCTCAAGCGAAAAATATCATTTGTGGCCATCTAAGCAAAGGACAGTATGGAAGAGTGAGTGCTTTGGAAACTGCGAAGGTTATCTGGGATAGGCTGTCCAAAGTCAACGAAGGATTCTCAACACAGTGTTACTCTCGAGTTGATGTTCTTCGCAATCTCTTCAACCGTTTCAAAAGACTTGACAATGAAAATGTTCAGCAAACCTTCGATCGTCTCACTGACATCTCAAATGAACGTCAAGCACTTGGTGCCACTGACATCACTGACCATGAAGTAGTGAAGAAATTGCTGAGATCGCTTGATTCCTCGTTTGATACTCTGGCATTGATGATTCAAGAGCATGGTAATTACAAGTCACTTGATCCTGCTGATATCATCGAAAGGCTAAACACTGATGAGTTCCAGCTTGCTGAAAAGAGAGATCTCTATGGTCCGAGCTATGGTAGATCACGTGCCCTGAAGGCCAAGGTCATCTCTGCATCTGAAGGTGAAGATTATGGTAGTATCCTTGGTGATCCTGAAGAACTGAGCCAAGAGCTAGCATTGCTCGTGAAGAAATTCCAAAGGTTCTCAAGACGTGGTCGCTTTGGAAAGTTCTCAAAGAGAAATGATTCCTCATCCAGTGACTACAACAAAAGACTATGTCACAAATGCAAGAAGCCTAGTCACTACATTCAAGATTGTCCTCAGTGGGAAAAGGAATCCAAAAAGAAGAAATACAAGGATTACAGTTCTGATGAAGCAAAGAAGAAGAAGAAATCGACAAAATCTTCATCATCAAAATCCTCAAAGTCTTCATTTCACAGGAAGAACAGCTCCAAAAAGGCTCGGGCATTCATTGGCAAGGAAATGGACTCTAAAGCTTAATCTGAGGATCATGAGGAAGAGGAGGAATCCGAGGAATATGAGTCTGGTGTGGCGAGTCTAGCTCTCGCTACTGCATTCGTCAGCAAGTCCATCTTCAACACTGAAGAAAATGGCTTCTGCCACAAGGCTAATGAAGACAATGATGACTATGCTCCCACCTATTGCTTCATGGAAAAGGGTGCTAAGGTACTCAAATATACCTCCTCTGAATCTAGTGAGGATGAATCTGATGAAAACCTTAAGCCCAGCTATTCTAAACTTGCTAAGATTGATGTGCAACAACAAAAGGCTCTTGATAAGGTTCAAAACATGCAAGATAAAAGTGATGATATGTTGGGTGAAGAAATGGATCGAACTAAAATCTTGACTGAAAATCTTCAGAGACTTTAGTCCAATTTTGTAACCTTCAAGTTCATCATAACACTGTCTTGTCTGATCATGAGAAGCTTTCCCATGAATTTCCTCAAAGAAAGCAAGATCTTGAAAAGCTAAGAGTGAGTTATGAAGATCTACAGAAGGAGCGCGATTCATTACTTGCTCAACAAATCAGCGCTTCTCAGGAAGAATTCATTCCTCCATGCTTGAAATGCATTGAACGTGAAACTGCAAATTATTAACCTGAATGTTCAAATGCTTCAAATGCTACAAATTCTTCAACTGTCTCTGCTATCACTAATTCCTCATCTGAGGACATTGCTAGTATCACTGACAATGCAGGGCTAAAGGAATTGTACCTGAGAGGCATGTACAAAAGCCTCAAAGGGCATCAGACTCTGTGATGTGCTTAAAAAGCAGATCCTCAACAGGAACCCTAGGAAAGAGGTAATTGCCTTTGAGAGGAAACTTAATGCTGATGGTTCATATTGGAAGCCTGAGCAGTACCCCAAAACCTCATGGGTTGCTGCAAAGCGACCTCCAGTTGATACATCCAATTTATTTGGCTTTACATGTGAATCTCCTCATTTTTCTCATGAGCCATTTGACTCCAACTATAAATTATTCAAAAATCAGAATGGTGAAGTATTTGCTACATATGTTGGAACTAAGTGCAAGAATGGTCCCCCTATGAAGAAAATTTGGGTCTCTAAGAGGCACCTTGAAAATCTTCAAGTGAATGTCGTCATGACACCTCGTGTGAGGAATAGGAACCCCATATCCAATTCTTCAGATGGATCAAAATCTTCAGATGGATTCAATTCCTCATATGGATCAAATTCCTCAAAAGGATCAAAGTCCTCATATGAATATCATCGTGCTAACAACTCTGTTTCGCAGGAAAGAGCTAAGGGCTATGAATATGAGCATTATTATTTTGACCACTATGTTCATAAGTCCTCGAAGAATTACTCTACTTATTCATATGCTTATCCTAACTCCTCTTATGTGAAACGAAATGGGCTGGCGTCTATGCCACCTTTTTCATATGGAGCTCGCAGAGTGATGAATTCATTGCCACCCCTTCAGATGTGGGTGGTGAAGAAAAAGAACTAATCTCTTCTACAAGGTCAGGTCTACAGACGTGCTCAAACGTCTGAAGAATTTGCTGGAGACCTGAAAAGTGCTTGAAAGGACGCATGCTAATCACGAATAAATGAACTCTCATTTCTCACGTCCTCCTACTGCTTCATCTGTTGCATTTCTTGATGAAATTGATCTGATGATTTGATATCATATTCTTCACTAATGAAGTATATGAGTTTGTAAGCTGCACTAATTCATCTGCAGGATGATCAACCCAAAGCCATTGAGTGGGTCCTCCATAGTGGATGTACAAATCACATAATCGGTGACAAGAATCTCTTGATGGATGCTCCCATATCACCATCTCATATGAAGCACATCATATTCGTTGTCAAAGGCAAAAGTCAGGTATTATGTCTAGGTAAGGTTGCGATCACTAGGGATCGACACATGGACAAAGTCATGCTTGTCGAGTCCTTTGGATACAACCTCATGTCTGTCTCAATGCTTTGCGATCTAGATATGGTTGTTGCCTTTGGCAAACATCGTTGTGCTGTGATCATGGAATCTGACAACTCCATAGTCTTCCAAGGCTTTAGGAGAGGAGACCTGTACATTATTGATTTCACTACAGGACCTCAACCAGCTGTGTGTCTACTAGCAAAAGCTTCAGAAGGCTGGCTATGGCATCGACGACTTGGTCATGCAGGCATGAGGAATTTGCACACGCTTGCGAAGAAGAAGCATGTCATTGGCATTGAGAATGTCAAATTCCTCAAGGATCACTTATGTGGTGCCTGTGAAGCTGGAAAGATGACCAAGGCCAAGCATCCAGCAAAGACTATCATGACTACTACTCGACCATTTCAATTGCTTCACATGGATCTCTTCGGTCCTAATCATTATTCTGTAGTTTCCAATGATGCTTCAAAATATGGCTTTGTTATTGTTGATGATTACTCTTGATATACATGGGTACACATTGTTACTTACAAACATGAAGTGCAGGAAGTCTTCAAAGGATTTTCCTCTAGTGCTTCAACCAACTTTGGTGTGAAGGTCAAGCATATCAGAAGTGAGAATGGAACTGAATTCAAGAACTCTGGTCTTGATGACTATCTTGATGAACTTGGTATTACTCATGAGCTATCTGCTCCTTATACTCCTCAGCAAAATGGTGTCGTGGAGTGCAAGAACATAACTCTTGCTGAGATGGCTCACACTATGCTTGATGAATACAAAACGTCTCATCGTTTCTGGATTGATGCAATTGATACTGCGTGCCACATCATCAACAGAGTATGTCTTCACAAATTCTTCAATAAAACTGCCTATGAACTCCTCACTGACAAGAAACCCAATGCTACTGAGGATGTCATTCCCACCGAAGAATCTGCTGAAAAATTCATTGCAGAACCTGAAGAACGTCGAGCTGATGCACCTGAGGAAAATGCTGAAGAAAATGGTGCTGAAAAATATACTGATCAAATTCCTCGACGACAACCAGCTCGTCCTCGCGTTGCGAAAGAAGTGCAGATTGAAAAAATCATCAGCGACATCAATATACCAGGTCCTCTCACACGCTCAAAAGCTTCACATTTATCTAACTTTTGTGGGCACTTTGCTTTTTTCTCTATCACAGAGCCTACTAAGGTAGATGAAGCATTTCTGGAGCCTGAATGGATTCAAGCTATGCAAGAAGAATTACATCAGTTTGATCTCAACAATGTCTGGGAACTGGTCAAACGTCCAGATCCTCGCAAGCATAATATCATCGGCACAAAGTGGATCTACCGCAACAAGCAAGATGAAAATGGCCTAGTGGTGAGGAATAAGGCACGGCTTGTAGCTCAAGGCTACACACAGGTTGAAGTAATTGATTTCGATGAAACTTTTGCACCTCTTGCTAGACTTGAGGCTATTCGCATACTACTTTCTTATGCTAACCATCATGATATCATTCTCTATCAAATGGATGTGAAAAGTGCATTCCTCAATGGTAAGCTTGAGGAAGAAGTATATCTTGCTCAACCCCCAGGTTTGAAGATCCAAAGAATCCTGACAAAGTCTTCAAACTCAATAAGGCTCTCTATGGCCTCAAGCAGGCCCCTCGGGCTTGGTATGATACTTTGAAGGAATTCCTCATGAAGAAAGGCTTCAAACCCGGTTCACTCGATCCAACTCTTTTCACTAAATCTTATGATGGTGAATTATTTGTGCGCCAAATATATGTTGATGATATTATCTTTGGCTGTGCTGACCAACGCTATAGTGATGAATTTGCCTATATGATGAGTGAAGAATATTAAATGTATATGATGGGATAGTTGAAATTCTTCTTAGGTCTTCAAATTCGTCAACAACGCAATGGCATATTCATATCTCAGGAGAAATACCTCAAGGATGTACTGAGGAAATTCGGTATGCACGATTGCAAAGGCGCCAAAATTCCTATGCCCACAAATGGCCATCTGTGCACTGATGAAACTGGTATTGACTTCGATCATAAGGTACACTACTCCATGATTGGTTCTCTATTGTACTTATGTGCATCTCGGCTAGATATAATGTTTAGTGTTTGCATGTGTGCCCGATTTCAAGCTGCACCGAAGGAATCACACCATAAGGTTGTGAAACATATTCTTCGATATCTAGCTCACACACCAACACTTGGATTATGGTACCCCAAGGGCTCGGCTTTTGATCTCATTGGATATTCAAACTCTGACTATGCTGGTGATCATGTGGACCGCAAATCAACGTCTGGTACATGTCATTTCCTCGGAAGATCTTTGGTCTGTTGGTCCTCGAAGAAACAGAACTGTGTATCACTATCTACTGCTGAAGCTGAGTATATTGCTGCTGGCTCTTCCTGTGCTCAATTGTTATGGATGAAGCAAACTCTCAAGGACTATGGTGTCAACGTGAAGAATGTGCCTCTACTCTGTGACAATGAGAGTGCCATCAAGATTGCTCACAACCCAGTTCAGCACTCGAAGACAAAGCACATTCAGATTCGTCATCATTTTCTTCGTGATCATGTGTTGAAGGGCGACATTTCTATTGAACATGTGAAGACTAAAGAACAGCTAGCCGATATCTTCACAAAGCACTTGGATGAGAAGAGATTTAGCAAGTTGCGGTGTGAGCTAAATATCTTAGAATCTTCGAATGTTCTTTGAATTGGACACTCATCCTAACACTTATGCAAAATTGATGACTTAGATGTGCAACACATGAAGAATTTGTTTTTCTTCAATCAATGAAGAATAACGCTCTAAGTGTGAAGAAATTAATGAAGAATTTGATTCTCAGAAGCCTACGACAATTGTACGCGGTGTCTGAAATCATCATTCTTATACGATGGGTTACGCCACCACAAAAGTTGAAAATATTCAATTTGAGTTTTTGAAATTCCTTAGTTGTTCATATTCTTCAAATTTTCATTGTCTTCACTGTTTTCGTCCCTGTTCTTCATTGGCTCTCTATATATATGAGTTTATCTCCTCTACAGCATTCACTATTGCTATTTCTTCACGTTGCTTTTTCTGCTAAGTGAATGTGATCGGACCCTTCCCTCTCTATGATAAACTCAACCCATTCCATTCACAAATTCTTCATATGTGTCCTTGTGAGCTGAAGAAATTGCAAACGCAACGTTAAAACCTATCCTTTCCAAAAAAATTTGTTTTGCCGCTCAAATCGTTCCGCTTCCCAAGACAATACTTATCTATTCACCCACGATCTCCACTACACAGTACATGGGTGACACATGTCGTGCGAATGAGAAGGGTTAGGGGAACGTTCATCTTATTTCTTTGGGCGAACGGTTTTTCAACTCAGCTATAAATACCCCTTCCCTTCCCTCACTTCACTTTTTACTCCTCTCGTTCTAACTTTCCTGCTCGAGCTTCTCCAACCCTAGCGCCGCCGCTACTCCATCATCGCCGGTGAGGAAGAGCTTCACTGCCTCGACCTCGTCGCCGTCGTACTCGCGCCGGCCGCGGATTTCTTCACTCCGCCGCCGCCGTAGTTGTCTTCCTCTGCCAAGTTCGGGCATGGAAGATCTGCACAGACGAACTTCACTTCTCCAACTCACAGTTCGTCGTGTTCTTCATCCAGGGTAATTAAAAGTTACTTTTACTGCCCTCTTTGATTCAAACGTTTTCATCAAAATACTCAAAAGGTGTTTTCTTCATCAAATCTTCACACACTAAACACCTCACATATCATCTGTTCTTGATTTGATTTCTCTAAGCTATGATTTTCAACAAGATTCCTCAATTGTGTGGATTTTTCAATCTATAGAACTCTGGAACCTGAGACAAAGAACGCTTAGTCAAATTCTTCAAGACTCATCTAGTCAAATTCCTCAAACTTGTTTTTTATACAAAACCTTCTGAGAACGCATATGACCTCTCCAAATTCCTCGCAACTATACTCTGTTCACAGGTACTCATGTCCGCTGCTGAATCACTAGGTTCTCATCAACTTAACTAATTTGCAATGTTCCTTGAAGAAAAGTTGCATACTTCCTCAGAGAATTAGATTGTTCAAATTCCTCATCTGAAGAAAATGGTTGATGGAAAGAAGCCACAGAGACGAGCAAAGAGGGCTGAGGTCAATACTGCCTTTCAAATACCTGAAGACATTTATGCTGACTATTGCACTCCTGATGAGGCAAACACTAGTAGGAAAAGGGCTATAGATGGAATGGATACTAATGGCGCACCTGTCATGTGGTGCGCCACTACTATATAGCAGTGGCGCACCATGTGCTGGTGCGCCATTAGTGTGGAATACACTAATGGCGTACCAGGCACATTGTGCGCCACTAGTAACAATTTTTTTCCAAACATACTAATGGCGCATCCAGGCACAGTGCGCCATTACTAGTTCTAACTAGTAATGGCGCACCAGCCATAGAGTGCGCCACTACTATATTTTTATTATTCTTTTTTATTCTTTTTTTTTGTAAAACTACTAATGGCGCACCACCAGCAGGTGCGCCATTAGTAACCTAGGTTACTAATGGCGCATTTGGAGGTGGTGCGCCATTAGTAACCTGGGACCAACAAGATATTTTGGATAGCCACACCTACCGACTCACTTTCCCCACTTCATTCTCTCCACCTCCTCCTCCAAGCTTGTCTCGGCTGCCTCCTCCTTGTCACCTCATTTCCACCATAGATTCATCCAAATTAAGTGCTTAAATTACCTTTTTTGATAGGTAAGTAAGTGGGGAAGCTATCTTTATGTTGTTCTCCCTCCAACAATGTGCACATGCACTTTTTATGGCCTAGCTAGATCTATGTATGTTTGTGGTGTTGCATATGTTTGTGGTGTTGCATATATGTTTGTGTTTGCAGGTACCTGTATTTAAAATGCGATAGTTGCCAATATTTTGCCGGAGATTCATTTCTGTTTTGGCGAGAATTTTGGCACTATGCATTCTTATTGGTCCAATTTTTAGGGAAACTCATGCCAAATTTTTTTCTTGGTTCTAAAATATCATTTTGCTCTACCCCGCAGGCGACCATGGTCCACACGATGACCGAAGGCATCATGAATAGGTTTTTGAGCTCCGCGAAGGCCAAGATGCTTCAAAAGAACGAGACGGAGATAAGATGTCCATGTCGAAGATGCAAGCTGAAGAGCCTTATTGTGGACCCGGATTCCGGGCAGGTGCGGGACCACCTGATCTTGCGTGGTTTCATGGATGGCTATCGGTGGCAAGGTGATGAAGATGACTATGAAGTCGTCCATGGGGGCCGGGAAAGAAATGAGGAAGGGCAGCAAGACAACCACCGCGGCTCGGGCGGGCGAGAAGACGAAGAATATCCAGGACATGATCAGGATGGTGATGCTGTACACAGTCATCATGTAGAAGATGCAGGACATGATGATGAGGAAGATGCCGGAGCAGACGAAGGGCATGATCATGAAGATGAAGATGCCAGCGGAGCAGGCGACGATGGACCATCGATGGGCTAGGTGCAGGACCCTCATATTCAAGAGCTGCTTCTCAAGCAGACAGATAACGCAAGAGCTGCCGCCCGAGAGAAAGCCAAGCTAAATCAACTGGAGATAGACGCGGTTACTCCATTGTATGAAGGATGCAGGCCCGAGGATACCCGCCTGAAAGTAACGCTCATGGCTCTGGAGATGAAGGTAAAACACAAAATGACCGACGCATGCTTCGACAAGAACATGTCATTCTGGTACGAACGTCTTCCCAAGGGGAACAAGTGCCAGACGACTTTCGAGGAGGCGAAGAAAATCGTGTGTCCTATGGATTTACCGCACGTGAAATACCATGTGTGCATGAACAATTGCATCATTTATCGGGACGAGCACGCGGAGTCTACCATATGTCCGGTGTGCGGCGTCACTCGATACAAGAAGAGGAAGAAAGCTCCTCGAAAAGTGGTGTGGTACTTTCCGATCACTCCTCGTCTGCAGCGGTATTTCTCGGACCCTAAGGTAGCAAAGTTCCTACGTTGGCACACGGATAGGGAGGAGAAGAAGCGAGAAGATGACGCAAATGATCCGGAGATAAATAAAAAAGACAAGATGCTGAGTCACCCTCAGGATGCGAGCCAGTGGCAAGCATTGAACTTCGAAGACGCAGAATTTGGGAACGATCCAAGGAACATCGTGCTGGGCGCGTGCACTGATGGAGTCAATCCGTTTGGCAGCCAGAGAAGCACACATAGTACCTGGCCTGTGTTTGTGTGGATGTACAACCTTCACCCCTGGTTGTGCATGAAGAGGAAGTACATTCACATGAGTATGCTAATTGAAGGACCGAAACAACCAGAGAACGACATCAATCTGTATCTGGGGCTGCGGAAAGAGGAGCTAGACACGCTGTGAAAAACGCCAGCCAATACGTGGGAAGCCGCAGAGAGAGAATATTTCACTATGAGAGCCGCACTGCTCACGACGGTGCACCACTATCTCAGTTACGGATATGTCGCGGGGCAGGTGGTCCACGGATTTTCTGGATGCGTCAGGTGCATGGATGACACAACGTATCGCCAGCTAGATAGAGATCACGGGTCTTCGAAAACCGTGTTCATGGGACATCGAAGGTGGCTTCGCGATGATGACATATGGAGAAAACACAAGGATCTGTTCGATGGTGAAACCGAACCCCAAAGACGCCCGCGTACGAGGAGCGGCGAGGAAATAGACGAGCTGTTGAAAAGTTGGAAAGATTGCCCACTACCGGGAAAGAAGCAAAAGGCGCCAGAGCTGGGAAAGAAGCAAAAGGCGCTAGAGCCACTGTTGAAGGTATGGAAAACGAGGTCTGTTTTCTGGGACTTGCCGTACTAGAAGATCCACCGTGTGCCTCACAGCCTTGATGTCATGCATATCACGAAGAATGTGTGCGAGAGTCTGTTTGGTACCCTGCTCAACATGCCAGAGAGGACCAAAGATGGGCCAAAAGCAAGGGCAGACTTGAAATCAATGGGCATCAAGGAGGAGCTTCACGCTAGTAATGATGATGATGAGGCGAAGCAGGACACAGAAAGTCGTCGCAAAGGCAAAAAGGCCAAGAAGACCGGAAATGACTACCCTCCCGCGTGCTTCACTCTAAGCCATGAGGAGATCGAGCAGTTGTTCACCTGCCTCATAGGTGTAAAACTTCCTTACGGTTACGCGGGGAAGATAAGAAGATACCTAGACCCAGGGAAGCAGAAGTTCAGCGAGATGAAGTCTCACGACTGTCACGTGCTGATGAGGCAGATACTTCCAGTTGCAATCCGTGGGATCATGGACGCGCACGTCCGTGAAACGCTATTTGGCCTATGCAACTTTTTCGACGTCATCTCTCGGAAGTCGGTTGGCGTGAGGCAACTCAGAAGGCTATAGGAAGAGATCGTGGTGATACTATGCGAGCTTGAGATGTACTTCCCGCCCGCATTATTCGACGTTATGGTGCATCTTCTGGTCCATATCGTGGAGGATATCATCCAACTCAGGCCGACCTTCCTGCACAGCATGATGCCGTTCGAAAGGATGAATGGTGTCATCAAAGGATACGTTCGCAACATGTCACGTCCAGAGGGAAGCATAGCCAGGGGCTTTCTGACCAAAGAGTGCATCTCCTACTGCACGAATTATCTAGGCATCGAGAACCCCGTTGGTCTTCCCATCAATAGGCACCTTGGCAGGCTCGCTGGATGGCGTCACCGTGAGGGTCGCCGCAAAATGCATGTCGACTTCGAGGGTCGACTCGCCGACTTTGAAAGAGCAAACCTAGTCACGCTACAACACATAGACGTGGTCGATCCTTGGGTGGTAGAGCACAAAACCTTTATTGCGAAGACGTACAATGATCGAGGCCAACAGAGGACGGACGGAGATATAATCAAAGAGCACAACTCATGTTTCACGCACTGGTTCAAGCAGAAGCTTCTGTCGTACCCTTTACATGAGGATTCTTCCGCGAAATAACAACTCATATTCGCCTTGTCACAGGGCGCCGAGCACAACCTGATGACCTATGAGACGTACGATATCAACGGCTACACATTCTACACCGAGGACAAGGACATGAAGAGCGATGGTTATCAGAACTCTGGGTAACGATGGAATCCTACACCGGTAACGACAAGGACAGATACTACGGAAGGATCGAGGAGATCTGGGAGCTGAGCTACGCTGGAGAGAAGATCCTGATGTTCCGTGTCAGATGGGCCAAGAGCGTCCTAAAAGAAGACCGGTATTTCACCACCATGGATATACCTGAAGCCAAATCCAAGACCGCTGGCGCAAACGTCACCGCGAAAAATGAGCCATGGGTACTGGCTTCCCAAGTTGACCAATGCTTCTTCATTACCGACCCGTCAAAGCCCAGTCATGTTGTCGTGAGGAGAGGCAAAAGGAAGATCATCGGGATGGATGGAGTAGACAATGAGCAAGACTTCGACAAGTACGGTGACCCGAAGATCGAACAGGACGACGATGATGAATTAGCAGCATACACCACAAGAAGAAGCAGGACCGCCCTACCTAAGGGACGTCCGTTCCACAGAAGAACTCCATTTGCAAAAAAGAAGGGCAAGAAGATAGTGAACAGATAGCTAGCTAAGATCGATTGTATTTAAATCGTATCCTTCATTTCTTGATTGTATTTCATGGGCACTTTTTGAACTCTTGAATGTTTTTAAATCTCATGGACACTCGACCTGGATCCCCCTCCATCTCGATCGCTATCCCACCTCGCTAGATCCAGTCCCCCTCACCGCCGAGCACCCCCCCCCC
>LR738712.1:210746771-210763049 GCA_902687465.1 Secale cereale
CGCCGCCGCCGACACCCCGCACCCTCCCCTACTCCACCACCGCCGACGATGCACCGCACCCTCCCCCGCTCCACCGGCCGCCGTCGCCGACACATGAACTCATGATATTTTCAAATAATAAATATGATGATATTTTTTTATATTGATAAATATTTTCAAATACCAAATTTGATGATATTTTTATAAAAATTATTACTGTTTTATAAAAAAAAATACTGTTATGATTTAAACAAGTTTGAACATATTTAAACACAAATAAGTACCAAAATACATTTTAAATGCATAAAAACAAAAATTGGGGAGCCTCGGAATCGAACCCAGGACCTCCTAGTGTTTGTGCTGCGTGCTGACCAGTCGGGCTAGTGGGCGTGTTCTAATGGAGATAGGGTTAGGTGGAATATAACCTGACCAGTCGGGCTAGTAACTAAAACAAAATACTAAAGGCGCACCAGGGGGAGGTGCGCCATTAGAATCGTCGTACTTATGGCGCACTAGGGGGAGGTGCGCCATTAGAACCCTCCCCCACTCCACCTATTCCCCTCGAACTGTGGCCTCCCTCCCTCCCTCGCCAGATCCCCTTCGTCCCTCTCCCTCGCCAGATACACCCGCGCGCTACTCCAACACCGCTGCCCCGACCCCCTCCGGACTCCACACCCGCCGCCCCCACGCCCCCACGCCCCCACCACCGCAGCTCCCCCGCGCCGCCGCCCCCGCGCTTCCCACCACTGCAGCTCCCCCGCGTCGCCGCCCCAGCGCCCCCACCACCCGTGGCTGACTAACGCCAGCCCACGCGGCTTCGTTGCGGCGCCATCACCGTTCTCTTCACCGACCTCGCCGTCCGCGCGCGGCTGCGCCTCCTGGCTGTGGTCTTGCGCAGGCCCCGTGCCCTAGGGTTCCGGCTCCAAGGTGTGTGGCAAGCTCGCTTGCGCAACCCCGGTGCCATGTACGACCTCTACTACATATTCGCAGGTGAGCCCCTCCCCTCTCCTCCCCCTTCCCATTCCTTCTTCTTCCTCAACCGATGCTCCGAGTCTCGACGGATATACATGCACGGCCCGTTGCAGCCGGCCATCTCCGGCGAGCTCACGCCAGCGACTACAGCATCCAGGCGCGCTCACCCCCTGGAAAACCATAGTTTTCATGCTACATAATCCCGTGAAAAACCATTGTTTTAGCCCACCACATGGCCGTGAAATTCTCAAAAACTGGAAGTTTCTTAGCACCTCTTGCTACATTCATCCATAATGATCTGCTCAGTAGGTTTCGTGGTAGATAAAGTTGCTCTGCACCTGCACTGCAGTAGAAATCAACATTCTTGTACTGCAGATGAAAGTATTGTCAAGTTATGCTCTTGTAAAAATTCTCCACATCTTGTAGTGGTGGGTACAACAGCTAGTGTATGGTACTAGTACTATGGACCATTTGTGCAGGCAGGAATGTGATGCCAAAACACCATGATGAGTGTTGTGCTCTCTGTTTCTTGGCACCACCACCAGACTAGAGTCTGAGACCGCATTTTCACTACTCAACATGCATTTGAAATTTGTTCACAGCATTGCTTGCTCGGGGTGACGAATTATTTGACATCTGATTTACCCACTGCTCCATGTTAATGTACAGAATCTGAGACCGCACACATACATACATACATGAACTGCTTATTTTCCCTTGATAGATGAAGTATGTGTGTATTCAGATGCTTTGTGTAATTGTACATGTTATATCTGACAACTTTTTATTGTGGTTTTGATTTTGTTACAATGCTCTCAAGTATAACAACATAGTGGGATCATTTGTCAACATAGTGGGATCATTTTGTAGATTCGAGCAAACAACATAGTGGGATCATTTGTCAAGGCCAACATCAGAGTACTAATTTACAGGTATAAATAGATAAAACATTCAGAGAGTAGCTCTTTTCTTACCAACATCATGAAGGTTGTGAATATCTTTGTAGCAAACAAAAAGATTAGGAAACTGAATCTAAGGACCAGGGCTAAACCTATGTACTTTACTGTCTCTAACATGGTATAAAATACCTGAACTATATTTGTGGGGCCTCTAAAATTCTGGAAAAAATTAAACTCAAAATTCTGGAGTTTAACCCTGTTGTGTTGCTTCTAGAAATAATATAAAAGCTGTGAAAAAGAAATCTGTGGAGTTGGCACTTTACATAAGGTTGTAGATCATTGTAGTGTCCTAATGTGTAAGATTGTTAGCATGTTAGATATTCATGTGGCATCATATACACACCTATGTAATCTGGGAGTTTCTCTGTGAAATATAAGAATTCGGTGGATTTGGCATTAACTTTGTGGAACAAGAGAACTTATTTGAGTGAGTGAAGACAGGCTTATTGTTTGTTAGCAAGACAAATCATAACCACTTGACATCACAGTAATGCTCCGATTGAACATATTAATAGAGTAGAGTTATTTTTTTTCAAGACATGCATATATGTTGGCATCCTAGGCATATGTAGGGTTTAACTGAGATTTACCGCTGAGATGATCAATAAAGATGGTAAGGCAGAATAACAGCAACCCAGTGTCCACTTGCTTTTTTTGGAGTAGTAACCAGTATCGAGTCAATTGGGTAGCTTTGGTTGTAATAACTGAACTACGGTGCTGAAGATTTTGGCAAACTGGGATCTAAGAATGCTAGTGTTTTGTACTCTTCTGAACTGAAATCTGCCTTATTTCTTGCTGTGATTATCGTCAATAAGGGCAACCCAATCGTTTGCTTGCCATGACTGGTTCTTGTTTTGGTAGTAGTAGTTTGCTTTGCTTATCCATGAGTATCGGCCAATTGGTGAACCTGGAGCAGCTTTTTGCTGGGTTTTGTCTCCGACCATCGTGTCTTGATGATTTTGCAGGTACCCCGAGAGGCCCTTGAGTTTGCTGGAATGTCGATTAACTTCCTTTCTGGCAAATTCGGGTACTCCATATGTCCTATTTTCAGCAAAGGTCATGCTGAAATTTTCTGTGAATTTTAGCATGACTTTGCTAAAAATAGGACATATGGGGTACTTGTGACTAATGCATGGGCCGGGGTATCTTAGTACTTAATTAAGTAGGATCAACTACCCCTTTATTCTTGCTGCATTAAACCATAGGCGGCAATAGAGCCAAGTGATTAGGCCCAACTTAGAATTCTCCTTCCCAGCTTAGCTTTTAGGATGCCTCGGTGTCGACAAACCATAAATTATAAAACCTTGGCTTTTAGGATGCCTCGGTGTCGATAAAAACCTAAATGATGAAAGCTTAGGCTTTTAGGGTGCCTCTGCGTCGAAAAACCCTAAATGATAAAAGCTTAGCTTTTAGGATGCCTCGGTGTCGACAAACCCTAAATGATGAGACCATGATCTTGTTCCTTGACAATAACCAACTTTTTGACCAAACTATTTTCCTATTTAGAGATAAAAATGGCCCACAACGATGAGGCCGACGATTCGGGCGGCAAGGCATTCTGGGAGCTGTCCCAGTAGATGGAGGAACAACCTCACTTCTATGAGGACGCCGCGAAAGACACCGATCCTGACACCACTGATGGTGCCGCCGAGGATGACCCCACTGATGGTGCCGTCGGGGATGACACCATTGATGGTGCCGCCGAGGATGCCACCACTGATGATGGCGGCGCACGCACAGACGGTAGCCAACCGAAGAGGCAACGGAAGGACCGGCGCCCGACCATCTTCCGCACAATCAAGAAGGAATTTACTGAAGTGGACTCCGACGGGAATCCAACGGCGCCCAAACAAATAGTCAAGGGGTACTCGCTTCAGCTCGGGTGCATTCTCCGGAGCACCGTCTCGATCAACACCGAGAACCTATGGCATAAGGACCGAGGGAATTTGCGCAACCTCCTCTTCACGAAGTTGCACGAACGATACAAGTTCCCGCTGAATTTGAAAACACAGGCCTCACAGGGAATAAAGTGAACAATGCCGCCCTCACGAGGATGAGCACGGCCCTGTCTACTTGGAGAATCTCGGTGAAGAGAATGATTGACAAAGGTTTTAGTTATGAGAAGATCAAGGAGAAAAATCCTTCGATCACCGAAGATGACTACAACGAGTTCAAGATCAAGTGCGAGAGCACCGCAACCTTCGAATCAAGTCAGTGGGGGAAAGAGATGCGGGAGTTGAACTTAGGGGAACACACATTCGGTCCCGGCGGTTACAGAGTGGCGGAGCCTATATGGGACAAGGAGGACGCGGAGCGTGCCGAGCAAGGCCTACCTCCCCGCTTCGAGAAATACCGTGACAAGCAGACCAGGAACTATCTCAGGGCCCGGTACAAGGTGGACCCGAAAACAAAGGAGCTTACCACGGATCCGAAGACCAGGGTGCTTGAGCTTGTTCTAGCGCAGGAGACTGAAAGCAGTAGCGCGGGGTCGTCTCAAAGCACCCCTGCTTGGGACAACACTCTAAATAGGGCGTTGAACATAATGAAAAACAAGGATAAGCTCAGTAAGCCGTCATCAGCTGGTCGTGTGACCGACAAAGGCTTGTCCACAAAATGGTCG
Source organism: Secale cereale (assembly GCA_902687465.1). Lineage (NCBI taxonomy): Eukaryota > Viridiplantae > Streptophyta > Magnoliopsida > Poales > Poaceae > Secale > Secale cereale. Next base: position 210,751,302 of record LR738712.1, read on the forward strand.
TCATTCTATAACGATGGTGGGCGAAAGGAGAGAAAGAGCAGCTTGGAAAGCCAGTCACGCGAGGTTCAAGAACTCAAGGCACAAGTGGTGCGGATTCCGGAGATTGTCCAAGAGCAAGTGCAACAACAACTGGGAACGACGCTCACCGGCATTATGCCTACCTTGATTCATGGGCTGACGACGTGGATTGCGGGCGGCCAACAGGGGCCGCCCCCAATTCCCAGCATGACAACAACTCGCACAACGCGCAGGCGGCGCCATTGATGTCTCCGGCGGAGCCGGTATTGGTGTCTCCGACGCCGGCACGGGCATTGGAGCTTAATGCACCCGGGTGTACACCGGCCGGCACCTCGGCAGCAAGCGGCCCCTCCGTCAACTGCACGCCCGCCGTTGGTAGTGCCTCGACATTAGCCGAGCTCGACGCCATCACGGTAACTAATTAAGCCTCTCGGCCGAGGACATCATCTCCTTGCCTTTGACTGGGCATCCCTGATGCCCTACATGTTTTCGCAGGGCGCCGCCGACGTTCCGTGCACTCTCCTGCACTTTGTGAACAACGAGTTGGTCGATGTCGCCAAGGGAAAAATCGTTCAACCGGGCAACCCCGTGTTCCACGGTAATCCGATGCCACCCACCGTGTATAGGGTTCAACTGGTTCGGGTGCTGCCAGGCTGCGACGAGTTGTTACCTCTGATTTGACCCGTCGGGACCGACGAAGATGATGTGATGACCCTCAGCGCCTGCCTAAGCTGGCTCCTGCTTTGGCCGAAGAGCCAGATTCGTTTGGGGGTGTCGGTGTATTTGGATCGACACCTATGGGATCACAAGAATCCCTACTACAGTTACGGGATGCGGTTTTGAGAGAAGAGCGGATCTAACAATCGGGACACGGTTCCTTTACCCAGGTTCGGGCCGCAAAGATGCGTAAAACCCTACTCCTCCTTTGGTAGATTATATGTTGGTGTTCTTCAGCTAACGAGGAGCTCCAAAAGAGTCGTGAGGGGTTCCGAAAAGCCGAATCCTCCTCCTGGTCGCCTCGGGCCTCCTTTTATAGGGAAAAGGGGTTGCCATAGTGGCACATAGGAGGTGGAAAGGGTACAGTGATGCGAGGTTATCCCTCGCATTACAGGACAAGGTGCATTTAATGCGCCCTGCTTAGGTGTCCTTGCTTTATCGAGGACGAGGGGAGACACCCGTCTTGTCCGTCGCCGCTCCTCCTCGTGTAGACACGCGCCCTGGCCAGCGGTGTCTGAGGTGCCATGTAGGCAGACAGGCAGCTGAGGTGGCGCAACGGCGGACCTCCACGAAGAACTGTGGGTTGCCACGCAGGAGCCTATCCAGCTGGTTGGGTCGGCAGCTGCGTGGGTCGGTGGAGACCCAGTTGGCGCGGGCCTGATGATGGCCCCGTGGGTGTCCTCGGCAAGGAACGTGCCGGGGCCCCGGCAAGGGTCTTGCCGCGGCGCCTGCTGTCATCCCCGACTAGGTGCTTGCCGGGGGCCTTGTGGATCCCCTTGGCTGGGACCCTGCCAAGGGACGTCGTCTTCTTAACTTGTATCTGATCTTGAAGGACTTCACAAAGATCTGCATGCCACCACGGGGATATCTCCTGAATCCTCCCCCCATGGGGGTGGCGGACTCAAGGGTGATTCGCTCCGTAGGCGGGGAGGGGGGGCGAGCTGCCGTGGCAAGGGTCTTGCCAGGGCTGCCAGAGCCGGACCCGGCAAGGATCTTGCTGGGGAAAACAGCTTCGTCCCCTTGCTCTTCGTGGTCTTGTTCTTGGCGTCGCTCCAGTCTCCATCTAGCTCCAGTCTTGCCCCGACTTGCCTCCCTTGCCGTCCTTGGTGTGATGGCACCGTGGCTCAGACTACCCGTGCACAGTCATAGGGGTACAAAAAGTGCACCGATAGGAGCCCCCGGGCCTGGGCCACACATAAGCGCGACACGTTGTTGGGCCAGGCCCAGAACGGTGCGCGGGCAGGCGGGGTGGTTCTTACCGTGGTAAAATTTCTGCGCGCTACGCCTCCCGCAACCTGCGCGCGCGGTGCGGGGTGGAGGGGCGTGCATCACATGGGCGGCATGCGTGGGACGATTTCTGCACGTATGCGTCACGTCGCAGTAAATGTGAAAGGAGGCGGCCCACGCCTTCCCCATAAACGGGGGGAGGTGTGGGTGCGCGGCCCGCTAACTGGATGTGGCCGAGGCGCGGTCTGCTAGGCGTCCACCCCTCACTATCACAGGGTGGGGAGAGGTCGCCTCACCCGTCCTTTCGGTCCTGCGCGTTCGCCACGTGCCTCCCATGCGTTCGAGGTGGCGAGCGGTGGAGGCGGGAAATCGAGCCGTCGTTGGTTGGGGCGGCGGGTCGGTCCCAGCTCCTCTCGCCTTCTGCGTCTTGATTGGTCGAGCGGGGCGGTCGAGCTCCAGCCTTGCCCCTTTATAAGGGGCGGGGGGAGGGGACGGCATTCCGCACTCCTCCATCTTCTTCTCCTCCCGCTTCTGCTACTTTCTTCTATCTGCCATGAAAAAGGAAAACCCCGGCTCCTCAACGGTGGCGGCGAGGGTTACCGCTCGACAGCGCGTCCCCCCTTCTCCTACACCCGCAGTGGCTGAGCCAGCTACGAGGGGAAGAGGGAGGGGGCGAGGCCGTGGGCGAGGCCGGGGTGCTTGGGGAAGAGGAAGACGGGGCGGCTCGCCGGCCTCGCCCCCGCCAGCAGTTCCTCCTCCGGTGGAAGGTCATGTTGGAGATGACCCCTGCGAATTCTTCATTAGGATGCGGGGGTTGCCATGCCGTCGCCTTCGTCTCCCGACCCCGTTTGCGCGGGAGTTGGAGGCGAACCCGCCGGAGTCACTGCGGTTGCACATGAGGGGTTGTGGGATCATTGGCACACGAGCCATCGTCGACTTCCCCGCCCCACATGTGATGTATCTTCGTCGAGATGGAAGAGGTTCGCCCGCATCCACAGCCTGACGGACGGGCTCACCCTCCACTTCAAGCTGATGGGGGATGGCCACCTCTCCGTCAAGGTCTTCGGGCACCTCGGAAGTCGCGCGAGGTGCTGCATGGAGAGCTCCTCCGACGACAAAGACTCCTCCTCGAACGAGGGTGACGAGGAGGACAGCGACAACGACGACGAGGGCGGGGGATGGCAGGATCACAGGTCCGGCTAGGTGTCGGGCGCCGCTCCTGGTGTCACCGGCGACCCCATCATCCGCGTCGCTGGCTCCTTGAACTTCTCGGGGTCGTCTCCTTGGCGGCTGGCGTAGGGAGGCAGCGGAAGAGGAAGAGGAAGAAGGTGGGCGGCAAGGTCATCATGTCGGAGTACGCGGGCACCGAGGCCTTCGTCTCCTACTGACATCCTGCCGCCTCATCTTCGAGCTCAGCGTCCGGCGCCGTCATCACCGTCCAGCCCTGGGGAGGCCACCGAGATGCCTTCTTGGTGTCTTCTGTCACCCGTAGCTAGCCTAGGCGCCCATTTTGCCCTTCTCGCCTCCTTGACCTACCTCCTGAGGAGAGGGACAAGAAAGGCATTACAGGCATATTATCTCTTTTCAGTCTGTAAGCCTTCGGGCATCTGTAAAGTTTAGAACTTGTAATCCTCCTTATTCATGTTTTTCAGTCCCTATGGACTGTACCTGGATGGGATGTTTTTAATGAAAAAGGAATGTCTGCCGGGTCCTTTTGTTCATAGGTAAAAACCCACAACAGGGAATAAATCCCTGATATCCTTAAGATGAACATTCTCTCGCCCGGCAACAAGCCCTGCTGTTTCCCCACTTCGCTCGACCTTTCTCACGCTGTTGGCGGAGGCAGGGATGAAGCGGGCCTAGGCTCCTCGTTCTATCCTTTTGCTGCCGCGACTACGACCAAACTTGGTCCCTGGGACGAGCCTTAGGACCTAGAGTTATGGGAGCACGGTAGCTTAAGGAAAAGAACGAGGTTTCACATACCTGAGTCCATAACAGAATGCATGACAAGGGAAAAAGGACTTATCTGAGATTGCAGCCCCCGGCAACCTTGGTCTGCCGCGGGCGAACTCTTGCTCTTGTAGCCCCCGGCAATGCTGGCTTCCCGGGGCCCAAATACTGATTCGTTCTTCTCTCCTCCCTCCATGTGGCCTCGGCAAGGATGCGTGTGCGTCCTGTAAACCAAGAAAGACAGAGGAAAGACCAAGACTCGACCTCTAAGCTAGGGGTTAGCCGGTGCTAAGCACTATCAACCCTAACCAAGGACGAGACTCGACTCAGCATGCATGCTAAAACTCAGGGCGCTAGCGCTTCATTTATTTATGCTCAGGGTCTGCGCCTGGCTTTGTACAAAGGGTTACATGCCTTGCCGGCAAAGCTTGTACAAAAGGGTGGCTTGCTGGGTGGCCCGGCAAGCCGGGCCTTATGGGTAAAACTTGCGAAGATGCTCGATGTTTTAGGAGTTACTCACCGGAACGGCATCCTCGGTCTCCAGGCGGACTGCGCCAGGCCTGGTGACTCGTATTACCCGATAAGGGCCCTCCCACTTCGGTGTCAACTTGTTCGTATTCCTGGCCGATTGAACGCGCCGGAGAACAAGGTCACCTTCCTCAAAGCTTTGGGCATGAACCTTGCGGCTATGGTAGCGGCACAAGGCTTGCTGGTAGCGCGCTGCTCTCACAGCCACCCGAAGACGATCTTCCTCAAGAAGCATTGCGTCATCTTGCCGCAATCGCTCTTGCTCAAGCTCATCATAAGCGAGCACTCGAGGTGACCCTTATATGAGTTCCGTGGGGAGAACTGCTTCTGCCCCGTGTATCAGGGCAAAGGGCGTCTGGCCGGTGGCTCGATTTGGCGTCGTCCTGATCGACCAAAGAACCGCCGGCAATTCATCAATCCAGCGCCTCCTGCTCTTGTGCAGCATGTCAAAGGTCTTTGTCCTTAATCCTCGCAGCACTTCATCATTTGCCCTCTCAGCTTGACCATTGCTTCGGGGTTGAGCAACGGAAGAGAAATAGACCTTGCTGCCGAGGTGTTGGGTATATTGCATGAAGGTGCGGCTTGTAAACTGCGTGCCGTTGTCGGTGATAATCCTGTTGGGGACACCAAAACGGCACACTAGCCCCTTGAAGAACTTGACGGCTGACTGAGCTGTGACCTTCCTCACTGCTTCCACTTCTGGCCACTTTGTGAACTTGTCGATTGCAACGTACAAGTACTCAAAGCCCCCGGCGGCGCGGGGGAAAGGGCCTAGTATGTCGAGCCCCCAGACCGAGAAGGGCCAGGAGAGAGGAACTGTTTGAAGGGCTTCAGCTGGTTGATGAAGTATCTTCGACTGGAATTGGCACGCTTCACACCTGGTGACCTGCGCCGCCGCATCCTGGAGGGCAGTGGGCCCGAAGAAGCCTTGCCGGAATGCCTTGCCGGCAAGGGCTCTTGACCCTATGTGTGATCAACATATGCCTCCATGTATTTCCGCCAACAGCTCCAGTCCTTCCTCTCGAGGGATGCACTTCAATTTCACACCGTTCGGCCTTCTCCTGTACGGGACGTCATCGACGAACTGATACATGGCGGACCGACGGTCTACTTTCTCCGCTTCTTCCTACTCCTCAGGAAGTTCCCCCGTCTGAAGGAATCGGACGGTATGCTGCGCCCACGCTGGAGCCTGGGGCTCGATGGCAAGGACTAAAGGCATTTACTCCGCCAAGGGAGTGGCCATCTCGACGGCAAAATCTCCGCGCTCCACCGCAGTTAGCCCTCCGAAGGCGGGCTCAGTGTCCCCTGCAACATCCTTGCCGGCGGGTCCAGGGAGCTCGGTGAGAAAGTACTTGCCGGGTCCTGACTTCCTCCTCTTGTTCTTCTCTGTTGATGGATCAACGGATGGCTGAGAAAGCTGGAGCACAAAGGTACCTGGTTCCACAGGTAACTTGAGAGCAGCGTGCTTTGATAGGTAATCGGTGATGTCATTCTCCGCTCGGGGAACGTGCTCCGCCTGTATACCGTCAAAGCAATCTTCCAACTTTCTCACTTCATTGACGTAGGCCTTCATCAACGGGCTTTGGTAATCCTTGTTGACTTGTTTGACGACAAGCTGTGGGCCGCCTCTGACAATGACCTTCTTGATTCCGAGGTCCGCCGCGATCCTAAGACCGGCAAGCAGCCCCTCGTACTCGGCAGTATTGTTCGTTAACACCTCCCTAGGGAAGTGCATCTGGACCACGTACTTGAGGTGCTCTCCGGTGGGCGCGACCAGCACCACGCCAGCCCCAGCGCCCTGTAAAGAGAAAGCGCCATCAAAGTACATGACCCAGTTGCAACTTGCCTCTTTGCCGGGGAGAGCAGTTTCTTGGACTTCTTCATCAGGTGTTGCAGTCCATTCCGCGACGAACTCTGCCAGGACTCGGCTCTGAATTGTCGAGGTACTTTCAAACTTGAGGCCAAAGCTGGACAACTCCAGTGCCCACTCTACAATCCTTCCCGTTGCATCTGGATTGTGCAATATCCGTTCCAGAGGGAGGCGAGTGACGACAGTGATCTCGTGCGCCTGGAAGTAATGACGCAGCTTCCTCGAGGCCATAAGAAGGCCTAAGAGCAGTTTCTGCACACCGGAGTACCTTGACCTAACCCCTGCAAGAGGGAGCTAACGAAGTAGACCGGGTGCTGCATCATCTTCTTCTTCGGCTGCACTCCAATTGGCTGCGTCGTCTCTACACCAGTGGCACCAGGTTCCGTCGCTGCTATCACCTCATCATTGATTTCTCTCTGCGCCACCAGTGCATCACTGACCACCTGGTTCGTTGCCGCTAGGTACAACTGCAACGGTTCCTGTGGTCAAGGCGCAACCAGTATTGGCGTGGAGGAAAGATACTTCTTCAGATCCTGTAACACTGCTTCTGCTTCCGGCGTCCACTCTATTGGGCCCGCCTTCTTCAAAATCTTGAAAAAGGGGAGGGCGCGCTCAGCAGACATGGAAATGAATCTTCTCATGGCGGCAACACAGCCAGCAAGCCGACGCACATCCCTGACCCGTTTTGGTGCTTCAATCTGCTCTATAGCTTTGATCTTGTCTGGATTGGCTTCTATCCCACGCTGCGACACAAAGAACCCAAGAAGCTTGCCAGACGGAACGCCAAAAACGCACTTCTCAGGGTTCAGCTTGAGGTTGATCTTGCGCAGGTTCACAAACGTTTCTTGTAAATACGGTACAAGGGTTGCCCTATCCTTGGTTTTGACCACTATATCATCCATATAAGCCTCCATATTACTATGGAGTCGGGGTTCAAAATCAATCTGGACTGCCCTCGCAAATGTCGAGCCAGCACTCTTCAACCCAAAAGGCATTCGTACGAAACAGTACGTACCACATGGGGTGATGAATGTTGTCTTCTCTTCGTCTTCTCTCGCCATGAAGATCTGGTGGTAGCCGGAGTAGGCATCGAGGAATGACAGCAGGTCACACCCTGCCGTGGATTCGACAATCTGGTCTATGCGCGGCAACAGGAAGGGGTCCTTGGGACAAGCTTTATTGATATATGTGTAATCAATACATAGCCTCCACTTCCCATTTGCCTTGCGGACTACCACTGGATTGGCCAACCACGTTGGGTGGAGCACTCCTCTCACCAAACTCGCAGCTTCCACTTTCCGGATCTCCTCGGTGATGAACTCTTGCCGTTCCAAAGCTTGCTTCCTGACCTTCTGCTTGACGGGCCGCGCATGAGGGCAGACAGCAAGGTGGTGCTCAATCACCTCCCTGGGAACGCCGGGGATGTCGGATGCTTGCCAGGCAAACACGTCGACATTCGCGGGAAGGTGACGAGCGCGTCTTCCTATTTGTTGTCAAGGGCGGAGCTTATGGTAAAAGCCCCTCTTGTGTCGTCCTCCTTGACAGAAACCTTCTTGGTTCCTGGCGGCGTAGCCCTTGATCTCTTGTTCCTGCCGGTGGAGCTCTCTGGCACGTCCTCGACGGGAGCGCGACACCCTGAAGAGGCGCGCTTGCCGGAGTGAGTGTGTGAGGTCTCGCCGGTCTTCTTCCTTCCGGTGGAGCTCTCAGGCACGTCCTCGACGGGAGCACAGCACTCCGAAGAGGTGCGCTTGCCGGAGTGGGCGCCCGAGGTCTCGCCAGTCTTCTTCTTCTTCCCTCCCGGGGCTCTTGTGGCAGGAGCAAGTGCCCCTGTAGTGGCGGTTGCTGCAACTGCTTGCTGGTACAATTGGTCGGTGCAAATCAGCGCGTCTTTCTTGTTAGAGGGGATGGTGATGATCGTCACGGGCCCTGGCATCTTCAGGGTGTTGTAGGCATAGTGTGCCGCCACCATGAACTTGGCCAGGGCTGGGCATCCAAGGATCCCGTTATAGGGCAGGGGGATCCTTGCGACATCGAACACGATCCTCTCCGTCCTGTAGTTCAAATCACTTCCAAAAGTCACGGGCAGTGTGACTTTCCCCTTTGGTTTGCTCCTTCCTGGGCTGACCCCTTGAAACGTGCCCGTCTCCTTGAGGTCTCCATCAGGAACTTGTATCTTCTCGATCACGGTGGGCGAGAGTAGGTTTAGGCCGGCCCCGCCATCGACTAGCATCTTCGTCACCTTGAGGTTGCGTATTGTTGGTGAAACCAACAATGGCAAGCACCCGACCGCGGTAATGCGATCAGGGTGATCCTCGGCGTCAAAGATGATAGGTGTGCTGGACCATTTCAGTGGCTTTTGGGCACTGGGTGATGGCTCTGCCGCAATAATCTCTCGCGCCGACTGTTTAAGCCGGCGGTGAGAAGCATGCAGCGAGGCGCCACCATCGACGCACATGGCGTCCATGGCCTTCTGAAACTCTTGGCCGCCGGACTCGTCGTCCTATTCGTGATCGTCGTCTTCAGGTCTTCTATCGCGGCCCCGGGCGGGCCTTTCTTGCTGTTTCTCCTTGTCGCGACGGCCTGCCTGGCCGTCACGCTTCTTGTTGGATCCTTCAACGCCGTCTTGGCCCTTCTCCTTGTCCCGCCTCTCGTATTCAGCTCTTTGCTTCTCAGCAAGGAGCTCAACTTGGTGGCAGTCCTGGAGATCATGGCCCTTGGTGCGATGGATCTTGCAGTACCGTTTGCCGGAGTTTCCCGGCTTCTCGGCGGCCACCAAGGCCCGGCAGGCGACACATCCGGCAATTTCCTTGCCAAGGTCACTCGCCTTGGTTTTATTGGTGGAGCCGGCGTCATCGGATCCCTCGACGGCAAACACGGCCTTCCCCCTGCGCTTCCTGTTGCGGTTCCGACCCTTCTTCGCCGGGACGGCGGTATCTTCGTCCGAGGAGTCGGTTTCCACACCGGCGCTCTTGCCGGGTTTGTACTTCCTACCCTCTTCGGCCCGGGCGCATCTGTCAGCAAGAACGTAAAGTTCTGCCACGTCCTTCACCTTGGTCATCGCCAGTTCTTCATGCATCTTGCGGTTGCGCATGTTCTGGTGGAACGCGCTGATGATGGCGGCAGGGTGAACATTGAGGATGTTGTATTGTACCCGGCTGAATCTCTGTATGTACTTGCGCAGAGTCTCGCCTTCCTTCGGGGGTATGACATGCAGGTCACTCGCTTGGCCATGGGCTTGATGGACTCCGGTAAAGGCGCCAGCAAACTCATGGCACAAGTCGGACCAGGAGGAAATAGAGTCTACTGGCAAGTGCATCAACCACGACATGGCGTTAGGTTTAAGAGCTAACGGAAAGTAATTCGCAAGCACCTTATCGTCGCGGGCCCCAGCAGCTTGCATCACGATGGTGTAGATGCTGAGGAACTCCGACGGGTGGGTCTGGCCGTTGTACTTCTCGCCAACGTCAGGTTTGAAAGTGCGGTGAGAGGGCCACTGGAACTGCCGTAGCTCACGGGTGAAAGCTGGACAGCCCACCTCGTAAGGTAGACCTCCAGGGCTTTCCGGTGCCGGGCGGTCCGCAGCAGGCCCTGCTCGCCTGTCTGACTGGTGGCGCGTTTCGCGCCGGCGCTCGATGGTGCTTCGAGCGTCTTCATGGGCTCGCTCCTCAAGAACTTGAAGCTGGTCGCCGCGGGTCCTCGGGTCGGACAACGCTATGGGATGGCGTCGCCCGCGACGTCCCGACGTGTCGACGCACGCGACACTGGGCGAGGAGGAGGCGAATGCACCATAGCTACGGTGCTTGGGACCTCATCAGAGCGACGGCCCGGGAGCTCCGCTAGATTTAGGTCGTCCCTGTTGGCGACTGCGACAAGGCATCGGATGGTGGCTCTCCATTCGTCAAGTTTCCCCGTAACGGGAGGAAAGTCGAGAAGCAACTGCGCGCGCCAAAGCTTCAGCTGGCGTTGGCGGTAGCGAAACCTGCACGGATCGCGACGCGCTTCTACCCCTGACTGCGTCAGGGGGAGCTTCATCACGATCCCGTGGTCGCCTATTGTCTCCACCAGCGCTTCGGTGAGCGGGCAGGCCTTCTACGTCCCGAGAGCGGCGCTCGGGGCTCTTCCCATGGCGACGTCCGGGGTCTTCAGGACGACAATGTCGTTCGTCGCGCGCTGCTTGAGAAGAGCGCTTTTGGCGCCGGCGTGGGAGTTCTGGAGGGCCTCGCGTCGTCCTCGGGTGGTGCGGTCACGGCCTTGGAGGGCCCCGCGCCACCCGTGGAGGGTCGGGTTCCATCTCTGGAACTGGCCACATGCGGCCTGTTACCAGGCGCACAGGCATCGCCACCTCCCTAACTCCGGCTATCGGGATGGCGTTGGTGTTCGCGAGCAGCGCCCCGAGTCCTTTCCGTGACTGGTCCATTGCTCGCCCGTGTCGGGACGGGCTGTCCAGCTTACGACTGGCCAACCGCCACCGTCTTAGACGCCATGATGATGCAGAAGCGTCGAACTAACCGCTAAAGCCGATTCTCACAACTGCGCCACCCCCTACCTAGCGCGCCAAAGATGTCGGTGTATTGGGATCGACACCTATGGGATCACAAGAATCCCTACTACGGTTGCGGGGCACGGGGTTTAGAGAAGAGCGGATCTAACGATCGGGACACGGTTCCTTTACCCAGGATCGGGCCGCAAAGATGCGTAAAACCCTACTCCTGCTTTGGTGGATTATATGTTGGTGTTCTTCAGCGAACGAAGAGCTCCAAAAGAGTCGTGAGGGGTTCCGAAAAGCTGATTCCTCCTCCTGGTCTCCTCGGGCCTCCTTTTATAGGGAAAAGGGGTTGCCACTGTGGCACGCAGGAGGTGGAAAGGGTACAGTGATGCGAGGTTATCCCTTGCATTACAGGACAAGGTGCATTGAATGCGCCCTGCTTAGGTGTCCTTGCTTTATCGGGGACGAGGGGAGACGCCCTCTTGTCCATCGCCGCTCCTCCTTGTGTCGACACGCGCCCTGGCCAGCGGTGTTTGAGGTGCCATGTAGGCAAACAGGCAGCTGAGGTGGCGCAACGGAGGGCCTCCACGAAGACCTGTGGGTTACCATGCAGGAGCTTGTCTAGCTGGTTGGGTCGGCAGCTGCGTGGGTCGGTGGAGATCCAGTTGGCGCGGGCCTAATGATGGACCCGTGGGTGTCCTTGGCAAGGACCTTGCCGGGGCCCCGGCAAGGATCTTGCCGCGTCGCCTGCTGTCATCCCCGACAAGGTGCTTGCCGGGGGCCTTGTGGATCCCCTTGGCTGGGACCCCGCCAAGGGTCGTTGTCTTCTTACCTTGTATCTGATCTTGAAGATCTTCACAAAGATCTGCATGGCACCACGGGGATATCTCCCGAATCCTCCCCCCATGGGGGTGGCGGACTCAAGGGTGATTTGCTCCGTAGGCGGGGGGGG
>LR738712.1:210763158-210781080 GCA_902687465.1 Secale cereale
GGGGGGGGGGCGAGCTGCCGCAGCAAGGGTCTTGCCAGGGCTGCCAGAGCCGGCCCCGGCAAGGATCTTGCCGGGGAAAACGGCTTCGTCCCCTTGCTCTTCGTGGTCTTGTTCTTGGCATTGCTCCAGTCTCCATCTAGCTTCAGTCTTGCCCCGGCTTGCCACCCTTGCCGTGCGTGGTGTGATAGCACCGTGGCTCAGACTGCCCATGCACAGTCATAGGGGTACAAAAAGTGTACCCCTCTTTTTGTACACCGACAGGGGGCGTGGGACACCACCCCAAAGACAACACCGCCAGTCGTGCCGGTGCCAAGCCATGGCAAGACCGCCGCAACGCTGCTGGACATCCCTATGGGACTGGATCCGAACATTCATATGTCACAGGATCCGAACGACGACGACGAAAAGGACGACGATACATTTGCCAGCGTCTATAAGTACTTTGCCGATCATGGGTATGATGGCGAATTCATGGGGCCTCCTTCTCAAGAACCCAACCCTACAAAAGACGTGCGCGATCTAGCTGGTACCGCGGAGAAACCAAGTTGCAACAGGCGTCGTCTGGCGTTCAGTTCTCATGAGACGCCTCCAGCTGCCGACTTCACCGAGCCTCAGATAGCCGAGGTGCGAAATATGATCAGCCCCAACACACTCAAGACGGCGGTCTGTGAGCAGAACTCGGTCCCATTACAGGAGAAGAAGAAGACACGAAAAAGAAAGAGTAACAAGGGTGCGAGCCAGCCGGCACCGAGTACGATCCGTGCTCAGGACGGGCCACCTTCACCTAAGGATATAATGAGGAGGGTGCATGTGGCGGATAGGCCGATGCTACCGACTAATATGCTCAATGCTGCAAGTGGTGCTATGCGGAGTTTGGATGACAGTGTTCTTTCTTTGGAGAAGCGGCGTCTCAGAGTGAAAGATGTAGCATACCCCGTTCTCGCGGCCAAGGTGCGAGAGGGCAAGGGCTTTGTGGATAACTCCATCGGGGGTACGATCGTCCTGCGGTTTGATGACATCTTCGCTATGTTTAATGTGGGGACCCCGACTTGGAAGTCAAGATCACCGAATGCACGTGTACAGTGATCCCAGAGATCAATGCTCACTGAACACACAGAAGCTGAAATAACAAGAGTCTTACATCCATACAAATAGTCTTACACGAATTAAGGCCATTATGGCCAAGTCTTACATAGATAGAGCCTCACAGGCTGAATAGCAAATAATTCAAGTAGCGGAAGTCTTCGATAAACGGGTAGAACCCATGCCATCTGCCTTAACCCTACAGGCATTCTGACTGGGATAGCGTCCTAGTTCGCATGATCGTCTCCAAAGAACTCTTCCTCATAATCCTGTTCTTCCATGCCTGGCCAATTAAATAACCAGTGGCAAGCTAATGAGTACTTTGAATGTACTCGCAAGCAACCCATGATGTGGTTCAAGTAACAATGCAATTGAATAATAATGAACAATCTAGCAGGAGGCTAGAACAATTTGCTACCATCAAGTTATGCATCAATAACCTCGCGTAACCTCGAAATCAGGTTACCGACATCCGACGAAGTAAAATTCTGGACATAGTTTAAGTAGCACCACCCAACTGTCCATGACCGTGGACACGGCTATTCGAATAGTTTTACACTCTGCAGAGGTTGCGCACTTTACCCACAAGATCCGGGGAACTTCCGTGTCATCCACGACCCACCGTACCTCAAGTACCCGGGGTAAGCACCCGGTCATTACCTTTCCTTAGACGAAACTAACATAGAGTCCACTCGTTGGCACACGGCCCTCGGGTACAAACAATAGATCACGGGAGTTGCCCTAATTTCAATGTTCACGCGTACCCGAAGGGGCCAACGGTGTGTCCGGTGCCCTGTAAAAACAGTCATGGCCGTCTATCCAAGCACGACCCCGTCTCGGGAAAGACCTCAAGTCTTCCCGTCACTAGTAATGCGGGCACCATGCTAGTATCGACCTAAGTAATCAATAAAGCCCCGTCCCATAAGGGGTAGTGTGGTTGCACATGTTTGGTTGGGACGGTAGTCACACATAAATCTAATCCATCATTCCACCATGCTCATGATATTACCGGCACATCACTTCTTTCTCAAGTGATGACCTAACACTTCATCACCCTCGGGCATTAGGGGCACCCGATGGGTTCATGCAAAGATTTCAACTATGAGGGTTCATAACACACATGCATCATATAAGCATCAAGACCAACTATTTGCATGACATCTAGCACATAGCAAGATCAACAATAAGGCATGCATCATGTGGTGGTTCATCTAGGTTACCATCGTAACCCTATCATCATGTATCAGAAACAAACGGGTTCCGAGGAACAAGTGTATCATGGTCAAAGGGCTGCTTGCCTGGATTGGCTTGGTCTTCAAAGTCTTCAAGTCCTTCTCCTTCTTCTTCCACAGCAACTTCGTCAAATACGGGATCTATACGTCGCATAATAACCACGGGAAAATAAGAATACAAATAAAACAGAAAAGTCAAAGTGCTCAGAAAAATGTCAACTCATTTTTGTAAAAAACTAGAGGGATTTCTAAGATGGGGAAAAATCTTAGTTGGAGTTTTGGAGTTACAGAATAGGATATATTGATTTTTGAACAGGAGTTATACTGCTCAAATTTGAATTTAAATTTGAACAGTACAGAAAAGTTTCATGGATTTGAGTGAAAGTGGTACCATTAAATAGGTTGGAATATTGCAAGTTTTTAGGAATTTGAAATATTTAATTTGGATTAATATTCTTTTCTGCATAAATGTTTGAATCATTTACAGAAAAGAAAAAGGGAAAAGGGGTCCTGTGCACTGGGCCAGAAGAGGCCCCAGTGCACGGCCCAAACGGGCTGGCCCAGCCGCACGGTGCCAGCGCGCGCGCACGTCAGGTTTCAAACCTGACGGGCGGGGCCCGTGGGTCAGCGGCACAGGGGAGGGGAGAGAGGTGGGTGGATGACAGGCGGGGCCCGCCTGTCATCTCTAACCCCTCGGTCACGGCGGCGGCGAGCTCACCGGCGACGATTCCGGCCACGGCGACGGCAACGGAGGCCAGGGACGGACTTAGTGTCGTGTCGCGGTTGCAGCGGTGGTAGCACGGCACGGCGGGGAGCCCTGGTTCACCGGCGGCGAGGTGCGACGGCGGAGGCCCGTCGGAGGACGGTGGTCGGGGTCGTTTCCGACTGCAAATGGAGGGGGAAAGAGGGGGGAAAGGGTCAGTGAGGTGCGGCGGTTTCGAAACAAATGGAAGGAGGGGCAGGGGAGGCCTGTACCTCGAGATCGCTGGCGGCTCGACGCGGCGGAGCTCCGGTCGATCCCGAGCACTGGGGCGCTCCGGGGTTGAACTGAGGGTGCAGGAGGGATCAGTGGAGAGGTGTGAGGCTGGTGGTGGTGTTGAAGAAGCTCGGGGGGGGGTCTATTTATAGGGGCTCGACGACGACCCGTGGTCCAGTGCGCCAGCGAGCTCATCGGCGAGGCTACAGCGCACGGGAGGCTTGGGGAATGGGTCTGTGGAGCTCCTGGACGAGCTCTACGTCTAGCTGAGGTAAGTGGAGGAGCGGGGGAGAGACAGGGAGGCGCGCGCGTGCGAGGCAGAGGAGTGGCTGCCGCGGGCGGCCAGTGCGCGTGCGACGGCGGCTACTTGAGGGCGCAGGAGGAGGGGGAACAGCACCGGGGAGGTCGCGGACGTCGAGACGCCTCGACTGGCGCGAGGGGGAGGCCCGAGGCTGTCGGGGGGAAACTGTCCGCCGCGAACACCTATGGGACCGGAGCCCCTTGTCTGTGCGGTACGAGGGCGGAGGGAGCACAAAGAACAGATCGAAGCAAACACGCGGGCAGTTTTACCCAGGTTCGGGCCGCACGGATGCGTAAAACCCTACTCCTGCTTGGTTGTGTATTGAGTTGAGTGCTCGGGAGCTTGAAGAAGCAGCTACACCGTGCGTGAGAGTGATCTAGGTTCCGAACCCCCTCCACGTTGTGCATGGGCCTCCTTTTATAGTGCAAGGGGTCACCGACAGGTGTCAACGTAGGAGAAAGGGGTAAAAATGTAAAAGAGGTGGTAGTTGTAACAGTGCGGGAACAGTGGAGCTACAGTACCGAACAGTGGCCTATACCTACTTTAACAGTGGGGGACAAGGGCATTTAATGCCCGTCGCCGTCGACCCCAAAAGCTCCCGCCTTAGCGTCTCCGTCCGCCACGGCGACGGATTTATCGCCGTGGAGTGCCACCGTGTACCCCAGGCTGCACAGCCATCCGCCACGCGTCCCTGGATAGGCCCCAGGGCGACGCGTGGGCCGATGAGCTGGAGCACGGGCACACAGCGCAGCCTTCCCGGCAAGCACCTTGCCGGGGCCTTGATCTTGCCGGGCCCGGGAACTTGTCGCTCCCCGGGCCCCTTGCTGGGGCGCGCATAGCGCCGAGGCGACGTCTTCTAGTCTTCCTGGCAAGCTCCTCTTGCCAGGGTCTTGTGTTAGCGGAACAGTCTTGAGCCTGGAACGGCCTTCCCGGCAAGCTCCTCTTGCCGGGGTCTCGGTCTTATGTCTTGTATACTTTGTTTTTGAATGGTTTAATAAGGAGCAGGAAGGTCTCCGGCGAGCCCGCAGTAAACCTTGCCGCGGGAAGCTGCAACTGCCCGTGCACAAGTTGGGGTACTGAGGCACCCCTACCTTAGTACACCGACAGGAGCCCCCGGGCCTGGGCCACACACGGTGCCGAGCGCTGTTGGGCCAGGCCCAAAACAGTGCACGGGCACCCGCGGCCCGCGGCGCGCCGAATCCACTTCCATATCCGCCGCACCCCACGGTAACAGCACGCGTCGATTGCGGCGCCGTGGGATGGGACGTGCCCACGATCTCTTAATGGAAAGGGCGAAACGCCCCCCACTCCCCCATAAAAGCAGAGGTAGCAGGCGCGGTTCCCCTCCCTGCGCTCTCATTACGTCGTCTTCCACCTGCAAAAGATTCCTTCTTGCGCTCCGCCTCCACACCTCCGCCGCCGCCGAGCTCTTCGTCCCCTTCCTCCCGCCGCGTCCGCCATGGCCCCAAAGACCGACAAGGCGAAGGCGGAGAAATCCAAGAAGGAGAAATCCGAGCAAGCGGCCAAGCTCATCGCTTACCGGAAGCGGCACGTCGTCTTCCCGCCGAAGCTCGGCGTGCAGGAACTCTGGAACAAGTACTACTTGTTCTGGTCCAAAGGAACCGATGCGCATCCCCGCACGCGAGCATACCCGGCCGCCGCCAAGGACAGCTATCCCGGCGGGTATCACTTCTTTGCTGCCTTTTTCCATTGTGGTCTCTGTCCTCCTTTTTCGAACTTCTTCTGCGATATCATGAACACATATGGCTTCCATCTGCTTGACTTCACCCCCAACGCCATTCTCACCATGGCTGTTTTCGCACACATGTGCGAAAACTTCATAGGAGTCCACCCCAATGTAGCCCTCTTTAGACACTTTTTCACTCCTAGAGCCGAGGCAGATGCCCCCCTCTCCGGAGGAATTTCTTGGGTCTTCCGTCTCAATAAGAAAGGGGCGTACTTGCCGGGGGAGCTCCGCGGCAAGTGGGAGGAATGGCGAGCGGAGTGGTGCTGGATTGTAGAAGACCAGCCGCAAGCCTTCACCGCGCCGCGCACAACGCCCATCGTGCGCGGCAGGGATTGGAGTGATCTAGACTCCGACGACGTCAAGCTCGACATCGCCCTCGTCCGGATTCTTCGTCTTCGGATGGCCCGGCTGTCAGTTGCCGAGGTGGGCGCGGATTTCCTCCGCCGGCGCATCGCCCCTCTCCAAGACCGGAAGAGGCCGGCCTGGGAGTACGGCGGCCCGGCAGACATCATGAGGCTGCGCCCCGGGCTTAACTTCAACTTCACCACTCTGGAGCTGCGCGGGATGGTACGGGAGCTCTTCAAGTATGACCCGACGCACCCTGAGTGGTTCAGGACTCCCCGGGAAGTGGTGCCGCTCTGCAACAACGCCGCGAGGGACCGGATCCTTGCCATGATGCCGATGTGTGACTCGCATGGCTTGGACCGCTCGTGGATCGCCCCGAAGCCCATCGACGTCCTCAACTTCTACGACAACCTCGCCGAGGTGGCGAGTAACAAGGAGGACCTCAAGCTGCACACGCGGGACACCACCGACCAGGAAATCGCCTACATAGCTTCTCGGGCTGAGGAGGCCGCCGCAGCCGCGGCGGCAGGAGTCTTCGGGTTCTCGCCGGAGGAGGCGGAGGACGAGGAGGCGTCCACCCAGGCGGAGGAGGCGGAGATCCGCCGGTTGTTGAACCTCCCACCCGACGCGCTCGCCGGGGTCCCCTCGTTGAGGCACTCCGGGATCCATGGGATCGCGACGGAGGCTGCGGCAATGGAGGGCACCGCCGGAGGGAGCAGAGGCGCCGCGAGGGGCGGAGGCGCCAAGGGAAAGAGGGCCGCAGCGCTGGATGCTGGGCCCAGCGAGCCGGCCGGGGCAGAGGAGGAGGAGGAGGAGGAGGCCGAAGACTCCGGCGGATCCACGGAGTTATACGCCGACGACCTCTCCTCGTCGGAGAGCTCCCCGCCCCCGGCAAGCCCGAAGCAGTCCCCGGCAAAGCGCCTCCGCAAGGCGGCGACGGGGGAGAGGGCGCAGGCGCCCCGGCAACAGCCACCTCGGCGGGCGGCTCCACGGGGGAGTCAAGCCGCGCCAAGGCCGTCCGGCGCACCAGCCGCAGCGGAGGCGGCCCGTGCGCGGACCACGACGGAGGCGCCCCGCAGGCCGGCAGCGAGCCGGCAGGGGTCTTCTCGGAGCGGAGCGACGGCTCCGCCCGCTCCTCGGGCGCCGGTAGCCACAGGGGCTGGGTCTACGCAGCCCCCAGCCCCGGTGAACACCAAGCGCGCGAGGGAGTCTTCATCTTCTGCTCCTCGCGCCGACGCGCCCACGGTGGAGTATGACTTCTCCGCCCTGAGCGAGGACGACGAGGAGGATCAAGAGTAAGGATTCTGGACCTCATATCTTCTTGATTTCTGTCTTGATTCTTCTGTTGATGCTGACTCTGTCTACTGTTTTGATTTCAGGACCCTGGCCCACCGCGCAGCGAAGAAGGCCAAGGCGCCCGAGGCTGAGGTCGCGGAAGGCTCAGCGGCAGCGGCAACAGAGGGCGTGCCGGAGCCAAGCCTGCCGGACTCGAGCACTGCTCCGATGAGCAGCCCCCAGCGCAGCCCGCAGCGCAGCCCCCAGCGTGAGTCTGGGTTTTTCTCTTTTCGCTTTGGGGAACGCTTGAGGATTTGACTTTGTCTTCACGTGTTGACATCTCTTGTCTTGTTCCGTGCAGAGGAGGAGCCGCAGCGGGAAGAGCGCCCGGAGGCCACAGCTGAGGAGCCGCAGGCCCCGCCATCCCCGCCAAGGCAGAGCTCTCCGGGAAGGGAGAGTGCTCCGTCAAGGGCGGGTACTCCGCCAAGGCAGAGTACCCCGCCAAGGACGAGCAGCCCGGCAAGGGCGGCCACCCCGCCAAGGCCAAGTTCCCCGGCGAGGACGACTACTCCGACGAGGCCGAGCTCCCCGGCGAGGGAGCCCGCCGCTGAGGACGTCCGCCAAGGTAATCTTTGTAACTTGTCTTCTTGGCTTGTCTCTTTTTTGGATATTTGCTTGAGTCTTGAATTTCTTTCTCTTCTTCTTCTTTCTAGATCTCCCTCCTCCTGTGCCCATGGAGACGGAGGTAATTGTCCTCGAGGAGGAGGACGCGCAGGGCGGCGGCGGCGACGCTCCAGTCGTCGAGGAGGTAACCGAGGCCGCCGAGCCGGCCGCGCAAGAGACTGCTCCGGCTGCGGACGCAGCGGCCGGGGAGGGGGACGGTGGCCGCACCGCCGACCCGGAGGCGGCGGGAGCATCTGATGCTGCACCGGCCACCGGTCCCTCCGCCGGCGAAGAGCAGAGGTTCTATCTCGAGGCCCCCAATGGCGTCTTCATTCAGATGCCGTGGGGGTCTTCGTCGCGAGCTCCTGCGGAGGGCGAGGCGTTCGACGGAGAAGTCCTCGCCTCCGCAGGCCTGAAGATCGTCCAGGCGCCCGGTGGAGGTGAGGGGCCCGAGGAGGAGCGGTTGCTTCATCAGCTCCTGGCCCTTTACCGGGCCAGGCAAGCAAAGCTCGCTTCCCGGGAGGCTCTTGCCGCCAAGGCTGCGGCAGAGATGGAGAAGCGTGCGGCGGAGCTCAGCGCCGCCAATCAGGCTGCCCTCCGCCAGGTGGCGGAGGAGCGTGAGCGCCTCGCCGGCGAGTACCAAGAGTGGGTGCTCGAGAAGGCTGAAGCCGACGAACAGCAGCGTCTCGCCGGGGTGGAGATGTCCCGGCGAGAGGGAGAGCTCGCGCAGCGGAAGGTTGAGCTGGACTCTCATGAAGAAGATCTTGCCGCTCGCGAGGCTGCCCTTGGCGGGGAGCTGAAGGAGGCGAAGGCCGCCGCGGTTGCCGCGGAGGACGCCAAGAAAGAGCTCGCCGCCAAGGTCGAACAACTGGAGAAGGCGATGAAGGTGAGCGCCGAGAAGGTCGCCGCGCTCATCCTGGAGCGCGAGAAGGATGCTCACACAAACTCAGAGCTTCAGGTGAGTTTATCCAAGAGGGGTGACGAGCTGAAGGCCGCCAAGGACTCCATTGAGGACCTGGAGCTGAAGGTCACCACCCTGAAGGAATCGCTCGATGCTGCCCGGGCTCAGGAGACCAAGTTGAAGGATGAGCTCCGCAAGGAGCGGACCTTGGTGGAGAGTGTCAACAAGGCATCCGAGCTCTTCCGGCAGGCTATTGAAGTGTGGACCGAAGAGCTGGTTTCTTCTGCGTCCAATATTGATCAAGAGCTGCTAGCGCTGAAGGTTGAACACCTTATCTACTCGCCGGATCCAGATCTCCCGCACAGCGCCAAGTTCAGCCTCTTCTTCAGAGGCGTCGCTCCGGCTCTTGCAGGTCTCCGGAACCGCATCCCCGCGCAGCTGGCCGAGGAGTCGCGCCGGCTCTGCGCGGGAACTCTGGAGCGGGTGTTGACGAAGATCGTGTACCGCAACCCGGGAATCAACCTCACGAACGTTCTTCGCACCCTGCCGGCAGATGCAGACACGGAGGCCCTGAAGGAGCAGGTCGGCCACATCATCGCCAAGGTGGCAAAGCTTGGCAGGAAGGAAGGCGACCGCGTAGACTAGGGCTCCATTTATCTTTATCTTTTTATTGCTGCACATTATGTTATGAACTCATTAGTCCATTGCGACAAGTTATCCTTGTAAGATATTTGCTTTACTTCAATCAATCAGTGCAATGTTATCTTCCTTGTTTCAATCTTTGAGTTTGTATGTTTTTCACCCTACGCTCCCGGGGGGCTTGCCGGCAAGGGGCCCTTGCCGCGAGCGCTGAGTGCCGGACTCTGAGCAGCCTGCTGGCCAAGGTCCTCGCCGGTAAGCAACCTCGCCGCAGCTAGTCGCAACGCACTTAACTTGCTGAGCGTACTCGGAAACGAGGCAAGGGCGCGACACTTGTCGCAGCTCACTTAAATCGTTGAGTGAACTCGAAAACAAGATAAGGGTGCGGCAAGCTACGGGTAGGTTCCTCCGCGCACAGGTTTTCCATACAAAGTGTGATCGTTCAAGGAAGACAACCAAAATTTAAAATTTGAACTGGTCAAATTCTAACAACTTATCTTTCATATGCTGCTTGCTCATATTGCTTGCTTCCCGGTAAGGCTTCTCTTTCTTGAACAGCACTTGGTTCTTCCTCCACCTCCTTCCCCCCCGGCAAACTTGTGCGCGAGGGCCGTTCCTTCTGTTTAAGAGGAAAGAGAAAGGGAGAGGGAAACAAGTATCTGGCCTTTCGGCATAATAGTGCTTACCGTATATCTAAGTGTTGCATCAAATGCCAAACAGAACATGCAAATAGCAAAGAGAAGCATGCAAAAGGCAATCGATGCGAAAAACACGAAAGCTTTACTGATGCACGGGGTCTGCGCCCGGCTTTGTACAAAGGGTTACATGCAACAGCGGCAAAGCTTGTACAAAAGGTGGTTGCCGGAGCGGATCATGGCAACCGCGCCTTAGGGGTGAAACTTGCGAAGATGCTCTATGTTCCAGGAGTTGCTCACTGGTAAGCCTTCTTCGGTCTCGAGGCGGACAGCGCCGGGCCTCGTAACTTGTCTCACCCGATAAGGGCCTTCCCACTTCGGCGTCAACTTGTTGGAATTCTTGGCGGACTGAACACGCCGAAGAACAAGGTCGCCTTCCTCGAGACTCCTGGCCTTGACTTTGCGGCTATGGTAGCGGCGCAAAGCTTGCTGGTATCGAGCAGCTCGTACAGCAGCCTGGAGACGTCCCTCCTCAAGGAGCAATGCGTCATCTTGCCGCAGTTGCTCTTGCTCGAGCTCATCATAAGCGAGTACTCGAGGAGATCCGTATACGAGTTCCGTGGGGAGAACTGCTTCTGCTCCATAGACTAGAGCAAAAGGTGTCTGTCCGGTGGCTCGACTTGGTGTCGTTCTGATTGACCAAAGAGCCGCCGGGAGCTCCTCTATCCAATTCCTTCCGCACTTGCGCAGCCTGTCAAAGGTCCTTGTCTTGAGTCCGCGCAGCACTTCAGCATTTGCCCTCTCCGCTTGGCCGTTGCTCCTCGGGTGAGCAACAGAAGCGAAACAGACCTTGGCGCCAAGGTCTTGGACGTATTGCATGAAGGTGCGACTAGTGAATTGCGTACCGTTGTCGGTGATGATCCTATTAGGGATCCCGAAACGGCAAACAATCGACCTGAAGAACCTGACTGCTGACTGTGCTGTCACCTTTCTCACTGGCTCCACTTCTGGCCACTTTGTGAACTTGTCGATTGCAACGTACAAGTACTCAAAGCCCCCGACAGCGCGAGGGAAAGGGCCGAGGATATCGAGCCCCCAGACCGAGAAGGGCCATGACAAAGGGATTGTTTGGAGAGCTTGAGCTGGCTGATGGATTTGCTTTGCATGGAACTGGCACGCTTCACACTTGGTTACTAGTGCAGTTGCATCTTGGAGGGCTTCTTGCCAAAAGAACCCTTGCCGGAAAGCTTTCCCGGCAAGTGCCCTTGCGCCAATGTGGTGGCCGCATATGCCTCCGTGTATTTCTGCCAACAGCTTCTGTCCATCTTCTCTGGAGATGCATTTCAACCTGACACCGTTGAGTCTTCTTCTGTATAGCTCGTTATCCACGAACTGATACATACTTGACTGCCTGGTTATCTTCTCTATCTCTTGAGGGTCGTCGGGAAGTTCTCCAGTTTGCAGAAAACGGACGATCTGCTGCGCCCATGCTGGAGCCTGAGGCTCGACGGCAAGGACTAAAGGCTCGAGGGCCGCTGCGGGAACCTCAGCTTCTACGGCAGAGACCTCTGATCCTGCCGGAGCTGACGGTCCCCCGGCAAGCTCGCCGGGGCGAGGCTTGTCGGGAACACTTGCTTAAACTGCACAAGCCCGAGGGCTTGCAGGAGCAAACTGTTCCTCAGCGTTGTTGTTGATCTTGGGAACTTTGGCGGCGGGTTCAGGAAGATCCGCCGGCAAGTAGTCGCCGGAGACCAACTTTCTCTTTTTGGACTGCCCAATTGATGGTGTAACTGATGGCTGAGTCAACTTGAGCAAAAAGGTCCCTGGTTCCACAGGTAACTTCATCGCGGCGCACTTCGAAAGGCCATCTGCGATTTCATTTTGGGCTCTCGGGACGTGCTCCATCTGCAGACCTTCAAAGTGCTCTTCAAGCTTTCTCACTTCATCGACATATGCTTCCATCAAAGGACTCTGATAGCTCTTGTTAACTTGTCGGACCACCAACTGAGAATCTCCCCGCACAATCAGCTTTCTGATCCCAAGTTCGGCCGCAATCCTGAGGCCGGCAAGCAAGCCTTCATATTCTGCAGTGTTGTTTGTCGCTTGCTCCCTGGGAAAGTGCATCTGGATAACATATTTGAGGTGCTCTCCGGTGGGCGCGATGAGTACCACGCCGGCACCGGCGCCTTGCAGCGAGAAGGCACCGTCAAAATACATTACCCATTCACTTGTCGCTTCTTGTACGGGTACACTTGTTTCTTGAACTTCATCTTCCGGTGTTGGGGTCCATTCGGCAATGAATTCTGCCAAGGCTCGGCTCTGTATGGTTGAAGTACTTTCAAACTTGAGTCCAAAGCTTGACAGCTCCAGTGCCCACTCGACGATCCTGCCTGTTGCCTCTGGATTGTGCAATATCCTCTTCAACGGAAAGCGAGTGACCACTGTTATCTCATGGGCTTGGAAATAGTGGCGCAGCTTTCTTGAGGCCATGAGGAGGCCGAAAAGCAATTTTTGCACACCAGAGTACCTTGATCTAGCCCCCTGGAGAAGGGAACTTACAAAATACACTGGGCGCTGCACCATCTTCTTCCGCACCTCTCCTTGTTCCTGCGCAGAGTCTTCCTTGTCGGGGCCAGAGCTCGTCGGGACAGCCCCCTGCTTGTCGCTAGATTCGCTCGCCGGTGATGCTGACTCCTCGTCGGACTCCCTCTCCGCCACTAACGCAGCACTAACCACCTGGTTGGTTGCCGCTAAGTATAGCAACAACTTTTCCTGTGGTCTAGGTGCGACAAGTGTAGGAGTGGAGGACAGGTACCGTTTCAAATCCTGCAACGCTGCCTCCGCTTCCGGAGTCCACTTCATGGGACCTGCCTTCTTCAAGATTTTGAAGAAAGGTAGGGCGCGTTCTGCGGATTTTGAAATGAACCTACTGAGGGCAGCAACACAACCTGCAAGCCTTCTGACATCCTTGACGCGCTTCGGGGCCTCTATCTGCTAAATGGCTTTAATCTTGTCGGGGTTGGCTTCAATCCCCCTCTGTGATACAAAGAACCCGAGAAGCTTGCCGGAGGGGACTCCAAAGACGCACTTCTCGGGGTGAGACGCAGACGGGCCTCCGACCTCCGAAGGCTTCTTCTTCGGGGCCATGGAGTTGTCGCTGATGAAGTTGCTGATGAAGCTGGAGAGGTTGATGAAGAGTGCGCCCGCGTGAACGCCGGATCAGGTTCGCACAACCTCGACGCCCCCTACCTGGCGCGCCAAAGATGTCGGGGGAAACTGTCCGCCGCGAACACCTATGGGACCGGAGCCCCTTGTCTGTGCGGTACGAGGGCGGAGGGAGCACAAAGAGCAGATCGAAGCAAACACGCGGGCAGTTTTACCCAGGTTCGGGCCGCACGGATGCGTAAAACCCTACTCCTGCTTGGTTGTGTATTGAGTTGAGTGCTCGGGAGCTTGAAGAAGCAGCTACACCGTGCGTGAGAGTGATCTAGGTTCCGAACCCCCTCCACGTTGTGCATGGGCCTCCTTTTATAGTGCAAGGGGTCACCGACAGGTGTCAACGTAGGAGAAAGGGGTAAAAATGTAAAAGAGGTGGTAGTTGTAACAGTGCGGGAACAGTGGAGCTACAGTACCGAACAGTGGCCTATACCTACTTTAACAGTGGGGGACAAGGGCATTTAATGCCCGTCGCCGTCGACCCCAAAAGCTCCCGCCTTAGCGTCTCCGTCCGCCACGGCGACGGATTTATCGCCGTGGAGTGGCACCGTGTACCCCAGGCTGCACAGCCATCCGCCACGCGTCCCTGGATAGGCCCCAGGGCGACGCGTGGGCCGATGAGCTGGAGCGCGGGCACACAGCGCAGCCTTCCCGGCAAGCACCTTGCCGGGCCCGGGAACTTGTCGCTCCCCGGGCCCCTTGCTGGGGCGCGCATAGCGCCGAGGCGACGTCTTCTAGTCTTCCTGGCAAGCTCCTCTTGCCAGGGTCTTGTGTTAGCGGAACAGTCTTGAGCCTGGAACGGCCTTCCCGGCAAGCTCCTCTTGCCGGGGTCTCGGTCTTATGTCTTGTATACTTTGTTTTTGAATGGTTTAATAAGGAGCAGGAAGGTCTCCGGCGAGCCCGCAGTAAACCTTGCCGCGGGAAGCTGCAACTGCCCGTGCACAAGTTGGGGTACTGAGGCACCCCTACCTTAGTACACCGACAGGGAGCGGCGATTGGCCCGAGCCAGCGTGCGAGGTGCACTGTTCACGCGCTCTAGAGCGTGCGTATGACCGGCATCAGCGTTCTCTCGCCGGTTTGGCCCGTCCCAGCGTGTCCAACAGTGTCTGGGGCGATGAGGGGGGAGTAAAGAATTGCCCTGAGGCCTTGGATGCTCTGGTGTGCAGAGAGAGGGTGAGAGTGTTGGTAAAAATGGTGAAAGGTGGTTGCACAGCAAGGTAAAGCTGGGGTTTCACCCCCCAATCATGGAGCTGAGGTGCTGGGGGAGTTACTGGAGGTGGCTGGTAACTCAATGAGCCTGTGGTAAGAAGTTGAGGCTATGGAGAAAGGTGAAAGTTGTTAAGTTGGAGGTTTTAGAATTTCTGCAGAAGGTGTTTGATCTGTGTTTGATCAAGTAAATGAGGTCCACTTGACATGGCACTTGACAGGGTTGAAAGACATGAGATAATAGGGTGCTTCACCAAATTTGGGCTCATTTGAAGAAACTAGCCAATGTAACTTTGGTGAACCCTAGAAATCAACAGAAACAGTTTCATCTTGATTGAGTCAAGCTAATCATCTCCCCCTGATGCACCACTTGGTGTAGCATCATCATTTGGGGTATTGATCATGCCCACAAAGTTTGAGGCTCCAGATAAAAAGTTGGTAATGTAAAGTTGTTCAAATTTGCATTTGAACAGAAAGGGTTTTGAGGTGATCTGATCAAGTTTCTCTATTCCAAATCTTGTGCCATTTTGTCTAGGTGCCTTATTAGGCCATTCTAGCATGTGCACCAAGTTTGAGAGCATTTGGACAAGTTTGGCAATGTAGAGTTGCTCAAACTTCAAATATGGACAGAATGGTTATGAAGGGGTTTGAGGAGGTTTTCTTGCTTCCCAAGGCATGGGACTTGGCAAGATCATCAAATATGTCATATATGACATGATAGAATTTCCCTGGAATTTTTGGAGAAAAATTCCTTTGTAAATATTTCAAAAGCTTGAAATATCCAGAAAGGGTTTTAGAGGGTTTAGCCCATTATTTTGAACATGACCAAGTGTTGAAACTCTCATATATGGACAATATATGTCCTATGAGTCTCTCTGAATTTTCGCAAATATTTTTGAAATAGTTAAATAATTTTCCCCTATTAAAGACCATTTCTGGCCTTAAGAAAAAGCTTTTAAATAAAATAGGAAAATAACTTTTAAAATTATACCTTTGTGGTTTCTGGGAGTCCTATCACTACTAGGTCTCAAATAAACCTTTTGAAATAATTTTTACACCCTTAATCAAGTACTTGCAGTGCAAATCTCAATTCAGGGGTTTTTGGAAAACTAAATTCATAAAAATACTTTTTGGCCAAATTAATTTTGTAAGAAAATACTATACTGCTATATATCACTTGGCATGATCATTGGGCAGAAGTTTTGGATAAGGAGATGAAATCTTCAAGAGATCATAGTTGACTTTAATGAGCACATGAAAAAGCAAATGAAGAAAACTCAATTCCAAATAAAAGCCAAATGATGCTAAAAAATTTTGGTGGTCCAAATTTTCATGCTTTAAAGTTACAAATAACATGTTACAAAATGCAGGGGGTGACAGACCTACCCCCCTTACAAGAATCTCGTCCCCGAGATTCCTAAACTAGGGCTTAAAAGAGGTCGGGTCTGACGCCCGAGACTGACGTCCCAGAAGATTCCAGAAGATTCCAGAAGATTCCAGATGTCCGGGTTGCCCGTGTGTTTGTTTGTGCTTGTGTTATTTATTTTTTTGCATTGCATCATGTCATCATGCCTTCATCTCATTAATTTTTTTGCAACCTAATAAATCGTGTGGACCTTCGGTCCATTTAAATCGAGGGAAGGTGACTTCTCTTTAAAACATATAAAAGCCTCTCAATATTTAGGGAGCTATATTAATAAATATTCCATTGCTTCGGAATCACCGTAACACACTTGCATATTTCCCCATGTCTTTTCACTTCAAGTTTCACCTCCAAAAACCTTGCCAAATAATTCTTTCCGTTGTTTCGAGGTTCCTCCAAAAATTTGAACATTTTTGGACACTTCAATAATGACGTCTTAGTTCAACCCTATTTGAATTAAATTCAAATATGTTTGAATTATTTTCCAATCTCGCCTTTTCTATTTTTCTCGGACCGCACTCATTTTTTGATGCCCGTGAAAAATAGTCCCATGTGTTTTTTTCCTAACCCCCTCCTCTTTTTTTCTTTTTCCTTCTCTTTTGTTTTATCTGCTAGAAATCTGTTAAAGTTAGGAGCCAGCCCTTCTGGCCATTCCCAGCAGCCCAACTCCTTTCTCCTCCTCCCTCCTTTAGGCCCAAGGCCCATCTTCCTCTCCACCGAACCCTAAGCCCGATCCCCTCCCCTCGTTTTCCTCCCTGTGCACCGCCGCCAACCCCATCGAACCCGCTCGTTCCTCTCGCCCGGTGCTCGCCGCCCCGTTCACCAAGACTGCGGGACCTCCTCTGCCTCATCTCCCTTCGCGCGGGCGCTCCCCGACCTCCAGCCAAGGTCACCGCGGTCCCTCCTCCGTCCAGCGCTGGAGCCACTCCTGTCCTCCAGGCAGAGCCCCTCCGTCCCCGAGTCCCAGGCCGCATCCCTTCCCAGCAGCAGCGCCGAGCTCTTCCGTCCCGCTGCCTTCGACCGCTTCCAGCGCCCCTCCTCTCCAACGAGCAGATCGAGCAGCGCCGAGGCCGAGGCCCCGCCTCCGTGCACCACAGCAACCTGCTGCCTCCTTCCTTTGTCGCTGCTGTCCTTGCTGCGTTTTGCCTCGTTGCTGCAGTAGTGTTGTTTTGTTTTTGTGTGTGGTGTTGACCTTGACAGAGAACGGAAACGTCTACCGCCAAAGACCGACGACTTGAACATCTACGGAACAAGTACCACTACATCCGTGTACGACTACGTGAACGAGTACCACGACGCCGCAAGTACCACTACCGTCGCCCGAACGTCTACCGTCGCCGGGGAACCGTGAACAACTACGGACGAGAACGACTTCATGGACAAGTACCTCTACCGTCGCCCCGTGTACCTCTACGGGATGTGAACAACTACTTCCCTCTACGGAACGACTTCTTCCTCTTCGGAAACGTGAACGACTTCTTCCTCTACGTCTTGAACCGCCCCGAAACGCACGCTTCGAAGGTATAACAAAACGACCCCGTGGATGAACGCTTGTGCTTGCTTGTGTTGTATGAATGTCTCCCTTGTGTGCTTCGTGCCCGTTCCACCTTTTGTCATGTTCCTCGGTTGCCTCGCCACCGACTCGTGGGAACCCGGTAACGGGATCAACCCACTTCCATCTTGTTCGACTTGCTCACGCCATCCTTCTTTTGCACCGATTCTCTCAACGAGAAACCGGTACCGATATGATGCCGTTGCCTCATTTCGGATCGTTGCCGTGGCACCCTTCTTCCACCACGGTGACAATACTTCTTATCTCTTTTAAGTCAACCTTTTTATAAAAACTTGCATAAACTTGTTCATGCCATCCGCATCATGTTAACAACACTAAATGTTTAATTGTTGTTGCTTTATAATTATTAAACATGCTTATGGGGATTTTCCGGAGATGTTGTTGTTATTCTCCGGCCTCATTTAAAATGTCTTGATAGTGTAGTTTCTTTATGCTTCACCTCTTGCCATGTTAAAAACATTTAATCTTGTCTTGTAAATAACAAGAGTCAACTAAATTAATAAAATGTGGTGTTTCGTCAATATGCAACTCGTTGCATATTGAGCTCCACTTAACTTGTAGTGTTGTTTGTGCTTTTTGCCATGCCATGCATAATTAAACCGGACATGCATCATGCTTGCTTGTGCATCGTATGCCATGTTTATGATTTGTGTGTTTACCGAGTTGTTTGTTTTCTTTCCGGTTGCTTCTCTTGTTAGCTTCGGTTT
>LR738712.1:210781252-210816157 GCA_902687465.1 Secale cereale
GTTCCGGAGTTGTGAGGGTCCGCTTGACTGTTGCTCCGTCTTCTTCGTGGATCCGTTCTTCTCCCTTGTGGAATCCCAGGCAAGATGACCGAACCCGGATACCATTACTATTTTTGCCTCTTGCTAGAAGTCTCGATCTATAGTTTTGCCTCGATGCCCATGTCTTTCTTGTCAGCCTCATACTTGTAACCATTGCCATGTTTAACCACCCTACCTATGCAAACCGTTGCTTGGCTAAGTACGCTTCGCTCAACCCTTTTTATAGCATTGTTAGTTGCAGGTGAAGATTGAAGATGCTTGCTGCATGTTGAAGTTTGGTTGGGTTATATCACACTATATAAATGCTAAATGAAAACATCTATATACTGGCAGGGTGGAAGGCTAAGCCTTTTGCTTGGTGTTTTGTTCCACTCATGCCGTTAGGAACCGTATAAGCCGGTGTTATGTTCCTTGATTTTGCGTTCCTAACACGGTTGGGGTGTATGGGACCCCCTTGATAAACCGCTAAGTGCTAAGTCTTTTCCAGCAAGTCCCAACATTTGGTACTATTTGCCCATAATAACAACTTAATTAATTAATTAAATTTGCATAGGGGGTCGCTCCCTCGAGGATCCTTTATTTCTACATAGCAGGGGGGGCCAGTGCCGATGGTGTTGGTCCCAAACGGGGAGTCTGCGGGAACCACCACGGGGAAACTCGAGGATTGGGTCCTGTAGAATCGCCCATCCGGTCGTGTCCTGAGACTTAGATACGCGCGGCTACTATCAGGGTGTCGACACGCCGGGAGGATTTGCTGGATTAGCCTTACCTTAGTTCGGTTTAACTTGAGCATGGGATTCCGAGAATACTCGGGTCTTCCCAACTATGGAGTTGCGACTCCGCGGATCGTGGGCTTGTAATGGGTCAAGTTGGAACACCCCTGCAGGGTTTGAACTTTCGAAAGCCGTGCCCGCGGTTATGTGGCAGATGGGAGCTTGTTAATTCCGGTTGTAGATAACTTGACACAATGTTTCAATACACTACCAGCGTGTGTACCGTGACTGTCAATTTCCGAATAGGGATTCGGGAGTTGAACACGGTGGGG
This sequence comes from Secale cereale, assembly GCA_902687465.1. Lineage (NCBI taxonomy): Eukaryota > Viridiplantae > Streptophyta > Magnoliopsida > Poales > Poaceae > Secale > Secale cereale. The sequence continues at coordinate 210,782,337 of LR738712.1, forward strand.
TTATGTTTGACCGGCTTTAGCTAGGATCACTTCGTGATCATCTTTCGACCGATGCTCTTCTCTTCTCGCTCTCTTTTGCGTAAGTTAGTGCTAGTTGCTGCTGCAGACTCTTGTTTGTTCCTTCACCTCATATTCTTTCTTCAGCCTTATCCTCACCCAAGGCTTAAATAGTCTTGTTACCCGGGAACGGGATTGCTGAGTCCTCTGTGGCTCACAGTTACTCCACCACACCAGTTGCAGGTTCAGCCGAGTTTGATGCAGGAGTTGGTTCAGATCTTCATCAGGAGCTCGATGAAGAGTTTGGCTGTTTGCTCGTGACGTTTCGATGTTCAGTAGTGGTTTCTACTAGGATTCGATCCTGACCTGTGGCTTTTGTTGTTTTGGTATCTTTCTTTGGTTCTTCACCCGTAGTCGGGTTGTGATGTTCTGTATGATGTTTGTTTATGTAATGTATTGTGTGAAGTGGCGAGTGTAAGCCAACTATCCTCTTTTGCATTTTAATCCCTCTTTTACATGAGTTGTGCAAAGATACCAAACTTGAGATCATTCTAGGATGGACTTATGCCTTTAAGTCGTGCCTCGACACGTAGGAGGTATAATTCCATCCTGGGCATTACAAGTTGGTATCAGAGCCTTCTCCGACCTAGAAGCCCCCACTGTTTGATCGAACCGTTGACGGTTGAGTCTAGGCACACACTGAAAACTTTTGAGTCCTATATTATATCGGAGAGTAGGATTTCTTTGCTTCTCATCCCCTTTCTCTCTGGTGAGGACTCCTGACGATTACTCTTTTCTCTTCTACTTTCAAAAATTGCACCAAATTTTTTTTTTAGGATCCCGCGAGTATTCTGGGATTGTTTCGATGTTCTTGTGACAAGGATATTGTTCTCGATGCCTCCTGTTACCGAGGAGTTGAGCTTCGGGGTATCATTGACACAAGCATATCGCGGCAGTACTAAATACTTAAGACGGCCGACATCGAAAATCTCTCCTATACGGCCAGTGGCAAGATAACCCCGACATCACCCAGTACTGGGGAGGTAGTTCGAGAGTATTGCCATAGCTTGTTATAGTGGATGCGTTTTCGAAGGTCCGAGGTAAACAGTTTCCGAGAAAGACTGGTTATGTGTTGAAGGATGGATACACCTGGATGTAGGTTTAGAGTTGATTGCGCGGTGCTTCCCGTGTATCCCCAACACCTGATTGCATAACTGGAATCTTTCGGAAATCTATAGGTGGGTTCATCAAGTAGTTCTAGGCATTCTTCCAACGGATGCTCGATATGAAGTTTGGGGTTCTACATTGAGTGAAGTGGTTTTATGGACTTGTTCTGATCGGGAGTTGCATCTTAAAGGGTCCTTGGCTATGCTGATCCGGGGATTGCAAAACCCTTTTGTAACACGTTCCATGAGCTTTCAGCACGAAGATGTCGAACGAAACTTCTATCTTGTATTTGTTCTATCTGTTCCTTGTTCCTTTTTATTTTCATTTTGTTCTCCAAGTGGCTTCTCGTCAAGCTGATGTACCTGCGGAATTCATTCGTTCAATCCTCTGTTCGAATGATGTTGTGAAGATTAGGCTGTTGCACATCTACCCTTTGTTTTGTTTTGATTCTGGCATTCGAGTTGCTTCGATGTCAAATGTTGATCCCATACCTTTTCCTAATCGGTGTTCTCATATTTCTATGGGAGTGCTAGTCCTTCTTCTTGATCATCAAGGTGGTCGTGTTAATTCTTCTCAACCGGCGTCCTTTTCTTCGAGTTAATCAGATCTTTTCATCATTTGCAAGATCAACTCTTAGTCTTTTCTCAACGGTGCATGTTCTTTCATTCCAAGTTGTCTTTGTTTTCCCCACCCTCCCCCCCTTTTTCTTCTCAGAGCAAGAATTCTCAGATGAAGTATCCATTTTATTCTTGTGATGTTTCTTCATTCCTCTCCGTCAATGTTTTTATCCGGTGATTTATCGCGAAGATGCTCAACAGCTTCAAGTTCATCATTCTTAATTCCAATATTCTTCCGGTGGATGTAATTCAAGATTTCGGTGTTCATCTTATCCTTTTTTTCCTCTTTTCACAATGCTTTCTTATTCCGGTGCTCCAATTAATCATTCTCCTCTTGTTATTCTTATCCGGAGTGCTGAAGATTCATAATTCCATTCTTAACCCGTTCAAGCAATTTTTGAGCATTGTCTTCTTACTCAAGCCATTTAATTCAACCGGTGCAATATCTCTTAAGCAATCTTTTTCAACGGTGATTTCTTTGAGTGGGCCCTAACCCACAGGTCTTTTTCCAGGATCTTACCTGACTCTTCTTTTTCCGGAGTATTCTGAAATTCTTTTCAAAGTGTGACGTAAGAATGAATCCCATCAGTCACATGCTTTCTCCAAGTCCGCTTTCAAATTCTTTTCATCTTTGGTTTAACCTTTTTAATTCTTCATTCCGGAGTGCTCAACAATTCTTCATGGCATTTCTCGTCTTCATTCTCAACATTTGCAGACCGGAGAAGTGTTTCTCTTAAATCTTGGCCCGTTCTCTTGAAGATTCGTGGTTCTAGCTTCATACCATCCTCATAAGTGTTCCGTTTGTGAGGAATTCTTTTATGCCATCCGGAGCATTTCATGAATTCTTCCATTGTGTTCCTCCGAAGGCCATCATTTCAGTATATTTCTTCGTTCTCAGTTTTCAACTTCGTCCTCCAAATATTCTTCATTGATGTCTCTTCGTTCGTCTCCATATTTTTACGGTGGTTCGTTCAAGTCTACTCTTCCGTTGTTATCGTTTTAATTCATTTGTTCTTTCCATAATCCTACCGGTGGTTCGTTGAATACTTATCCAGCTTGTGCTAGATCTCTCTTTAATTCTTTGCAACGAGAATAAGTAGTATGCCAAATCCTTGGTTGTCATCAATTTAAATTGGTGAAGGAGATGCATAACATAATTCTTATTCTTATTCCTTCAAGGTGATTTAATCTCTTTCTCCGGAGCTTGTTCATCATATCTTATCCTTGATTCTAAGTTGTTCATCTTGTTTTCCGGAGCTTCAAGCTATTTCAATTATATCATTTCAAACCTCAATCTAATTCACCGCAGGCCTTGAATCTTATTCTTTTCATCTTTCACTTCTCATGCTTTTGTTACCGGAGTTCTCATGGTGGTTCATCATGTTTTAATTCATCCTCCAAGTATTCCTCAAGATTCTTGTTGGAGCTCAAGCATTCTTCTTCATGTTTCCTATTGCAATTCTTTCTACCTTATCTTTTCAGATGGTGTTATGTCATTCTTGATAATTCCCTTCATGTTTCATGATTCTCGAGTTATCAAGAATGAGATATTTAAACCCATCATTTTTTTCCTTGTTCAGGAGATCTTTTCAACCCTTCAACTTATTCATTGGAGTAATCTTGGGTTATATTTCACCTAAAAGCTTTCCTTGAGAATTGTTGCTATTATGGTGCTTATAAATGCCCCAAGTTCTTCATTTATCATTCCGGTGAATTAAGTTTATCATCTCCTTGTTGATCTCAATCAAATCAATTGTTTAAGTTAGTGGCTGGTTGTCACCTCTTAATTTTGAGATGTTTCCATAAGCCCACAACAAGCTTATTCTTTTCGTTGTTGATTTTTCCAACAACTCTATTCAACTCTTCTTCGTAAGGATGCTCTTTCAAATCCAATTTGAGAGAAGTTGTCATTTTTTCTTCTCCATTCATTTCTTTCTTTGATTTATATGCTATTCTGTCATTCCGGGGGTTTTGTGATATTGCTCTCTTTAACCATCATATCGTTTTTATCAAGATCTTATTCTCCCTTGCTTGTTCATTTAACCGGAGTGTTGTATTCTTCATTCAAGTTTCGTCATCTTATCCAGCTTTTGCCTCTCTTTTCAACCGGAGTGCTGTCTGAGTCCTTCTTAACCTTTGTGCCATTCTTTCATTGTTTCAGAGGCAATATGTTGTTGTTTTCATCAAGTATCATCTCAACTTGGCAAGTTCTTGTCCAATTCCTTCCATTTTCAGACGGAGTGCTGTCCAATTCTGTCATTCTTATTCCTTGGCTGTACCGTTGCAGTTTCATATTCTTTTGTCATCCGTAAGCTCTTGCTTCATGTCTTTCAACCTACAAGGTTCTCATAATGTTCCTTGTTACTCTTTCTAACGGAGTGTTTTCAACTTCGTTCATCTCAGTTGCTTTCTTTCTTTCAACTTGTTCAACCTCTCAAGGTTCTTTGGTTTTCACTCGTTTGTCGAAGAAGCAACTTTGTTTTACCTCTTCCTCTTCCGTTTTTACCCGGTGATATCTCTAGGATCTCGGGTCGAGATCCTCTGTTAGTGTGGGAGAGTTGTGACGCCCGAGACTGACGTCCCAGAAGATTCCAGAAGATTCCAGAAGATTCCAGATGTCCGGGTTGCCCGTGTGTTTGTTTGTGCTTGTGTTATTTATTTTTTTGCATTGCATCATGTCATCATGCCTTCATCTCATTAATTTTTTTGCAACCTAATAAATCGTGTGGACCTTCGGTCCATTTAAATCAGGGAAGGTGACTTCTCTTTAAAACATATAAAAGCCTCTCAATATTTAGGGAGCTATACTAATAAATATTCCATTGCTTCGGAATCACCGTAACACACTTGCATATTTCCCCATGTCTTTTCACTTCAAGTTTCACCTCCAAAAACCTTGCCAAATAATTCTTTCCGTTGTTTCGAGGTTCCTCCAAAAATTTGAACATTTTTGGACACTTCAATAATGACGTCTTAGTTCAAACCTATTTGAATTAAATTCAAATATGTTTGAATTATTTTCCAATCTCGCCTTTTCTATTTTTCTCGGACCGCACTCATTTTTTGATGCCCGTGAAAAATAGTCCCATGTGTTTTTTTCCTAACCCCCTCCTCTTTTTTTCTTTTTCCTTCTCTTTTGTTTTATCTGCTAAAAATCTGTTAAAGTTAGGAGCCAGCCCTTCTGACCATTCCCAGCAGCCCAACTCCTTTCTCCTCCTCCCTCCTTTAGGCCCAAGGCCCATCTTCCTCTCCACCGAACCCTAAGCCCGATCCCCTCCCCTCGTTTTCCTCCCTGTGCGCCGCCGCCAACCCCATCGAACCCGCTCGTTCCTCTCGCCCGGTGCTCGCCGCCCCGTTCACCAAGACTGCGGGACCTCCTCTGCCTCATCTCCCTTCGCGCGGGCGCGCCCCGACCTCCAGCCAAGGTCACCGCGGTCCCTCCTCCGTCCAGCGCTGGAGCCACTCCTGTCCTCCAGGCAGAGCCCCTCCGTCCCCGAGTCCCAGGCCGCATCCCTTCCCAGCAGCAGCGCCGAGCTCTTCCGTCCCGCTGCCTTCGACCGCTTCCAGCGCCCCTCCTCTCCAACGAGCAGATCGAGCAGCGCCGAGGCCGAGGCCCCGCCTCTGTGCACCACAGCAACCTGCTGCCTCCTTCCTTTGTCGCTGCTGTCCTTGCTGCGTTTTGCCTCGTTGCTGCAGTAGTGTTGTTTTGTTTTTGTGTGTGGTGTTGACCTTGACAGAGAACGGAAACGTCTACCGCCAAAGACCGACGACTTGAACATCTACGGAACAAGTACCACTACATCCGTGTACGACTACGTGAACGAGTACCACGACGCCGCAAGTACCACTACCGTCGCCCGAACGTCTACCGTCGCCGGGGAACCGTGAACAACTACGGACGAGAACGACTTCATGGACAAGTACCTCTACCGTCGCCCCGTGTACCTCTACGGGATGTGAACAACTACTTCCCTCTACGGAACGACTTCTTCCTCTTCGGAAACATGAACGACTTCTTCCTCTACGTCTTGAACCGCCCCGAAACGCACGCTTCGAAGGTATAACGAAACGACCCCGTGGATGAACGCTTGTGCTTGCTTGTGTTGTATGAATGTCTCCCTTGTGTGCTTCGTGCCCGTTCCACCTTTTGTCATGTTCCTCGGTTGCCTCGCCACCGACTCGTGGGAACCCGGTAACGGGATCAACCCACTTCCATCTTGTTCGACTTGCTCACGCCATCCTTCTTTTGCACCGATTCTCTCAACGAGAAACCGGTACTGATATGATGCCGTTGCCTCATTTCGGATCGTTGCCGTGGCACCCTTCTTCCACCACGGTGACAATACTTCTTATCTCTTTTAAGTCAACCTTTTTATAAAAACTTGCATAAACTTGTTCATGCCATCCGCATCATGTTAACAACACTAAATGTTTAATTGTTGTTGCTTTATAATTATTAAACATGCTTATGGGGATTTTCCGGAGATGTTGTTGTTATTCTCCGGCCTCATTTAAAATGTCTTGATAGTGTAGTTTCTTTATGCTTCACCTCTTGCCATGTTAAAAACATTTAATCTTGTCTTGTAAATAACAAGAGTCAACTAAATTAATAAAATGTGGTGTTTCGTCAATATGCAACTCGTTGCATATTGAGCTCCACTTAACTTGTAGTGTTGTTTGTGCTTTTTGCCATGCCATGCATAATTAAACCGGACATGCATCATGCTTGCTTGTGCATCGTATGCCATGTTTATGATTTGTGTGTTTACCGAGTTGTTTGTTTTCTTTCCGGTTGCTTCTCTTGTTAGCTTCGGTTTCGTTCCGGAGTTGTGAGGGTCCGCTTGACTGTTGCTCCGTCTTCTTCGTGGATCCGTTCTTCTCCCTTGTGGAATCCCAGGCAAGATGACCGAACCCGGATACCATTACTATTTTTGCCTCTTGCTAGAAGTCTCGATCTATAGTTTTGCCTCGATGCCCATGTCTTTCTTGTCAGCCTCATACTTGTAACCATTGCCATGTTTAACCACCCTACCTATGCAAACCGTTGCTTGGCTAAGTACGCTTCGCTCAACCCTTTTTATAGCATTGTTAGTTGCAGGTGAAGATTGAAGATGCTTGCTGCATGTTGAAGTTTGGTTGGGTTATATCACACTATATAAATGCTAAATGAAAACATCTATATACTGGCAGGGTGGAAGGCTAAGCCTTTTGCTTGGTGTTTTGTTCCACTCATGCCGTTAGGAACCGTATAAGCCGGTGTTATGTTCCTTGATTTTGCGTTCCTAACACGGTTGGGGTGTATGGGACCCCCTTGATAAACCGCTAAGTGCTAAGTCTTTTCCAGCAAGTCCCAACATTTGGTACTATTTGCCCATAATAACAACTTAATTAATTAATTAAATTTGCATAGGGGGTCGCTCCCTCGAGGATCCTTTATTTCTACATAGCAGGGGGGGCCAGTGCCGATGGTGTTGGTCCCAAACGGGGAGTCTGCGGGAACCACCACGGGGAAACTCGAGGATTGGGTCCTGTAGAATCGCCCATCCGGTCGTGTCCTGAGACTTAGGTACGCGCGGCTACTATCAGGGTGTCGACACGCCGGGAGGATTTGCTGGATTAGCCTTACCTTAGTTCGGTTTAACTTGAGCACGGGATTCCGAGAATACTCGGGTCTTCCCAACTATGGAGTTGCGACTCCGCGGATCGTGGGCTTGTAATGGGTCAAGTTGGAACACCCCTGCAGGGTTTGAACTTTCGAAAGCCGTGCCCGCGGTTATGTGGCAGATGGGAGCTTGTTAATTCCGGTTGTAGATAACTTGACACAATGTTTCAATACACTACCAGCGTGTGTACCGTGACTGTCAATTTCCGAATAGGGATTCGGGAGTTGAACACGGTGGGGTTATGTTTGACCGGCTTTAGCTAGGATCACTTCGTGATCATCTTTCGACCGATGCTCTTCTCTTCTCGCTCTCTTTTACGTAAGTTAGTGCTAGTTGCTGCTGCAGACTCTTGTTTGTTCCTTCACCTCATATTCTTTCTTCAGCCTTGTCCTCACCCAAGGCTTAAATAGTCGTGTTACCCGGGAACGGGATTGCTGAGTCCTCTGTGGCTCACAGTTACTTCACCACACCAGTTGCAGGTTCAGCCGAGTATGAAGCAGGAGTTGGTTCAGTTCTTCATCGGGAGCTCGATGAAGAGTTTGGCTGTTTGCTCGTGACGTTTCGATGTTCAGTAGTGGTTTCTACTAGGATTCGATCCTGACCTGTGGCTTTATGTTGTTTTGGTATCTTTCTTTTGGTTCTTACCCGTAGTCGGGCTGTGATGTTTTGTATGATGATTGTTTATGTAATGTATTGTGTGAAGTGGCGAGTGTAAGCCAACTATCTCCTTTTGCAATTTAATCCCTCTTTTACATGAGTTGTGCAAAGATACCAAACTTGAGATCATTCTAGGATGGATTTATGCCTTGAAGTCGTGCCTCGACACGTAGGAGGTATAACTCCATCCTGGGCATTACATCGGGAAACTCGGATCTAAGATAGTCTTCTCGTTCCCAGGTTGCTTCTGCTTCGGTGTGGTTGCTCCACTGGACCTTGAAGTACTTGATGGTACGGCTCCGCGTACGTCGTTCTGCTTCGTCCAGAATACGAATGGGCTTCTCGCGGTAGGTCAAGTCAGGCTGCAGATCAATGGCTTGGTGATCCACATCCGTGTAGAGACTGGGCTTGTTTGGAACCTGGAGACATTTCCGGAGTTGTGACACATGGAACACATTGTGCACATCGGATAGCTCAGGTGGTAGTTCCAACTGATAAGCCACTTCTCCTCGTCGTGCAGTGATCTCAAAGGGTCCAATGAACCTTGGTGCGAGCTTCCCCTTGACATGGAAACGCTTGGTTCCCTTCAGAGGAGTTACCCGCAGGTACACATGGTCCCCAACATGGAAACTCATGTCTCGGCGTCGAGTGTCAGCATAGCTCTTCTGCCTTGACTTGGCTGCCTTTAATCGTTCTCTGACTAGTTGGACTTGCTCTTCTTCTGCGCGGAGATTATCCGGTCCAAAGACTAGTCCTTCTCCAGTCTCTGACCAATTGAGGGGTGTGCGGCATCTGCGTCCGTACAACACCTCAAATGGTGCCATATGAAGGCTTGACTGGTAACTGTTGTTATAGGAGAACTCAGCAAAAGGGAGACAGTCTTCCCACTTGGCTCCATATGCCAGGACACAGGCTCGGAGCATGTCTTCGAGAATCTGATTGACTCGCTCAGTTTGACCTCCGGTGTGTGGGTGGAAAGCTGTGCTGAAAGACAACTTGGTTCCCAAGGCTTCTTGGAACATCTTCCAGAACCTTGAGGTGAACTGGGTTCCTCGATCTGACACAATCTCCTTGGGAACACCGTGAAGACTTACGATTCGGTCGATGTAGAGAGCTGCCAGCCGGTTGCCATCATAAGTGGTCTTGACAGGAATGAAATGAGCCACCTTGGTCAAATGATCGACTATGACCCAGATAGAGTCATGTCCTCGATTCGACCTTGGTAATCCAGTGATGAAGTCCATCTTGACTTTATCCCACTTCCACTCAGGAACTTTGAGTGGTTGAAGCAATCCAGCAGGTCGCTGATACTCAGCCTTGACCTTTTGGCACACATCACACTTTGCAACATAGGTTGCAATCTCTCTCTTCATACCGTGCCACCAGAATCGTGCCTTCAAGTCTTGGTACATCTTGGTTCCTCCGGGGTGGATGGAATACGGGGTGTCGTGGGCTTCATGCAGAATCAGCGTCTTCAGCTCGGTGTTGTTTGGTACGCAGAGACGACCTTTGTACCAAACAATCCCGTGCTCGTCTTCGGAGAATCCTGGGGCCTTGCCCATCTTCATCTTCTTCTTGATACCTTCGATGCTTGCGTGTCCTTCTTGAGCCTTCTTGACGTCGTCCATCAGGGTTGGTCTGACTTCCAAATGATCCAGAAATCCAGGGGTGACCAATTCCAAACTGAATTGTTTGATCTCCTTAAACAAGGCAGGCTGCCTTTCTTGAATAATGACATTCAAAGAGCAAGCCTTCCTGCTTAAGGCATCGGCCACCACGTTAGCCTTCCCAGGGTGATATTGAACACTGAGGTCATAGTCTTTGATGAGTTCCAACCATCTCCGCTGCCTCATGTTCAACTCTTTTTGGGTGAAAATATACTTCAGACTTTTGTGGTGTGTGTAAATCTCACACCGTTTCCCTAGGAGGTAATGCCGCCATGTCTTCAAGGCATGAACTACTGCCGCTAGCTCAAGATTGTGAGTAGCGTTGTTCTCCTCATGGGGTCGTAGCTGCCTGGAGAGGTATGCTATGACGCGGCCTTCTTGCATCAGAACGCTTCCCAATCCGGTTCGAGAGGCATCACAATATATCACGAACTCCTTGTGGATATCAGGTGTTGCCAGAACTGGGGCGGTGGTCAATCTCTTCTTGAGCTCTTGGAAGCTCTCTTCGCATTTTGGCGTCCACTCGAACTTCTTGTCCTTCTTGAGGAGCTGAGTCATTGGTCGTGCAATGCTAGAGAATCCTTCCACAAATTTGCGGTAATAGCCCGCCAATCCGAGGAAGCTTCTGACTTCCTTGACGGTCGTTGGAGATTGCCATTGGGTCACAGCTTCGATTTTTGCAGGATCAACAGATAAACCTTCCTCGGTCAAGACATGACCTAAGAATCCAACTTTGTGCAGCCAGAACTCACACTTGCTGAATTTGGCATATAGTTGGTGCTCACGAAGCTTGTCTAGGACCATCCTCAGATGCTGCTCATGCTCTTCCTCCGACTTCGAGAACACAAGGATGTCATCAATGAAGACAACAACGAACTTATCCAAATATTCCATGAAGACTTTATTCATGAGATACATGAAGTAAGCTGGGGCATTAGTTAACCCAAAAGACATGACCGTGCACTCGTACAGGCCATATCTGGTTACGAATGCCGTCTTCGGAATATCTTGGGGTCTGATCTTCAGCTGGTAATACCCAGATCTGAGGTCGATCTTGGAGAATACCTTGGCTCCGCTGAGCTGATCAAACAGATCTTCGATCTTGGGAAGTGGATACTTGTTCTTGATTGTAACTTCATTGAGGGAACGATAGTCAATGCATAAGCGGATGGTACCGTCCCTCTTTGCCACAAACAGAACAGGAGATCCCAAGGGGAGGCACACGGGCGGATAAATCCCTTCCTTAGCTGCTCTTCTAGCTGCTTCTTCAATTCGGCTAGTTCTTCCATCCCCATTCTATAAGGCTTCTTATAGATGGGTCCTGCTCCGGGCACGAGCTCGATGATGAACTCAATGTCACGGTCAGGGGGCATTCCCGGTAGTTCATCCGGAAAGACATCAGGATACTCACATACCACCGGTACTTGGTCTAGCCCAACTTCAGACAGACAGTTGACTTTAGCGGCTTGAGCGGAAGAGGAGTTGGGGGCAAACTTGACTTCTACTCCTTGGTCATTGGTCACAGTGACTGTCCGATTGGCACAGTCTAACAAGCCTTGGTGCTTACTGAGCCAATTCATACCTAGGATCACATCCAAGCCTTGCGATCTCAGGACGATAAGGTCTGCTAGGAAGTCTACACCATTAATGGTAATACTGACTCCTTTACAGCCTATCTTGGCTCTCATCTCGGCTCCGGGGGTTTGTACCACCATAGGGTTATTCAGGGGTGTAGGGGTCATGCCACTTTTTAATGCAAATCTTTGAGTGACAAATGAATGCGTTGCTCCAGAATCAAACAAGACAGTTGCAGGTGCTGAGTTGACAAGGAACGTACCCAGCACGACGTCCGGGTCTTCCTGGGCTTCTTCAGCAGTGACGTGATTCACACGCCCCTTCCCATAGTTCGGTGGATTGCGAGGAGCTGGGTTCCTTGGTGGCATTCCACGGCCTTGTCCCTTGTTCTACGCATTGGGGCGCGGGGCATCAGGCTTCTTGTTGGGGCACACCCTGGAGATGTGTCCGGGCTGACCACACCCAAAACAAGTGACTTGATTTGGAGTGTTGATCTTGTTGCCACCACTGGTATTCGGGTTGAAAGCTGGCCTGGGGTTGGCATACTGCTGAGGCTGAGGATTGGCACGAGGTGCAGGAGCTCTTGGCTGCTGATAGGTTGGCTTGGCCGGGGCTGATTTCCACGGACGAGGCTTCTGGTTGCTGGAACTTCCCTTACTGATCAACTTGCGCTTGCGAGTGTCTTCCAAAGCACGCCGCTTGTCTTCAAGCATGAGTGCCTTGTTCACCAGGTCAGGGAAAGACGGGCAGTCGCACACGACAAGCGAATATTGCAGAGTCTGATTAAGGCCTTCCATGAAGCGCTCCCTTTTGGCAGCATCAGTGCTGACATCCTCAGGGGCATACCTTGATAGAATACTGAACTTCTGCATGTACTCCTTCACAGTGCCACTTCCTTGCTTCAGGGCTCGGAACTCACGCTTTTTGATAGCCATGACTCCAGAGGGAATGTGGGCCTTGCGGAATTCTGCCTTGAAGTTAACCCAAGTGATGTCTTGTTCAGCATGCATGACCTTGAATCCATCCCACCAAGCTCTTGCGGTTCCCCCGAGGCAGTGGGCTGCATAAGCCACTTTCTCGCGATCTTCGGTGCATCCGACTAGTTCCAGGATTTCCTCAATGGAACGGACCCAGTCATCTGCATCCAGGGGTTCAGCAGTCTCGATGAAGGTTGGCGGTGCGTGCTTCTTGAACTCTGCCAACGTGGAACGTCCATTGCCATTCCCCGCCGGCTGGCGGTTGTTGGCGGCAGCTTGAGCAATCAGTTGAAGAGCTACAGTGTTGGCTTGGCGTTCCTCTCGGAAAGCTTGGAGAAGCTGAGCCATGTCCATGCTTGGAGGAGGTGGTGGTGGAGCCTGTTCGTTGGTTTGGTAGTGGTCTGCCTCTGGCTGAGAGGATGCTCCGGCTTCGGGCTGCTGGGTAGAGGTACCAGTACGAGTTACAACAGGCATCCTGTTGGAGCGGTAAAAGGTCTCATGACTCGGAAGAGGAAAATCAAGATAGATGGGTGCCTAGTAAGGGGGTGGGTGTGACACTAAATCAAATCATGCAAGGGCCGTAAGGCCAAAACACATTTATTAAAATCCAGATGGGTGATGTAGTCATTTACACATTCCCGAAGGAAGATTACGACTTACATCCAGACACGACAAAAGCTAGCACTAGATGGTTTCATATGAACCATACAAGGACTCGACTGCGCATAGGGGTTACACGACCTATCCTACCGTGGGGGTTACAACTGGCATATCCGAGTAGCGAATAATGCCTAAGCGGCGGAATGCTCGGTCGCGTATTCCGGCTCTTCTGGATCTTCCTCCTTGTCTTCATCTGTCTGGGCTCCCTTGTCGCTGGAGGGAGTGGGGGAGTGGAGGAGTTGGATACGACGGTGCTTCGACGGTGGTGCAGGGAAAAGCTTGCGGTATTCCTTTGCTGTCATCCGGCGTCGCCGAGGTGGTTCTTCACCCTTGGAAGACACATCCTCGGAGGGCCTTCCGCCTCGATATGCGATAGCGGATTGTCCAGAAGGTGCTCCTTCCTTCTTGATCCTGTTTGCCTTCTCTTGAGCTCGACGAAGAAGTGCCTTGGTCTTGTAAAGTTCTTCTCGAAGCTTCATTGATTCCGAGGCCAAGTCTTGTGCCAAGCTGTCGGCACACAGACTGAAGTAGGTCTGGAACCGAAGCGAGAGTCCTTCCTTCAATGGAGGGGCTAGTGCGCTGCTTTCTTCGTCACCTTCCTTCCGGTAAGGTAAGAAGCGAGTTGCCATCTTGGCTGTCATCTCCGGAAGAAGCTCGCGGAGACGGGTTAGTGCCTTGAGTGCAGCAGCCTCGGCAGCGAGTGGTAGTGTCGCCATCTGGGTTCCCTCGAAGAACCAACTTGTGGGAGGATCGTTTGCCTTCACGATCACTTCCACATGGTACTCCACCTCAGTATCGCTCACCCAATGCTCAAGGTAGGTGAGGATGGGTGCTCGGTGGAACTGACACTCCTGGAGGCTATCCTCGAGAAGTAGGGGAAACCCAGTGGTCAGGTGCTCTTCGGGAACAGCGGCCATCTACAAAGGTGGAATAGGAGGGGTTAATAAACTGAGGAAATCTCAGGTTTAGAAAAGAAGAGAGGTTCAGAAGGTTTTGAAAAAGGGGTCTCATCTAACTAACGCCCATGCTAACTAAGGCTTCCTACAGTCAGGATGGCTCTGATACCAGCTCTGTGGGGACCCCGACTTGGAAGTCGAGATCACCGAATGCACGTGTACAGTGATTCCAGAGATCAATGCTCACTGAACACACAGAAGCTGAAATAACAAGAGTCTTACATCCATACAAATAGTCTTACACGAATTAAGGCCATTATGGCCAAGTCTTACATAGATAGAGACTCACGGGCTGAATAGCAAATAACTCAAGTAGCGGAAGTCTTCGATAAACGGGTAGAACCCATGCCATCTGCCTTAACCCTACAGGCATTCTGACTGGGATAGCGTCCTAGTTCGCATGATCGTCTCCAAAGAACTCTTCCTCATAATCCTGTTCTTCCATGCCTGGCCAATTAAATAACCAGTGGCAAGCCAATGAGTACTTTGAATGTACTCGCAAGCAACCCATGATGTGGTTCAAGTAACAATGCAATTGAATAACAATGAACAATCTAGCAGGAGGCTAGAACAATTTGCTACCATCAAGTTATGCATCAATAACCTCGCGTAACCTCGAAATCAGGTTACCGACATCAACATGAATATGATTTAACTCATCAAGTCAAGTCTCCACCTTCACTTATCACACGTATACCAACATCCGACGAAGTAAAATTCTAGACATAGTTTAAGTAGCACCACCCAACTATCCATGACCGTGGACACGGCTATTCGAATAGTTTTACACTCTGCAGAGGTTGCGCACTTTACCCACAAGATCCGGGGAACTTCCGTGTCATCCACGACCCGCGGTACCTCAAGTTCCCGGGGTAAGCACCCGGTCATTACCTTTCCTTAGACGACACTAACATAGAGTCCACTTGTTGGCACACGGCCCTCGGGTACAAACAATAGATCACGGGACTTGCCCTAATTTCAATGTTCACGCGTACCCGAAGGGGCCAACGGTGTGTCCGGTGCCCTGTAAAAACAGTCATGGCCGTCTATCCAAGCACGACCCCGTCCCGGCAAAGACCTCAAGTCTTCCCGTCACTAGTAATGCGGGCACCATGCTAGTATCGACCTAAGTTATCAATAAAGCCCCGTCCCATAAGGGGTAGTGTGGTTGCACATGTTTGGTTGGGACGGTAGTCACACATAAATCTAATCCATCATTCCACCATGCTCATGATATTACCGGCACATCACTTCTTTCTCAAGTGATGACCTAACACTTCATCACCCTCGGGCATTAGGGGCACCCGATGGGTTCATGCAAAGATTTCAACTACGAGGGTTCATAACACACATGCATCATATAAGTATCAAGACCAACTATTTGCATGACATCTAGCACATAGCAAGATCAACAATAAGGCATGCATCATGTGGTGGTTCATCTAGGTTACCATCGTAACCCT
This sequence comes from Secale cereale, assembly GCA_902687465.1. Classification (NCBI taxonomy): domain Eukaryota; kingdom Viridiplantae; phylum Streptophyta; class Magnoliopsida; order Poales; family Poaceae; genus Secale; species Secale cereale. The sequence goes on from LR738712.1 coordinate 210,797,736, forward strand.
ATCATCATGTATCGGAAACAAACGGGTTCCGAGGAACAAGTGTATCATGGTCAAAGGGCTGCTTGCCTGGATTGGCTTGGTCTTCAAAGTCTTCAAGTCCTTCTCCTTCTTCTTCCACAGCAACTTCGTCAAATACGGGATCTATACGTCGCATAATAACCACGGGAAAATAAGAATACAAATAAAACAGAAAAGTCAAAGTGCTCAGAAAAATGTCAACTCATTTTTGTAAAATACTAGAGGGATTTCTAAGATGGGGAAAAATCTTAGTTGGAGTTTTGGAGTTACAGAATAGGATATATTGATTTTTGAACAGGAGTTATACTGCTCAAATTTGAATTTAAATTTGAACAGTACAGAAAAGTTTCATGGATTTGAGTGAAAGTGGTACCATTAAATAGGTTGGAATATTGCAAGTTTTTAGGAGTTGGAAATATTTAATTTGGATTAATATTCTTTTCTGCATAAATGTTTGAATCATTTACAGAAAAGAAAAAGGGAAAAGGGGTCCTGTGCACTGGGCCAGAAGAGGCCACAGTGCACGGCCCAAACGGGCTGGCCCAGCCGCACGGTGCCAGCGCGCGCGCACGTCAGGTTTCAAACCTGACGGGCGGGGCCCGTGGGTCAGCGGCATAGGGGAGGGGAGAGAGGTGGGGGGATGACAGGCGGGGCCCGCCTGTCATCTCTAACCCCTCGGTCACGGCGGCGGCGAGCTCACCGGCGACGATTCCGGCCACGGCGACGGCAACGGAGGCCAGGGACGGACTCAGTGTCATGTCGCGGTTGCAGCGGTGGTAGCGCGGCACGGCGGGGAGCCCTGGTTCACCGGCGGCGAGGTGCGACGGCGGAGGCCCGTCGGAGGACGGTGGTCGGGGTCATTTCCGACTGCAAATGGAGGGGGAAAGAGGGGGGAAAGGGTCAGTGAGGTGCGGCGGTTCCGAAACGAATGGAAGGAGGGGCAGGGGAGGCCTGTACCTCGAGATCGCCGGCGGCCCGACGCGGCGGAGCTCCGGTCGATCCCGAGCACTGGGGTGCTCCGGGGTTGAACTGAGGGTGCAGGAGGGATCAGTGGAGAGGTGTGAGGCTGGTGGTGGTGTTGAAGAAGCTCGGGGGGGTCTATTTATAGGGGCTCGACGAGGACCCATGGTCCAGTGCGCCGGCGAGCTCATCGGCGAGGCTACAGCGCACGAGAGGCTTGGGGAATGGGTCTGTGGAGCTCCTGGACGAGCTCTACGTCCAGCTGAGGTAAGTTGAGGAGCGGGGGAGCGACAGGGAGGCGCGCGCGTGCGAGGCAGAGGAGTGGCTGCCGCGGGCGGCCAGCGCGCGTGCGACGGCGCCTACTGGAGGGCGCAGGAGGAGGGGGAACATCGCCGGGGAGGTCGCGGACGTCGAGACGCCTCGACTGGCGCGAGGGGGAGGCCCGAGGCTGTCGGGGAGCGGCGATTGGCCCGAGCCAGCGTGCGAGGCGCACTGTTCACACGCTCTGGAGCGTGCGTATGACCGGCATCAGCGTGCTCTCACCGGTTTGGCCCGTCCCAGCGTGTCCAACAGTGTCTGGGGCGATGAGGGGGGAGTAAAGAATTGCCCTGAGGCCTTGGATGCTCTGGGGTGCAGAGAGAGGGTGAGAGTGTTGGTAAAAATGGTGAAAGGTGGTTGCACAGCAAGGTAAAGCTGGGGTTTCACCCCCCAATCATGGAGCTGAGGTGCTGGGGGAGTTACTGGAGGTGGCTGGTAACTCAATGAGCCTGTGGTAAGAAGTTGAGGCTATGGAGAAAGGTGAAAGTGGTCAAGTTGGAGGTTTTAGAATTTCTGCAGAAGGTGTTTGATCTGTGTTTGATCAAGTAAATGAGGTCCACTTGACATGGCACTTGACAGGGTTGAAAGACATGAGAAAATAGGGTGCTTCACCAAATTTGGGCTCATTTGAAGAAACTGGCCAATGTAACTTTGGTGAACCCTAGAAATCAACAGAAACAGTTTCATCTTGATTGAGTCAAGCTAATCATCTCCCCTTGATGCACCACTTGGTGTACCATCATCATTTGGGGTATTGATCATGCCCACAAAGTTTGAGGCTCCAGATAAAAAGTTGGTAATGTAAAGTTGTTCAAATTTGCTTTTGAACAGAAAGGGTTTTGAGGTGATCTGATCAAGTTGCTCTATTCCAAATCTTGTGCCATTTGGTCTAGGTGCCTTATTAGGCCATTCTAGCAAGTGCACCAAGTTTGAGAGCATTTGGACAAGTTTGGCAATGTAGAGTTGCTCAAACTTCAAATATGGACAGAATGGTTATGAAGGGGTTTGAGGAGGTTTTCTTGCTTCCCAAGGCATGGGACTTGGCAAGATCATCAAATATGTCATATATGACATGATAGAATTTCCCTGGAATTTTTGGAGAAAAATTCCTTTGTAAATATTTCAAAAGCTTGAAATATCCAGAAAGGGTTTTAGAGGGTTTAGCCCATTATTTTGAACATGACCAAGTGTTGAACCTCTCATATATGGACAATATATGTCCTATGAGTCTCTCTGAATTTTGGCAAATATTTTTGAAATAGTTAAATAATTTTCCCCTATTAAAGACCATTTCTGGCCTTAAGAAAAATCTTTTAAATAAAATAGGAAAATAACTTTTAAAATTATACCTTTGTGGTTTCTGGGAGTCCTATGACTACTAGGTCTCAAATAAACCTTTTGAAATTATTTTCACACCCTTAATCAAGTACTTGCAGTGCAAATCTCAATTCAGGGGTTTTTGGAAAACTAAATTCATAAAAATACTTTTTGGCCAAATTAATTTTGTAAGAAAATACTATACTGCTATATATCACTTGGCATGATCATTGGGCAGAAGTTTTGGATAAGGAGATGAAATCTTCAAGAGATCATAGTTGACTTTAATGAGCACATGAAAAAGCAAATGAAGAAAACTCAATTCCAAATAAAAGCCAAATGATGCTAAAAAAATTTACTGGTCCAAATTTTCATGCTTTAAAGTTACAAATAACATGTTACAAAATGCAGGGGGTGACATTTAACCTTCATCCGCTGCACTACACCTTCGTTCGGATATTTTCGCTGAGTATTGAGATGCGGATCATTACAGACAAGACCCCAGACATCATGATAGTCGAACCCTTCTACATGCGTGCCAAGATCTTGAGCAGCGCTGGCGACGGGCAAGTCGCGAGTTCTTACCTCGAAGGCGTCATTCTGGCAAACCGAGATAAGGATAACTTCCTCGTGCCTTACTTTCCCGAGTAAGTCGTCCCCTCAACCGCCCCGTAACATATGATTTCTTAGATTTCGATCGTTTTTCTTTTAACATTCTGTGTTTTGTGCAGTGACACACATTGCACACTCATACTCCTAAGCCTGAAATATTCCATGGCCACGTATTTCGACTCGGACCGTCAGTCGAAGGTAAACTACACAAATGTCAAGAAAGTTCTTGATGATGTTCTCCCCGGCTATGCCAAATCTGGAGGCACCTTCACCAGGACAATTCGTAAGTACGGCAAGCACGTGTTCACCCACAATACGACATTCTGCTGCGTCAAGCAGCCGCCTGGCGGTCAGAAGGGTGCCTACTACGCCATCCATCACATGCGGGCGATCGTACGGGACCATCATCACCTTCTGCTACCAGATAAACTCAAAGATTGGGCCGCGAGCGTGTCGGCAATCCAGGACGCAGACATCAGACAAGAATTCTTTAGCATCCAGTCGGAGTTTGTGGAAATCATCCATCAAGATGTCCTTCATACCTCGGGGCAGTTCTTATGACACCCCGAGACCGGTGCACCAGGTGTCAGCCAGTTATTCGTTGTCAGTACCATGTCATCTGCTTGCGTGTTGCATCTTGCCATGTCATCAGGTGTGTTGCATCACCATGTTTTCAAAACTTGCATCCGTCCGAGCTCCCTCGTCATTTCCGTTGTCCGTTCTGAGCCCAGACACACTTGCACGCGCCCGCGGTGCCTCCGAATATTTATTTTGTGAGTGGCCGAAAAATGTCCTCGGAATGGGTTGAAACTTGGCGTGTGGTCTTATTATAGTGTAGACAAGCCGCCTGCCAAATTTCATCGGATTCGGAGCTCGTTAGATAGCCCAACGGATATATATAGCGGCACTAGTCGTCGGTTAATTCATCGGACGTTTTCGGTCTCCGAAAACCCCGCGGGCCTCTCTCCCTCTCCTCTCACCTCAGCCCAACTACTCTACACAGCCCACCTAGGCCTTCCTAACTTCCCTTCGCTCCGTTGCCGTTGGATCGCGATCCGATGGCTCCGGAATGGTCCAAAACCCCCCAAACCCTAGGTTTTTCCTATATAAAGGCCCATCCATGCCAAAAATGAAAACCCTAGCCCCCCTAGCCTCCTCCCACCTCGGAGCCGCCGCACCTTTCATCGTTTTCCGCACCGGCCGTTTCCCCCGCCGCCACTTGTCGCGCCACCGCTCGTCGATAAGACCTCCCGCAGCTCCCTGGCCACTCCCAGCCGCCTGGGCTGGAGCAGGCCCGCTCGGGGCCTGCCAGGCTCGTCCGCGCACCCGCCGTGGGCCGCACCCCGCCAGGCGCACGAGCCTTCGTCCCCGACGCTGATCCCTGCCTACTCCTCGGTGCGCCACCGCCGTTCCAGGCCTGCCGTCGTGAGACCTCCCGTCGACTACTCCGGCGACCGGCGCCCCGCCTCCTGGCTCCACCTCGCCGCCCTTCGCCCGCATCTCGCCGCCTCCCTCTCTCTCTGCAACAGCGCCGCCGCCACCGAGCTTCCTCGCCGCCGCCGCAGAGCCCTCCGCCGCCCTCCTCCGCCGGGAACTGAACCTCCGCGGCCAGATCAGGGGTCCCCGTGCCCGGATCCGGCCGTTCTCGTTGCCGCCGGCCATCCCCGCGATGCCGCCGCGCAATGGCCGCCGTCGTCAGTCGCTGGCTGAGGATGGGCGCTCGCAACAGCTGCATGGGCCGCCTCCCTCCACTCGGGCTGGCCCAGCTCCCGTCGCCGCCCTCGTGGGCCTCTAGGGCCCGCAGGCCACCGGCCCAGCCGCCTCCCGGGCCGCTTCGCCTCCTCCTCCAATCTGGGCCGAGCCTAATGGGTGAGAACCCTATATCCCGCCCATGCACCGAATAGCTATATTGCGCCCGTCGTTTTTTTTCATAAAAACTGCTAAGTCTTTATTCTGTCAGCATTTTGTTGCATCTTTGCATGGCTGTAGTTAATTGTGTGCTTATCCAAATTGAGTGTATGATATGTCAAAATGATCGTGGAGATATGCTCTACACTTTGTTCCATTGCGCCATGCTCATTTGAGTCAATCTAGATGCTCTAATATCTATTGCAAGGGCGCTACTTGTTATAAACGTCTGCTACTTGTTATTTTGTTGCCATGTTTGAGATGTGATAACTTGGTGCATGTTTATCCAAATGATGCAAATGATATGTCAAAACGTTCATCATGAGATGCTCTACATGTTGGATGCTATAGCATGCTTGTTTGAGTTCATATTGCCATGTTTATCTATGTTGCAAAAGTGCATTTGGCTGTTATGTTCTGAAACTTGTTATGAGATGCTGATTTCACATGCTCGTTGCTATTGATGTGTTTGTCCCCATGTCACATGCCTAGATGATTTAGAATCTCCATGATGTGATCTTTGATGTGGTGTATTTAACTTTCCATGATATGCCTTGTGTTGACCTAAACATGCTTGCAAACATGCCATGTTGTTATTGCTGTTTTAACACTTCGTGAAATTTCACTAAGTCTGGAATCTGTAATATCCTGATGCTATGTTTGCTTGATGTTCTAGGCAAATCCATGTTAGTTTTGGGGTGGCTATTGATCATTACTTGTTGTATATGTTGTTGTCTATCCATTCATGCCTTCACTTGCTCATTTGGGTTGTTGTAGCTTATTAAATTCTTGCTCCCAAGTTGCTATAAAATATTGCTATCAGGTTTTTATTGTCATGATCAAAATGTTGTAGCTTGTTGCTATTGATCCATACCTCCTACGGAGATGCTCCAATGGAGTTGTTTGCTGTAGGATATGTCTACTTCATGTTCATGCTTCTTGTCACCATGTTTGAGTTCTGTAGCATATATATTTCTTGCTTCCAAGTTGCTATGTGGCTGTTAATTTCAGCTTGTTGTTATATCTTGTTTCATGTGTATCTTTTAGCCCGTTGCTCCGTTTAGGGTGTTCCTTATATGAAACTTGAGTGATTTTGCATGTAGAATCATATTATCATATTGTTAACATGTTTGGAGTATGTTTGCTTGACGTTTGGGTGCATCTTGCACCGTTGCCTATATTGCATCATACCTTGCCATGTTGTGCTTCCTACCTTGCCATGTTATGCTTCCAGTATAGACTTGTTGTGCTTCCTGTATAGATTTGTCATGCATCATACCTTGCCATGTAATGCATCATATATAAACTTGTGTTGTTTTCTGTGCTTTCTACATTGCCATGTAATGCTTCCTGTATAGACTTGTTGTGCTTCTTGTATAGACTTGTCATGCATCATACCTTGCCATGTTATGCTTCATATACTTGTTGTGCTTCTTGTATAGACTTGTCATGCATCATACCTTGCCATGTATTTCTTCCTGTATATATTTGTCATGCATCATACCTTGCCATGTCATGCATCATATATAAACTTGTGTTGTTTTGCTGTGCTTCCTACCTTGCCATGTTTTGCTTCCTGTATAGACTTGCTGTGCATCATATGTAGACTTGTCGTGCATCCTACTTGGTAGTGCATATTGTCATGTTCTTGAGTGGTTTGTTTACCGCATTGCTTGCTTCTTCTCGTTAGTGCTTGTTCCGTTGCGTTCGTGAGGATTTGTTCGTCTACCCGTGGTTCTTCTTCGTCTTCTTCATGGATCCGTTCTTTTTCCTTGCGGGATCTCAGGCAAGATGACCATACCCTTGGATATCTTTACTATCATTGCCATGCTTAGTGTCTCGATGCTATTGTTACATGTCGCGCTACCCATCATTATTGTCAGCCTCTCCTTGTTGCCATGAAACCTCTAACCTTTGACACCTTCATAGCAAAAACCATTGTTTGGCTATGTTACCCGCTTCCTCAGCCCCTCTTATAGCGTTGTTAGTTACAGGTGAAGATGAGGTTTGTTCCTGGAGGGAACTTGTTGTTGGTATATCACAATATGTTATATATATAATAACACACCTATATACTGGGCATGGGTGGAAGGCTTGGCCTTTTGCTCGGTGTTTTGTTCCACTCATGACACCTTAGGCGCCGATAAACCGTCATTATGTTCCTTGATTTTGCGTTCCTTACACGATGGGTATATGGGGACCCCTTGACACTTCGACTTTGAATAAAAATCCTCCAGCAAGGCCCAACATTGGTTTTAATTTGCTCATAATAACAACTTAATTAATTAATTAAATTGCATAGGGAGTTAGCGCTACCCGAGGATTCTTCTACATAGCAGGGGGGCCAGTGCTGATGGTGTTGGTCCCAAACGGGGGTTATGCGGGGCCACCACGGGGAAACTCGAGGATTGGTTTTACTCATAGGATCACCCATCCGGTCGTAGCCTGAGACGAGATACGCACGGCTACTATCAGGGTGTTGACACACCGGGAGGTATTGCTGGACATGTTTTACCATTGTCGAAATGTCTTGTGCACCGGGATGCCGAGCCTAATCGGATTTCCCTAAGATAAGGGGTGATGATATTATATTTATCACTTCAGCTAATTGTGAGATCTTGTGATGGGCTAAGTTGGGACACCCCTGCAGGGTTATGATCTTTCGAAAGCCGTGCCCGCGGTTATGTGGCAGATTGGAATTTGTTAATGTCCGGTTGTACAAAACTTGACAGATGATCCGAAGTAAAACACACAACTGTTTGAGTAACCGTGGCTGTCTCTTTTCACTTTGAGAAGAGAACACAGTGGGGTTATGTTTGACTCGTAAGTAGTTCAGGATCTTTAGCGATCACTTCTATTTGCGACCGTTTGCGTAGAAGCTCATCTTATTCTTGTACTCGTAAGTTAGCCACCATACTTTTGCTTAGCCGCTGCTGCAACCTCACCACTTTACCTCTTCCTACCTATTAAGCTTTGATAGTCTTGTTACCCATGGTTATGGGATTGCTGAGTCCTCGTGGCTCATAGATACTACAACAACAGTTGCAGGTGCAGGTTTCCGATGTCTTGACGTGAGAGCGTTGTTCTTTTTTTAGAGTTCTTCTTCTTCAGTCTTGGGTTAGGTTCCGGGTCGGCAGCCTGGGATAGCAGATGGATGTCTTGTGCATTTCATGTTTGTATCCGTAGTCGGATACTTTGTATTGAGGTTGTTGTATTCATGTGACTTGTATGTAATGTTGTATCCCCTATGTATGTATGTAATGGTATGATGTAATGATATCCATCTTGCTAAGCGCCCGTAATGCGGTTGTGCCCCAATCACGTAAGTGTCACGTGATTGGGATAGAATCGCATCTTGGGCCTGACAGTTCTACCTCAGAAATCAACCGTCCCACAGTGACATAGACACAATGCTACAAATGCAGGCTGACAACGCCTGCGATTTCATGAGTCCCACGATAGACGGCGGCTTCATCCATGCTCCGGTCCCTTGAGTCGAGTCAAAAGTAGTGATGCTGTGTCTAGTTCTGAAACATCAATTGGCTCATGTTGTAATTAAACTTTAATGAACTTGTAGTATGTCTCTTTGGTTTCGACAGTCATTCAACTTAGATGTAATCGATGATATTAATGTCTTGCTTTTCTCTTCCGATCATTTTGTTGCATACTTATATATTGCTTATGTATTGTCTGTGAATTGGTACTAACGTTTCGTTTGGCTAGTGCATAGCGATGCCGTCGTATGTTGTGTACAAGGGTAAGGTTCCCGGAGTGTACAACGACTGGGAGGAGTGTCGGAGACAGGTTCACCGTTTCAGCGGTAATAGTTACAAAGGGTACACCACTAGGGCGGAGGCGGAATCTAGATACGCGCGCTATCTAGCGGGAGAGGGGAGGGAGCGTTGGAGGAACCGGATGAAGACGAGTTTCATCGCGATGATGCTCATCGTGATGACCGCAGCTCTCTTCTTTGTGATGGTAGTTTAGATGATCGATATCGACTTGTAATGTGAAGACAAACTCGCTACTCGCGGTCTCGAGACTTGTAATATAATATTCTATCTTTGTTCGGTCTTTTGAATTCGGAGACTAATATGATGAATTGTATTCGGAGACTAATATGATGAATTGTATTCAAAGACTAATCTTCCATTGTATTCGATGAATCTGTTGTTGCTATGTGTTGTTGTCTATATTCTGTCCAATAATACATTTTGTAACCTATGCAAAAATCAGAAAAGTAAAAAAAATAAAAAACCTAATATTCATACTAATGGCGCATCACACCACAGTGCGCCATTAGTATGCCAAAGGATACTAATGGCGCATCTCCCCACAGTGCGCCATTAGTATGCCAAAGTTACTAATGACGCATCACACAAGAGTGCGCCATTAGTATGGCAAAGCACCTGGTTATATATGGCCCCCTGGGAGGCATACTAATGGCGCACCGTGGGCTATACTAATGGTGCACCTGTGGTGCACCGTTAGTATACCAGATACTAATGGCGCACCTCTGGTGCGCCATTAGTAAAAAATACTAGTGGCGTGGTACTAGTGGCGCACCAGTAGTGCGCCATTAGTAGGCAAAACTGGTGCGCCACTAGTAGGCCTTTTCCTAGTAGTGAAAATTCGGAAAAGAGGACAAGAATCAGCGCAAAGTGCACATACAAAGAATAGAGATGATATGGGCACATGAGTGGAGGGAGTACAGATATGTCACTCCCAAATACATCAAGAAATTCGCACTCAATCCTCCCTGCCTACGACCTCCACTGGCACATGGCCAAGTTGCTGATCCCACTAGTGTTAAACGTGGTGAGGACTTTCCTGAAGAATGGGCTAAGCGCTAGGCCAAGTTGGCCAGATAAGCAAAAGAAGCAGTGATGAAATTCAATGAAGACTCTGCTGCTGTTGCTGCCTCTGCTGAGGCTTCTGCTTCCAAGCCTAAGAAGGCCATGGCTAAGAAGCCTGCTCACAAGCCAAGTGCTTCTTCCTCAGCAATGCCCTCATGGCTAGTTTCTAGAAAGCCCTCATGGCAAATTCCTCAGACTGCTCCTGCTCCTGCTCCAAAGTCCTCAGCACCTCCGCAAAAGTCTTCAGATGCTGCAACAAAGTCATCTGCTCCAGTGCATCTTGCCACATGTCAGAGGACTGCGGGCATATCCATTGCCTCAGGAGCCTCTGTAAGCTCCTCAGCTGCCCCAAGTTCCTCAGCGATACCAAGTTCCTCAGCTAGTCCCTCGCTGCTGAAGAAAAAGACAACTGCTGGACGGGGCTCTCGCCCAAGTCCTCATAAGAAACAAGTTGCTTTTCCAAGTGCCGTCTGATGACGAAGCTGATGATGAAGAACTAGTTCAAATCATCAAAGACATGCAAGAAAAGGCCGCTAGAGCAAAATGAAACGAAGTACCGCCGCTGTTGGATCCTAAGGTGATCCTTGATTTCATTGATATCTGGTATAAGGACCCAAACACTCATATGCCTGACTTCAACCTGACTCCTGGACAAAGTCACATGCTGACCACCTTCATAGGCGAAGAAAAATGGAAGTTTGAACAGGCCAGGCAGACGAAGAAAGCGCAGTACAAGAAGGAGCGCTTCCTGAAGAAAAATGTTGTCAACATGACCACTAAAGAACTAGTCAAGATTAAGGGTGAAATCAAATCCCTCAACGATGAATTTGAAGCATATCATGCTGACTGGTTGGGGGCCAAAGTTAGATTTGTAAATCTGACCAAAGGTTTTTCTTCAAGTGCTGCTCGTAAGACGCACATTGAAATTCCTCGGGCTGAAGCATCTGCTTAGTCTGCTGAAGGACATGCTAGCACCGCTGAAGAACATCAGGCTGCTGAATAAAATCTCAAGGCTGATGACTCCACTCCAGCCACTGAAGAAATTGCTAAGGTAACCTCTAGTGTTGAGCCTGAAGAAAATGTCAGGCCAGCTGAAGCTCCAAAGGCTATGCCTGAAGATCGTGAAGAAGTCAGGACAACTGCATCAGTTGTGTCTGAAGAAAATGAACCAGATTCCTTTGCTGCTCCTGCGCCTACTCCAACTCCAATCCTTCCATATGCATTAGATGTGAAGAAGACAAAGGCTGCAGAGCGTGGAGGTGTGAAGAAAAGGAAGGCATCATCTTCTTCAGATTCTTCAGTTTCTAAGAAAATGAAGCCATTGACAAGCTCAGCTGAGAATCCAATTAATGATGTTCCCATTTCATCTATGCCATCAAAGGACCTTGTTCCTTTTGGTGAATATTATGTGATTCCATGTGAATCGAATGAAGACATTCCCTCTGCTACTTCCTCAGAGCAGACGGATGAAGAAATTGAAGTGGATGTTATCCCTTCAACCCCAATCATCTCCTCGCCTATGCCTCAGTTTACTGCTGAAGAGGCCGGCATTGAGGAATTGGAAGAACAAGACTCGGACGTGGATATTGGGATTCCCACTCCTTTGATGACTGATGAATTCTGGGATAGTCAGCATCCCAACTCCCCTTTGTTCACGCCTCTACAAAAAATTCCTCATTCACCAGCACCAACTGTTCCATTGGGCTCTGAGAAAACTCACCCCACACAGTCTGTTCATGAAGACATTCAAGCCACTAGTGTTGAAGAAACTGTAGCTGCTGCTGAATCGATGAAGACTGCCGCTGAAGAGGAACGAGAAATTCCTCAGACTGAAGAACCTGAGATTGCGAATCCAGATGTAGTGATGCAATTGACTGATACTCCTCAACCAAAGCCAAAGGATCCTTTCTCAAGGAAGCAATCTTTCAAGAAGGCTGATTTCTTCGGCAAGCATGTGTTCTTCACTGATTTCAATCACTATTACTCTGCTCGCATAAGGAAAAGGCATTTTTGGACCGCCAGTCAGGCGAATTTCTATTCCTCAGTGCTGTACAACAAAGACAAAGTCTTCAATCATCAGCATATTCCTCACGTGGATATGGAATCTCTGTCGTGTTTCGTGCCAGTCCTTAGTGTTCTTCACGACGCTGGACTGTTGGGTTTTTGCACAGATATATGCGATTGGAATGAAGAATTGATTCTCCAATTTTATGCATACCTCCACATCACTGGCAGATCTGTAGATGTGAATTCATGGGTGCTGGACTAGATGTCAGAAAACACTCGCTACGAAGCTCCAGCCTCTGAATTGCTTCAGGCTCTGCCCCTCAGTCCTCCAAATCAAGCAGCACGTTGCATGTATGAAGAAACTGAACTCGCTGATCACTACATGCAAGTGCTTATGAAGCCTTTGAAGCCAGGTCAAGCCCCACGGACCAAATTCCTTGTGAAGGAATTGTTGTTTCTGCCACGGACTGTCTATCGAATTCTGACGAAGACATTGAGTCCAATCAAGGGCCACGACTCAAATGAAGAAGAAGTCGTTGGCATCATGAAGAATCGGCTATTCAACATCATCCGTGACGTTCCCGTCAACTTCCATGATTTCTTCATGAGGACAATGGCAAATGTAGCACTGTCCCCTTTCAACCTGAAGCCTTATGCTCCATGGATTATGAGATTCATCGGGACAAGGTCTTCAGTGAATTACAAAGCTGACACTCTCAATCATGGCAGCTACTTGCCCCCAATTGAAGTCCTCAAACGAACATTTTCCTCAGCTGATGACAAGGGCAAGGCCAGTGCTGTTTTTGCTGAAGGCACTCGTCCATTGGATGGCCAGTTTCGCAAAGCTGCATCTTACTCCACCAATGATGACTCTGCCACTCATGACTCTGCCACCAACTCTTCCAAGAAAAATCCTCAAGGCACAGCTCCCAGGGTGATGACTGATCGTGAGCTTCTCCTCAGTCTTCATTAGAAGGTTGATCGCAACCAGAAATGGGTCAAGCGTCAGTTTGGTTCAATTCTTCACAACATGACCTCCACACATAATGCAGTGAAGAAAAACCATCACTACCTACATGAAACCCTCAACCGCACCTAGTCTATTCTGTCTCATCTCTATGGTGAAGAAGATCTGAAGAAAATGGGTCTCAAGGATGACTTTGACTGGTCTGCTCCTCCTCCGAAGAGATACAAGAAGGTCAAGGTTCCTCCCTTGGTGGCCAGCTCTTATTCTTCATCGCGCAAGACCGACGAGTATGAAGACCTGGACGACACTGCGGTAGGCCCTACTTCAACCATCGACCCCAACAACGCTGGCGCTCCTTCATCATCATGATATTCTTCAGGGGCATTAGTCCTCAGTTTCGATCCTTTTGGTCATTCGATGACAAAGGGGGAGAAATTTGAGTTAGTCTTCAAGCGGGTCTATATATATATATATATGGGCGTTTTTTTTGCTATGTTACAACTCTCGTTCTTCTGATGACTTTGTGGATCGAGTTGTAAACTTAAACTCTATTGTGACCTGATACTTCTGTTGTGATGTTTCTGCATGCTTATTCCTCATTAATGTTATCCACGCATGCTGAATTACATCAGTCACCATATTTCATCATGCATTTCAAATTATTCATATTATACTTCAAACGTGTGTATGGATTACAAGATATAGGGGGAGATCTCCATGATTCTACTCTTCAAGTGTGCATTGCTTCAAAATCAAATTGCTCAGTATGCACATCTTCACGGGGACTTCTTCTATATCTTGCAATCAAATTCCTCAATATATGCATTTACACTTCATATGTTTATCCCCGTTGAAAACTTAACTTATATTGTCATCAATCACCAAAAAGGGGAAGATTGTAAGTGCATCTAGTGCCCCTTAGTGATTTTGGTGTATTGAAGACTTATAGGTTAAGGGACTAATGCGTTTATGAGTGTACACAGGTCTATAACTCTATGAGGAGTTTGATATTTACAGAGAAAGTCGACCCCTAAAAATGAAGTTCTTTGACTGAAGACTTTGGATTTCGGAAGACTTTCTGAAGACTTTGTAAGTGAAGAAATTGGTGTGACCCTGAAGACTTGGTATTCATCTGTGGAACATGAAGCGTGAATACTTTTGTTTTCGTAGTTTCATTTTCTCCTTCTTGAGTCATAGGAAACACCGTACTCTTAAAGGGGGTCCAGGAAATACTAAGGAAAAATTTCCTCGTGATGCTCAACTCAAAATCCGACACCTACCAATCCCTTCGATTGAAGCCATTGGAAATCTCAAACAGTTCAGTCGTATTCTTCAGTGACAGAGACGAAGTTCTTATGGCCTCTGAGGAATTTATTCTGACTGAGGAGCTAGGAATTCGCAATTGCGAATTGCCTACATACTGAGGAACATGATAGCCCTTAGGAATTTGATACTCAAAATTCCGACCATTGTTGTGCTACGCACCAGCTGTCCCAAAATATCTACCTACCTAACAGTCATATCATTAAAGGGCATTTATGTCTTATCATGTCGGGATGCTCCCTAGGCTATAAATAGCCGCCCCGTACAACCACTAGCTGGTTGGCTGCTCTGCGAGAAACTAACACTTGTCATAAGAGCAACCCATCCTCCGAGGACTTTGAGCGAAAATCATCAAGTGAGGAAAAACCCGAAACTAAAACCAAAACCTTCAAACCCAAAAGTGATTGAGCATCACTGAAGAGATTGATCCTGCGTGGATCCAACGCTTGTTACCTTTGAAGACTGTTCTTCTTCCAGACGGTTAGGCGTCATGGTCTAGAGCATCCAAGAGGAATTGTGGATCGCCGAGTGACCAAGTCTGTGAAGGTTCGGATGTCACCAGAAGACTTGCCACGAGTGATTGGGCGAGGTCTGTGTGACCTTAGCTCAAGGGGAATATGGTGAGGACTTGGTGTCTTGGACTGTGTGTCCTTGACTGGGTGTCCGGGACTGTGTGTCCTCAGGTTTAAATACCTAGCTGCCCTAACCAGATGTACAACTGAGACAGCAGTTGGAACTGGTCTAACAAATCATTGTCCTCACCAAGCTTACTGGTTCTATTTCCTCAACTCTTTCATTTCCTCATATATGTGTTGTGTGCTTGTTCATATCTGTTTGAAGACTTTGACTAAAGACTTTCACAATTTCCTCAGTTCAATTTCTTCAGTCTGTTTGTCTTCATCCTGTGCCATCCTGTGTTTACGCTTTCTGTACTCTGTGTTTGTCTTCATATCTTCATGATGACCATGCTTGTATTCTGTTATGTTTACTTCTGAGTACTTATTCCGCTGCAAGTAGTTCTTCGCTAAGGAATTTCCTCAACAGCAAATTCCTCAGTGAAGAATTCCTAAAAATCGCCTATTCACCCCCCATCTAGTCGATATAACGCACTTTCATTGCTATTGGTTGGGCTTTAGGCATCTCATCGATGAACTCTATTTCCTTTCATGGTCACTGGATGAGATGTAACAGTGTTTCTCCCAAGGTCCTTTGCTCATCGAAGTCTCCTAGGACATTCTTCAGGGCAAATTCATCGAATCCAGGCTTTACTTCAGTCACGTAGCACTTCACACAGCCCAGCTTCAATGGCAAATTGTCCAAGAAGAGACCATCTTCCAAGAAGGGTGGGAAAACCCAGGCTGTTGCACATTTTAATGTACCTTCATAATGTGTAAGCACGCCCTTCAATCTGTCTTTCATTCCAGATAGAACAGATATAGCATCATCACGAGTAGCTGTAGTCTCAGTGTTGCTGGGGTCAACTGATGCACATCTACTCTTGTGCAGTGTTGTCGCGCAGTAAACAACATCATACATGCCCGCCTCCCCTCCCATTTGCTGGCTATCTGTCAGTGTTAGAGTCTTCTGCATCATCATTGACTCCTCAACATCCTTTCGAACAGCCGTATACATATCCTTCCTCAACCTTTCATACAATGCATTCTGCTTCATTTCACTCCTCATTTTTTCATGCTGAGCCTCTATTTGCTGAGTGTGAAAGACCTCTTGTGCGGGACATTAACACCTATACCCCTTAAAGGGATCTTGGAAGCTTCTAACATCACTTGATATAGTTCGGCGTCACATGTGTTTTCAAAGTAATAAGTTCCGTCATCACTCCTCTTTGCACGTGCCCGCAAGTAGTGTCTGGCGCGTTCATCCCTGCTTTCACTAAAGGTCGGATTCCCACCCGCCGCTACTACTTCTTTGTCCTCCTGGTGCCATATCAGTTTCATGCCGTAGTATCCCGCGACACCCATATGGTGTGGGTGTATGTTCTTCTTCTGATGTTCCGATTGCTTGAAACTCTCCTTAGGAAACTCTTTAGTTTCCCTGACCCTTTTGAATTCTTCCCAGTCTGCCTTTGTAATTTGGGGGTATGCGGGGATTGGGTCCTTGCCTTCACTCAAGTACTTCTTGTATAGCAGGTGCTTCCAGTTTCTCCAAGCATCCCTAGCCTTCTTCAGTGTAGCGTGTTCCACCTACATTCTCAATGCTCTGGAACGTTGAAGTGATCCGTGAACTCCCGGACTATCCTTCACTGTGTTTCTGTGTCAGCCTTCCAAAACCCTGGCAGATTAATGTTGAGCCTTGCCCTGCCAACAAATCCACACACACTCCTGAACCTCGTGCGTGCTTTATCTGGTTTAGTTGGAGCCCAAGACTTAAAATCAATCTCGGTTACTTCATATACACCTTTAGGCTGGTGTGTGGGCTTCCTGGGAGAGTGCCTCCGTGTACTGACCGGAAGGGTAATTCCTACAGCTCTATCCCGTTCAAAATTACTAGATCCCTCACAATCTACTGAAGACCTAGGGTTGTCTGAATCAGATGAAGATACATGGCCTGAAGCATGAGTGTTGTATCTGCTACTTGGCATCTACAGAGAACACATGCGAAACTCGGGAAAGGAGGATAAGCATAAAACTAACAACTTGGTATCAAGCTTTCTAAACATGGCATGCAATAATTTAGAAAATGTATGGCTAATTTATTAAGTTTGTGTGACTCGGGCGCCCGCGATCAGTAAATAGGCAGTATCTTATTGGAACAAATACACCTTATATGTACTCCCTCTGTTCCTAAATATTTTTCTTTCTAGAGATTTCAACAACTGACTGCATATAGAGCAAACTGAGTGAAACTACACACTAAAATAAGTCTATATACATCCGTATGTGGTAGTTCATTTGAAATCTCTAAAAAGACAAATATTTAGGAACGGATGGATAGTGAGGAAGGTAGATAATGAACATATACACACTCTGTATTACTTTATAGCCAATTTGGGAACATACGGAATGAAAATGGAAGAGGGGTTGTGAGGAAATATGCCTCACCACTCGGACGAGAGGGCACACGACCGGGGTGAGCACGGCGGCGGGGGAGAGGGTTCTGTTGTGGATCTGGGGGAGGGGAGCTGGCGATGGAGATTGGATGGACTAGTTGAGTGAAACGCGGGCGGACGGTGGGGGGTGTTGGCGGCCTAGGTGAAAAGGGTGAAAATTTTCCCCGGTCGCCGCGCGTGCGGAAAGGCCTATGCAAACGGTTGCTTCTAAGCGCTCATGTGCACAAATATAATAATTTCGTTTGAAATGAAGATGTACTAATTTTGATATGAATACGTCAGTTCTTCGTTTCGCCTCTAATTTTTTTCCCACGTAAAGCAATCACAATTATACCACGGGTTTGATTTGCTGGCGCATTTCAGGTCTCGTGTGCTATATGTAAGACATTTTTTGGCATTTACCGTGCATTTTGGCATATAAATCAATTCCTAGCCGGACTGCATTTCCTGTCGGAAGGGATGAGGATTGCCGTTTGATCTGGGAGCATCCAACGGTGTAGACGTACGATCCGTGGTGTTTGGGTTCTGGCCAATCAGAACGCATGACTGAGATCGCGCGCGCATCAAGGGGGGGTATCGGCCATGGTTTGGTAGGCGCACGACTTTCATGTGTGAACCTTGTGCTATTTGAAAACAATTTTTTTGGGAGGGGCTATTTGAAAACATTTACATGTGTTGTCGAAAGGGGTGAGGATTGTCGTTCGACCAAGGAGAATCCAACGGTGCATACCTACGATCCGCGGGGTTTGGGTTCTGGCCAATCAGAACACACGACTCAGATCGCACGCGTGGCAGAGGGGGGCATCAGACACGGTTTAGTGGTCACACGTCTTTCGTGAGTGAACCGTGTGCTCTTTGAAAACATTTAAATTACCTAACATCATATTTTTGTTCGAATGAAAACATGAGTTCATCGTTTCACCTCCATTTCTTTCCATGGTAAGAAATCATGATTGTACCCTATGGTTTGATTTTCTCGTACATTTTACCAGGCGACAGACCTCACTAGCAATCTCAAACTACAAATATGCAAAAAAAAATCTCGTTTGTATGTATATGTATGTATATA
>LR738712.1:210816212-210923071 GCA_902687465.1 Secale cereale
TATATATATATATATATATATATATATATATATATATATATATATATATATATATATATATATATATATATATATATATATATATATATATATATATATATATATATATATATATATATATATATATATATATATATATATATATATATATATACATATATATATATATATATATAGTCGTAGCTACACGTGTGTGTTAGCAAGATCATTTGTATGTCGCTTTGCGAGTTTTCATTCATTGTGCGAGAAATGGGAAAAAACCTCAAATAGTTTGGCCGCAGGGTGCGGCCAGAGGTGTAGGCCTTGTTGGTAATTTAATTTCAGGAAATGCATATAGTGTCCGGAAAATAACGAAAATCATTGTTTCACTGTCACTTGCTCTCACGATCGCATGGAAAAAAATTGGTAAAGTTTGGCACAAGTTTTGGTGCTTGCACCTTCCATACCGGAACATCTCACAAGAAGGATCATAGTTTCCAAAAGGAGATGTGACACTTCGGACTACAAATCGTCAGTTACAAGCTACATCGTTCCGGCCCATTTCAGGTCATCTGCTATGTTTAAGTCATTCTTTGCACTTACCTTGCATTGCATTTTAGTGCATATATAATTAATTAAAGTCAAAAACCCTACTACAAACTACATGTGTGTGTTTTAGTTAGGCTATATATACTTAGGCTACACATAGTGGAGAGTCTCTTATACTAGTATCATGCATATATATATATATATGATACTAGTGTATATGATACTACCTTTAATTAATTATAGCGCTTAGTATAATACATAGAGTAAAGTATTATAGATCATATTTATTGTCATGCATGACACAAATTAGCATCACATTTAACATGATACGGTATCTACCTATATGTTACTCTAACCCTCTCTAAATATATTTAATTCTTTGCCACATCAGCATACTTGCTATTTCCGAGTACATGACATCGTCGGCTATGCTACCACCACTATGGCCAGCCTTATATAGTGGGTAGTATCATATACTATATATAGTATCGTGCATATGATACTAGTGTATGATACTACGTACGTACCTTCATAGTGCATATATAGTATCATAGTGTAGTATATATCATATATGACCATATTTATGACCATGCATGACACATAGTATAGAATTTATTATATATATATATATATATATGTGTGTGTGTGTGTGTGTGTTACGGTATCTACCTATGTTACTGCTTCTTCGCCACATCATCATATTTGCTATTCCCGAGTGCATGATGCTGGCTATGATACCCCCACTATGGCCACCCTAAGGCTGGTCGTAATATGGGAGTATCAAGCGATATCATGCATGGCAACTAGACTTTTTGGATGATGTGGCACACAGTTAAATGAGGAAAGAGAGGGTGTGGTATCATATGATGATACCGTATCATATATATTAAATGTTGAGCTACTTATGATACTATGCATGCACGCATTACGGAGGTATTACCGATCATATACTAGTATCATGCATATATACTCCCTCCTTTCCGGTTTATATGCTTATCTCAAAATTTTACTTTTTCCATTTTATAAGGCTCAATTTTGTTGTTCCCCAACACATGTTCAGATTCCAAGGTGCATTAAATCAGTGCACGCAAGTATGAAGAGAAAGTAGACCAATGCATGTACTTTATGCATGCATGTATTGCAATTAATACATTGGAAAAAATAAATTTTTGAGGAAAACAAAAGCATTAATTGGGTGTTTTTGCAAACTACAAAAAGTATTGTACCACTCACCATCTACCTTGGTTGCTGAGATTTTTGAAATGAGCCCTATAAGGCTCGTTGTAATGGAGAGTATCATATAATAGTATCATGCATATGATATAGACTAGTGTATGATACTATTTCCATAATGCATAGTATCATAAGTTAGTATCTTAGGTTGCCTTATTAATTGTCATGCATCACACAAAGTAGTACAATATTTTATATGATACGGTGTCATGATATGATACCACATCCTCTCTATAATTCCTCATTTAATTGTGTGCCATATCATCCAGAAAGTCTACTTTGCATGCATGATACCACTTATGATACTACCAACCAGCCTAAACCGGAAAGGAGGGAGTATGATATTAGCTATAGTCTATGATATACTAGCTACCTCACTAAGAGCATGGTTGATAATACAGCCAACGGTCGGCTATATGAAGTTGCCATGTCATATACACAGCCAACCTCTTAGGAGGAATGTACATTAATAATTTTGAAATACGTACTAGTTTATCAATAGTTGGCCCACCTTATATCCTCACAAAAGTGTCTTGGGTCTCGTGTTGCAGCTAGCTCTACTAACCAAGAGCCCGCTTCTCTTGTCTCTCCTCTTCTCTTTCCTCCAACTAATAAGCACATATATGTTATTATATTCATTATAGCCTGCTTATGTCAGTCTATTGTACTTGCTTTAAAACTAGCCACAATGGAGAGTAACATACACTAGTAACATACACATATCCCTGGACTATGTTACTAACTTTCATAGTGGGTAGTAACATAAGTATGGTAACATGCAAAGCTTCATTTATTAGGACATAGACTCATATTGCATTGGGACATGTGATGTTACAGTAACTAGTTAAGTTACTCAAACTATACCTCTATCCTCATTAATTAACTTATTGCCACATAAGCAAATTTGTTGTGTTGGACTCGATGTTACTACTGAAGTTACTCCCACTGTGGCTAGATAGTCCAATGCATAGTATCATAGAGTAGCTAGTATCATATGTAGTACTTTATTTATATTGTCATGCATGACACATAGTAGCATATCATTTACTATGATATGGTTTCATGATATTATACTTAACCCTCTCTTTCTTCATTTAATTCTATGACAGCTCATCAAAATTGCCTAGTTGGCATGCATCATACTAGCTATGATACCCTCCTTACTATCAGCCTAGCAAAGACAGTGTACAAATCATTTGTGCGTCGCTTTCTGAGTTTTCATCTGTTTGTTCGAGAAGAGGGGAGAAGTTTGGCACAAGTTTTGATGACCACTCCATCCAAACCGGAGCATCTCACATGAAGGATCATGGTTTATGAAAGGAGACGTGTCAACTCAAACTCCTGTTGCCGGTGACTTCATCTTTTGGCCTCATAAAAATTTCAACGATACGCAATCACCATTATACCATGGGTTTGATGTTCTAGCGCATTTCAGGTATCGTTAGCTATATTTAAGACATTTTTTGAGATTAACGTGCATTTTGTGCATAAAAATAAAATTACAACCGGAACTGCATGTGCTGTCGAAAGGGATGTGGATCGCCGTTCGATCTGGGAGCATCCAACGGTGCAGACGTAAGATCCGTGGGGTTTGGGTTCTGTCCAATCAGAAAGCATGACTCAGATCGTGGGCGGGGTGGCGGGGTTTTGTCAGCATATGGCTTTCATCAACGAACCGTGTGCTATTCGCAAACTAGATTGGATATTTTTGTTCACACATACTATAGTGAGATCAATTGAGTGTGCTACCTCTATGATATAATAATAACAAAAAACAGTTCATATTCATTTCCTGAGCTGACAGCATATCAAGGTCAACGTATTAACCGTTCTTACATGCTTCAACGGAAAACCGGGCATAACTCACAAATTCAATACATGCGACAGTTCTAAATTGAACGAATTAAGTTGCAGGGTAGGAATAAAGACTAGTCTTACGGCTTAATTCCCATGTACACGGGGGAACTGGGATCATTACGTTGACCCCGAATGGACTTGGGTTTTCTGATGATTTTACGCTTCTCTGTTAGACTGGTGCGTGATCCCTTGGTTGGCAACTCATTAAATTCATCGTACTCGTCCTCATCGGCAACATCATCGACACCCAGTACCCTTCTATGCCCATGCATCACTACATGGCAGTTATTATGCAAAGGGTCTACCACAAAGAAAATCTGGGTAGCATCACTGGCAAGAATGAACGGGTCCACGTGATATTCCATTGTTGTCATGTTAACACGGGTCTTCCTGTACTCATCAACCTTTACATAACCAAGAGGGATCCATGCGCACCTGAATAAGGCCACATTAACTTTCACATAGTCAAGCTCCCAAATCTCTTTGATGGTTCGATAGTATACCCTTCTATCATCTTCATCTATAGTCATGCATTCTATTCGAACAACACTGTTCTGATATGAGGTCTTCTAATCACGTTCCTTAGTATAGAACGTGTATTCATTTATGTCATATGCTTGGTACATCAACACCGTAGGTGATGGCTTTTGTGCCAACCACGTAGCAACGTCATCGATGGATCCTTGTGCCAAATGATTCTTTAGCCATTCGGTGTAGTTCTTAGTGTGCTCCTTCATCTCCACATCTGATGAAGGCACCATTGTTAAGAAGCTTTGGCGTATCTCCGCCAAGTGTTCTTTGGCATAAGCACTAAGAACTAGGCTATTAAGCAGTACCGTCAAATGGGATTTCTTTGCCAATTCTCTGGGTGTAGCCATTTGCGTGCTAGCAAGGACTGGCTTACCATTCAGCCTTCCCTCGTGGCGAGAGAGGGGCAAACCTATAGGTCTTTGTTTCATGTATTCAGTGTAAAACTCAACCACCTCCTCCGCTCTATAACCTTGTAGGATGCTTGCCTATGGATGGTTTCGGCTCCGACAAAAGCGCTAAAGTATTCCCATGAACCGCTCGAAGGGATACATGTTGCACTGAAATAGAGGACCACAATAATTTGTCTCGTCGACATGGTGCAGAGTGAGATGGACCATGACATCAAAGAATGATGGTGGGAAAAACATCTCTAGGTTGGACAATATTCTTGCAATATCATCATGCATATGATCCAACTCTTCAGGATCTACAACTTTCTGCCATAGTTGGTTGAAGAAATTACAGAGGTCAATGAGTGTGTTTCCTATATTTTTGTCCATCAGATTCATGATGGCCACCGGGAGGATTTGTGTCAACATTACGTGGCAATCATGTGACTTCATGTGTCCCAGATTCATTTTACCTGAGCTCACATACTGTCACACCCTGATTTTCATGTCACATTGCTTAAGCTAATTTCCATGTTAAAAATGTGGATTTGCAAAAACTTTTGAGTGTTTTTGACTTTGCTTGATTTGACTTTTGTCTGCTATTTGCTAGTGCTCTAAAAATCAAATAAATCCTCCAACTCTTATACTTCATCTCCTTGACCAAAAACCTTTTCCCAATGATCATGCCATGTGTATAGACCAGTATAGAATTTTCTTATAAAAATATTTTTGGCCAAATGGTATTTTCAAAAATTAGTTTTCCAAAAACCCTTGAATTGAGGTTTGCACTGCAAGTACCTTATTTAGGGTGTGAAAAATCTTTCAAAAAGTATATTTAAACCTATTAGGTATAGGACTCCCAGAAACCACAAAAGTATAATTTTAAAAGTTATTTTTATATTTTATTTAAAAGCTTTTTCTTAAGGCCAGAAATGGTCTTTAATAGGGAAAAATTATTTAATTATTTCAAAAATATTTGCCGAAATTCAGGGAGACTCATAGGACATATATTGTCCATATATAAGAGTTTCAACACATGGTCATGTTCAAAATATTGGACAAATCCTTCCAAAACCCTTTCTGGATATTTCAAGCTTTTGAAATATTTACAAAGGAAATATTCTCCAAAAATTCCAGGGAAATTCTATCATGTCAAATATGACATATTTGATGATCTTGCAAAGCCTCATGCCTTGAAGATCAAGGAAACATCCTCAAACCCCTTCATAACCATTCTGTCCATATTTGAAGTTTGAGCAACTTTACATTGCCAAACTTTTCCAAATGCTCTCAAACTTGGTGCACATGCTGGAATGGCCTAATAAGGTATCTAGACCAAATGGCACAAGATTTGGAATAGAGCAACTTGATCAGATCACCCCAAAACCACTTCTGTTCAAATTCATATTTGAACAACTTTACATTGTCAACTTTTTATCGGGAGCCTCAAACTTTGTGGGCATGTTCATAACCCCAAATGATGATGCTACACTAAGTGGTGCATCAAGGGGAGATGAATTGCTTGACTCAAACATGGTGAAACCATTTCTGTTGATTTCTAGGGTTCACCAAAGTTACATTGGCCACTTTGCCCAAATGAGCTCAAATTTGGTGTAGGGGCCTAATTATATGTGACATTTGATCCTGTTAAGTCCCATTTCAAGTGGATGTCATTTGCTTGACCAAACACTGATCAAACACCTTCTGTCCATTTGCCAAGACAAGTGTTTGGACCCCTGTCTCTAATTCCCTTTACCCCAAATTCTTACCATAGCTTCCCCTAGTCCTATTCTACCTCTAGCAACTCTCTCTGGCCTCATCTCAATTATTGGAGGGGGGTAAAACCCCAATTCCTACTGCTCGACAGCAGTTTTCACCTCCTTCCTCACCTCCCTCCTCATTTCAGTGGCTCACCAGAGCATCCAAGACTGCCTCCCCATTGTTTACTACTCCCTCTACCCTCTGGACACGGCTGGACACAAGAGGACACGCCAATGACACCGCGTGCATGCCAGGGCATGCAAAGTTCGCGCTCTGGAGCACGCTACAGTGCCCTGGCGCACTGTAGCCACCTCCAATCAGGGGCGCCCGACAGCCTTGGGCTTCCCCCTCGTGTCCCCCGAGGCGGCCTCGACGTCCGCAGCACGCCGGGCGGTCGGCCCCCTCCTCTCTCCTCCTCCCTCACCCCTGCTCGCACGCGCACCGGCCGATCCTGAGCACCAGTGAGCAAGCTCACATGCGTGAAGACCCTGGAGCCTCCCCGCTCCTCCTCTGCTTTTCCCTTGGACTGGACCTCGTCCACGAGCGCCCTAGACATGCTCAGGAGAGCCCGGTTGGCCTTCAACAACGACCACGACCTCGCCGGCGCACAGCCCCGCGGTGAACCTCGGGCTAGCCTACTTAAAGGGCACCCCGAGCCCCCCTTGCACCTCCTTTCGCACTCTCCCACTCCCGTGCGACTCCCAAGCCGTTCCGTTGCTCTCCCCGTGTCCTACAGCCTCCTCCCTGGCCGGAGCAGAGCCGCCAGCCGCCGCTCGAATTCGGGCAACCCCGAGCCCCTCTCTTCCTCCTAGCCACTCCAGTGCCACCGCTCGACCTCTAGGAGCTCCCCGCCTCCGCCAAACCTCCCCAAGATGCCCCTATGCTCGAAGCTCAAGATGACCGGAGCCCTCCTCCGCCGCGGTTGGACGCCTGCTCGCCCTGGTCCTCCCCGGCGGGCGTGCTACCCACGGTTGGATGCGCCTCTCCGCGCTGGTCACTTCGATGGCCGGAGCGTCGCCGGAGACGGCCCGAGCCGACGGGGCCACGCCGGCGAGCGCTCGGCCGCACCTCCCCTGTTCCCCGTCGTACCGCGCGGGAGGAAGAAGAACCTGCCGCTGGGGCCCGCGCGTCAGCGACCCAGTGGGCGGGCCCCTCCGTTTAAGTGGAGTAGATCTGGCCTCGGCCGCCTCCCCCGCGCGGTGGCGCCCTTCCTGGCGGGCGCCTTCGACGTGGCCGGGTCCCTGCGTGCTGCTGAGCAGATGGGCCGGCCCGGTGCACAGAAGCACTAAGCTTCGCCCTGCGCGCAAGGGTATAACCCCCTTTTCTTTTTATTTTCTGTTTCCAGTAAACTTCCAAAATCTCCCAAATATTCAAATGAACTCCAAATTGCATGATTCAAATTTCCTATGGCTCCATAAATCCTGCTCTATCACATGGTGCAACATGTACATTATTCCAGAAACATTTCTTTCGCAAATATTTATCAAATGCCTTTATTTCATTTCTGTGATGAACTTTAGAAAATCACAGAGAGCTCAATCTTGATCCAAATGCAGTGATTGAAGTTCCTAGATGCTTGTCATGTCCAAACTTAGTTTTGGAACATTTTTTAATAATAGTTTCTATACCCCACCAAATATTGAGCCATTTCTTCATATTTATCAGCTTTGCAAAATCCTAGGAAATTCATTTCAAATCCAAATCCAGTGAAACCAACTCCTAAATGCTTCTAAAATCATGACTTCATGATGGGTACCTTTGCTCATCATTCAAGGAAATATTTCTGTATACTTCTTCCAAATCCATAAGCCCTTTGGTTCCATCATATTGGAATGTTCCAAATCACCCATTGATCCAATACCTATGAAACCACCTTGGTCATTTCTAATATGACCAGAGGTATCCTAGAAAAGTCCAACTCCTATTTTTAGAGCACTTTTATTTTTGCTTTGATTTTGTTTCTTATTATGATTGTTTCCATCGTTAGTTGACGTAATAAATGGAGTATTCGGAGATGGACCAGAAGATTTGAAGACTCGGAAGAATAAGGCAAGCAGCCCTTTGACCATGTTCAAGAAACCTTTTTATGCATGTCTCATAGCACCTTATTATTCAATGCATCGGAACCATGTTGAGGTGGAAACCACTTTGGTTGCTACCCCTGTTACTTTACTGTTGAAACTTGCATCAAACATGACCCTACTTTCCTATGAGGGTTATGTGGGTAGGAGTAGATAGATGTATGCTATAGTAGTTGGCTACGCAAAATGGGTCGGGGTTATGCATGGAGTGAAACAAGTGTGGTCTGACATACTTGCAAATGACCCAGTGGGTACCACTAATGCCCCTGGGAGCTGATGAGGAGCTAGGGCACAACTTGGTGAAGAAGTAGTGTGCCGAGGCTTGACGAAAGTGTTGTTTACAGAGATGGATTAGATTTATGTGTGACTACCGTCCCAACCAAACATGCGCAACCACTCTACCCTTATATGGGAAAGGGCATTATTGATTACCTAGGTCGATACTAGCATGGTGCCCGCATTACTAGTGACGGGGGTGACATGAGGTCACTCTCGGGACGGGGTCGTGCTTGGAGAGGCGGCCATGACTGTTTTCACAGGGCACCGGACACACCGTTGGTACCCCGTGCTTGTGATATGTGATGAATACGGAGAGAGTCTCCACAAACCTTGAGATGTGAAATGTTTGGCACGGGGCTGTTACCAATCGAGTGGACTCTATGTTAGTGTCGTCTAGGGAAAGATAGTGATCGGGTGCTTACCCCGGGTACTTGAGGTACCGCGGGTCGTGGATGACACGGAAGTTCCCCGGATCTTGTGGGTAAAGTGTGCAACCTCTGCAGAGTGTCAAACTATTCGAATAGCCGTGTCCGCGGTCATGGACAGTTGGGTGGTGCTACTTAGACTATGTCCATAAGTTTCTGGGAAACAACACGATTCAGAGATATTGATGATGTGATTGTGAGGAAGTCACAATGAGCTTGTGCATGTGCTGATTACAACTCTTTCTCGATATTGATGTATGTGACCTCCTGATACTTGTTACAGACACATGCATGCCCTTGTTATATGTTGATCATAAGTGCATATGAAAAACTAGCTTTCCGCAAAACTGCCAACCTAGCAGTAGAGCCTTGCATAATTATTCAGTTATCACACCTGGGTTGCTTGCGAGTACATTCAATGTACTCATTGGCTTGCCACTGGTTATTTTATTGGCCAGGCAGGAGAGAACAGGTTACGATGAAGATTTCTTGGTGACGAGCATGCGAGCTAGGACGCTTCCCAGTCAGAATGCCTGTAGGGTTAAGGCAGATGGCATGGGTCCCAGTTGTCTTTGAAGATTTCCGCTGCGATGATATACTCAAGACTTGACCATTATGGTCCTACTTGTGTAACACGGTATGTAAGGATGTAAGACTCTTGTTATTCAGCTTCTGTGTGTTCAGTGAGCATTGATCTCTGGGGTCACTGTACACGTGCATTCGGTGATCACGACTTATGAGTCGGGGTCCCCACAGAGCTGGTATCAGAGCCATCCTGACTGTAGGAAGCCTTAGTTAGCATGGTCGTTAGTTAGGGTAAAACTATTTCCAAAACTATTAGTAGATTTCAAAACTATCTATACTTCTCTTCCCTTCTCAGTTTGTCGAAAACTAGGCTATACTTGATCTCTTCCCCTTCAAAACCTTGGTCGCTAGAACCCTTATGCCCCAGACCACCGGATTTTCTGTAATCCTCGTGGAGTGCACCTTGCCAAACACTCACCCACCACTTTTGCACGCAAGATTGGTGACACCACGACAAGATGATACCAACAGAAACTACACCCTCGATGAGTGAGGACATGAAGACCCAGAAGATGGAGGACACCCTTGACAAGAACCCCCAAGACGATGCAACATTGGCCTATGATGACCAGGCTATAGGTTATGCAAAATCATGATATGCATCGTTAATAGAGTAATCATGTCACTACCGTTGTTGTATCGACAACCACCGGTGGACGAGAACCTTGCCATTTGGTCCGCCTCACTATAGTGAGCAGGAAAACGGTTCTCTTCGTCCCCCGCTCTTGGTGTCGATGTTTTCAT
Source organism: Secale cereale (assembly GCA_902687465.1). NCBI lineage: Eukaryota > Viridiplantae > Streptophyta > Magnoliopsida > Poales > Poaceae > Secale > Secale cereale. Next base: position 210,826,626 of record LR738712.1, read on the forward strand.
CAACGAAACCGACATGTTGGACCTCTATTATGCCTTGTTATTACATATGGATTGCCTACCTGATACCCTCGACGTCCCAGGAGGCACAAGGGATCGTCATGATTAAAGAGACAAGAGAGGACCAAGTCAACGCCATCTACAAGGAGGCACCTTCACCCCATCACCTCATCAGGCGAGAAGATGTTGAAGATTCTTCAGGCTCAACCCGGATCATTCATCAAGCAACTACAAGGGGCATAGCAACATCTGAGGAAGCACAGAAGACTGCACGAGGCACAAGTCACGACACAGAGTCCGAGAACCCCTAGGGAAGGATGAGTCGTGTACCCCCTATGCGCAGTCGAGTCCATATGATGGTTCGAATAGAACCATGATTGTGTGTTGTTTGCTTTTATTCGTTTGTGTTTTGATATAAGTCGCACTTTTGCCCCAGGCAACAAGTGCATGGCTATATCACCTTCCTTGCCTTGTTTCTTTTGTTTCGGCCTTTTTGCACCTGTTTGTTGCACCTGCACTATAGAACCCCCTTTAGGCATTTCCCTCCTCTACGCTGCTTCTTCCCTCTATTCTCTCTCTCCCCAATTGAAGACCCGCAAGACAAGATGCACCAAGGATTCTACCTCGACAGCCAACTGGCACTGAAGACTTCTGCTACAACCTCCACGATCTATTGCAACCCCGTAGAGTTATGTTTAACCCTCCAGACCAGTAACCCCATTCCTAGACCCTTTGAGACTTCCCGAGACACTCCAGCACGAATCCTTAACCATGTGCCTAACCCATGGTAAGGCGAGAGAACCTGTTAAGCCTTTATAACCTTGCACAACACTGGGTTCGTAAAGGAGCTAGTGGACACGATGAGTGAGCACATTTTCATCCTGATATAGCATGAGGTCTGACGATGCCATAGATAGACCAGTTCGAGGATATTGGACAGATGACTTGGTGGCTTTACATCAGTGACTTCGAGGAACTATCGGAGACCTTGATGGATTGTGAGGTTTTCATGTTGGTGGGATCATGACTTTGGGAAAGCATGTAGGAGTGCCCGATGGACATGAGATTTGGGTTTATGTAGGTGATTCTGGTTGGTATAATGGTGGATATGTCTACATGGTTCGGAGTAAGATTGGATTTAGGCCTATGATCCTGATTATGATATCATGTTTCTCGGTGGACGATAACCTAGGAGATTTGATTATTTGCCGGAGTTGAATTAGGGATCTATATAATCATGATCTTGGAGTTTACTGACCCGGATGATGAGAATTTGGTGGACTTACTATCGTAATACATAGTCCTTCCGAGTATTTGGGTATTGTAGGGACTTGAGATCTTGTGGAACACCGTAGACATCGGATTTGTAGGGTTGTTGGATTATGTGGAGATTGATGGGAATTACCGGGCTATTGGAGTTGATCTATAGGAAGGAAATAAATCTTGGAGTGGCATACGACGTGTTTCCTTAGATGGGTGATGCATTACCTTGAGCCTTGCAAGACTAGGTTGAGCGCTTGGATTGTGGAGTTTAATTTAAGCTCAGGAGCATGTATGATCTACCTTTGGATTTTAGAGGTAGGCATACATATGGATTTGGGGATCGTAGACTAGTGCAATTGTGTGAGACCGTCTCTTGAGAATCATGAGGATATGTATGGCAATGAGTGGTGATTAAAGTTGGTCTATGCGAGAGGCCGCTTTTCCGTTCGAAGTACTAGATAGAGCTATTGGCATCTCAGAAACTGTGCTTAAGGATAAGATGATATAAGTTCATTCACTCACTAGAATCCTTGAAACCCTTAAGCCCCACCGAGCCACCACCTGGTCAGATTCTGACCACGGGCCTTGACTCAGAGTCAGGAAGGCCTCTGCAAATACTCAACCGAGACCACCACCAATACCCCAGCTTACCTTGCGTACCCATTAGACCTCATGGAGTAAGTGGACAAGATGGGTAACATCATTATTAGATGGCCTACTTGACTGCCCGGAGACGAAGAAGCGACGGACAGCTAGATAGAAGACGTTTGAAGACCACCCTGTCAAGAAGGAAGATCTACACCGACCACTGTCATCAAGAAGAAAACTTCCGCGTTGAAGACCGGGCGTATCTGCAAACCACTCCTCCCGGAGGGACTGAGCAATTCCGTGTCGAAGGAACGCTCACACCAAGTTGTATCAAACTTGAAGGCACGATTCTGGTGGCGCAGGATGAAAGAGAGATTGCAACCTATGTTGCAAAGTATGATGTGTGCCAAAGGGTCAAGCTGAATATCAGCGACCCGCTGGATTGCTTCAACCACTCAAGGCTCCTGAGTGGAAGTGGGATAAAGTCGAAAAGGACTTCATCACTGGATTACCAAGGTCGAATAGAGGACATGAGTCTATCTGGGTCATAGTCGATCATTTGACCAAGGTGGCCCATTTTCATTCCTGTCAAGACCACTTATGATGGCAACCGGCTGGCAGCTCTCTACATCGACCAAGTCCTAAGTCTTCATGGTATTCCCAGGAGATTGTGTCAGATCGAGGAACCCAGTTCACCTCAAGGTTCTGGAAGAAGTTCCAAGCAGCCTTGGGAACCAAGTATCTTTCAGCACGGCTTTCCACCCACAGACTGGAGGTCAGACTGAGCGAGTCAATCAGATTCTTGAAGTCATGACTCCGAGCCTGTGTCTTGGCATATGGAGCCAAGTGGGAGGATTGTCTCCCTTTTTGCCGAGTTCTCCTATAACAACAGTTACCAGTCGAGCCTTCAGATGGCACCATTTGAGGTGTTGTACGGACGTTGATATCGCACACCCCTCAACTGGTCAGAGGCTGGAGAAGGGCTAGTCTTTGGACCGGATATTCTCCGCGCAGCGGAAGAGCAAGTACAACTAGTTAGAGAATGTTCGAAGGCAGCCAAGTCAAGGCAAAAGTGCTATGCTGACACTCACCGTCGGAACATGGGTTTCCATGTCGGGGACCGTGTGTACCTGCGGGTAACTCCTCTGAAGGGAACCAAGCGTTTCCACGTCGAGGGGAAGCTCGCACCAAGGTTCATTGGACCCTTTGAGATCACTGCAAGTCATGTGGTAGACGGCTTCCCAGCTAGATGTACCACCTGAGATACCCTCCGTGCACCAAATCTTCCACGAGCCCCCACTCTGGAAGTGCTTCTTACCTCCTAGCTAGCCCGATGCCCGCAAGGACATCGATCACCGAGCCTTTGACAGCTAACCCAACCTAACCTATGCAAGAGACCCCCTCAGCAACCTCCATCAAGGAAGGCATCAAGCAAGAAGCCATGCCATCAAGCACTTCAGGATTCCAAGGAGCACCACTTGGAAGCAGAACCAACAAGAAGAAGTGAAGACTACCCCGTATCCGAGACTCCGCCTTTCTTTCCACGCCTAGTCTGGGAATCTCGGGGACGAGATTCTTGTAAGGGGGGTAGGTCTGTCACACCCTGATTTTCATGTCACATTGCTTAAGCTAATTTCCATGTTCAAAATGTGGATTTGCAAAAACTTTTGAGTGTTTTTGACTTTGCTTGATTTGACTTTTGTCTGCTGTTTGCTAGTGCTCTAAAAATCAAATAAATCCTCCAACTCTTATACTTCATCTCCTTGACCCAAAACCTTTTCCCAATGATCATGCCATGTGTATAGACCAGTATAGAATTTTCTTATAAAAATATTTTTGGCCAAATGGTATTTTCAAAAATTAGTTTTCCAAAAACCCCTGAATTGAGGTTTGCACTGCAAGTACCTTATTTAGGGTGTGAAAAATCTTTCAAAAAGTATATTTGAATCCTATTAGGTATAGGACTCCCAGAAACCACAAAAGTATAATTTTAAAAGTTATTTTTATATTTTATTTAAAAGCTTTTTCTTAAGGCCGGAAATGGTCTTTAATAGGGAAAAATTATTTAATTATTTCAAAAATATTTGCCAAAATTCAGGGAGACTCATAGGACACATATTGTCCATATATAAGAGTTTCAACACATGGTCATGTTCAAAATATTGGACAAATCCTTCCAAAACCCTTTCTGGATATTTCAAGCTTTTGAAATATTTACAAAGGAAATATTCTCCAAAAATTCCAGGGAAATTCTATCATGTCAAATATGACATATTTGATGATCTTGCAAAGCCTCATGCCTTGAAGATCAAGGAAACATCCTCAAACCCCTTCATAACCATTCTGTCCATATTTGAAGTTTGAGCAACTTTACATTGCCAAACTTTTCCAAATGCTCTCAAACTTGGTGCACATGCTGGAATGGCCTAATAAGGCATCTAGACCAAATGGCACAAGATTTGGAATAGAGCAACTTGATCAGATCACCCCAAAACCACTTTTGTTCAAATTCATATTTGAACAACTTTACATTGTCAACTTTTTATCTGGAGCCTCAAACTTTGTGGGCATGTTCATAACCCCAAATGATGATGCTACACCAAGTGGTGCATCAAGGGGAGATGAATTGCTTGACTCAAACATGGTGAAACCATTTCTGTTGATTTCTAGGGTTCACCAAAGTTACATTGGCCACTTTGCCCAAATGAGCTCAAATTTGGTGTAGGGGCCTAATTATATGTGACATTTGATCCTGTTAAGTCTCATGTCAAGTGGATGTCATTTGCTTGACCAAACACTGATCAAACACCTACTGTCCATTTGCCAAGACAAGTGTTTGGACCCCTTTCTCTAATTCCCTTTACCCCAAATTCTTACCACAGCTTCCCCTAGTCCTATTCTACCTCCAGCAACTCTCTCTGGCCTCATCTCAATTATTGGAGGGGGGGTAAAACCCCAATTCCTACTGCTGGACAGCAGTTTTCACCTCCTTCCTCACCTCCCTCCTCATTTCAGTGGCTCACCAGAGCATCCAAGACTGCCTCCCCATTGTTTACTACTCCCTCTACCCTCTGGACACGGCTGGACACAAGAGGACACGCCAATGACACCGCGTGCATGCCAGGGCATGCAAAGTTCGCGCTCTGGAGCACGCTACAGTGCCCTGGCGCACTGTAGCCACCTCCAATCAGGGGCGCCCGACAGCCTTGGGCTTCCCCCTCGAGTCCCCCGAGGCGGCCTCGACGTCCGCAGCACGCCGGGCGGTCGGCCCCCTCCTCTCTCCTCCTCCCTCACCCCTGCTCGCACGCGCACCGGCCGACCCTGAGCACCAGTGAGCAAGCTCACACGCGCGAAGACCCTGGCGCCTCCCCGCTCCTCCTCTGCTTTTCCCTTGGACTGGACCTCGTCCACGAGCACCCTAGACATGCTCAGGAGAGCCCGGTTGGCCTTCAACAACGACCACGACCTCGCCGGCGCACAGCCCCGCGGTGAACCTCGGGCTAGCCTACTTAAAGGGCACCCAGAGCGCCCCTTGCACCTCCTTTCGCACTCTCCCACTCCCGTGCGACAGCCAAGCCGTTCCGTTGCTCTCCCCGTGTCCTACAGCCTCCTCCCTGGCCGGAGCAGAGCCGCCGGCCGCCGCTCGAATTCGGGCAACCCCGAGCCCCTCTCTTCCTCCTAGCCACTCCAGTGCCACCGCTCGACCTCCAGGGAGCTCCCCGCCTCCGCCAAACCTCCCCAAGATGCCCCTATGCTCGAAGCTCAAGATGACCGGAGCCCTCCTCCGCCGCGGTTGGACGCCTGCTCGCCCTGGTCCTCCCCGGCGGGCGTGCTAGCCACGGTTGGATGCGCCTCTCCGCGCTGGTCACTCCGATGGCCGGAGCGTCGCCGGAGACGGCCCGAACCGACGGAGCCACGCCGGCGATCATGCGCATGAAGGTAGCGCCAGCATTTTTGAGGCTGAAAGGCATGGTGACATAACAAAAACACTCGAAGGGGGTGATGAAAGCTGTCTTGATTTCGTCGGGCCTGAACAGACGGATGTGATGGTACCCGGAATACGCATCCAGAAAGGACAAACGTTCACATCCTGTAGTCGAGTCGACTATCTGATTGATGCGGGGAAGAGGAAAATGATCTTTCGGGCAGTCCTGATTGATGTGCTTGAAATCGATGCACATGCGGAGAGACTTGTCCTTCTTGGGGACCATGATGACGTTGGCGAGCCACTCGGAGTGGTATATCTCGCGGATAAACTCTGCTGCCAGGAGTCGAGCCACTTCTTCGCCAATTTTCTTTCGCTTCTCCGCAGCGGATCGACGGAGATGTTCCTTCACAGGTTTCATTTTAGGGTCGACTCGCAAATGGTGCTCAGCCTATCCCCTAGGTACACCCGGCATGTCCGATGGTTTCCATGCAAAGATGTGCCAGTTCTCACGGAGGAACTGGACGAGCGCTTCTTCCTATTTGCTGTCGAGTGTAGTGGAGATGTGGGTCGATGCTGTGTTGGGGTCGGTGGGGTGGATGTGCACAGGTTTCGTGTCCCCGACCGACTGGAAAGCTGACTCGGAAGCTGGCTTCTTCGCCCTTAGCTGGTCACTCGGATCCACACTCTTTTGGTACTCCTCCATCTCTACTGCTGCCATTTGCTCGTCGGCGATCTTCGAGCCTTTCTGGAAGCATTCTTCCGCTTTCTGATGGTTCCCAGTGACGGTTATAAAGCCATTGGGTCCTGGCATCTTCAGCTTGAGGTACACATAACATGGTCGAGCCATGAACTTGGCGTAGGCGAACCTACCCAGGATGGCGTGGTAGGCGCTGTTGAAGTCCACCACTTCGAACGTCGGCTTCTCTTTGCGGTAGTTCTTCGACTCACCAAAGACTACGTCGAGTGAGATCTGGCCAAGAGAGTGGGCTTTCTTCCCGTGGATTACCCCGTGGAATCTCATATTACTCTCTCTCAGCTTGGACATCGGAATGCCCATATCCCGGAGGGTTGCTGCATACAAGATATTCAAGCCACTGCCCCCATCCATCAGAATTCTGGTCAGGCGTGTGCCTTCGATAACTGGGTCGACCACCAGTGCCTGCCGCTCGGGGGTGGCAATGTGCGCTAGGTGATCGGACTGGTCGAATGTGATGGGGGTCCTTGACCATTTCAAAAATGTGGGGGTCACCGGGGCAACCATGTTTACTTCTCTGTTAATGATTTTCAGTCGACTTTTGCTCTCGACGTCTGCGAAAATCACCAAAGTGGAGTTGATCCGGGGGTATCCTCCGTCCCCTTCCTTATCTTCGGACTCTTCTGATTCCTTTTCTTTCTCAGTCGACTGATCTTTCTGGAAGTTCTGGATCAGGAGCCGACACTATCGAGTGGTGTGCTTGGGATACACCAAGTTTCCCTCTTCATCTTTCTTCGTGTGTATGGGGCACAGCTGGTCGAGCATATCATCTCCAGCCTGACCCTTTCCTTTCTTGGGGGCCCAGGAGCCTTTTGGCTTCCCTTTGCCCTTTCCTTGATTGACCACCGCAGCCTCTCCCTGAGCGGCTGGCTCGGCCTTGCGCTTGTTCTTCCGATTGGAATTCTGGTCGTCCTGCCAGACTGGTTTCTTGCCGCTGCGGAGCCGATCGGCCTCCTCACCGTTGGCGTACCGACTGGCAATCTCCATCATCCGTGACAGGTACATATCGCCTGTTCGACCAAACTTTGGATTCAACTCTCGGTTACGCACGCCTTCCTTGAAAGCGCACACCGCCTGGTGCTCAGACACGTTCTCCACCGTGTGATGCAAGGTGGTCCATCGCTGAATGTAGTCCCTCAAAGTTTCACTCGGCTTCTGCGTGCAGTGTTGAAGTTCTGCGAGTCTAGCAGATCGCTTGCAGGTGCCTTCGAAGGTCCGAACGAAAACCCGAGCGAGCTCTTCCCAACTGTAAATACTCCTGGGGGCCAATTGATTGAGCCACGCCCGAGCGGAGCCTCCCAGCATCAAGGGGAGGTGCTTCATGGCCACGTCGTCGTTGCCGCCTCCGATCTGCATGGCCACTCGGTAGTCTTCCAGCCAAGTGTCCGGCTTCGACTCATCGGTGAACTTGCTTACTCCCGCCGCCAACCTGAAGTTCGGGAGGATCTCCGCGGCTCTGATAGCACTACAAAAACATTCAGGCCCAGAGGCTGGCGCTCGGCTGCCACTCGGTTGGTCTCTGCCTCGCTCTTCTCTGGATGCCTGGTTACGGTCGACCCGAACTTGCACAAGGATAGACCTCGCATCGAAACCTGGCCGTCGGGGATCTGGGGGAATCCTCCGCTCGTCATCACACAGGCGCCTGCCCTCGTGCCGCTGGGGCGAGTGCGACCCACTTCCCGGAGGAGGGGTAGGCACTCGACAGCGGTCGTGGCGTCCGTGCCGACGGTCGAGTGGATCGTCGTTCCGACCCAGATGCCGGTCTTGCCGTGGGCCACGCTCCTGACGCCTCCGGGGCGATCTTGGACTATGGGCCGACCATACGGTGTCTGCAGCCACCGATCTGCTGTGAATCCTGTTGCGCGACTGAGAAAAAGACGTGTTTTGCTCTTCAGCCATCCGGAGCAAAGCTCGGATCTGCTGAAGACCCCTCCCAGCTTCCGACTAGGAGGGTTGAATCGACTCCGCGATGCGAGCCGTGGCTTTGAGGTTTTGGACTGGCGTGCGGAACACCTGAGCCTCGCCCTGACGCAATTGCCGCGGTCGTCGACTCGACTCGAGGACCAGTCGGCGGGCCTGCTCGTCGAGTGAGTGTTGGATGTTTTCCAAGCGCGCGCGTTCGGCCACAGTGTCCAAGCACGTGGCTTCGAGGGCCAGAGCCTCCGGGGAATCTCCCACGATGGGAGTGAAGAGTGCATCTTCGTTGCGGCGACAAAGCTCAGCCCTTTGCTCGGAGGGGAGGGGCAGAGGAATGTAACCGTCATTGTCGTGCGACCGGTCGCCGCCGCTGCCGCCGTTCCCACCGCGAGGAAAACCCGACTGGCTGCGGCGTGAATCGACCATGAGGATTTTCGCCGCGGGATCGCTGCTCCAGCACTCAGAAACGGAATCTACGAGCCCTGTCGACTGGTCGGCCGGCCCGTAGAGGTAGCCGTCGGGCTCAACGGCCGTGACTTCAGGGGTGGCCGTTTGACGGGCCACCGCGTGTTTCACCCACCGCTGGAGCCGCGAGCGACCGGATCGTTTGCGACGGCGTCCGGCGGGGGTGGGGGACAATGAGTACTGAGTCAATGGCTGCCGCAGGAGGACGCCGCCGGCGCCGGCGCGAAAGTGTGTAGTTCCTCGGGCGGGCAGAGCCTCGACGTCGAGAGGGGCTTCCTGGAGCCATGCGGAGTCGTCTGCGATGAAGACTAGTGCACCGAGCCGGATCTCGCGGCCCAACGCCAAACCACCGTCTGAAACCAGGATGAAAGCGGTCGGAGGAAGAGTTGCAACCTCACCAGATGTCGCTAAGACGCCTTGCCCCATGGTGGGCGCCAACTGTCGTTGTTCTAAGTCTGACAGTAAGGGTAGGGGGTACGAATGGAGAGGCAAGGCCCTAGCTACGGTGATGTTGTACACAAGGTGTTTGCGAGTTCAGGCCCTTCTCGGAGGAAGTAATAGCCCTACGTCTCGGTGCCCGGAGGCTTGGTCGACTGGTGTGTGTATATGTGTGTTAGAGAGGTGCGAACCCTTGTTCTGGAGGAGGGGGTTGGCTTATATAGTGCGCCAGGACCCCAGCCATGCTCCACGTTACCAAGGGTTCAATGTACGTTAAGGCAGGCGTTACTGGTAATGCCTGCAGTAAAGAGTAATTAAGGTGTTTACTACGGTGAGTAAATACCAGACCGTTGCCGTCTCAAGTGATGCTTGACCTTCGGGGGTCGAGTGCCTTGGATTGGTCGAGTGGGGTTGAGTCGTCTTGCGGATGAGGCTCGGTCGAGTGGAGTGTCTTCCTGGACCGTCTCAGTCGACTGTCTCCATTGTCATAAGTTTCGTCTTTTGATATTCTAGGGTAAGGACCTTGGGTGGGGTACCTTGGTCGGACCTGTGACCCTACCCTAGGTCTGTAACCTCGTCAGTACCGTATGCTCATTACCATCTACATGAAAAGTGACATTTCCCTTGTTGCAATGAATAATAGACCCTACAGTATCCAAAAAGGGTCTACCGAGAATAATCAAGATACTATCGTCCTTGACAATATCAAGAATAACAAAGTGCGTTAAGATAGTAACGTTTGCAACTACAACAGGCACATCCTCACAAATACCGATGGGTATAGCAGTTGATTTATTGGACATTTGCAAAAATATTGTAGTAGGTGTCAACTTATTCAAATCAAGCCTATGATATAAAGAAAAAGGCATAATACTGACACCGGCTCCAAGATCACATAAAGCAGTTTTAACATAGTTTCTTTTCATAGAGCATGGTATAGTGGGTATTCCTGGATCTCCTAGTTTCTTTGGTATTCCACCCTTAAATGTATAGTTAGCAAGCATGGTGGAAATTTCAGCTTTCGGTATCTTTCTTTTATTACTCACAATTTCTTTCATATACTTAGCATAATGAGACATTTTCAGAATACCTGTCAAGTGGAAGCGTAAAAAGACAGGTCTAATCATCTCACAAAAACGTTCAAATTCCTCATCATCCTTTTTCTTGGATGTTTTAGGAGGAAAGGGCATGGGTTGCTGATCCCATGGTTCTCTTTCTTTGCCATGTTTCCTAGAAATGAAATCTCTCTTATCATAACGTTGATTCTTTGATTGTGGGTTATCAAGATCAACATCAGGTTCTATCTCCAAATCACTATCATTAATAGGTTGAGCATCAGCATGAACATCATCAATAACATTATCACTAGGTTCATGTTCATCACCATATTGTGTCTCAGCATTAGAAATAGAAATATTATTGGGATTCTCAGGTGTGTTTGTAACAGGTTCACTAGAAGCATGCAAAGTCCTATCAGTTTTTCTTTTCTTTTTATTACTAGGACTAGGTGCATCAATATTAATTCTCTGAGAGTCTTGTTCTACTCTTTTTGGATGACCTTCAAGATACAAAGGTTCCTGAGTCATTGTACCACCTCTAGTCATGACTCTAACAGCATTATATTTATTCTTACTATTCATCGCATTGAGCAAATCATCTTATGCCTTAATTACTTGTTCTACTTGAGTTTTTACCATAGAAGCATGTTTACTAATAAACATAAGATCATTAAAAATTCTATCACCCAAGCGTTCAAGCATATAAGCATTACGTTTCAATTGTCTACTAACATAAGCATTGAAGTTTTCTTGTTCGACAATAAAATTATCAAACTCATCCAAACATTGACTAGGAGACTTATTATGAGGAATATCACCTTCATCAAATCTATAGAGAGAATTTACCTCTACTACATGTGTCAGATTAACAAGACCATGTATTTCTTCAATAGGCGGTAAATTCTAAACATCTTCAACTTTAATACCTTTTTCCTTCATAGATTTCTTTGCCACTTGCATATCTTCGGGACTGAGAAATACAATACCTCTTTTCTTCAGAGTTGGCTTCAGAGGTAGTTCGAGAAGAGTCTAATCTTTATCATTACTCGATATATTATTCAATAGTTTTTTAGCTTGCTCAACAGTTCATTCCCTAAAAACAGAACCAGCACCACTATCTAGGTGGTCCCTAGAAGCATCGGTTAGTCCATTATAAATGATATCAAGTATTTGATTTTTCTTGAGAGAATGATCAGGCAAAGCATTAAGTAATTGGAGAAGCCTCCCCCAAGCTTGTCGGAGACTCTCTTCTTCAAATTGCATAAAGTTAAATATTTCCTATAAGGCTGCTTGTTTCTTATGGGCAGGAAAATAATTTTTAGAGAAGTAATAAATCATATCCTTAGGACTATGTGCACAACCAAGAGCAAGAGAATTAAACCATATATTAGCATCACCCTTTAATGAGAAAGGAAACAACTTAAGAATATAGTAGTAGCAAATTTTCTCCTCATGAGCAAATAGGGTGGCTATACCATTTAATTTAGTAAGATATGCCACAACAATTTCAGATTCATAAGCATGGAAAGGATCAGATTCAACCAAAGTAATTAACTCACGATCGAAAGAGAATTCATAATCCTTATTAGTAACACGGATAGGTGAAGTAGCAAACTCGGGATCATATTGCATTCTAGCATTCAAACATTTTTTCTTTCCACATGCATAATAATTTCTTAAGATTATCTCTATCCTTACAAGCAAGGAAGTCTCTTGCTAACTCTCCTTCCATAACATAACCTTCAGGTATATCAGGCAATTCATATCTAGGTGTGCTAGATCTAAAAGGAGTATTGATACGTCTCCAACGTATCTATAATTTTTTATTGTTCCATGCTATCATATTATCTGTTTAGGATATTTAGAGGGCTTTAATATACACTTTTATATGATTTTTGGGACTAACCTATTAACCCAGAGCCAAGTGCCAGTTTCTGTTTTTTGCTTGTTTTTTAGTATCGTAGAAAAGGAATACCAAACGGAGCCCAATTGACGTGAAACACAACGGAGGTTGTTTTTGGACCACAAGAATCCCAAGGAGTACAGGACATGGACTAGAGGAGTCTCGAGGCCACCACGAGGGTGGGGGCGCGCCCTACCCCCCTAAGCGCGCCCCCTTATCTCGTGGCCGCCTCGAGGACCCCCCCCCCCTTACTTGTTCCCGACTCCAACACCTCTTATATATACCCAAACCTCCAGAAAATAACCTAGATCGGGAGTTCCGCTGCCGCAAGCCTCTGTAGCCATTGAAAACCAATCTAGATCCATTCCGGCACCCTGCCGGAGGGGGGAATTCCTCTCCGGTGGCTATCTTCATCATCCCGGAGCTCTCCATGACGACGGGGGAGTAGTTCACCCTCAGGGCTAAGGGTATGTACCAGTAGCTATGTGTTTTATCTCTCTCTCTCTCTCTCGTGTTCTTGAGATGGCACGATCTTGATGTATCGCGAGCTTTGCTACTATAGTTGGATCTTATGATGTTTCTCCCCCTCTACCTTCTTGTAATGGATTGAGTTTTCTCTTTGAAGTTATCTTATCGGATTGAGTCTTTAAGGATTTGAGAACACTTGATGCATGTCTTGCGTGGGATACCCGTGGTGACAATGGGGTATTCTATTGATTCACTTGATGTATGTTTTACTATGGACTCTTGAATAGATCGATCATTAAGAATAACTTTGAGGTGGTTTCGTACCCTACAATAATCTCTTTGTTTGTTCTCCGCTATTGGTGACTTCGGAGTGACTCTTTGTTGCATGTTGAGGGATAGTTATATGATCCAGTTATGTTATTATAGTTGAGAGAACTTCCACTAGTGAAAGTATGAAACCTAGGCCTTGTTTCAAAGCATTGCAATACTGTTTACGCTCACTTTTATCATTAGTTACCTTGTTGTTTTCATATATTCATATTACAAAAAGCTAAATCTATCATCCAAAGTGCACTTGTATCACCATCTCTTCGCCGGACTAGTGCACCTATACAATTTACCATTGTATTGGGTGTGTTGGGGACACAAGATACTCTTTGTTATTTGGTTGCAGGGTTGTTTGAGAGAGACCATCTTCATCCTACGCCTCCCACGGATTGATAAACCTTATGTCATCCACTTGAAGGAAATTTTCTACTGTCCTACAAACCTCTGCACTTGGAGGCCCAACAACGTCTACAAGAAGAAGGTTGCGTAGTAGACATCAAGAAATTTCTGGCGCCGTTGCCGGGGAGGTGAGTGCTTGAAGGTATATCTTTAGATCTTGTAATCGAATCTTTTTTGTTTCTTGTTTATTCACTATGTTAGATTATAAAATAAAACTACAAAAAATGGAATTGAGGTTACCTCATATGCTTCATCTTTTTAATATCTTTCGTGAAAATGATGGGAAGGAAAATTGTACTCAAGTACTGGAAGAAGAATTACAGAGAATGTTTGTCATAAAATATGTGAATTATGAGCATGATTGCAATGTTGTTAGTATGAATTCTTTGAATACCCATGATGCTAATGATATGCAAAGCCACAAGCTTGGGGATGCTATGTTTGATGAAGATGATATGTTTAGTCCCCCAAGTTTTGATGAGCAAATTTATTATGATGAAAGCATGCCTCCTATTTATGAGGATTATTGTGATGACACATATGCTACAAAGATTAAAGATAACCATGAAACTTGTCATCATGATTTTAATTTTCAATTGGATTATGCTTCACATGATAGCTATTTTGTTGAATTTGCTCCTCCCACTACTATGAATGAGAAGAATTTTGCTTATGATGGGAGTAGTAAAGTTTCTATGGTTATGGATCATGAAAAGAATGCTTTATGTGATGTTTATATTGTTGAATCCATTCATGATGCCACTGAAAATTATTATGAGAGAGGAACATATGTTTCTACCTATTGCAATAATATCAAGTTTCCTCTCTATATGTTGAAAGTTTTGAAGCTATGCTTGTTTTCCCTTCCTATGCTAGTTGACTCTTGTTCCCATAAGTTGTTTTCTCACAAAATCCCTATGCATAGGAAGTGGGTTAGACTTAAATGTGCTAGTTATATTCTTCATAATGCTCTCTTTATGTTTCAATTCTTATCTTTTATGCGAGCATCATTGAAATCACCATGCCTAGCTAAAAGGCTTTAAAGAAAAGTGCTTGTTGGGAGACAACCAAATATTTACCCCTACTGTTTTTGTGTGTTCACATTATTAAGCAACTGTATTAATCATGTTCTATAGCTTTTGTTTCAATAAAGTGCCAAGTAGAACCTTTGGGAAGACTTGGGTGAAGTCTTTCTGATCTTGCTGTAAAAAACAGAAACTTTTGCGCTCGCGAGATTTGCTGACATTTTTTTACTGGAGAGTGATTTTAAGTTGATTATTTTTTAAGATGATTAATGGACAAATTCCTCACGTCCTCCAATTTATTTCATAATTTTTAGAGTTACATAAGTATTCGAAAGTTACAGATTGCTACAGACTGATCTATTTTTGACAGGTTCTGTTTTTCATGTGTTGTTTGCTTATTTTGATGAATCTATGAGTAGTATCGGAGGGCATCAACCATATAGAAGTTGTAATACAGTAGATATTACACCAATATGAATTTAGAATGAGTTCACAACAGTACCTAAGTGTTGGTTTTATTTTCTTATACTAACGGAGCTTACGAGTTTTCTGTTGAGTTTTGTGTTGTGAAGTTTTCAAGTTTTGGGTAAAGATTTGATGGACTATGGAATAAGGAGTGGTAAGAGCCTAATCTTGGGTATGCCCAAGGAACCATAAGGTAATATTCAAGGACAACCAAAAGCCTAAGCTTGGGGATGCCTCGGGAAGGCATCCCCTCTTTTGTCTTCGTTCATCGGTTACTTTACTCGAGGCTATATTTTTATTCACCACATGATATGTGTTTTGCTTGGAGCATCAATTTATTTTATTTTATTTTGCTTGCTGTTTGAATAACATACCAAGATCTTAGATTATTAAATGTTTGAGAGTCTTCACATAGTTACATAATTATTCAACAACTCATTGATCTTCACTTATATCTTTCGGAGTAGTTTGTCATTTGCTCTAGTGCTTCACTTATATCTTTTTAGAGCACGGCGGTGATTTTATTTTGAAGAAATAGATGAACTATCATGCTTCACTTATATTATTTTGAGAGTCTTTTAGAACAGTATTGTAATTTGCTTTGGTTATGAATTTAGCCCTAATACGGTGGGCATCCAAGAGGGGTATAATAAAAACTTTCATATAAAATGCATTGAATACTATGAGAAGTTTGATACTTGATGATCATTTTGAGATACGAGGATGGTTATATTAGAGTCATGCTAGTAGTGTAATTGTGAATTTGAGAAATACTTGTGTTGAGGTTTGCAAATCTCGTATCATGCACGTATAGTAACCGTTGTGTGACAAATTTGAAGCATGAGGTATTTCTTTGATTGTCATCCTTTGTGTGGAGGTCGGGATCACGCGATGGTTAACTCCTACCTACCCTTCCCCTAGGAGCATGCGTGTAGTGCTTGGTTTTGATGACTTGTAGATTTTTGCAATAAGTATGTGAGTTCTTTATGACTAATGTTGAGTCCATGGATTATACGCACTCTCACCCTTCCACCATTGCTAGCCTCTCTAGTGCCGCGCAACTTTCGCCGGTACCATACACCCACCATATAACTTCCTCAAAACAGCCACCATAACCACCCTTTATGGCATTTCCATAGCCATTAGGAGATATATTTCCATGCAACTTTCCACCGTCCCGTTTATATATGACACATTTCACCATTGTCATATTGCCATGCATGATCATGTAGTTGACATCGTATTTGTGGCAAGGCCACCATGCATAATTCTTCATACATGTCACTCTTGATTCATTGCACATCCCGGTACACCATCAGAGGCATTCATATAGTCATATTTTGTTCTAGTATCGAGTTGTAATCCTTGAGTTGTAAATAAATAGAAGTGTGATGATCATCATTATTAGAGCATTGTCCCGAAAAAAAGGAAAGGCAAAAAAAGGTCAAATAAAAAAAGAAAAGGCCAAATAAAAAAGGAAGGCCCAAAAAAAGGGGGGCAATGCTACTATCTTTTTCCACGCTTGTGCTTCAAAGTAGCACCATGATCTTCATGATAGAGAGTCTCTTGTTTTGTCACATTCATATACTAGTGGGAATTTTCATTATAAAACTTGGCTTGTATATTCCAACAATGGGCTTCCTCAAATTCCCTAGGTCTTCATGAGCAAGCAAGTTGGATGCACACCCACTTATTTTCTTTTGTTGAGCTTTCATACATTTATAGATCTAGTGCATCCGTATCATGGCAATCCCTACTCACTCACATTGATATCTATTGATGGGCATCTCCATAGACCATTAATACGCCTAGTTGATGTGAGACCATCTTCCTCCTTTTTGTATTCTCCACAACCACCACTCTATTCCACCTATAGTGCTATATCCATGGCTCACGCTCATGTATTGCGTGAAAGTTGAAAAGGTTTGAGAATACTAAAGTATGAAACAATTGCTTGTCTGAAACTGGGGTTGTAGATGATTTGAATATTCTGTGTGACAAAGATGGAGCATAGCCAAACTATATGATTTTGTAGGGATGAACTTTCTTTGGCCATGTTATTTTGAGAAGACATAATTGCTTTGTTAGTATGCTTGAAGTATTATTATTTTTATGTCAATATTAAACCTCTTTTCTTGAATCTTTCGGATCTGAACATTCATGTCACAATAAATAAAATTACATTGGTAATTATGTTAGGTAGCATTCCACATCAAAAATTCTGTTTTTATCATTCACCTACTCGAGGACGAGCAGGAATTAGGCTTGGGGATGGTTTATACGTATGCAACGTATCTATAATTTTTAATTGTTCCATGCTATCATATTATCTGTTTTGGATGTTTAGTGGGATTTAATATACACTTTTATATGATTTTTGGGACTAACCTATTAACCTAGAGCCCAGTGCCAGTTTCTGTTTTTTGCTTGTTTTTTAGTATCGCAGAAAAGGAATACCAAACGCAGCCCAATTGACCTGACACTCAATGGAGGTTGTTTTTGGACCAGAAGAAGACCAAGGAGTACTAGAGATGGACCAGAGGAGTCCCGAGCCCACCACGAGGGTGATTGAGTCCTTAAGGATTTGAGAACACTTGATGTATGTCTTGCGTGGGATACCCGTGGTGACAATGGGGTATTCTATTGATTCACTTGATGTATGTTTTGGTGATCAACTTGCGGGTTCCGTGACCTTGGGAATCTATGCATAGGGGTTGGCACATGTTTTCGTCTTGACTCTCCGGTAGAAACTTCGGGGCAGTCTTTGAAGTTCTTTGTGTTGGTTGAATAGATGAATCTGAGATTGTGTGATGCATATCGTATAATCATGCCCATGGATAGTTGAGGTGACAATGGAGTATCTAGGTGACATTAGCGTTTTGGTTGATATGTGTCTTATGGTGTTATTCTAGTACAAACTCTAGGATAGATCGAATGGAAAGAATAGCTTCGTGTTATTTTACTACGGACTCTTGAATAGATCGATCAGAAAGAATAACTTTGAGGTGGTTTCGTACCCTACAGTAATCTCTTCCTTTATTATCTGCTATTAGTGACTTTGGAGTGACTCTTTGTTGCCAGTTTAGGGATAGTTATGTGATCCAGTTATGTGATCCCGTTATGTTATCATTGTTGAGAGAACTTCCACTAGTGAAAGTATGAGCCCTAGGTCTTATTCTAAAGCATTGCAATACCGTTTACGCTCACTTTTATCAATTGTTACCTTGCTGTTTTTATATTTTCTTATTACAAAAACCTATATATATCATCCATATTGCACTTGTATCACCATCTCTTCGCTGAACTAGTGCACCTACACAGTTTACCATTGTCTTGGGTATGTTGGGGACACAAGAGACTCTTTGTTACTTGGTTGCAGGGTTGTTTGAGAGAGACCATATTCATCCTACGCATCCCACGGATTGATAAACCTTAGGTCATCCACTTGAGGGAAATTTGCTACTGTCCTACAAACCTCTGCACTTGGAGGCCCAACAACGTATACAAGAACAAGCTTGCGTAGTATACATCAAGCATCCTAATTTTCAGTTTCGAAGACTTCATCAGTTTCATCAATTTCAGCATTCTCAACATTTCTAACTCGAGCAAGTTGTTCATCAAGAAATTCACCTAGTGGCACATCATCAAGAAAAGTACTAGCATCATACGCATCATTCATAGCAGAAGTAGCATCATCAATTACTCGTGACATATCAGGATTAATAGCAGGTGGTGGTGTCATAAGCTTACTCAAAACAGAAGGTGAATCAAGTGCATATCTAGATGGTAGTTCCTTACCTCCCCTCATCTTAGAGAGAACGATCTTCGTTTTATCATCCTTGAGATTCCTCATAGTGATCAACAGATATAAATCCCAAGTGACTCAGCAAATATAGCTATGCTCCCCGGCAATTGCGCCAGAAAAAGGTCTTGATAACCCACTAGTATAGGGGATCGCAACAGTTTTCGAGGGTAGAGTATTCAACCCAAATTTATTGATTCGACACAAGGGGAGCCAAAGAGTATCCTCGGGTATTAGCAGTTGAGTTATAAATTCAACCACACCTGAAAGACTTAATATCTGCGGCAAAGTATTTAGTAGCAAAGTAATATGTAAGTAACGGTAACGGTGGCAAAAGTAACAATAGCAGCTTTGTTGCAATTGTAACAGTAGCAGTAACGAAAGTAACGAAGCAAGGATCAATATGAAACTAACTCATAGGCAATGGATCCATAATGATAGGTATGGGATGATATTCATCATGTAGCAGTTGTAACCTAGGGTGACACAGAACTAGATCCAATTCATCAATATAATGTAGGCATGTATTCCGTATATAGTCATACGTGCTTATGGAAAAGAACTTGCATGCCATCTTTTGTCCTACCCTCGCGTGGCAGCAGGGTCGTAATGAAAACTAAGGGATATTAAGGCCTCCTTTTAATAGAGAACCGGAACAAAGCATTAGCACTTGGTGAGTACATGAACTCCTCAAACTACGACAATCATCGGAAAGAATCCCAATTATTGTCACCTTTGGGTATGCGGATCATAACTTGTAATAGGTATCTACAACTTGCAAGATCGGATCAAGAACACATGTATATTCATGAAAACATAATAGGTTCAGATCTGAAATCATGGCACTCAGACCCTAGTGACAAGCATTAAGCATAGCAAAGTCATAACAACATCAATCTCAAAACATAGTGGATACTAGGGATCAAACCCTAACAAAACTAACTCGATTACATGATAAATCTCATCCAACCCATCACCGTCTAGCAAGACTACGATGGAATTACTCACATACGGCGGTGAGCATCATGAAATTGGTGGAGTAAGGTTGATGATGATGACGGTGATGATTTCGACTCTCTAGAGCTCTGAACGGACACCAGATATGCCCTCCCGATGAAGAACAGGGGGTGACGGCGGATCCGTATTGTAAAACACAATGAATCCTTCCCTTTGATTTTTTTTTCTCCCCGCACGTGAATATATGGAGTTGGAGTTGAGGTCAATGGAGCCTCGAGAGACCCACAAGGTAGGGGGCTCACCCTGGGTGGGGGGTTCCCCCACCCTTGTGGACAGCCGGTGGGTCCCCTCTAGTTGATTCTTTCTTCAATATTTTTTATATTTTCCAGAAATATTCTCCGTAAATTTTCAGGTTAATCCGAGAACTTTTATTTCTGCACAAAAATAACACCAAGGCAATTCTACTGAAAACAGCGTTAGTCCAGGTTAGTCCCATTCAAAGCATGCAAATTAGAGTCCAAAAGAAGGGCATAAGAGTTTGGAAAAGTAGATACGATGGAGACGTATCAGTCACCGTTCATCATTGTCATTCATGTTACGCTAGTATCATTGCACATATAGGTACACTGCTGGAGGCATTCATATAGAGTGATATGTTTCAGTTTTATCGAGTTGTAATATTGAGTTGTAACTAAATAGAAGTGTGATGGTCATCATTATTAGAGCATTGTCCCAATGAGGAATATAAAAAAGAGAGGCAAAAAAGAGCCCAACAAAAAAAATGAGAGAAAGAGAGAGAAGGGGCAATGTTACTATCATTTTACTTGTGCTTCAAAGTAGCACCATGTGTTTTCATATAGAGTGTCTCCTATGTTGTCACTTTCATATACTAGTGGGAATTTTTCATTATAGAACTTGTCTTCTATATTGGGATGATGGGATTCCTCAAATTCCCGAGTTCTTCATGAGAAAGGAAGTTGGATGCACACCCACTTAGTTTTTAGTTTGAGCTTTCATACACTTATAGCTCTTAGTGCATTCGTTGCATGGCAATCCCTACTCCTCTCATTGACATCAACTGATGGGCATATCCATAGCCCGTTGATTAGCCATGTCGATGTGAGACTATCTTTCTTTTTTTCTTCTCCATATTAATCTCTACCACCTCATTCTATTCCAACCATAGTGCTATGTCCATGGCTTACAATCATGTATTGCATGGGGGTTGAAAAAGCTGAAGCGCGTCAAAAAGTATGAACCAATTGATTGGCTGACACTGGGGTAGTACATGATTTATACTTTGTGTTAAGAAGATGGAGCATGACAAGGGTATATGATTTAGTAGGGCTAGAGTTCTTTAGCATTTATATTTTGAAAGGCATGATTGTTTATTGGTATGCCTAAGTATTGATGTCTTTATGCCAAATTAAAGACTATTGCTTTGAACCATTCGGATCTTAATATTCATACCCTAAAAGAAAAATTACATTATAAACATATTAGGTAGCATCCACATCAAAAATTTCGTTTTTAGCATTTACCTACTCGATGATGAGCATGAATTAAGCTTGGGATGCTTGATAAGTCTCCAATGTATCTCTAATTTCTTATTGTTCCATGCTATTATATTATCAATCTTGGATGTTTTATATAACTATTTTTGGTATTTTATATCATTTTTTGGGACTAACCAATTAACCCAGTGCCAGTTGTTGTTTTCGCTTGTTTTTGGTTTTTCAGGAAATCAGTACCAAATGAGTCCAAACGCTACGAAACTTTTTGACGGTTTTTTTAGACAAGAGAGACCCTAGAAGCGTCGGGAGGAGACAAGATGAGAAGCAAGGAGACGACAAGGAAACATGGCACACCTAGGGGGAAGGCACGCCCTGATGCCTTGTGGGCCCCACATGGCTCCGTCTCTCCTAATCCCAACTCTACAAATTCTCTAAAATTGAGAAACCAATAGAGAGCCTCGCATAACACATTTTACGCCACGGCAAACTTATGTTCTTCCGTGATCCCATCTAGAGGCATTTTTTGGTACTTTGCCGAAGGGGGAATCGATCACGGTGAGCTTCTACATCATTCTTGTTGCCTTCCAGTGATGCATGAGTAGCTCACCATAGACCTATGTGTCCATAGCTAGTAGCTAGATGACTTGTTCTCCCTCTTTGATCTTCTCTACGACATTCTCCTCGATCTTCTTGGGGTTCTATCCAACATAATATTCTTTTACGGTGAGTTTGTTGGGATCCGGTGAATTGTGAGTTTATGATCTGATTATCTATGAATATTAATTGAGTCTTTTCTAAATTCTTTTATGTGTGATTATTACAGCTTTGTAATTCTCTCTGATCCATCTGTTTAGTTTGGCCAACTAGATTGATTTATCTTGCAACGGGAGGGGTGCTTTGTGATGGTTCGATCTTGCCCTGATCTATATCCAAGTGACAGAAAGGGACAAGACACGTATTTGTATTGTTACCTTTAAGGATAAAATGATGGGGTTTATTAGTATTAATTGGTTTTACTTTGTCTATATCATGTCATCTTGCTTAAGGTGTTACTCTATTTTATGCTTAATACCTTAGTTGCATGTTGGATAGCGATCGATTGGTGGAGTAATGGTAGTAGATGTAGGCAGGAGTCAGTCTACTTGTCTCAGACATGATGCCTATATACATGATCATTGCCTTGGATATCGTCATAACTGTGCGTGTCGGTGTACTAAAGTAGGGGTACCCTTAGTATCCCTAACTTGTGCACGGGCAGTCGCAGCGTCCCGCGGCAGGGCTTGCCGGGTGATCGCCAAGGTCCTCCGTGGTTCCTTTGGAGCCATTCAAGAGCAAAGTATCCAAGCCAAGGAGACAAGGCCCCGGCAAGAGGAGCTTTCCGGGAAGGCCACTCAAGGCACAAGACCACTCAAGGCGCAAGACCCTGGCAAGAGGAGCTTGCCGGGAAGGCCAACCAAGGCATCTCAAGAAACTTGCCGCGACGCGCCACGCATCCCGGCAAGGCCCGGTGAGCGACAAGCTCCCGGAAACGACAAGATAGCGACCGCGGCAAAGCGCTTACCGCAGCAAGCTTCCACTTTGTGCCCACGCTCCAGCACATCCACCCACGTGTCGCTCTGGGATCCTTCCAGGCGTACATGGCGGGAGGCTGTGCGGCCAGGGGTACGCGGTGGCGAGCGGCGCTGACAAGGTTGCCGTCGTGGCAAATGCTGGCGTCCCTGACGGTCACTTTTTACACTGTTTGGGCGACGTCGATGGGCATTTAATGCCCTTGTCCCCTGCCGTCAGGGTTAGGTATAGAACACTGTACCAACTACCACCCTTTTTCCATTTTTACCCTCAACCGCGTTGCCACCTGTCGGTGACCCCTTGAGCATATAAAAGGAGGCCCATGCGCAACGTAGGGGGGGGTTAGACATTCAAACACTCTCACGCTCGGCCTCGTTAGCTGCTAGAGGGCACCGTAGATCTCAGCGCTCCCGAGCCAAGAACTCAATATAATCCACAAAGCAGGAGTAGGGTTTTACGCATCCGTGCGGCCCGAACCTGGGTAAACTGCTAGTGTGCCTCGCCTCGATCTGCTCTTTGTGCAATCTCCGCACCCTGCCGTACCGAAAAGGGGCTCCGTCCCCATAGGTGTTCGTGGGTGGATCAGTTTCCCCGACATCTTTGGCGCGCCAGGTAGGGGGTGCGTCGAGGTTGTGTGAACCTGATCCGGCGTCCACACGAGCTAGATCTTCATCATCTTCATCAACATGCCGCCGAAGAAGAAGGCTTCGGAGGCAGCTGGACCGTCTGCGTCGATCCCACCACCACCGGAGCCAACGACTGGTGGAGTAGACGTCGGCGAAAGAACGGACGTCGACGAGGGAACTCGCGGTGCTGCCAGATCCAAGGACAAGGCTGCGCTGCCCATCGGCGGCGTAGCCGGCTCCCACGACGACCGGGCGCACTCCAAGACCTCGGCGTCCGTGCATGAACCGCGCCCATCTCAGGAGACGCGTGACCGGCAGCGTCATGGTACTCACGGTACCATACGCTTGCTGGGCCAAGGTCAAGTTGGTGGGTCCCGGAATGCTCAAGACCAGCATGCATGCCAACATGCTGGCACGAGCAAGGCACGGTCGCTCGGACGGGATACTTCTCCTTCTAACGTAGTTAGAAGTCCGAGCATATCCCGCTCCTCGCACCGTTCGCCACCGCTACCCGCCACTCCAGCAGAAGCTCTGGCACGAGCTCAACTGCTTCTAGACTTCCCTCCAGTGGCAGACAAAGCCGACGACTGGAGGGCCACCATTCAGAGTCTCATCGCCTTCGCCAACGGTGACACTCCGCGGCAACCGAGCACATCGCAGCCGCGGCAAGTCAGCCAGGCGCGGGCAGATGGCGACAAGACCGGTGGGGGTGCAACCACCATGCACTCTCCACCCCGAAGTCCAAAATCGCCGACTCGCCGGATCAACATCAACGACGACTCCACTGCGTCATCAGATCCACGAGCTCGTCGCGATCAGCGCCAAGTTCTCCACGAACGACAACAAGAAGACGCTCGTACTCGCATCGAGTGCCGAAGAGAAGCGCGGCGACAATCAGACCAGCGCGATGGGCCCGCTGTCGACATGCATGCGCCAGGGGGACCAGGCGACTTGCCGTACGCGGTAGGTTGTCCTGCATTTACTCGTGAGCTGCGGCAAGTCCAGTGGCCCAGCATGAAGAATTTCAAGCCAGACGTACCAGAGAATTACGACGGCAAGACGCATCCGTCGGAGTTCCTCAGCATCTACACCATCGCGGTGCAAGCTGCCGGGGGATGAGACGACAAGATCCTTGCCATCTACTTCCCGCTGCTACTCAAACCCAACGTCAGATCCTGGCTCATGCACTTGCTGGACAACTCCATTTCTTCTTGGGCAGACCTATGCCATAAGTTTGTTGGCGCCTTTACAGGCGGCCACAAACCTCATGGCCAGGAAAGTGACCTTCACCTGCTCGCCCAGAAAGAAGGAGAACCCCTGCGTAAGTATATCCAGAGATTCAGCCGTGTACAGCACAACATCCCAGACGTCCACCCTGCCGCGGTCATCAGCGCGTTCCATCAGAACGTGCGTAACCGCAGGATGAGGGAGGAGATGGCGATGTGCAAGATCAGAGACGTCAGTGAGCTTTATGCCCTGGCCGACAAGTGTGCACGTGCTGTGGAGGGGAGGAAACTCCCCGGAGAGGATACAGGCGCAGGGGGATCTGACAGTGAGGATGCTGCCCCGGCAAAGAAGAACCGGCGGCGGAACAACAGGAAGAAGAAAAACAAAGAAGTGATAGTCATTGAGCAGTCCGGCAATGAAGGTGGCGCCAAGAAAGCCCAAGTTGGTAGCTCCGGCAAGGAGACTGGAGACTGCCGCATGCACCAACTGCCAGGCTGTGGCGGCCGCCGACAAGCAGGACGGCACTGACAAGCAGTACTGCAAGATCCACCGCACCAAGGGCCATGACCTCCAGAACTGCAAGAGGGTCGTCGAGCAGCAGAAGGCTGAGTACGAGCGACGCGACAAGGAGAAGGCCCAGGGAGGTGACGGAGGATCCGGCAAGAAGCGGTCATTCGCCGGCCGGGGAGGACGCCGCGGCAAAGCCAAGCAGCGGCAAGGAGATAGACCTCCCCGCGGCCACGACAAGGATGAAGACGACAACGACGATGAAGACATGGAGGATGTTGAGACCAGTGAGCAGGAGTTCCAGAAAGCCAAAGAGGTCTTGTGCGTCGACGGCGGTGCTTCTCTGCATACTTCTCACCGCCAACTCAAAAAGTGGGTGCGGGAAGTTAATGCAGCAGAACCACCTGTCGAATCGCGCAAGCTTCTGAAGTGGTCCAGCATGCCTATCACCTTTGATATTGAGGACCACCCTGATCGCACAACTGTGGTCGGGTACTTGCCGATGTTGGTTTCACCAACTATCCGCAACCTCAAGGTCACTAAGATGTTAGTTGACGGCGGGGCCGGCTTGAACTTGATCTCCTCCACTGTACTCCAGAAACTCCAGATCCCTGACAGCGAGCTCGAAGAGACCGTCACATTCCAAGGAATAAACCCGGGAAGCAGCAAGCCGAAGGGGAAGATCACGCTGCCAGTGAGGTTTGGCGGGGAGCTGAACTTCAGGACTGAGAGGGTCACTTTTGACGTCGCTGATTTCCCATTGCCTTACAATGGGATACTCGGCCGTCCAACACTCGCCAAATTCATGGCAGCCTCTCATTACGCCTACAACATGCTGAAGATGCCAGGCCCGATAAGTGTCATCTCTGTCCCTGGTGACAAGAAAGATGCTCTTATCTGCGCCGACAAGATCTATCGGGATGCAGCGGCCGCAACAGATCGCAAGACACTTTCTACTGAAGCTCCCGGGGGGAAGAAGACCAAGACCGGCAAGAGCTCTGGGGCCCACTCCGGCAAGCGCACCTCTTCGGAGTGCTGCGCTACCGTTGAGGACGCACCATCGATCTCCACTGGCAAGTGTAAGAAGACGATGGCAGCTCCGCCAGAGACCAAGAAGGTGTCCGCCAAGGAGGACGGCACTGGTGGTACCTTCACCATCAGTGCCACGCTTGATCCTAAATTGGAAAGTGCGCTCGTTGCTTTCCTGCGGGCGAACGTCGACGTGTTTGCATGGCAACCGTCTCACATCCCCGGTGTTCCCAGGAAAGTAATTGAGCACAAGCTTGCCGTCTGTCCTCACGCGCGGCCTGTCAAGCAAGGAGTCAGGAAGCAAGCGGTGGAGCGCCAAGAATTTATCGCAGAAGAAATCAAGAAGTTGGAAGCAGCATGCCTTGTCAGAGGAGTGCTCCATCCTACGTGGTTGGCCAATCCAGTAGTCGTGCGTAAGGCAAACGGGAAATGGAGGCTTTGTATCGACTTCACCGATGTGAATAAAGCTTGTCCCAAAGACCCATTTCCCTTGCCGTGCATTGACCAGATTGTTGACTCCACGGCCGGATGTGATTTGCTTTAATTTCGTGACGCATACTCAGGATACCATCAGATCTTCATGGCAGAAGAAGATGAGGAGAAGACCGCATTCATCACTCCGTGTGGCACGTACTGTTTCATACGGATGCCTTTCGGTTTGAAGAATGCTAGTTCAACATTTGCAAGGGTAGTCCATACAGCTTTTGAGCCACAGATTCACAGAAATGTAGAAGCATACATGGATGACATAGTGGTTAAGAGCAAAGACAGGGCAACCATGATTCAAGATTTAGACGAGACCTTTGCAAATCTGCGCAAGATCTAGCTCAAGCTCAACCCCGAGAAGTGTGTGTTTGGAGTCCCTTCCGGCAAGCTTCTCGGGTTCTTCGTGTCTCAGAGGGGAATTGAAGCCAATCCCGACAAGATCAGGCCATTGAGCAGATCGAAGCACCGAAGCGCGTCAAGGATGTGCGAAGACTTGCCGGTTGCGTGGCTGCTCTCAGCAGGTTTATCTCTAAGTCGGCTGAGCGCGCCCTGCCGTTTTTCAAAATTTTGAAAAAGGCGGGTCCAATGAAATGGACTCCGGAAGCGGAGGCTGCGCTGCAAGACCTGAAGAGGTACCTGTCCTCCACTCCAATACTTGTCGCACCTAAACCACAAGAGAAGTTGCTGCTGTATCTAGCGGCAACCAATCAAGTGGTTAGTGCTGCGTTAGTAGCGGAGAGGGAGGCGGATGATGAGCCGGCAACCGCGGCAAACACGTCCAGCGACATGCAGGGGGCTTCCCCGACAAGCTCTGGTCCCGACAAGGGTGGATCTGCGCAGGCGCAAGAGGAGATATGGAAGAGGATGGTGCAGCGCCCAGTTTACTTTGTCAGTTCCCTTCTGCAGGGGACTAGGTCAAGGTACTCTGGTGTGCAGAAATTGCTTTTCGGCCTTCTCATGGCCTCGAGAAAGCTACACCATTACTTCCAAGCACATGAGATAACAGTTGTTACTCGCTTTCCACTGAAGAGGATACTGCAGAATCCAGAAGCAACAGGCAGGATTGTTGAGTGGGCACTGGAACTGTCAAGCTTTGGCCTCAAGTTTGAAAGCACTTCAACTATCCAAAGCAGAGCATTGGCAGAGTTCATAGCAGAGTGGACGCCAACACCAGATGAAGAAATCCCAGAAACGAGCATCCCCGTCAAGGAAGCAAGCAAAGAGTGGCTGATGTACTTTGATGGTGCTTTCTCGCTGCAAAGCGCCGGTGCTGGCGTGCTGCTTGTCGCACCCACTGAAGAGCACCTCAAGTACGTAGTCCAGATGCACTTTCCCAAGGAGCAAGCAACAAACAATACTGCAGAGTATGAGGGTTTGCTTGCCGGTCTCAGGATCGCGGAAGACCTTGGGATCAAGAAGCTCATTGTCAGGGGTGACTCGCAGCTTGTCATCCGCCAAGTGAACAAGAATTATCAGAGCCCGTTGATGGAAGCTTACGTTGATGAAGTGATAAAGCTAGAAGAGCACTTTGACGGCCTACAGATGGAGCATATACCAAGAGCTCAGAGCGACATCGCAGATGGCCTGTTAAAGTGCGCCGCACTTAAGTTACCTGTGGAACCAGGGATCTTTGTGCTCAAGCTGACTCAACCATCTGTAACACCGTCAACTGGACAGAGCAAGAACAGGAAGTTGATCTCTGGTGACTATCTTCCGGCAGAGCTTCCCGAAGCCGCCGCCAAGAAGGTCCCCAAGATCAACACCAAGAGCGCTGAGGGGCAGTCTGCTCCGGCGAGCCCTAGGGTTTGTTCCGTTGAAGCAGACGCTCCCGACGAGTTTTGCTCCGGCAAGCTTGCCGGGGAACATCAAGCTCCGGCCGAGCCGCAGGTTCTCGCCGTAGAAGCGGATGTTCCCACAGCAGCAGATGTGCCTTTAGTCCTTGTTGTCGAGCCACAGGCTCCAGCATGGGCACAACAGATTGTCCGTTTACTTCAAACAGGAGAACTTCCCGAAGAGCAAGAAGAAGCGGAAAGAGTAGCCCGGCAGTCAAGTATGTACCAGTTTGTTGACAACACACTGTACAGAAGAAGACTCAACGGTGTGAAATTGAAGTGTATTCCCCGGGAAGATGGACAAAAGCTGTTGGCAGAGATACATGGAGGCATATGTGGTCACCACATTGGCGCAAGAGCACTTGCCGGCAAAGCATTCCGGCAAGGTTTCTTTTGGCCGGAAGCCCTCCAGGATGCAACTGCACAAGTAACCAAGTGTGAAGCGTGCCAGTTCCATTCCAAGCAGATACACCAGCCAGCTCAAGCTCTCCAGACGATCCCTTTATCCTGGCCATTTTCGGTCTGGGGGCTCGACATCCTCGGCCCCTTTCCCCGCGCAGCCGGGGGATTTGAGTACTTGTACGTTGCCATCGACAAGTTCACAAAGTGGCCAGAAGTGGAACCAGTGAGAAAGGTGACCGCACAGTCAGCAATCAAGTTCTTCAGGTCGATTGTTTGCCGCTTCGGGATCCCTAACAGGATCATCACCGACAACGGTACGCAATTCACGAGCCGCACCTTCATGCAGTACGTCCAAGATCTTGGCGCCAAGGTCTGCTTCGCTTCTGTTGCTCACCCGAGGAGCAACGGTCAAGCGGAGAGGGCAAATGCTGAAGTGATGCGTGGCCTCGAGACCAGGACTTTTGACAGGCTGCACAAGTGTGGAAGAAACTGGATCGAGGAGCTGCCGGTGGTTCTTTGGTCGATCAGGACGACGCCAAATCGAGCCACTAGACAGACACCTTTTGCTCTAGTCTATGGAGCAGAGGCAGTTCTCCCCACAGAACTCGTATATGGGTCACCTCGAGTGCTCGCTTATGATGAGCTCGAGAAAGAGCAGCTGCAACAAGATGACGCGCTGCTCCTTGAGGAAGACCGTCTTCAGGCTGCTGTACGCGCTGCTCGCTACCAGCAAGCTTTGCGCCGCTACCATAGCCGCAAAGTTAACGCCAGAAGTCTCGAGGAAGGCGACCTTGTTCTTCGGCGCGTTCAGTCCGCCAAGAATTCCAACAAGTTGACGCCAAAGTGGGAAGGCCCTTATCGGGTGAAACGAGTCACTAGGCCTGGCGATGTCCGCCTTGA
This sequence comes from Secale cereale, assembly GCA_902687465.1. NCBI lineage: Eukaryota > Viridiplantae > Streptophyta > Magnoliopsida > Poales > Poaceae > Secale > Secale cereale. Next base: position 210,856,472 of record LR738712.1, read on the forward strand.
GACCGAAGATGGATTTCCGGTGAGCTACTCCTGGAACATCGAGCATTTTCGTAAGTTTTACCCGTAAGGCGCGGTTGCCGCGACCCGCTCCGGCAACCACCTTTTGTACAAGTCTTGCCGCTGTTGCATGTAATCCTTTGTACAAAGCCGGGCGCAGACCCCGTGCATCAGTAAAGCTCATGTGCCTCGCACATCTTGTCAATTTCACGCTTTCTATATTTTGCATGTGTTATCTGACACTTTGTGCATCACCTACCCCCGGTAAGCCATAACGAGCCTTAAGGCTCCATATCTGTATTTTCTCCTTTTTCTTTTTCTCTCTCAAGGAAAGGAAAGTTTCCCTCGTTCAAGAAAGTTCCGCCTTGCCGGGAAGCAAACAACACAAAAGCTAAGTTGCCAAAGCTTGAGCGACTAGATTTTTAAATTTTTAAGTTATCTTCCTTGAACGACCGTGCTTTGTATGGAAAACCTGTGCGCGGAGGAACCAACTCGTAGCTAGTTGCACCCTTACTTTGTTTCGAGTCCGCTCAACGACTTAAGTGTGATGCGACTAGTGTCGCGCCCTTACTTTGTTTTCGAGCACGCTCAACAACTTAAGTGTGCTGCAACTGGTTACGACAAGGTTTCTTGTTGGTAGCGACACCGCCAGCAGGCTGCTGACGTTCCACACTCAGCGCTCGCGGCTAAGGTGCCTACACCGGCAAGTTCCCTAAAAGCGTAGGGCGAAAACATACAAAGCAAGGGATCAAGTAAAGGAAATAACGTTGCAATCACGACCAAAAATAGAGTTATGCTACAAAGATAGTTTGTCGCAGCCCTAACAGATTGTTTTTATAACATAATCAGCAGCGACAAGGAAAGAAGAAAACGGGCAAGCCTAATCTGCGTGATCGCCCTCGACCCTCTTGATGCCGCTCACCTTGTCCACAATGGGTGCGACAAGGGCCTTGAGCGCGTCCAGATCAGCGTCCGGCGGCAGGGACCTGAGGACGTTGGTGAGGTTGAGGCCCGGGTTGCGGAAGGCCACCTTCATCAACACCTTTTGCAGGGCTCCCGCGCAGAGCTTGCGCGACTCGTCCGCCAGCTGCTTTGGGATCTTCTCCCGGAGTTGCTGGAGGGCCGTCGCCACGCCCTTGAAGAATAGGGTGAGCTTGGCGCTGGGGTGGAGATTCTCGTCGGAGGAATACCCGAGATACTCCGCCCCTAGCTGCGCCAGCTCCTTGTCGATATCTACAGCAGCATTGACAAGACCCTCCGTCCAGTGCTCAACGGTCTCCCTGAAGATGTTTTGGGTGATGGCTGCACTCTCCAGCAACGCCTTCTCGGCCCTGATCTCCTCCTTCAGGGTCGCCTCCCGCTCCCTGGCGCCGTCCAGCGTCTTGGTCAAAGTGGTCAGCTTCAACTCAAGATCGGCGTTGGAGTCCTTGGCGGCGGCAAGCTCCTTGCCCTTCTCGGCAAGGCGGACCTGCAGCTCTGAGTGGTTGTGGGCGTCTTTCTCCCGCTCGAGCTTGAGTGCGGCGATCTCTTCGCCTCTCGCCTTGAGGTCGGCCTCCAGCTGCGTCACTTTCTTCTCCAGCTCCTCCTTGGCGGTCTCGGCAGCTGCGGCAGCGTCCTTTGCTTCCTGGAGAGCCCCGCCAAGTGATTGCTCATGCGCGGCAAGGTCCTCCTCGTGGTTGTCGAGGTTGACCTTCCGCTGCGCCAGCTTGCCTTCTTGCGCAGAAAGCTTCTCGCCGGCAAGCCTATGTTGCTCTTCGACCTCGGCCTTCTCAAGGAAGAAGGCCGTCCGCTCCTCGGCGAGTTGCTCCCGCTCCTCTGCCAAAGACCAGAGAGCTGCTTGGTGAAGGCCCCGAAGCGTCTCTGCGCGCTTCTCAATATCAGCTCCTGCCCTCGCGGCAAGCGCCTCTCTGGACTCCAGCTTGGCCTGCCGGACACGGTAGAGCGACAGCAGTTTCCGCAGCAGCCGCTCTTCCTCTGACTCGCCGCTACTGCTGCTCGGCGCGTCCACGAGCGTCAGCCCGGCGGAGGCAAGTACCTCTCCGTCGAAGACTTCTCCCTCGATCGGCGCCCTGGAGCTTGAGGCCCAGGGGAGTTTTATGAAGACGTCGTCGCCGGCCTTCAAGTAGGGGCCTGGCTCGGGCTCTTCGGAGCCGGGGGCTGCAGCAGCGGCGGAGGGCTCGGCGGTCGGTGTAGCGCCTGGCGCTCCTGCGGCCTCAGGGCCGTCAGTGCGATCGCCAGACCCCTCGCCTGCTGCTGCGGCGGCAGCCTTGGCGGCCTCTGCGTCGGCGGGGTCGTCACCGCCGGCTGCTTCCTCAGTGGCAGCGGCGTCATCAGCAACAACTTCAGTCTCCATCGGCTCAGCAGCGGATGGATCTGACAGCCAGGAAAGGGGAGAAAAATGATCAAGCAAATATCCAAAAAAAGAAAGAAAATCCCAAGGAGAGTTTGGAGCGAGAGGATTACCTACGCGAGCCGGCTCCTCGACAAGCTCCCTTGCCGGAGAGCTCTCCCTTGGCGGCAGAGTTGTAGTCCCCGCCGGCGGAGGGCTGCTGGTGCTATCCCTCGCCGGAGAACTCGCCCTTGGCGGAGAATTCGCCCTTGGCGGAGGACTCTCCCTTGCCGGAGAACCTCCCCTTGGCGGATTAGTTGAAGCAGGCGGCACGACGGGGGCGGTCTCCGGGTGCTACTGGAGTGGCTGCTCTTCTCCTACACAAATCAAACAAGACGTCAGCAAAGATAGAACACCCACGCGCGCCTAACAGCGGAAAGTTAACCCTACACTTACGCTGGGGGCTGCTCTGAAGACCAGTTGCCGGGTCCGGCAAGTTTGTCTCAGGTGCACCCCCTGCTGGCACGGTGGGCTCGTCCTCGATGACAATCATCGGGGCCTTGGCTCTCTTAGCCGCCCTCTGGGCCAGAGTTCTGAAAAAAAGGAACAGGTTCAGAGTGAGGCAAATGAAGTACAAGACAGAACAGCAGAAAATCAAAGAAATACAAGAATAACAAGAATCTTACTCTTCTTCTTCCTCGTCGGAGCTGAGCGCGGAGAAGTCGAGATCTGGCTCACGCCCGGCGCGAGGAGGCGGAGGAGTAGGCTCCCTTGGCCGCTTGGCGGCCGCAGCGGCAGTGGCCTGAGACGACCCCGCTTCGGCTGTCGCCGTGGCGTGAGGAGCGGCAGGGGTAGAAGCGGTGGTCTGGGAAGACCCCGCTCCAGTTGCTGCAGATGCGCGAGGCGCTCCCACGGCGACCTTGCTTGCCGCGGTGGAGCGCGTCGCGCGGCGCGGCTGCTGTCGACCCGTCTGCTGCTCCGTTACGTTCCCGACCTTGCGGAGACGCATTCTTGGTGGAGCTGGAGGCTCTGCTGGTGGCGAGCTGCCTGAAGACGAGGAGGAAGAGGAGCCGATCTCCAGCGAGCCGCTAGTACCCTCGGTGGACTCGCTCGACTCTTCGCCCTGCTCGGTGGGCTCGCTCGATCCGACACCCTGTTCGGCAGGCTCGCTCGACTCGGCGTCTTGCCCGGCAGGCCCCTCCTCGCCGGCAAGCTCCCCTCGCTCGGCAAGGCTTGCCGCCTTTGCTGCATCTGCCTCCTCCGGAGTGAAACCGAACTCACCCGCGGCCCTGGCTGCCGCTGCCTCTTCCAGCCTAGTGGCGATGTACGCCATCTCCTTATCGGTGGTGTCGCGGGTGAGGCCCTTCTTCTCGTCGGAGCGGATCGGCACCTCTTCCAAGCTGTCAAAGAACGCCTGCACGGCTTCCTCGATAGGCTCTTGCCAAGTTGGTTCGATCCCATGAGAGTCGCACAGCGGCATCATTGCATGGATGCGGCTGAGCGCAGAGTTATTGCACAGTGGAACGACGCCCCTCGGCAACCTGAATACTTCAGGGTGGTCGGGGTCATACTTAAACAACTCCTGGAGCATTGCGTTGAGTTCCAAGACGGTGAAGTTGTAATTGAGGCCCTGGCGCAGCCTCATGATGTCTGCCGCGTTTTCGAACTCCCAGGCGGGCCTCTTCCTCTCCTGCAAGGGGGCGATGCGGCGGCGAAGGAAATCCACGCCAACTGCGCCTACGGTGAGCCCGGCAAGCCTGAGGCGTCGGATCCGGGCAGTGGCAATCTTCAGTCTACTGTCTTCCAGGGCCAAGTCGCTCCAGTCGTTGCCGCGTACTACTGGGGCTTGTTGCCGGGCGGTAAATGGCTGCGGGTTCTCCTCTACAATCCAACACCAATTGGCTCTCCATTCCTCCCATTTGCTGCGGAGCTCCTCCTCCAGATAAGCTTCCTTCTTGTGGACCCTCGAGATCCAGGAGACTCCGCCGGACAAAGGCTCTCCTCTCTCAACTTGAGGCATAAAGAAGTGGCAGAAAAGGGCTACATTGGGGTTGACTCCGACGAAATTTTCACAGAGATGTGCGAAAACTGCCATGGTCAGAACGGCGTTTGGGGTGAAGTCAAGGAGATGGAACCCGTAGGTGTTCATGATGTCGCAGAAGAAATCAGAGAAAGGCGGGCAAAGCCCGCAGTAGAAGAACAAGGCGAAGAACGCGTATCCGTTCGGAGCCATTTCACAAGCAACGGCTGGGAGTACCTTGGTGCGTGGATGCGCCCGCGTCTCCCCCGACCAGAAGAGGTAGTAGTTCTCCCTGAGCGTCCTCGCGGCAAGCTTGGGGGGGGGAGACCGCCCGCTTCTTTCCCAGCGCCGCGAGCCGCAGCACCTCGGCCGACTTCGTAGCCTTCCCCTTCTAGCCTTTCGGAGCCATGGCGGGAGCGGTGAGGGAGGTCGATGGCGCTGGTGGTGCTGGTGGCGATGGGGGGCGGAGCGCTGCTCTCTTTCGGCTTCGGGAAGAAGGGGAGCGGCGTAGGTTTTCAAGGAGTAGCAACGGGCGGATGGACGAACTGCCCCTGTTTCCCCTGCTTATAAGGAGGGAGGGGGCGGACGTTCCGCATTTCCGAATAAAGAAACTTCCCACGATCTCTCCCACGACGCCGCATTAAACGCGTGTCGTTAAGGGAGGGCGCGGTGGATACGGAGAAAGATACGGCGTGACCCAGGCCGCTCGTGCCCGTGCACTGTTTTGGGCCTGGCCCAACAGCGCTCGGCACCGTGTATGGCCCAGGCCCGGGGGCTCCTGTCGGTGTACTAAAGTAGGGGTACCCTTAGTATCCCGAACTTGTGCACGGGCAGTCGCAGCGTCCCGCGGCAGGGCTTGCCGGGTGATCGCCAAGGTCCTCCGTGGTTCCTTTGGAGCCATTCAAGAGCAAAGTATCCAAGCCAAGGAGACAAGGCCCCAGCAAGAGAAGCTTGTCGAGAAGGCCACTCAAGGCACAAGACCACTCAAGGCGCAAGACCCTGGCAAGAGGAGCTTGCCGGGAAGGCCAACCAAGGCATCTCAAGAAACTTGCCGCGACGCGCCACGCGTCCCGGCAAGGCCCGGTGAGCGACAAGCTCCCGGAAGCGACAAGATAGCGACCGCGGCAAAGCGCTTACCGCGGCAAGCTTCCATTTTGTGCCCACGCTCCAGCACATCCACCCACGTGTCGCTCTGGGATCCTTCCAGGCGTACGTGGCGGGAGGTTGTGCAGCCAGGGGTACGCGGTGGCGAACGGTGCTAACAAGGTTGCCATCGTGGCAAACGGTGGCGTCCCTGACGGTCACTTTTTACACTATTTGGGCAACGTCGATGGGCATTTTAATGCCCTTGTCCCCTGCCGTCAGGGTTAGGTATAGAACACTGTACCAACTACCACCCTTTTTCCATTTTTACCCTCAACCGCGTTGCCACCTGTCGGTGACCCCTTGAGCATATAAAAGGAGGCCCATGCGCAACGTAGGGGGGGGGTTAGACATTCGAACACTCTCACGCTCGGCCTCGTTAGCTGCTAGAGGGCACCGTAGCTCTCAGTGCTCCCGAACCAAGAACTCAATATATTCCACAAAGCAGGAGTAGGGTTTTACGCATCCAAGCGGCCCGAACCTGGGTAAACTGCTCGTGTGCCTCGCCTCGATCTGCTCTTTGTGCAATCTCCGCCCCCTGCCATACCGAAAAGGGGCTCCGTCCCCATAGGTGTTCGTGGGTGGATCAGTTTCCCCGATAGTGCGCCTTTCTATCAATTGCCCAACAGTAATTTGTTCACCCATCGCATGATATGTGCTCGAGAGAGAAGTCTCTAGTGAAAATTATGGCCCCCAGGTCTATTTTTATCATATATAAAAACACCAAAATACCTTGCTGCAAATTTTTTTTTTTGCAATTTATATTATTACGTACCACTACGAGATTTAATTCTTGCAAGTAACTGCAGAGGGGATTGACAACCCCCTTGTTCGCATTGGGTTCAAGTATTTGCTTTTGTGTGGGCAGATGCTGCTAATGAGGTTCTGTGTGGTTCTCCTACAGGATTGATAACGTTGGTTATTAACTGAGGGAATTACTTATCTCTATTGTAGTTCTTTATCGTATCCTCTTCGAGGAAATCCCAACGCAGACAAGTAGCAGTATGCATAAGCTCTCACCTCCTTGGAAAGTGCTATTTGTCATCGGCAAAAATCTGCACAATGGGTCATATTACCTGATTGATATACGTAAAGAAAATAAATCACGTATCTCTAAAAGGAGAGCAACATGCCCTGGAATATAGCACATCTTCGGCCCTATTATACTTAAGCCAGTGGCTTAGTTATCTTTCCGATTGCACATACATTTTCCATATATATACAACGCAATAAATCCAACATCTTTCAAACGCGGAGTTTGTCATTTCATCCCAAATGTTGTGTGTTCAGTCTGTGTTCTTTGATCATTGGTCACTTGAGGGCTTCAAACTCATCGAGTTTAGCTTTTAACATTCCTCTTGACCCGTCGTATGCCACCACAATGCTTGGTTAAACCCGCGTGTTGGCTTGATGCTACTCTGCAATGGTGACCCTGTTGTACTTTCATTAAGTCAATCACAATGATGCCTATTATGGACTGTGTTGGCCCTGAACTTATCAAAGTTAAAACACTAGCTTAAGTCACATGAGAGCCAACCTTCAGAGAGCTAGGACAAACCAAAGGAGGCCACAAGTCATGCTTCAAATAAGCAATCTCACACTCGAGCCTCAAAAGTAAATCTTTATGTCCCGCCTCGAAAGCCAGTTTTTTATTTTTATTTTTAGCAATTTTTTGTCATGTTGTACGTTCTTGCACGTATATAGATGTATGCATTTTTCTTTGAAGGTATCGGTTTTTATAAATAAATTTATGGTCACAAATATTACGGAGTCACAAACATGGATGGGTCCCGGCAAATTTAACCTGTGCTCTATACTACGACACGTGAGTTCTGATCATACATTTTGCGGGGTTGCACTGCAACCACGACCAAGGAATCAATCACAAGTGGTTGCATACTACCAGGTTGAGCAAACAACCATGATAAAAAAATATTACTCAAGGGTTGCCATTTGGCTCAAAAATTAAATACTCAATGCAATATTGGTACTGGAAGATTATGGAGTTTTTCTAACAACTATTACAAGCCACATCTAGGCTATTCTTGCAATGTTCGTAATGTTGGAAATATGCCCTAGAGGCAATAATAAAGGAGTTATTATTATATTTCCTTGTTCATGATAATCGTTTATTATCCATGCTATAACTGTATTGATTGGAAACTCAAATACATGTGTGGATAAATAGACAAACTTTGTGTCCCTAGTAAGCCTCTTCAGGACTAGCTCGTTGATCAAAGATGACCGCGGTTTCCAGGTCATAGACATGAGTTGTCATTTGATAACGGGATCACATCATTAGGAGAATGATGTGATGGACGAGACCCAAACGTTAAACATAGCTTTTGATCGTATCAGTTATTGCTATAGTTTTCTGCATGTCAAGTATAAGTTCTTATGACCATGAGATCATGTAACTCACTGACACCGTAGGAGTGCCTTGTGTGTGCCAAACGTCGCAACGTAACTGGGTGACTATAAAGGTACTCTACAGGTATCTCCGAAGGTGTCTGTTGAGTTGACATGGATCGAGACTAGGATTTGTCACTCCGTGTGACGGAGAGGTTTCTCCGGGCCCACTCGGTAATACGTCATCTCAATGAGCTCAAAGTGACTAAGTGGTTGGTCACGGGATTATGTATTACGGAACGAGTAAAGAGACTTGCCGGTAACGAGATTGAACTAGGTATAGAGATACCGACGATCGAATCTCGGGCAAGTGACATACCGACGAGACAAAGGGAACTGTATACGGGATTGCCTGAATCCTTGACATCGTGGTTCATCGATGAGATCATCGAGGAACGTGTGGGAACCAATATGGGTATCCAGATCCCGCTATTGGTTATTGACCTGGGAGTGTCTCGGTCATGTCTGCATAGTTTCCGAACCCGCAGGGTCTACACACTTAAGGTTCGGTGACGCTAGGGTTGTTAGTGAGAACAATGCATGGTTACCGAAGGTTGTTCGGAGTCTCGGATGAGATCCCGGACGTGACGAGGGTCTCCGGAATGGTCCGGGGACGAAGATTGATATATAGGATGAGAGTGATCGGAGTCCGGAAGTGTTCCGGGGAGTATCGGGAAGTCGGCGGATGACCGAAAGGGGTTTTCGGGGTTCCGGAAAGAGTTTCGGGCCTAATGGGCCACAAAGGGGAGACGCAACAGCCCTCATAGGGCTGTGCGCCCCCCCTAGGGCCCTCTCCTCATGCGCCAAGGGGGCTGGACCCCCCTAGGGCTGCCGCACCCCCTTAGGCTTGGGGGGCAAGGCACCTGGGGGGGAAACCCTAGCCCCAAGGGGCGCCGCCCCCTTCCCATCTGCCCTGGCCGCCGGCCCCTAGGGGAAACCCTAGGGCGCCCCCTCCCCTCTCTCCCCCCTATATAAAGAGAGGCAGAGGGAGGGCAGCCACACACGTTCGTGCCTCGGCGCTGCCCTCCCTCTCCCACATCCATCTTCGTGAACTCCGCGGTGCTTGGCGAAGCCCTGCTGGAATCCTCCACCACCATCTCCACCACGCCGTCGTGCTGCCGGTGTCTCCATCAACCTCTCCTTCCCCCTTGCTGGATCAAGAAGGAGGAGACGTCCCCGAGCTGTACGTGTGAAGAACGCGGAGGCACCGTTGCTTCGGTGCTAGGATCTTCAGCGATCTGAATCGCGGCGAGTACGACTCCATCAACCGCGTTCTTGAACGCTTCCGCTTAGCGATCTACAAGGGTATGTGGATCCAACTCTCCCCTCGTAGATGCATCTCCTAGATTGATCTTGGTGAGCGTAGGAAAAATTTTTGTTTCCCATGCAACGTTCCCCAACAGTGGCATCATGAGCTAGGATCTTGCGTAGATGCTTTCACGAGTAGAACACAAAAGCGTTTGTGGACGTTGATGTTTAGATTGCTTCCCTCCTTAGTCTTTCTTGATTCAGCGGTATTATGGGATGAAGCGGCCCGGACCAACTTTACATGTCCACGTACATGAGACCGGTTCCATCGACAGACATGTGACTTTTGTTGCATAAGATGGCTGGCGGGTGTCTGTCTCTCCTATCTTAGTTGAATCGGAATAGAAAAAGGCGGTCCTTGTAGAAGGTTAAATAGCAACTTAAATATCACCGTTGTGGCTTTGCGTATGTAAGAAGCGTTCTTACTAGATAACCATAGCAGCCACGTAAAACATGCAACAACAAATTAGAGGACGTCTAACTTGTTTTTGCAAGGTATGTATGTGATATGATATGGCCAATGACATGATGATATATATTTGATGTATGAGATGATCATGTTGTAATAGTTAATTTCGACTTGCATGTCGATGTATACGGCAACCGGCAGGAGCCATAGGGTTGTCTTTAATTTTTGTATGACCTGCGTGTCAATCATTAAGCGCTTTGTAATGCTTTACTTTATCGCTAAACGGTAGCAATAGTAGTAAGAGCATGGTGGGCGCGCGACAACCCCGATGGCGACACGATGATGGAGATCATGATGATGGGGATCATGGTGTGGCCCCGGTGACGATGGAGATCATGCCGGTGCTTTGAAGATGGAGATCAAAAGCACGAGTTGATGGCCATATCATGTCACTTATGATTTGCATGTGATGTTAATCCTTTTATGCATCTTATTTTGCTTAGGACGACGGTAGCATTATAAGATGATCCTTCACTAAAATTTCAAGATAAAATTGTGTTCCCCCCGAGTGTGCGCCGTTGCGAAGGTTCGTCGTTTCGAAGCACCACGTGATGATCGGGTGTGATAGACTCTACGTTCGCATACAACGGGTGCAAGCCAGTTTTGCACGTGCAGAACACTCGGGTTAGACTTGACGAGCCTAGCATGTACAGACATGGCCTCGGAACACGGAAGACCGAAAGGTCGAGCATGAGTCATATAGTAGATATGATCAACATGTAGATGTTCACCATTGACACCACCTCATCTCACGTGATGATCGGACTTGGGTTGGTGGATCTGGATCATGTCACGCTCGAATGACCAGAGGGATGTCAATTTGAGTGGGAGTTATAAATAATTTGATTAGGTAATAACTCACTTATCATGAACAATAGTCTAAAATGTCTTTGCAAATCTTTTGTTGTAGATGGCTCGCGCAGTAGCTCCCCTGAATTTTAATGCGTTCCTAGAGAAAGCTAAACTGAAAGATGATGGGAGCAACTTTGTGGACTGGCTCCGCAATCTGAGGATCATCCTCACAGCTGCCCAAAAGGTTTATGTCCTAAGTGCACCGCTAGGTGAACCCCCCCGCTCCGGCCTCTGTGGACGTTATGAACGCTTGGCAGACGTGCTCGGATGACTACTCAGTCGTGCAGTGTGCCATGTTGTATAGCTTGGAAGGAGGACTTCAAAGGCGTTTTGAACGTCATGGAGCATATGAGATGTTCCAGGAGTTGAAGTTCATCTTTGAGAAGAATGCTAAGATCGAGAGGTATGAGACCACCGATAAATTCTTTGCTTGCAAGATGGAGGAGAATTCGTCTGTCAGTGAGCACTTACTGAAGATGTCTGGGTACTATACCCGCATAGCTGATCTAGGACTTGTGTTCCCGGAGGAGGCTATCATTGACAGAATTCTCCAGTCACTCCCACCTAGCTACAAGAGCTTCGTGCAGCAGTACAACATGCAAGGGATGAACAAGTCCATCGCCGAGCTGTTTTCAATGCTGAAAGTCGCTGAGGCAGACATCCAAAAGGAGTATCAAGTGTTGATGGTCAATAAAACCACCAGTTTCAAGAAAAATGGCAAGGGCAAGAAGGGTAACTCTAAGAAGGGTGGCAAGGCAGTTGCTCATCTAGTGAAGAAACCCAAGGCTGGGCCTAAGCCAGAGACTGAGTGTTTCTATTGCAAGGGGAACGGTCACTGGAAGCGGAACTGCCCCAAGTATCTGGCAGACAAGAAGGGGGCCAACAACAACAAGCAAGGTATATGTGATATACATGTTATTGATGTGTACCTTACCAACTCTCGTTGTAGTGCCTGGGTATTTGATACCGGTTCGGTTGCTCACATTTGCAACTCTAAACAGGAACTACGGAATAAACGGAGGCTGGCGAAGGACGAAGTGACGATGCGCGTGGGGAATGGTTCCAAGGTTGATGTGATCGCCGTCGGCACGCTCGCTCTTCGATTACCATCGGGATTAGTTATGAACCTGAATAATTGTTATTTAGTGCCTGCGTTGAGCATGAACATTATATCTGGATCTTGTTTATTGCGAGACGGTTACTCATTTAAATCAGAGAATAAAGGTTGTTCTATTTATATGGGTAATATCTTTTATGGTCATGCACCCGAAGTAGGGGGTTTATTCTTATTGAATCTCGATAGTGATGATACACATGTTCATAACATTGATGCCAAAAGATGTAGAGTTGATAACAATAATACCACTTTCTTGTGGCACTGCCGTCTGGGTCATATCGGCGTGAAACGCATGAGGAAGCTCCATGCTGATGGACTTTTGGAGTCTCTTGATTTTGAATCACTTGACACATGCGAGCCGTGCCTCATGGGCAAGATGACAAGGACCCCGTTTTCAGGAACAATGGAACGGGCAAGTGACTTATTGGAAATCATACATACTGATGTGTGTGGTCCGATGAGTGTCACGGCGCGCGGTGGATATCGTTATTTTCTCACCTTCACTGACGACATAAGTAGATATGGTTATATTTACTTAATGAAGCATAAGTCTGAAACTTTTGAAAAGTTCAAGCAATTTCAGAGTGAAGTTGAGAATCATCGTAACAAGAAGATCAAGTTCCTACGATCTGATCGAGGGGGAGAATATCTGAGTTATGAGTTTGGCAATCACTTAAGAAAATGTGGAATTGTTTCACAGTTGACGCCCCCTGGAACACCACAGCGTAATGGTGTGTCCGAACGTCGTAATCGAACCCTATTAGATATGGTGCGTTCTATGATGTCTCTTGCCGATTTGCCACTATCGTTCTGGGGATATGCGTTAGAGACAGCTGCATTCACTTTAAATAGGGCTCCATCTAAGTCCGTTGAGACAACACCGTATGAACTATGGTTTGGTAAGAAACCTAAGTTGTCTTTTCTCAAAGTTTGGGGTTGCGATGCTTATGTCAAAAGGCTTCAGCCAGAAAAGCTCGAACCCAAAGCGGACAAATGTGTCTTCATAGGATACCCAAAAGAGACGGTTGGGTACACCTTCTATCTCAGATCCGAGGGCAAAGTGTTTGTCGCTAAGAACGGGTCCTTTCTCGAGAAAGAGTTTCTCTCGAAAGAATTGAGTGGGAGGAAGGTAGAACTTGATGAGGTTATTGAACCTCTGCTTCAACCAGAGAGTAGCGCAACACAGAAAGATGTTTTTGTGGAGCCTGCAGAGGTTGAAGAGGAAGCCAATGAAGATGATCAAGAAGCTTCTGATCAAGTTACTACTGAACCTCGTAGGTCGACAAGGGTACGCACTGCACCTGAGTGGTATGGTAACCCTGTCTTGGAGGTCATGTTGTTGGACAATAGTGAACCTACGAGCTATGGAGAAGCGATGGTGGGCCCGGATTCCGACAAATGGTTAGAGGCCATGAAATCCGAGATGGGATCCATGTATGAAAACAAAGTATGGACTTTGGAAGTATTACCTGAAGGGCGGAAGGCCATTCAGAATAAATGGATTTTTAAGAGGAAGACGGACGCTGACGACAATGTCACCGTGTATAAAGCTCGACTTGTGGCAAAGGGTTTTTCACAAGTTCAAGGGATTGACTACGATGAGACTTTCTCACCCGTAGCGATGCTTAAATCCGTCCGAATCATGTTAGCAATAGCTGCATATTTCGATTATGAAATTTGGCAGATGGATGTCAAAACAGCGTTCCTTAACGGTTTTCTTAAGGAAGAGTTGTATATGATACAACCGGAAGGTTTTGTCGATCCAGAGAATGCTGACAAAGTATGCAAGCTCCAGCGTTCCATTTATGGGCTGGTGCAAGCATCTCGGAGTTGGAATCTTCGCTTTGATGAGGTGATCAAAGCGTTTGGGTTTGTACAAGTTTACGGAGAAGCTTGTATTTACAAGAAAGTGAGTGGGAGCTCTATAGCATTTCTAATATTATATGTGGATGACATATTGCTGATTGGAAACAATATAGAATTTTTGGATAGCGTGAAGGGGTATTTGAACAAGAGTTTTTCGATGAAGGATCTCGGTGAAGCTGCTTTCATATTGGGCATCAAGATCTATAGAGATAGATCAAGACGCTTGATAGGACTTTCACAAAGTACATACCTTGATAAAGTTTTGAAGAAGTTCAAAATGGATCAGTCCAAGAAGGGGTTCTTGCCGGTATTGCAAGGTACAAAGTTGAGTAAGACTCAATGCCCAGTGACTGCGGAAGATAGAGAAAAGATGAGTGTCGTCCCCTATGCTTCAGCCATAGGCTCTATCATGTATGCAATGCTGTGCACAAGACCAGATGTCAGCCTTGCCATAAGTATGGCCGGAAGGTTTCAAAGTAATCCTGGTATGGATCACTGGACAGCGGTCAAGAATATCCTGAAGTACCTGAAAAGGACTAAGGAGATGTTTCTCGTTTATGGAGGTGATCAAGAGCTCGTCGTAAAGGGTTACGTCGATGCAAGCTTTGACACTGATCCGGATGACTCTAAGTCTCAAACCGGATACGTATATATTCTCAACGGGGGAGCGGTAAGCTGGTGCAGTTCCAAGCAGAGCGTGGTAGCCGATTCTACATGCGAAGCGGAGTACATAGCTGCCTCGGAGGCAGCAAAGGAAAGTGTCTGGATGAAGGAGTTCATGACAGATCTTGGAGTTGTGCCTAGTGCATTGAACCCAATGACTCTGTTCTGTGACAACACTGGTGCCATTGCTCTAGCCAAGGAACCAAGGTTTCACAAGAGGACCAGACACATAAAGCGACGCTTCAATTCCATCCGCGATTCAGTCAAGGAGGAGGACATAAGCATTTGCAAAGTACACACGGATTTGAATGTTGCAGATCCGTTGACTAAGCCTCTTCCACGGGCTAAGCATGATCAACACCAAGACTCTATGGGTGTTAGATTCATTACCTTGTAATGCTAGATTATTGACTCTAGTGCAAGTGGGAGACTGTTGGAAATATGCCCTAGAGGCAATAATAAAAGAGTTATTATTATATTTCCTTGTTCATGATAATCGTTTATTATCCATGCTATAACTGTATTGATTGGAAACTCAAATACACGTGTGGATGAATAGACATACTTTGTGTCCCTAGTGAGCCTCTACAGGACTAGCTCGTTGATCAAAGATGACCGCGGTTTCCAGGTCATAGACATGAGTTGTCATTTGATAACGGGATCACATCATTAGGAGAATGATGTGATGGACGAGACCCAAACGTTAACATAGCTTTTGATCGTGTCAGTTATCGCTATAGTTTTCTGCATGTCAAGTATAAGTTCCTATGACCATGAGATCATGTAACTCACTGACACCGTAGGAGTGCTTTGTGTGTGCCAAACGTCGCAACGTATCTGGGTGACTATAAAGGTACTCTACAGGTATCTCCGAGGGTGTCTGTTGGGTTGACATGGATCGAGACTGGGATTTGTCACTCCGTGTGACGGAGAGGTATCTCCGGGCCCACTCGGTAATACGTCATCTCAATGAGCTCAAAGTGACTAAGTAGTTGGTCACGGGATTATGTATTACGGTAACGAGTAAAGAGACTTGCCGGTAACGAGATTGAACTAGGTATAGAGATACCGACGATCGAATCTCGGGCAAGTAACATACCGACGAGGCAAAGGGAACTGTATACAGGATTACCTGAATCCTTGACATCGTGGTTCATCCGATGAGATCATCGAGAAACATGTGGGAACCAATATGGGTATCCAGATCCCGCTATTGGTTATTGACCTGGGAGTGTCTCGGTCATGTATACATGGTTTCCGAACCCGCAGGGTCTACACACTTAACGTTCGGTGACGCTAGGGTTGTTAGTGAGAAAAGTGTATGGTTACCGAAGGTTGTTCGGAGTCCCGGATGAGATCCCGGACATGACGAGGGTCTCCGGAATGGTCCGGAGACGAAGATTGATATATAGGATGAAAGGTTTCGGAGTCCGGAAGTGTTCCGGGGAGCATCGGGAAATCGGCGGACGACCGAAAGGGGTTTCGGGGGTTCCGGAAGTAGTTCTGGGCCTATTGGGCCACAAGGGGGAACACCACAGCCCTCAAGGGGCTGTGCGCCCCCCCTGGGCCCTCTCCTTGTGCGCCAAGGGAGGTGGGACCCCCTAGGGTGGCCGCACCCCCTTAGCCTTGGGGGGCAAGGCACCTAGGGGGGGAAACCCTAGGGCCAGCCTTGGCCGCCGCCCCCTCCCCTTGCCCTGGCCGCCGGCCCCCTAGGGGAAACCCTAGGGCGCCCCTCACCTCTCCACCCCCCTATATATAGTGAGGCAAAGGGAGGGCAGCAAACACAAGTTCGTGCCTCGGTGCTGCCCTCCCTCTCCCACAACATCTTCTTCTCCCGCGGTGCTTAGGCGAAGCCCTGCTGGAATTCTTATACACCATCACCACCACGCCGTCGTGCTGCCGGTTCTCCATCAACCTCTCCTCCACCCCTTGCTGGATCAAGAAGGAGGAGACGTCCCCGAGCCGTACGTGTGAAGAACGCGGAGGCACCGTTGCTTCGGTGCTTGGATCTTCAGCGATCTGAATCGCGGCGAGTACGACTCCATCAACCGCGTTCTTAACGCTTCCGCTTAGCGATCTACAAGGGTATGTGGATCCTACTCTCCCCTCGTAGTTGCATCTACTAGATTGATCTTGGTGAACGTAGAGAAAAATTTTTGTTTTCCATGCAACGTTCCCCATCAGTGGTATCAGAGCTAGGATCTTGCGTAGATGCTTTCTCGAGTAGAACACAAAAGGGTTTGTGGCGTTGATGTTTAAATTGCTGCCCTCCTTAGTCTTTCTTGATTCAGCGGTATTATAGGATGAAGCGGCCCGGACCAACTTTACATGTCCACGTACATGAGACCGGTTCCATCGACAGACATGTGACTTTTGTTGCATAAGATGGCTGACGGGTGTCTGTCTCTCCTATCTTAGTTGAATCGGAATAGAACAAGGCGGTCCTTGTAGAAGGTTAAATAGCAACTTGAATATCACCGTTGTGGTTTTGCGTAGGTAAGAAGCGTTCTTGCTAGATACCCATAGCAGCCACGTAAAACATGCAACAACAAATTAGAGGACGTCTAACTTGTTTTTGCAGGGTATGTATGTGATATGATATGGCCAATGACATGATGAAATATATTTGATGTATGAGATGATCATGTTGTAATAGTTAATATCGACTTGCATGTCGATGCATACGGCAACCGGCAGGAGCCATAGGGTTGTCTTTATTTTTGTATGACCTGCGTGTCAATCATTAAGCGCTTTGTAATGCTTTACTTTATCGCTAAACGGTAGCAATAGTAGTAAGAGCATGGTGGGCGTCGACAACCCCGATGGCGACACGATGATGGAGATCATGATGATGGAGATCATGGTGTGGCGCCGGTGACGATGGAGATCATGCCGGTGCTTTGGAGATGGAGATCAAAAGCACGAGTTGATGGCCATATCATGTCACTTATGATTTGCATGTGATGTTAATCCTTTTATGCATCTTATTTTGCTTAGGACGACGGTAGCATTATAAGATGATCCTTCACTAAAATTTCAAGATAAAATTGTGTTCCCCCCGAGTGTGCGCCGTTGCGAAGGTTCGTCGTTTCGAAGCACCACGTGATGATCGGGTGTGATAGACTCTACGTTCGCATACAACGGGTGCAAGCCAGTTTTGCACATGCAGAACACTCGGGTTAGACTTGACGAGCCTAGCATGTACAGACATGGCCTCGGAACACGGAGGACCGAAAGGTCGAGCATGAGTCATATAGTAGATATGATCAACATGTTGATGTTCACCATTGACACCACCTCATCTCACGTGATGATCGGACTTGGGTTGGTGAATTTGGATCATGTCACGCTCGAATGACCAGAAGGTTTTGTCGATCCAAAGAATGCTGACAAAGTATGCAGGCTCCAGCGTTCCATTTATGGGCTGGTGCAAGCATCTCGGAGTTGGAATCTTCGCTTTGATGAGGTGATCAAAGCGTTTGGGTTTATACAAGTTTACAATGAAGCTTGTATTTACAAGAAAGTGAGTGGGAGCTCTATAGCGTTTCTGATATTATATGTGGATGACATATTGCTGATTGGAAACAATATAGAATTTTTGGATAGCGTGAAGGGGTATTTGAACAAGAGTTTTTCGATGAAGGATCTCGGTGAAGCTGCTTTCATATTGGGCATCAAGATCTATAGAGATAGATCAAGACGCTTGATAGGACTTTCACAAAGTACATACCTTGATAAAGTTTTGAAGAAGTTCAAAATGGATCAATCCAAGAAGGGGTTCTTGCCGGTATTGCAAGGTACAAAGTTGAGTAAGACTCAATGCCCAGTGACTGCGGAAGATAGAGAAAAGATGAGTGTCGTCCCCTATGCTTCAGCCATAGGCTCTATCATGTATGCAATGTTGTGCACAAGACCAGATGTCAGCCTTGCCATAAGTATGGCCGGAAGGTTTCAAAGTAATCCTGGTATGGATCACTGGACAGCGGTCAAGAATATCCTGAAGTACCTGAAAAGGACTAAGGAAATGTTTCTCGTTTATGGAGGTGATCAAGAGCTCGTCGTAAAGGGTTACGTCGATGCAAGCTTTGACACTGATCCGGATGACTCTAAGTCTCAAACCGGATACGTATATATTCTCAACGGGGGAGCGGTAAGCTGGTGCAGTTCCAAGCAAAGCGTGGTAGCCGATTCTACGTGCGAAGCGGAGTACATAGCTGCCTCGGAGGCGGCAAAGGAAGGTGTCTGGATGAAGGAGTTCATGACAGATCTTGGAGTTGTGCCTAGTGCATTAAACCCAATGACTCTGTTTTGTGACAACACTGGTGCCATTGCTCTAGCCAAGGAACCAAGGTTTCACAAGAGGACCAGACACATAAAGCGACGCTTCAATTCCATCCGCGATTCAGTCAAGGAGGAGGACATAAGCATTTGCAAAGTACACACGGATTTGAATGTTGCAGATCCGTTGACTAAGCCACTTCCACGGGCTAAGCATGATCAACACCAAGACTCTATGGGTGTTAGATTCATTACCTTGTAATGCTAGATTATTGACTCTAGTGCAAGTGGGAGACTGTTGGAAATATGCCCTAGAGGCAATAATAAAAGAGTTATTATTATATTTCCTTGTTCATGATAATCGTTTATTATCCATGCTATAACTGTATTGATTGGAAACTCAAATACATGTGTGGATAAATAGACAAACTTTGTGTCCCTAGTAAGCCTCTTCAGGACTAGCTCGTTGATCAAAGATGACCGCGGTTTCCAGGTCATAGACATGAGTTGTCATTTGATAACGGGATCACATCATTAGGAGAATGATGTGATGGACGAGACCCAAACGTTAAACATAGCTTTTGATCGTATCAGTTATCGCTATAGTTTTCTGCATGTCAAGTATAAGTTCCTATGACCATGAGATCATGTAACTCACTGACACCGTAGGAGTGCCTTGTGTGTGCCAAACGTCGCAACGTAACTGGGTGACTATAAAGGTACTCTACAGGTATCTCCGAAGGTGTCCGTTGAGTTGACATGGATCGAGACTGGGATTTGTCACTCCGTGTGACGGAGAGGTTTCTCCGGGCCCACTCGGTAATACATCATCTCAATGAGCTCAAAGTGACTAAGTGGTTGGTCACGGGATTATGTATTACGGAACGAGTAAAGAGACTTGCCGGTAACGAGATTGAACTAGGTATAGAGATACCGACGATCGAATCTCGGGCAAGTGACATACCGACGAGACAAAGGGAACTGTATATGGGATTGCCTGAATCCTTGACATCGTGGTTCATCCGATGAGATCATCGAGGAACGTGTGGGAACCAATATGGGTATCCAGATCCCGCTATTGGTTATTGACCTGGGAGTGTCTCGGTCATGTCTGCATAGTTTCCGAACCCGCAGGGTCTACACACTTAAGGTTCGGTGACGCTAGGGTTGTTAGTGAGAACAATGCATGGTTACCGAAGGTTGTTCGGAGTCCCGGATGAGATCCCGGACGTGACGAGGGTCTCCGGAATGGTCCGGGGACGAAGATTGATATATAGGATGAGAGTGATCGGAGTCCGGAAGTGTTCCGGGGAGTATCGGGAAGTCGGCGGATGACCGAAAGGGGTTTTCGGGGTTCCGGAAAGAGTTTCGGGCCTAATGGGCCACAAAGGGGAGACGCAACAGCCCTCATAGGGCTGTGCGCCCCCCCTAGGGCCCTCTCCTCATGCGCCAAGGGGGCTGGACCCCCCTAGGGCTGCCGCACCCCCTTAGGCTTGGGGGGCAAGGCACCTGGGGGGGAAACCCTAGCCCCAAGGGGCGCCGCCCCCTTCCCATCTGCCCTGGCCGCCGGCCCCTAGGGGAAACCCTAGGGCGCCCCCTCCCCTCTCTGCCCCCTATATAAAGAGAGGCAGAGGGAGGGCAGCCACACACGTTCGTGCCTCGGCGCTGTCCTCCCTCTCCCACATCCATCTTCGTGAACTCCGCGGTGCTTGGCGAAGCCCTGCTGGAATCCTCCACCACCATCTCCACCACGTCGTCGTGCTGCCGGTGTCTCCATCAACCTCTCCTTCCCCCTTGCTGGATCAAGAAGGAGGAGACGTCCCCGAGCTGTACATGTGAAGAACGCGGAGGCACCGTTGCTTCGGTGCTAGGATCTTCAGCGATCTGAATCGCGGCGAGTACGACTCCATCAACCGCGTTCTTGAACGCTTCCGCTTAGCGATCTACAAGGGTATGTGGATCCAACTCTCCCCTCGTAGATGCATCTCCTAGATTGATCTTGGTGAGCGTAGGAAAAAATTTTGTTTCCCATGCAACGTTCCCCAACACGTAAAACAAGCAGTTTTAGTCATGTGGGGTGGCCGATGGCTGAGACCCGATTGCTGGGTTTTCCGGGTTGGTGTTGACCGGCTCTCCTTCAGCTATCACATGTGCCGGCTCCACCTGTGCCACCTCATCGATGCTCTTGGGGTCCTCGCGTTCCGTCTCTTTAGTCTAGCGACTTCCGGCCAGCCACTGAATTGAAGATAAAGCTTCAAAAATCATGTCATCTTTGAGCACATCCGACGTGTTGACATCTGAGGCGAAACCTTGCTTACGTGATGGAATTAATTCAATGGGTTGTTGTTGTGGCATGCTCATACGGTTGCCGGCTTCCGTATAGCCTAGTTGGTATTTCCTCAAGTCAACCTTATCTGCAATTTTGGTAGCGGCAGCCGGGTCACTTTCATGCACTGAAGGTAGTCCTCTTGCATAAACTCTAACTCACCGGCCTTTAGTTCTGGGCACCCTTCGGCTAGCTGAGCCGGCTCCATCTCCGAGTGATACGCCTTATCCAGAGTCAAGGCAGTCATTGCTCCGGCCTACAAGTTACTTTCTTCAGCTCCCAGGGGTAATCCGCATCTGAGCACGGGCTCATCTGCACCCGCTCAGAAAAAAATTCAAAACAAATACTAAAAAGATTCAAACAATTCCAAAAGAAAATTATGTGGTAGATCATTTGATGCGTGAGGTCCGCTTCAAATTTCAACTCATTTGGACATCTGAGCAATTCTGGGCAAAAAGAAAAATCGGGTCAAAAACAGTTACACTGTTTTACAGACCCCGATTTTGTCTTTTTTGCCCAGGATTTGCTCAGATGTCCAAATGAGTTGAAATTTGAAGTGAACCTCACGCATCAAATTATCTACCACATAATTGTTTTTTGGAATTTTTTGAATCTTTTTTGTATTTTTTTTCCATGAACGTTCCATGAACGCGGGTTCAGATGAGCCCGGGTGCAGATTAGCCGCACTCCAGTTCCCTGGTCCATTCTAGAATAGGGGAGAACTCATTGATCATGTCCATAATGTGATGGGGAGCAGCTTTAGTATTCTTTGACCTCCATGATACAACGAGCTGCACCTACATAGAGTTGTTCCAGAAACTTATACACAACTTGTAGTTTTACTAGCGGAGGTCCCAACACTTTATGACTCTTTCGACCTGTCCGCACACAAGGTAAAACATGAGTAACCCGGATTTTCTTTGGCGAGTGAAAACAGGACGACCAAGCGCGTACCAAAGATGGCGATACACATATGTGTTATGTGTTGCTTCAGAGTTTTCAGCTCTCGTGTTACTGGCTCGAGTTGTGACTCGGCCTCTTTAGCACGCTTTAGCAATGCAGTTTTCTCCTCATTGAATGCAGTCTCCGTCTTGGCCAGCTTATCGGTGCACTCCATGAGTGATTCTTCAAAATTAGAAGATAGCTTTTCAGCTTTCTCCCTTAATGCCTTCTCAGCCTGCACTTGTTCATTCTACATGCCCTTCATACATACAAGATTTTATTATTGGAAGTCCCAAGCCACTTCAGGCGCCGTCTCAGCACTAGGGGCTACATTATTCAGATTTTCTTTCAACATCAATAAAGTCCCGAGTCGCCGTTGGCAATCGACTCGACACTTGGGGGCTACAGTGGAGAATTCAATAATTACACTATTTGTCAAGTGGGGGACATGGGTAGGGCTCACCGGGTTGTCTTGGTGAGCCGCCTCTTCGGTATTTACCTGGTAATCATCAATAACTATGTTGTCAATAACTATGCCCTGCGAAGAAGCCCCCGTCTCGATCTTTGCTGCGGTAACAGGCGGGTCGCCTGTTTTCTCTTAACAAAGGCCTTGGTTCTGAAAAGATATAGGCATGGTGTATCAGCAAGGGAAGTGAGCATATAATTGACAAAGTACTTTATACAAACTTACTCGCAGTTGATGATCAAAGGGGGGATTTGGCTGGCACATGACTCGTCCAATGAAGGTGACTTCGTGTGGTACTCTGGGTCAGAAGGATGAAGCGGCTCTTTGAGTTGTCCGACTGTGGGGCGTGAATGAGTTGGAGTATCTGTCTCCTGGGTCGGCGCCCTTCGTGGAGCCGGCTCATTCGGTAAGCCGCCTGATAGGACATGGAGCTGCTCCAGGTCTTCCGCTTTGTGGTGCTAGTGTACTGAGTTTTCTTCAAAATGAATTGTGGATCTAAGTGAGCATCTGGATGTGAAAATGGTGCCTTTCGGGTTGACCGTCTCTTTTTCTTTTGGACCACTGCTTCCAAGTTGGGAGATGGGTTTACCTCAGCTTTGCCGGGTCGACTAGAGTCAACCTATTCCTGAGGAGAAGTGGCGTCAGCAAGTTCATTAAAGAGACAACCAAGGGAGTCGATTTCTACCACATCATCATCTTCCTCCTCCACGTTTTCATCCTTGGGTGGAGTAGGGACTTGAGGCTCAGTTTTCCACCAGTCGGAGTCCACCTGTGCAAAAGATAAGCTGGTGTATTAGACAGGCAAAAACGCTTAATTGCATGGACAGTATGAATAGAAAGATAAAATGGCGACTCGCTGGTGGTGCCGAGTACCCAGCATAAAACGGATGAAGACCCACTTTAGCTATTATTTCTCGGGTTTTTCCAAGCAATTTCTTGATGGATTTGTTGAAGTCATTGGTAGGAAAATCAAAGTTATTGAAGCGCAAATCATTAGTAAGTTCACCTGAGTACTCATGCAGGAGCCAGTTCCTCAAGCTAAGGGGCTGGATTCTCTACCTCATCCAGCAGTGGGTTAAATCAATCTCTGAGAGACAGTGAGCTATCAATGTGTTTGTCCTGGACTAAAGGGACTTCAGAGTGGCCCTCACTTTGGTAGGGGCATAAGATTCAAATTTTCTGGAAGGCCTAAGCCGGTCTTGTGTGTAACCCGATATTTAATTTTGCTCATTAGGAGATGTATCCTTGCAATGGAACCACATTTTATCAACGAAACAAACAGCGTGTAATTTTGGCGTTTAAACTTCGCTATGGCATATTTGAGGGTGTCATTTACACGCTATGCCTCTATTCACGTTATAGTGTGCTTTAATGGCGCTAAACGCAAAAAAGTTTTAGCGTTTTTAGCGTGGAGCGATACAAACACGTCAGACACTCAGCCCATAGCAGCCCATCGGGCATCGACCCAATGCAACGCAACAATAGGCCCATCTACGATGGAAAAATATTGCACTTTTCTGGACGAAAACAAGAAGAATTCTCTTAAATGTACCTAATGTCATAATGTGTACACCGGCGGTATGCATGTATAGCTTCTAGACAAAATTTTAGACGTTGAAATCCTTAATTTCTATGATATATTTGGTATTTTTTTCAAAACGCTATTTTGAATATAGCACGCAAATAGCACGCAATAACTTATATAGCATTTGGAGAAGGGCCACGCTATTTTAGATAGCGCGTTATTTTTTCCGTTGCGTTTTATGCATCTCTTCTTTTGGAGCTCAACATTCAATTTAGTCATGAGCCAGCAATAGCCCATAATTCAATAATTCATTGAGTGAAAGTCGTGACATGCTGGACTTGGTCTAGTTGACAACTTTCACGACTTTACAAGCCATTTTTATGGTTTGCTGCAGTTTAGAAGTTGGCAAAGTAAGTACAAGCCGGTAAGAATAGGAGTTAGAGCCTAAGACATGGCAGTGGAGTACAAGAGCATTTTTCTAGGTCATAAAATCTACTGTATTGAAAATAGTAAAACAACGGTGGTTGAAACTGGTTTATGATCCAAGATTTGGCGAGCCAAAATAATCTTAACCCGGCAAACTTATTATAAAATTGCATAAATCAGAGCGGTATCATAAGAGCAGAATTCCGGGTTATGACGGCTACCAACAACTACTGTTTGGGTTCAGTTTTTCCAATGAATCTGAAAATATAGAGGAAAAAGGAAGAATAAAATACCTAACTATGCTGATGTTTGTAAAATGACTATAAAAGGTGATCCACATTGGATGCAAAGTGTAGAAGTGCATGCTCTAGCCAATGCAATCAAAAGACCGAGGAAGCCCACCTGGCGGCGCACTATGGCTCATGACCGAAGAGCTGCAAAAAATAAAATTACCAATGGAAGGGTTCAATTTCATAACCTGCCAACCGGCCACATACAATTTGTCCAACTGACCCAACTAGCGATATGAGATGATTTTTTTTTCTCCCGTTGCAATGCACGGGCCTTTTTGCTAGTATGATTTATGTACTAAGCAAGTAAGCAGATGGCAATTGTATATATGATGTCTAAATTAAGAAGATGGCATCGAATATCATGTATATGATGTAAAAACTAAGCAATGCAAGACAACATATGGATGATATGAGTAATATAACCCTGCCAAGTTTGAGCATACATCTCCGGAGGAAAATAGGACTGTTCATCTATCTTTGAATCCTGCTCTGAGGAGCTATCTGTAACTATAAAGATATTTGCTTCAGTAGGTAGCATTGTTTTCTCTGAAGACCTTGTTTTCACTCCAGATTTTTTCCATCACCGATTCAAATGGTTGATGCACAGGAAGAGTAGTAGAATATACAAACATTGTTCACAAATAGAATGTGTAATACAAAAAAAGGATGGCATGATATAATTCACACTATGATGCTTGGCTAAACAACATGGCATTGCATAATTCACATATATAATTTCTTGCAACAAGATAGGATTGCATAATTCACATATACAATGCCTTGCAACAAGATGACATTGCATAATTGACATATATGGTAATTAGACACTAAACATGTGGCATTCACATAAAGCATGTCTAAACTAAGCAAATGGCATAGCAATCAAACACATCATATGCACGATATGAGCAATATAACACTGCCAAGTTAGAGCACACACTTCAGGGCCAAAATAGGACTGGTCATCTGTCTCTGAATCCTCCTCTAAGGAGATATCCATAACCAACAAGATACACGCTTCGTCAAATAGCATTGTCTGCTCTGAAGACCTTGTTTACACTCAAGATTTTTCCATCAGGGTGTAAAATGGCTGATGCACAGGAAGAGTAGTTGAATGTACTAACATTGTTGACAAATATAATACGTAATTAAAAAAGTATGGCATGATATAATTCACATATAAGATGACTGGCTAAGCAGGATGGCATTGCAAAATTCACATATATGATGCCTGGCTAAACATGATGGTATTGCATAATTCACATATATGATATAGAAACTAAATAGATGGCATTTAGACAAAGCATATTTAAACTAAGCAGATGACATATTTGATGTATAAAGTAAGCAATGCAAGGTGCCATATGCATGATATGACCAACATCATCATGTCAAGTTAGAGCAAAGACCTCAGGGGGTAAATAGGAGTGGTCTGCTCCCTCAGAACCCCCCTCTGAATAGTTATCTCCATCTTGATTAAAATCTGGAATGGGGAGGGGGGATACCTTTGCGCCCACCATGAAGCGATGTTTGCATGACATTTTATTGCCATTCAAGGCTCATCTCTTTTGCTCTACATGTTTAGTAACATTGTGTACAATAACTGGCATGCATAGGAATAAAACATAGTGAGATTATGTAAGGAGTGCACACCAAAATTAAGAGTGATGGTACTAACCTGTGGATAGACCCAAACCAATGATAGCAGGCAGATAATAGCTTCACTTAAAAAATACAAATGATGTCACCTTTACTATTTGTTTGCCACCCAACATGAAACATATAGTAGACACCCGAGATTAACCACATAGTAGACATAACTATTCATTGCTGCCCCCATACGTACCCTAGAATCATTTAAAAACTCAAGTTTGAACATTAGTTTGGAACTGACTTGAAGTCTAAGAGGTGAACAGGACGCTAATGTAGAAGGTAATATTAAGCAATGCATAACGTAGCAAACACGAAAGAGTGTGACCTCTCTTGTGGACCCGTGTAACCCTCAAGGTCATCTGCTCAGTTGATGATGGTAATGTAGTTCTGGTGGCTGCCAGCGGTGGGGAAGAAGATCTGAGGCGGCCAAAGACTGTTTGGAGGGCAGATCCCTACTGTGGTGGACCCTTTCGTCATTGGAGCAGCTAAGCTGGGGTGGATGATAGCACGGCAGGAGCGGGACAAACCACACAAGGTTTTCTTTGACACCTATCTGCAACAAAAGTAATTCTATAAGGGCTCGTTTGAATTAGAGGATTCTAACAGTGCAAGGATAGGAAATTCACAGGAATATGATAGGAATGCACGTGCAAAATAGAGCATTTCTGTCAATCTATGTGTTTGGTTCACAGGAATGCAAAGAAGCACGGTCAAATTAAGTCAAACCACAAGAAAATGTACAGTTATAATGCTATTGTGCTACTATTACTTACTCTTGTTCTTCATGAATAGGAATTTGAAAAGGAGGGCCAAGTGGATATTGAAATTCATATGGTTTTTCTTTCAAGGAGACACTAAAGATAAAAATCCTACAATTTTGCTTTGCTCCATTCCATTGAACCAAATGCACGAATAGTTGTAGTACCATAGGAAACTTTGCAATTCCTATGTTTTCCCTTCACTTTTCCTTTCAACCACTTGGGATTGTAGTAGGTAGGCTTGAACAAGAAAAAGGCTACACTACACATATGTTTTTGTACTACTTCTACTACTTTGGACCCAGGCCACTTCCCTACTAGCTCAACTCCCAGGCCCATCTACACATGCACAAATCCAACGCGCGGAAATAAATAATGATGGCTTTCGAGAGAGTCCATCACGGATAGCTAACTTGCCTAGTACATCACTACTTGTCATATAGTGGGAGAAACTAATCGTATTTCTCATTACTATGCGTGCTCACTGGACAATATATATAACATGTAGAGTAAAAATGATGGGACAAGTGTGCAACCTCTTTGGCGAAACATCATTGTGTTGGTCGATGAAGATGTTGCAGATGATATGGATGTCGGAGGTGGGGAATAAGATCTTAGGCGCCTGGAGATGGAGCCGAGGGTACTGCTCCGCTGTGATGGACGGTTTTCGTCATTAGAACAGCTCCAGTGATGTGTACAACAGCGAGGCCGAAGTAGGACAAGAGAGACAATGTTAACCTGAAGTGGTATTCTCATAGCATCTGCAATGGATGATGTACAATACATCACCAAAAAGTGCTAGATGTAAAATACATCTGCCGTTGATCTCTAAACTTAACTATCGAAACCGAATTTAACTGTCGAAACTGAATTTTACTATTGAAACTGAACGAACTAGTAGGAGAAAAGTAGTGCACTATGAAGCAATGCCACCTAATGTCACTATTAAGTAATGTTGCTGTCAGTCTAGTGCCGTCGTTATATTGAAGCAATGACACCACCATATTATGAAGTGCTTCTGTCTTGCTTCATTTCCCATGAATTGTGTTTTTGCGGTTACACTTAAATATCACACCGCTAACATTGCTTCATCCTAGTGGAACTGCACAAATTTGATTGCACATTTACTGACCATGTGCTACTCACTCATGATAGTGATACTAATGCTATTGTTCTGCATGTTAATCTAGTGGCCCTGTTGATGTGGTGTGATGCTACTTCTTACTTAATGGCACTTTTTCATACTGTCAATGTAGTGCCAATTACAACACAATAGATGTTGTTGTAGACTGTAGTGTTGTTAATCATATGTCACTACAAATAACTGTCACTGCTTAAATGACAGTATTTCATATTTGCACAGACAAGGATGTTTGTCTCCATATCATTTCTATTTGTGCACAAAAGGAGATGGCTATTCCTCGGTACCATCGTCTAACCTCCCGTCTTCCAGGTATTCCTACATTGGTAGTAACTGGGTAGAATAACCAACGCAATCTAAAAGAAGTTGATTCGTACGTTTACTTCCTGATTGCTGTTCAAGGACAAGCGAAATCAACTGCATCCTAGGCAAGAATGCACTTTCTCCCAAATCAAGGGTGGACAGAGGACTAGCTAGCATGGCTGCGCGGAGGTTTTTGGGACAGGTGCACGGACAAGAGGCATTGTGGTCTGCTTATTTCTGCAAATAGTATTTCTTAAATTTAGTGGAACTGCATGAGGGAGTCCTGGAATAGGGGGTCCTCGGGTGTCCGGACTACTCGATATGGGTCGGACTGATGGTCCGTGAAGATGAAGCAGAAGATTATCCTCCGTGTCCGGGTAGGACTCCTATGTTTGTAGAATGGCAAGTTTTGTGTCTGGGTGTAATGTTTCTTCCTCTACAAGATAAACTTTGTACAACCCTAGGTCCCTCCGGTGTGTATACAAACCAGAGGGTTTAGTCCGTAGAGGTTATTAGAATAATCTCAGGCTAGACAGCTAGGGTTTAGCCAATACGATCTCGAGGTAGATCAACTCTTGTAACCCCTATACACATCAAATTCAATCAAGCAGGATGTAGGGTTTTACCTCCATTAAGGGGCCCGAACCTGGGTAAACATCGAGTCCTTGTTGTCCCTTGTTACTATTTATCCTCAGATACGTAGCTTGGGACCCCCTACCCAAGATTTGCTGGTTTTGACACCGACATTGGTGCTTTCATTGAGAGTTCCGATGTGTTATCGACAGAAGGATCGATGGCTCGCTTTGTCATCAGGGACGACGCTGTCTCCAGGGAGACCTTCCTCCCTGGTCAGCTTTCCGTGTTTGGCGGCCTCGTGCTACGTGCCAACTCGGCCGGTCACCTTGAGCAGGTCGACAGCTACGCCCCTGGTCACCAGATCTGGTTTGGAAGTTTAAACGGCATCGCTGATATCCGAGGAGATCTGATCTTCGAGGGGTTCACGGCCTCGGCTGCCGCTCCCCACCTGCACGAAGAATACCCTTCGGACTCACTATTAGATCCAATCCAGGGGTCGACGCTCATGTCTGCTCTAGCATTAGATCTAGAGAAGACCACTTCATCCGAAGACGGGAGGATAAACCCCGCCAGACTCTCTCCCACCATGGAACTTCTAGCCGGAGACTCGGAGGCTATCGCACCGTTTGCGGACCTGGTATTAAAGTTGTCGGGAAACCGAACTCGCTTCCGATCACGAGCTCCGAACTCTTGGGGTTTGTGCCCTCTGGGCTTGATCAAGTGGTCATTGCCGAACCCAGCTCCGTAGATCCTCGGACCCCTATCCAGTTCTCGCTCTTAAATGAGGAGCTGGACTTATTACAATCTCTCGCCATCACTGAGGTATGGCCTCCAAACTTTGCCCAGTTCGAACTGGGGGCTGAGACTAGGAAATTTTACGTCCCACCCACCACCCACTTGGTAGCCACTGTCGAGGATTTAACCGACATGCTAGACTACACTTCCAAAGACATCGATGGCATGGACAACGATGTCAAAGCCAAACCAAGTCAAAACCCGCCCACCACTGGGCGCTGGACAGCCACTTCTACCTATGATGTATACATGGTGGACACGCCTGAGAAGAAGGACGACGACGGCACTAAAGATCCGGATGAGGATAAGCCCGTCGATGAACCACCAAAACATCGGCGTCAGCGGCGCCACTCTCGATCGCATCAAGGAAGGCAAAGCAACACCAGCACCGGAGATAATGACACTCCTGATAATGCCGAAGACCCCGAAAACCCAATGGAACCAGCGTTAGAGTAGGAGGAATGGGAGGAGGGTTTATTCAGTCCTGAAAAGCTCGCCGATCATGAGGATTCGGAAGACAGTAACTATTTACCTGTCTCCAAAGAGGATGTCAGCCTTGCTGACGAAGAATTCATCATCCCAGAGGAACCCCTCGAATAAGAACGCTTTCAGCGATGGCTTATCGCCAGAGCGAGGAGCCTAAAAAAGCTGTAGCAACGGCTTAAAGCGGAACAAGATACACTCAACGACAGATGGAATCAAGTGCTAGACACTGAAGAAAGATATGGCCGTGAGCTCCAAACAAAGAGCTATCCCAAACGCAAGCTACTGCCACAATTCGACGACGTGGCCCTTGCGCCAATACCGTCGAGGTACAATCAGGCCGATCAACCTGACCGACCACCATGTGGACGGGACAAAGCGGCCAATAACGCCGAACACTAGCCCGCTCCCCCGCCATAAAAGCAAGGAGACAATGGCTCCGAGCTACAAGTACAACCTACGTCAGGACCTGACCAATAGAGCCAACGGACCAGATCAATTTACGGATCAAGAGGACGTGCCCCCACACGGGATGACGGACATCAAGCCTAGCACGACAAACATATTCCAGTTCTGAGTAGGCACCAAACACAAATGTCATCCGAACTCCTTCGTGATGTCGTCCGGTATAGAGGTGTCGCACACCCTATGTGCTTTACCGACAGGGTAATGCAGTACCAATTTTCAGAAGGGTTTAAACCCGTGAACATCGAGCAGTACGATGGAACAACGGATCCTGCCATATGGATTGAAGACTTTATTTTCCACATTCACATGGCTCGCGGAGATGACCTACACGCCATTAAATATCTCCTCTAAAGCTGACAAGACCAGCACGGCATTGGTTGAACAGCCTCCCACAGAGCTCCATTGGAAGCTGGGAAGATTTAGAGGATGCTTTTCGGGCCAACTTTCAGGGCACTTATGTCTGGCCACCGGATGCTGATGACCTAAGACATATAGTCTAGCAGCCCGGAGAGTCAGCCCGAAAACTGTGGAATTGATTCTTAACTAAAAAGAACCATATCGTCGACTGTCCAGACGCTGTAGCCTTAGCGGCATTCAAACACAGCGTCCGTGACGAATGGCTCGCCCGACACCTCGGCCAGGAGAAGCCGAAGACTATGGCAGCTCTTACTGCACTAATGACCCGCTTTTGCGCGGGCAAAGATAGCTGGTTGGCTCGAAGAAGCAATAGTACCAGCGACCCCAGCACTTCTAAGGCCAGGCATGGCAATGGCAGGTCGCGACGCACCAAAAACAAGCATTGGAACAACAACGGAGAAGGAGAGGATACGGTAGTAAACATCGAATTTAGTGGCTCCAAATTTGGCCAGCGGAAGAAGCCATCCAAGGGCAATCAGGATGGTCCATCCAACCTGGACAAAATACTAGAGAGACCTTGACAGATTTATGGTACGCCTTACAAGCCTACCAACCACACCAACAAAAATTGCTGGGTTTTCAAACAGGCTGGTAAACTAAATACCGAACACGAGGGAAAAGGACCTCAAAGCAAGGATGATGACGATCCTCGCCCATCGAACACCGGGGGACAGAAACAATTTCCCCCTGAGGTGGAAACAAGGAACTTGATATATGTCACCCATATCCCTAAGAGGGAGCGCAAACGCGCATTAAGGGACGACTACGCCATAGAGCCTGTTGCCCCAAAATTCAACCCATGGTCAGCTTGTCCGATCACCTTTGATCGCAGGGACCACCCAACCAGTATCTGTCACGGAGGTTCGGTGGCCCTGGTACTGGATCCTATCATTGATGGATACTATCTCACTAGAGTCCTTATGGACGGCGGCAGGAGCCTCAACTTGATCTATCAGGATACTCTCCACGAGAAGAGGATCAACCCATCAAGAATCAAGCCTAGCAACACTACCTTTAAAGGAGTGATACCCGGCGTGGAGGCCCGCTGCATGGGCACATTAACACTGGAGGTAGTATTCGGCCCTCCAGACAATTTTCGAAGCGAGGAATTGATCTTCGACATCGTCCCTTTTTGTAGTGGTTATCATGCACTACTCGGACGAACTGCTTTTGCTTGCTTTATTGCAGTCCTGCACTATGCTTATCTGAAGCTGAAAATGCCTGGACCTCGTGGCATCATAACAGTAAATGGGAATATGGAGCGCTCCCTCTGTACTGAGGAGCATATCGCGGCCCTAGCAGCCGAAGTTCAAGGCGGCCTTATCAAGTCGAACAACCCATCGGTCGTCAAGACCCAAGACACTGCTAAAAGTGTCCGACCCGCATTACAACGTGGTAGCTCAGTGGAACCTGATATTGAGTAGCAGTTTAGCCTCCGCCAACTGCCCCATAAGGTTGTGGTATACGTACCTCGCGTACACAATTACGCCCTTGAAATACCCTGGGCAGTGCCGGAGGCACCACTACAAAAAAAGACACATCCGTGACATTTTGGGTCGAACGAAACTTCTTTCTGTCATACTTATGACACTTCTATGACAATAATTGTGAAAAAACACGGTATCATCATAGATGTGGTGGGGTCCTACTTCTATGACAAAAAATCATGACAGGAAATGGGCTTTTCGTCCTGGACGGACCGGAGACGCAGTTGCATGACATTCCTTGGGCCGTCCATGACGGAAAAAAGCGTGGTAGAAGCGAGGGCGAGGAAAATATCGGGGTGTTCCCGGTTACGGTGGGTGGTCGGGGCCGAGCGATGTGCGTTTCTCTCATACACCCACGCGGGTGGGTGCGAGGCGTTGGGCTCTAACTGAACCCGAGCGAGGCATTGGGCTCTAACTGAACCCGAGTGATTGCACTGCAGGCTAAGCGTTACTGAACCCGAGCGATCGATCGATGGCTGTTAACTGAACCCGATCGAGCGATTCCTTCGCTATTGCTGCTAGCTGAAGCCGATTGATGCTGCCTCTGCATAAACAGTGAGCGTTGCTGGGGGGGTTTGGATGAACAGTTCCCGGTGGGGGTGGCTGAACAGGACCCCGTGGTGTTGCCTCTGCATGAACAGGACCCCGTTTGATCGAGCTGGTTGGGGCTGCATGAACAGGACCCCGTGGAGGGCTGCATGAACAGGACCACCCCGTGGAGAGCTGGATGAACAGTAGATGGTGGAGGGCTGGATGAACAGTAGCCCGTGGAGGGGTGGTTGAACAAGAGCCCGTGGAGAGGGCTGGTTGAACAGTAGCCAGTGGAGTAGCGCGCGGTGGAGGCTAAATAGTCACAGGTGGAGGCTGGAGGAGGTCGACGGTGGATGAACAGTAGCCCGTGGAGGCTGGAGGGGGTCGACGGTGGTGATGACCAGTATCCCGAGGAGTCCCATTTTGCGGTACGCCACACCCCTCCCGATGAACAAGACCCCCGT
This sequence comes from Secale cereale, assembly GCA_902687465.1. Classification (NCBI taxonomy): domain Eukaryota; kingdom Viridiplantae; phylum Streptophyta; class Magnoliopsida; order Poales; family Poaceae; genus Secale; species Secale cereale. Next base: position 210,889,977 of record LR738712.1, read on the forward strand.
TTCGACCGTAGGGCTCCAATACAAGTCTGTTTCCTCCATTTTGCGATACGTCACACCCCTCCCGATGAACAGGACCCCTGTTTCAACCGTAGCGCTCCAACACAAGTCTGTTTCCTCTGTTTTGCGGTACGCCACACCCCTCCCGATCAACAGGACCCCCGTTTCGACCATAGGAGGTCCGTTTCCTCCGTTTTGCGGTACGCCAGACCCCTCCAGATGAACAGTATCCCATTTCGACCATGGCCGGTCAAACACAAGGCCGTTTCCTCCGTTTTGCGGTATGCCAGGCCTCGTTTCCATTGGCTGTTCCATCCAAGCCCTCCCGATGAACACGATGACGCATTCCATTCCGACCCAGCCGGTTGGCTCCCCATGAACATGACGACGACGATGTTTCTCCGTTCCGACCCAGCCATGTACACGAGCCCTGGCCGTACTGCGTGAGTAGGCGTTCGAGACCCTGCCCGTATGTATGTACGTGGCCGTATTTACTTTCTTACACCCTGGTCGCTGTACGCACGTGTACATGCTACGTGTGAGGCTCTACTACGACACGTGCGCGCCTCTACATTGACCAGTATGTACGTACACGTTCGCGACCAGAATGACAACGCTACGTACGCTTCGACTAGGTGTATCCCGAGTGTCAGGCACTTCCTTGCGTGTGAAGATGTAGCTGGTGGGTCCCAGCAGTCAGGGGGGCGAATCGTTTTTCTTTGCCCGGACGCACTTCCTTGTGTGCGAAGATGTAGGTGGTGGGTCCCAGCAGTCAGGGGGAAACGTTTTTTTTGCGAAATACGGCGACCCGTCCGGTGGGTCCCCGATGTCAGGTGGAGGAATAATTATTTTGCGCGTAATAAGGAGGCACTTCCTTGCGGCGGCCGTGGACCCAGCTGTCAGCCTCTCCACATACAGTCCACGTCCGATGCAAAGTCATTCCTTGACCATGTTGACCACGCCGCGTCGAGAGCACCAGGGCGGTGGACGACGGTGAGGCCTAGAAAAGGGACTACGCAGAGCCGGGGAAGACGCGCCAGTGGAAGTCCGCGCGGAGAGGAGTACGAGGGTTCACTGGTTCGGCTACGGTGTGAGGTTGTCATCGCCACAGAATAACAGGGAGTGTGGGTGAGTGCAGGCATAGCCTGGCCAGCGGTGGGAGTAGTAGGGGGCGGTGAGGCCTCCGCGGCAGCACAACCGGCCACGGGAGGCAGGAGCACGAGGCTCGACCGGCACTGGTTTGTTAGCTGGTTTGGGCGGCTGGAGCAAGAAGACCAGAGGTTGAAGAAGCACTACAGCCGTTGGATGGACATCGTACGGTCACTGCAGCTAGAATCGTGCATATTGAGTCCTAGCTAACTATACTGGGTCCTAGCTAACAGGTGGAGTATTCATTTTTTGTGCGTAATAAGGAGGCACTGCCTTGCGTGCGAAGATATAGCTGGTGGGTTAGAGCTGTCAGCGGCGGTAACGTTTTTTTCGTGAAATACAGAGGCCCTTTCGGTGGGTCCCAGATGTCAGGTGTAGGAATCATTATTTTGCGCGTAATAAGGAGGCATTTCCTTCCGTGCGGCCGTGGACCCAGCTGTCAGCCTCTCCACGTACAGTCCACTTCAGATGCATGTCGGTCGTTGACCACGTTGACCAGGCCGCACCGAGAGCACCAGGGCGGTGGACAATGGCTAGGCCTAGGAAGGGAAGGACACGGAGGCCGGGAAGACTCGGCAGTTGTTTCCCACACGGAGGGGAGTATGACTGTACAAGGTTTTACTGGTTCGTCTGCCGTCGCCGTAGAATAACATCAGGGGTGGATGGGTGGAGGGATGGCTAGGCCAGTGATGGGAGTACGGTGGGGCGGTAAGGCCTGCGCGGCAGCACAGCCGGCCGCGGGGAGGTGAGAGTAGGCTGTCTCGACGGCACTTGTTTGAGCGGCTGGAGAAGGAAGAGCAGAGATTGAAGAAACACGACGGCCGTTGGATGGACATCCAATAGTCACTGCTTGTGCATCAACCTTTTTTTAGGAAAGCCTCAAATCTGTGGAAAACATCATACAACCCATCTGCCATTATTAATAATAATTTACAGCCCATTTGCTAATTCTTAAGGTTTTTTTAGCCAATATTCTTTTTGCTAGCATTATAGCCCATATTGTGGCCATGGTTAAAAAATTATACGAAATTTTGCATATTTCGGTGCCGTCCGAACTGTTTTTAATCCCGAAATTTTGAGTCACATTCAAACTGATTTTAAAAATAAATGTATATCATTATAAAATTCAACAAATTGTCCATGCATAAAAATCAATGCAATTTAAAATCTCGAAATGAAAAAAGAAATTTGAAACTAATTGTCGTTTTGATGTGTTTTAAAAATGTACAACCCATTTCTCATTACTGATAGGCCATTTTCTCGGCCAGCCGAATGAAGCTCTCCTCGTATTGAAAGATTTGCAGCCCAACAGGCCTGACAAAGCGACTTACCTGGCAAATCACAAAAAAACTGGGATGTGGCCGTGGACCCAGCTGCGGCCGTGGACCCAGCTGTCAACCTCTCCACATATAGTACTCTTCTGATGGAAGTTGGTCGTTGACCACATTAACCACGCCACGCCAAGAGCACCAAGGCGGTGGACAACGGCGAGGCCTAGGAAGGGGACGACGCGGAGCTGGGGAAGACGTGGAAGTGGATGCCCACGCGGAGAGGAGTACGAGGGTTCACTGGTTCGGCAGCGGTGTTAGGCTGCCCTCGCCACAGAATAACAGGGGGTGTGGGTGAGTGGAGGGATGGCCTGGCCAGCAGTGGGAGTAGTATGGGGGCGGTGAGGCCTCCGCTGCAGTACAACCGACCACGAGAGGCAGGAGCAGGCGGCACGACCGACGCTGCTTTGGGCGGCTGGAGCAAGAAGACCAGAGGTTGAAGAAGCACTATGGCCGTTGGATGGACATCATACGGTCACTGGAGCTAGAATCGTTCGTATTGACTAACTTGAAAAAGCCCTCTATCCCCGTCAACTTAGTAGGCCCACAAGTCAGCCACCCACTATGGTGGGTCCCAGCTAGCAAGGGGTATTCATTTTTTTGTGCGTCATAAGGAGGCACTTCCTTGCGTGCGAAGATATAGCTAGTGATACGTCTCCAACGTATCTATAATTTTTGATTGTTCCATGCTATTATTTTTTATGTTTTGGATGTTTAATGGGCTTTGTTATACACTTTTATATTATTTCTGGGACTAGCCTACTAACCCAAAGGCCCAGTCCAGATTGCTGTTTTTGCCTATTTCAGGATTTTACAGAAAAGGAATAACAAACGGAGTGCAAATGGAATGAAACCTTCGGGAGAGATATTTTTGGTTGTTTGCTTTGATTGCTTTGTTTTGATGACTCGTAGATTTTTGCAATAAGTATATGAGTTCTTTATGACTAATGTTGAGTCCATGGATTATACGCACTCTCACCCTTCCACCATTGCTAGCGTCTCTTGTACCGCACAACTTTCGCCTGTACCATACACCCTCTACATATCCTTCCTCAAAACAGCCACCATATATATTCCTCAAAACAGCCACCATACCTACCTATCATGGCATTTCCATAGCCATTCCGAGATATATTGCCATGCAACTTTCCACCGTTCCATTCATATGACACGCATCATATTGTCATATTGCCATGCATGATCATGTAGTTCACATCGTATTTGTGGCAAAGCCACCATGCATATTTATTCATACATGTCACTCTTGATTCATCGCCCATCCTGGTACACCGCCGAAGGAACTCATATAGAGTCATACTTTGTTCTAGTATCGAGTTGTAATATCGAGTTGTAATTCAATGAAAGTGTGATGATCATCATTATTAGAACATTGTCCCATGTTAGGAAAGTCTAAATCAAGAAAGCCCCTCCAAAAAAGGGGGGACGATTGCTACTATGTTTTTCCATACTTGTGCTTCAAAGTAGCACCATGTTCTTCATGATAAAGAGTCTCATGTTTACTCACTTTCATATACTAGTGGGAATTTTCATTATAGAACTTGGCTTGTATATTCCAGTATGAGATTATACCTCCCACGTGTCGAGGCACGACTTAAAGGCATAATCTCATACTAGAATGATCTCAAGAATGGTATGTTTGCACAACTCATGTAAAAGAGGGATGAAATTGTAAAAGAGTAGTTGGCTTACACTCGCCATGTCACACAATGCATTACATAAACATTCCTCGTCCAAATAACATTAGAGTCCAACTACGGACGAAGATCCAAATGTAAGATACCATAAATAAATAACACAAGGTCCCGATCATCCTAGTAAGAGCCCTACTGATCCTCTGTATAAGACACGTAGTATCGCCCACGTTCTTCATCGACCTCCCAATTCAACTCTGAACCACCAGCTCTGTAGTTCTCAACGGTACCTGCATCTGGTGTTGTGTCGAATCTGTGAGCCACGGAGGACTCATCAATCCCGTTCCCGGGTAGCAATACTATCATAGCCTTAGGTGTGGAAAAGGCTTAAAACAAGGTTGCAGCAGCACTAGCACTAGCTTACGTGTTTAGAGCGAGAAGAGAAAGTGCCAACGATCGTCAAAGTGATCACGAAGTGATCCTAACTACTCACATCAAACATAACCCCACCGTGTTCACTTCCCGAACCCCTTCGGAAAGAGACCGTCACGGTTACTCACGCAGGTAGTGTATTATGAACATGGTGTCAAGTTTTCTATAACCGGATATTAAAAAATTCCCATCTGCCACATAATCGTTGGCGTGGCTTTCGAAAGATCAAACCCTACAGGGGTGTCCCAACTTAGCCCATCACAAGCTCACGATCTGCGGAGTCGCAACTCCATGTTGGGAAGACCCGAGTATTCTGGGAATCTCGTTCTCAAGATATTCCGACAAAGGTAAAACTAATCCAGCAAGACCTCCCGGCGTGCCGACACCCTGATAGTAGCTGCCCGTATCTCGTCTCAGGCCATGACCGGATGGGCGATTCTACAGGTTTTTACCAGCCCTTGAGTTTCCTCGAGGTGGCCCCACAGAACCCCCAGTTTGGACCAACACTCATGTGGAGCACTGGCCCAGGGTTGTTAATTAATAAAAGGGTTTATAACTCCCTATGTAAGTTTTAGTTATTAGGCAAACGTAAAACCAAAGTTGGGCCTTGCTGGGAAAGCTTTAGCGCTAAGCGGGTTATCAAGGGGGGCCCATAAACCCCAACCGTGTTAGGGACGCAAAAATAATGGAACAGAACACCGGTTTAAACGGTTCCTAGGGTGGCATGAGTGGAACAAAGCACCAAGCAAAGGCTTAGCCTTCCACCCATTGCCAAGTATATAGATGATTTAGTTTAACAGATTATATATCGTGATATCCCAACAATAACTTCAACATGAAGCAAGAATCTTCAAATCTTCTCCTGCAACTAACAACGCTATAAGAGGGGCTGGGCGAATCTTACGTAGCCAATCAAAGGTTTGCTAGGTTGGGTGGTTAGAGAGTTTCATGGCAACCATAGCAGGTTGACAAACAGACATGGGCATCGAGGCAATAAGCTAAAGAGTGAGACATCTAGCATAGGCAAAGATAGTACTGATATCTGGGTAAGGTCATCTTGCCTATTGAATCCTCGGAGGGAACGTAACCTTGCTCCTCACACTCAACCTCGGTAGAAACCTCGTACTCCGAATGGGCTCCCGGCTCTACTCAACACAAGATCACAACACGGCACAATATCAAACAAGGTGCAATGCACAATCAACATGATGCAAGTATGATGTGTGTATGCCTGTGGAAGCACTTGAGCCTAAGGAGATGATGATTTAGAAGGCCTCATCTTGGAAAACCAAGCAAGCAACTGGATAGAGGGGAAGATTTCGGTTGAAATCGATATAAAGATCGCCGGAAACGGACACACGGTTTGCAAATGGCAAGCAAAACAATATTCAAGCAAAACTGCAGTTTACAGCAACATGGCATCGTTGGAGCAAGAAATGCTACAACACTCAAACATGGAGACAAAGGGCATGGATGTGAAATAGACATGATACTTAACAAGAATGAACTTAGAACACACCCAAAAACCTACTGCAACACAATTAACCAAGCATGGCAAGTTGCAATAAATTTATCCAGACTTAGTCAAAATCTGGGAAGGCAAAAACGTCATCACGATGCTGCCTTCGGAGGCACAAAACAACAAGCATATCAACTCCACTAAGTATATAAAGATCATGGACATGTAATAGACATAGCATACATCAAACAACTCCATTGTAGCAACTCCATAGAAGGCAACTCCATAGAAGGCATGGATCAATAACAACAAGCTTCACCAAATTGATCATGCTGATAAAAACCTGACGGGTAAATTTATAGCAACTTGAGAGCAAGAAATAAATAAGCTATAGCAGGCCATATATGCAAATAAGGGCATGGATGGATAGAGCATAACATGGACAACAAGGAATGATCATTTGACATACTAAAACATGCATGGATTTGAGTGGGGCATCAAACAAACATAGCATCAGGTTTAACAGACTCCAGACTTAGTAGTTTTTTTCACTAAGTATAAAACAGCAATATTGGCATGGCATGTTTACAAGCTTGTTTAAGTCACCTCAAGGCATATCATGGAAAATGGATTGCACCACAGCAAAGACCATATGAATGAGCTTCTAAAACATATTGACATGTGACATGAAGAAAAACACATCAATAGCAATGAGCAAGTCAAAACAGCATCTCACAACAAGTTTCAGCAGTTAACAGCCACATGCACTTTTGGAATAGAGATTAACATGGCATTATGACACCAAACATGAATGCTACAGCAACCATCATGTAGAGCACTTCACAATGAACATTTTGACATAACATATGCTCCATTTGGACCAACATGCACAAAGTTATCAACACCACAAGCATGCAACAAAATTACAGATAACATCAGTTTTAAACATATAGCACTCTTGCAATGATGAGTAGGTCATCAAGATCAACTCAAACAAGCATGTCATAGTGGAACAAAATGAAGAGAACATCTCAACGAACATTTTGATATATTACACGCTCAAAACGGATCTACGAGCACGAAGTTATTGCATGTCAAAGAGGGCAACAGAATTACGGAATCTGGGGACTTAGTGGAATTCTATACCTCCCGAAAAGTCAACGGGATGGATCCGTGCGGGACGGAAGGATCCGACTCGGGGGCGGGTGTTTGGATGGACGAATTGGTGGATCTTGTACCAATCCGGCCGGATCGGGACGAGACGGCGGCGGCAGCTCGCCGGAGCTCGTGGAGGCGGAGGCCGGCGGTGGAACGCGGCAGGAGGCGGCGACCGGATGACGGCCCGGTGGCGGGGCGAGGTACCACGGAGGATGGAGTTGGCGGAAGAGGGTTGTGGCGGCGGGGTCCCGCGGTGGTGGAGCGGCCGGCGGCGAGGGCGGCGTGGAGGCGGCCGGTCGGGGGGACGGTGGCGAGGCGCGCGGCGGCGGCGAGCCGGGCGCCGGCGGCGGAGAAGACAGTGGAGGGAGGGCGCGAGGGGCGGCGGAGCGACCCGGGCCGCGGGGGCCATAACGGGCCTGGCGGGCCCGTGTGATGGGCGGCGGCGGCGGGAGTCCGGGCTGCCACGTGTCGGCCCCCGGTTGGTCCGGCGTGATGGCGGACACGTCCGGCGCGCGGACGGACACGTTCGGCGGCGGAAGGAGGACGAGAGCTGGGGTTTTTGCCCGAAATTTCAGGGGAGGGGCTAATTTATAGATTCTGGGAGCTAGGAAGGTCCAAATAGGGTGCGATTTTCGCCCACACGATCACGATCAAATGACCGAGAGGATGGGAGTGGTTGTGCTGGGTTAGTGGGCTGTTGTGGAGGGGGTCTTGGGCCAAAAGGAAGGGGAGCTTTTAGCCCACTAGGTTAATCGTTGGAGTACCAAACGAACTCCAAACGTGAAGAAACTTGACAGGCGGCCTACACGTATCAAAACAACAACGCACGACAAGTCTCACCTCATTCTGGGAACGTTACACGACCACACACGAAAGAAGGACTCGGGGGTGCCACGGGCACGTGTGTGAGTGTCAGAACTCGAAACGGACAACTAGAAGAGGCAAGTGGGACCGGGTGCAAGTGACAACACGAATGCAATGCAATGCACATGATAACATGACATGGATGAAATGCACACATGCATGCGACAAAACGAAGAAACTCGAAATGAAAGAAGAGCCCAAAATGGAATTGATGAAGTCAACATTTCATATATTGCCATAAATGGAAGGTATCACATATGGGGTGTTACACTCATGTATTGCGTGAAAGTTGAAAGGTTTGAAAGAATAGAGTATGAAAACAAGTGCTTGGCTGAATCGGGGTTGTGCATGATATGAATATTTTGTGTGATGAAGAGGGAGCATAGCCAGACTATATGATTTTGTAGGGATAACTTTTCTTAGCCATAGTATTTTGAGAAGACATGAATGCTTTGTTAGTATGCTTGAAGTATTATTATGTCTTATGTCAATATAGAATTTTCTCCTGAATCTTTCAGATCTGAACATTCATGCCACAATTAAGAGAATTACATTGAAAAACTATGTTGGTTAAAATTCCACATCAAAAATTCTGTTTTTATCATTTACCTACTCGAGGACGAGCAGAAAATAAGCTTGGGGATGCTTGATACATCTCCAACGTATCTATAATTTTTTATTGTTCCATGCTTTATGATGTTTTGGATGTTCAATGGGCTTTGTTATACACTTTTATATTATTTTTGGGACTAACCTACTAACCAAAGGCCTAGTCCAGATTGTTGTTTTTTGCCTATTTCAGGGTTTTATAGAAAAGGAATATCAAACGGAGTCCAAACGGAATGAAACCTTCGGGAGAGATATTTTTGGAGCAAAATAGGCACGGGAGACTTAAGAACCACGGAGTAGGGCACACGTGGCGTCCACGAGGGTGGGGGGCGCTCCCCCCTGCCTCGTGGGCCCTACGTCTGGCCCCCGGTGCCCTCCTTCCTCCTTTATATACCTACGTACCCCGAATCTATATGAAGAATAGAGAAAACCCCAGTTCCACCACCGCAACCTTCTGTTCCCATGAGATCCCATCTTGGGGCCTGTTCCGGAGCTCCGCCAGAGGGGGGATCTACCACGGAGTGCTTCTACATCATCATCAGCGCCTCTCCTTGAGTTGTGAGTAGTTTCCCACAGACCTTCGGGTCCATAGCTAGTATATGGATGGCTTCTTATCTCTCTTTGGATCTCAATACCAAGTTCTCCTCGGTCTTCGAGGAGATCTATTCAATGTAATCTCTTTTTGCGGTGTGTTTGTCGAGATCCGATGAATTGTGGGTTTATGATCAAGATTATCTATGAGAAATATTTGGTTTTTCTGAACTCTTTATGTATGATTATAATATCCTTGCAAGTCTCTTCGAATTATTGGTTTTGTTTGGCCTACTAGATCTATAGTTCTTGCAATGGGAGAAGTTCTTGGCTTTGGGTTCAATCTTGTGGTGTGCTTTCCCAGTGACAGTAGGGGCAGCAAGGCACGTATTGTATTGTTGCCATCGAGGATAAAAAGATGGGGTTTATATCACTATGTTTGAGTTTATCCCTCTACACCATGTCATCTTGCTTAAGGCGTTACTCCATTCTTATGAACTTAATACTCTAGATGCATGCTGGATAGCGGTCGATGTGTGGAGTAATAGTAGTATATGCAGAATCGTTTCAGTCTACTTGTCTCGGACGTGATGCCTATATATAATGATCATGCTTAGATAGTCTCATAATTATTCGCTTTTCTATCAATTGCTCGACAGTAATTTGTTTACCCGCCGTAGCATATCGCTATCATGAGAGAAGCCACTAGAGAAAACTATGGCCCCCGGGTCTATTCTCAACATATCAATCTACAATCTACTTTACTTTTCCGCTTTTACTTTCCGTTCTTATATCCGAAAATACCAAAAATATCAAACTATCATATCTATCATATCTCACTTTCGTAGGTGACCGTAAAGGGATTGACAACCCCTATCGCATTGACTGCGAAGTTCTGATTTGTTTGTGCAGGTGCGAGGGGCTCGCGCGTGGTCTCCTACTAGATTGATACCTTGGTTCTCAAAAACTGAGGGAAATACTTACGCTACTGTGCTCGACAGTAATTTGTTCACCCACTGTAGAAATCTGCTATCATGAGAGAAGCCACTAGTGAAACCTATGGCCCCTGGGTCTATTCTCATCATATTAATCTTCCATCAACTATTTACTTTACTTTGCATTATTTATTTTCAATCTCTATACCCAAAAAAATACCAAAAATATTATCTTATCTTATCTATCAGATCTCACTTTTGTATGTGACCGAGAAGGGATTGACAACCCCTTTATTGTGTTGGCTGCAAGGTTCTTATTAGTTTGTGCAGGTACGAGGGACTCACGCATGGTCTCCTACTGGATTGATACCTTGGTTCTCAAAAACTGAGGGAAATACTTACGCTACTGTGCTGCATCACCCTTTCCTCTTCGAGGGAATACAACACAAGCTCGAGAAGTAGCAGGAAGAATATCTGGCGCCGTTGCCAGGGAGGCTTACGCAAAAGTCATATACCAAGTACCTATTACAAACCCTTATCCTTCGCATTACATTTATTTGCCTCTCGTTTTCCTCTCCCCCACTTCACCCTTGTCGTTTTATTTGCCCTTTTTTTTGCTGTGTGTTTCTCGTTCGCTTGCCTCTTGTTTGCTTGTGTTGCTATGTGCCGTCAATTTCCTTGCATCTTTGCTTGCTAAAAACCTCTTGATATGGATCCACTTAAAGTATTCTACTTGGATCATCTTCGATCCTTATGCGCTCGTGCTGGAACCCCAACTAGCCTAGTTGATGGGAAATCTTTAGATGAGCATGCTCATTTTGTGCATCACCGTTTGTCTGAAAAGGGGAGACTCTTGTGGGATCAAATAAATAGATTGCTGTGTTATGCTTGGAATCTTTGTGAAATTTGTGATTTTACTTGTTGCTCTAAGAACCCTAAAAAACACCTCCCCTACCTATGTGAGTTTAATGATAATGAATTCTTATCTTCTTATGCAAAGGGTGTTTATAGTTACTACAATATCGAACAAATTGAAGAATTTGTTGCTTTTAAGGGTGCTTATGAAGTTGCTTCTTTGATTGAAAAGTATGATATTACTCTCTACGAATCTGAAAATTTTGACATACTTAAATATTGCTTTGAAAACTATGCCCAAAATGGCTATGTCAAAGAATTTATTGAAAGAATGACCGCTGCTTTGAAAGAAAATAATGATATGCATGAATCTATAGATAATTTTGATTTCGATGATTTGATTATATCCCTTGATGAACATGACGCTTGCTATTCTTGTGGCCATGATGCCAATATTTATGAAGATGAATTTGCTATAGCTCCTTATGTTAAACATGAGATCGTTGCCATTGCACCCATACTTGATAGTTCCTTCGATGAAAAGCATGATTGCAATGATGTTATTATAAATTCTATTAATGTCAATTGTGCCAATGATATGCAAAACCCTAATCTTGGGGATGCTTGTTTTGCTATGACTACTATTTGTTGTAATGATCATGATTGGGGTGATGCTTCTTATGATCTTGAAAATTTATTTAACCCCCTTGATGAATGTAAGATTGACGATAATGTTTGCAATAATATTGAAAGTGGGTTTGGAAGAGTGTCAATTTAGATCCCACATATTTGGAGAATGTTCAATCTTATAATTTTTTTGATAAAACTGGGTTTGGAGAGGTCATGACTTTAGTTAATGTTAATCCCACTATTTTGGAAGAGTGTCAACTTCGCATGCATATGGATCGTGTTGAGAATATGTTATGTGATAGCTATATTGTTGGATTTGCTTATGATCCTACATGCAATTATTATGAGAGAGGAAAATATGGTTGTAGAAATCTTCATGTTACTAAATTACCTCTCGTTATGTCGAGATTGCTATTGTTTCTTTCTTCTTCCTTGCAAATGCTAGATCTTGCTTGTCTTGCTAATTTGTTTTCCTATAAAATGCATATGCATAGGAAGTATGTTAGACTTAGATGTGAGTTTCACATGCTATATGATGTTGTCTTTGTGTTTCAATTCTTATCTTTCATGTGAGCATCATCAAAATCGTGCCTAGCTAGGGGCGTTAAATGATAGCGCTTTTTAGGAGGCAACCAAATTTTATATTTTTTGTTTTGCTTCTGTTTAAGAATAAATATTGCATCTAGCTTCTGTTTAGATGTGGTTTTGTGTTTTAATTAGTGTTTGTGCCAAGTAGAACCTTTGGGAAGACTTGTGTGAAGTTTATATGATTTTGCTGTGAAAAACAGAATCGTTAGCGCTCGCTAGAATGGTCACCAGATTTTACTGGAGCGTAATATTTAGTTGATTCTTCTTGATGATGATTAATAGACAAATTACTCACGTTTACCAATTTAGTTCAATTTCTTTGGTGCTACAGAAGTATGCGAAAACTGCAGATTACTACAGATTGTTCTCCTTTTGACAAATTCTGTTTTTCGTGTGTTGTTTGCTTATTTCAATGCATCTATGAGTAGTATTGGGAAGTATGAATCATAGAGAAGTTGGAATACAGTAGGTTTAACACCAATATAAACAAATAATGAATTCATTGCAGTACCTTTGAGTAGTGGTTTGCTTTCTTATACTAACGGAGCTCACGAGATTTTTTGTCTAAGTTTTGTGTTGTGCAGTTTTCAAGTTTGAGTATTGCTTTGATGGACTATGGAACGAAGAGTGGCAAGAGCCTAAGCTTGGTGATGCCCAAGGCACCCCAAGGTAAAATTCAAGGACAACCAAAATCCTAAGCTTGGGGAAGCCTCGGGAAGGCATCCCCTCTTTCGTCTTCATCCATCGGTAACTATACTCGGAGCTATATTTTTATTCACCACATGACATGTGTTTTACTTGGAGCGTCTTGTATAATTTGAGTCTTTGCTTCTTAGTTTGCCACAATTATCCTTTCTGGACACACCTATTTGATACAGTTAAATATGGCCTAGGAATTGATAGAACACCCTATGTGCTTCACTTATATCTTTTGAGTTGAATAGTTTTTACTCTAGTGCTTCACTTATACCTTTTAGAGCACGGTGGTGATTATATTCTGTAGAAATTGTTGGTCTCTCATGCTTCACTTATATCATTTTGAGAGTCTATTAAAACAGCATGGTAATGTGCTTTGGCTATAAAACTAGCCTTCACATGATAGACATCCAATATCAATTAAAAACTTTCACACTAAGTGCATTGAATATGATGAGAAGTTGGATGCTTGATAATTGTTTTGAGATATGAGGGTATTAGAGTCATGCTAGTGGAGTTATCATGAAATTGATAAATGCTTGTGTTAAGGTTAGTGATTCCCGTAGCATGCACGTATGGTGAACCGCTATGTGACGAAGTTAGAGCATGAGGTATTTGTAAAGTGTCAACCTTTGTGTGGAGGTCGGGGGCGCGCGATGGTTAACTCCTACCAACCTCCCCCCTAGGAGCATGCGTTGATTGCTTTGTTTTGATGACTCGTAGATTTTTGCAATAAGTATATGAGTTCTTTATGACTAATGTTGATTCCATGGATTATACGCACTCTCACCCTTCCACCATTGCTAGCCTCTCTTGTACCGTGCAACTTTCGCCGGTAGCATACACCCACTACATATCCTTCCTCAAAACAGCCACCATATATATTCCTCAAAACAGCCACCATACCTACCTATCATGGCATTTCCATAGCCATTTCGAGATATATTGCCATGCAACTTTCCACCGTTTCGTTCATATGGCACGCATCATATTGTAATATTGCCATGCATGATCATGTAGTTGACATCGTATTTGTGGCAAAGCCACCATGCATAATTTTTCATACATGTCACTCTTGATTCATTGCATATCTCGGTACACCGCTGGAGGCACTCATATAAAGCCATACTTTGTTCTAGTATCGAGTTGTAATATCGAGTTGTAATTCAATGAAAGTGTGATGATCATCATTATTAGAGTATTATCCCATGTGAGGAAAGGCTAAATCAACAAAGCCCCTCCAAAAAAGGGGGACAATTGCTACTATATTTTTCCACACTTGTGCTTCAAAGTAGCACCATGTTCTTCATGATAGGGAGTCTCATGTTTAGTCACTTTCATATACTAGTGGGAATTTTCATTATAGAACTTGGCTTGTATATTCCAACGATGGGCTTCCTCAAATGCCCTACGTCTTCATGAGCAAGCAAGTTGGATGCACACCCACTTAGTTTCTTTTGTTGAGCTTTCATACATATTTAGCTCTAGTGCATCTGTTGCATGGGAATCCCTACTCACTCACATTGATATCTATTGATGGGCATCTCCATAGCCCGTTGATACGTCTAGTTGATGTGAGACTATCTCCCTCCTTTTTGTCTTCTCCACAACCACCTCTCTATTCCACATAGTTCTATGTCCATGGCTCATGGTCATGTATTGCGTGAAAGTTGAAAGGTTTGAAAGAATAGAGTATGAAAACAAGTGCTTGGCTGAAATCGGGGTTGTGCATGATATGAATATTTTGTGTGATGAAGAGGGAGCATAGCCAGACTATATGATTTTGTAGGGATAACTTTTCTTAGCCATAGTATTTTGAGAAGACATGATTGCTTTGTTAGTATGCTTGAAGTATTATTATTTCTTATGTCAATATACACTTTTGTCTTGAATCTTTCAGATCTGAACATTCATGCCACAATTAAGAAAATTACATTGAAAAACTATGTTGGTTAGCATTCCACATCAAAAAAAATTGTTTTTATCATTTACCTACTCGAGGACGAGCAGGAATTAAGCTTGGGGATGCTTGATACGTCTCCAACGTATCTATAATTTTTTATTGTTCCATGCTATTATTTATGATGTTTTGGATGTTTAATGGGCTTTGTTGTACACTTTTATATTATTTTTGGGACTAACCTACTAACCCAAAGGCCCAGTCCAGATTGCTGTTTTTTGCCTATTTCAGGGTTTTACAGAAAAGGAATATCAAATGGAGTCCAAACGGAATGAAACCTTCGGGAGAGATATTTTTGGAGCAAAATACGCACGGGAGACTTGAGAACCACGGATTAGGGCACACGTGGCGTCCACGAGGGTGGGGGGCGTGCCCCCTGCCTCGTGGGCCCCATGTCTGGCCCCCGGTGCCTCCTTCGTCCTATATATACCTACGTACCGCGAAACTATCAGAAGAACAGAGAAAACCCTAGTTCCACCGGCGCAACCTTCTGTTCCCATGAGATCCCATCTTGGGGCCTGTTCCGGAGCTCCGCCAGAGGGGGGTCTACTACGGAGTGCTTCTATATCATCATAATCGCCTCACCATGAGTTTTGAGTTGTTTACCACAGACCTTCGTGTCCACAGCTAGTATATGGATGGCTTTTTCTCTCTCTTTGGATCTCAATACCAAGTTATCCTCGGTCTTCGAGGAGATCTATTCGATGCAATCTCTTTTTGCGGTGTGTTTCTCGATATCCGATGAAGATTGGGTTTATGATCAGGATTATCTATGAGAAATATTTGGTTCTTTTCTGAACTCTTTATGTATGATTATAATATCCTTGCAAGTCTCTTCGAATTATTGGTTTGGTTTGGCCTACTAGATCTATAGTTCTTGCAATGGGAGAAGTGCTTGGCTTTGGGTTCAGTCTTGCGGCATCCTTTCCCAGTGATAGTAGGGGCGGCAAGGCACGTATTATATTGTTGCCATCGAGGATAAAAAGATGGGGTTTATATCACTATGTTTGAGTTTATCCCTCTACATCATGTCATCTTGCTAAAGGCGTTACTCCGTTCTTATGAACTTAATACTCTAGATGCATGCTGGATAGCGGTCGATGTGTGGAGTTATAGTAGTAGATACAGAATCGTTTCGGTCTACTTGTCTCGGACGTGATTCCTATATATAATGATCATGCTTAGATAGTCTCATCATTATTCGCTTTTCTATCAATTGCTCGACAGTAATTTGTTTACCCGCCGTAGAATATCGCTATCATGAGAGAAGCCACAAGAGAAAACTATGGCCCCCGGTTCTATTCTCAATATCTCAACTTTTCCGCTTTTACTTTCTGTTCTTATATCCAAAATACCAAAAATATCAAACTATCATCTCTATTAGATCTCACTTTCGTAACTGACCGTAAAGGGATTGACAACCCCTTATCGCGTTGGCTGCGAAGTTCTTATTTGTTTGTGCAGGTGTGAGGGACTCGTGCATGGTCTCCTAGTAGATTGATACCTTGGTTCTCAAAAACTGAGGGAAATACTTGCGCTACTGTGCTGCATCACCCTTTCCTCTTCGAGGGAATACAACGCAAGCTCGAGAAGTAGCAGCTGGCGAGTCCGACCTGTCAGTGGGGGGACGTTTTTTTTGCGAAATACAGAAGCCCTTCCCGTGGATCCTTGCTGTCAGGTGGAGGAATCATTATTTCGCGCGTAATAAGGAGGCATTTCCTTGCGTGGGGCTCTGGACCCAGCTACCAGCCTCTCCACGTACAATCCACCTCCGATGGATGTCGTTCATTGACCACGTTGACCAGGCCGTGCCGAGAGCACCAGGGCGATGGATGACAGCGAGGCCTAGGAAGGGAATGAAATGGAGCCAGGGAAGAATCGCCAGTTGTTTCCCACAGGGAGGAGTACGAGGGTTTATAGGTTCGTCTGTCGTCCCCGGAGAAAATAGCAGGTGTGCGTGAGTAGAGGGATGGCTAGGCCAGCGATGGGAGTACGGTGGGGCGGTGAGGCCTGCGCAGCAGCACAGCCGGCGGTGGGGAGGAGAGAGCAGGCAGTCCCGCCGGCGCTTGTTTGAGCGATTGGAGCAGGAAGAGCAGAGATTGAAGAAGCACGATGGCCGTTGGATGGACATCCAACAATCACTGCTTGTGTGTCAACCTTTTTTTAGGAAAGCCTCAAATCTATGGAAAACATCATACAACCCATCAGCCATTATTTGTAATAATTTACAGCCCATTTGCTAATTCTTAAGGTTTTTTTGGACCCCATATTCTTTTTGTTAGCATTACAGCCCATATTGTGGCCACGGTTAAAAAATTATACGAAATTTTGCATATTTCGGTGTGGTCCGAACAGTTTTTAATCCCGAAATTTCGAGTCACATTCAAACTGATTTTAAAAATAAATGTATATCAATATAAAATCCAACAAATTGTCCACGCATAAAAATTAATGCAATTTAAAATCTCGAAATGAAAAAAAAGAAATTTGAAACTAATTGCCGGTATGATGTGTTTTAGAAATGTACAGCCCATTTCTCATTATAGATAGGCCATTTCTCGTCCAGTCGAATGAAGCTCTCCTCGTCTTGAAAGATTTGCAGCCCAACAGGCCTGACAAAGAGACTTACTTGGAAAATCACACAAAAAATTGGGCTAGCTATTTTCAGAAAGAAAAAAAACTACTGGGCTGGTCTGTGGTAAACATAAAAGAGAAGGCTGTCTAGACAGGCCAGAGTCCCCCACACAGCCCAGTTGACACCCTGCTTCTGTCTCAAAAAAAATAGATAAATGCCACTCCAATTATGGCAATTCATAAAAATGCCAATGCAATTTCCAAACTTTGAAAAATGACACTGCAATTTTTGCAAACTTTGGAAAACACCACTGCAATTTGCAAACTTTGAAAAATGCCGATCCAGACTTCGAAAAATGCCACTGGAAATGGCATGAAATGGCATTTTTTAAAGTTAGGAAATTGCAGCGGCATTTCTCAGAAACACCAGATTTGGAGTGGCATTTATCAAATTAACCCAAAACAAAAATAACTGGGCGAGCTGCTGGGTCCCTGGTGTCAGCCGCTCGTTGTGCAATTCTCTCGTTTATTGACTACGTTGACATTGGCATGGGACCCAGATGTCAGAAATCCATTAGGAGGAGCCATTTCTTTTATTGGCTTGAAATAAGGAGGCACTTGCTTGCGTATTGCCATGACCTTGGCGGGTCCCTGCTGTCATCCTCTCCACGTACAATCATCTCCTGATTGTGTACGCGTCAACTTGGTAGGCCCACAAGTCAGACTCTAAACCCGTGGAGGACAAATACAACCCATTTAAAAAAATAACAGCCCATTCCATACGTTCAAACGGAAAGTTCAACATTCAGAGAAAAGTAACAGGACTGATCCACATATAGAGTACTGAACTCCACGTTGACAACCATCATAGCGAAGTTAACTATCTACTCCCACTAATACTCTAGTAGCGTACAAGTACTAACTTACTTTAGCTAACTAGACAATGCCGGCCGCCATCTGCGGTACACGCTAAACGCCGGCACCGGCGCCCTCTGCCTCGCCTCGGACTTGCCAGAGGTGCGATAGGGCGCGTTGCTCGCGCGCGTTGGCCCTTTCCATGCTGGCGTGGTCCACCGAACCTTCGGCTTCTAAGCAGGAAACCCACTTGATGAGCTGGTAGTAAAAATCTGCATCGCGAACGTGTGCATGCCCGACAGCCTCCAGGGTTATTTGCCAGGTGCCGGCCTCCACATAGTCGACCCAGTTACAGGCGCTCTTCTCGCGACTCAGAGCGTCGGTGCGCTGCTGCTTCATGTCCCGCTCGCGGCGCAAATCGGCGATACGTTGCTCCTCCGCCAAGCGGTCGCGCTCCAACCACTCATGCTCCTCCGCCAGGCGATCGCGCTCCAACAAGTCCTCGATCTCCACATTGCCATCTAAAGATCGATAGAATGCCTCCTCCCTCCGTCTGCCTTCCGGTGAGAAACCGAACACTAGTTCCGGCGGTGACCGCCTCCGGCCTCGCCTATCGCGGATGGCCGGGGGCATGGAGGACGTGGCGAGAGCGACGATAAGTGGCGAGCAACATCGGGCCGGTGGGGGCTTATGAATTTAGGGTTAGTTGGGTCACAGTGCCACCATAGAAGGCCGGGAAACAGTACTTATAGGCGGAAGGTAGCGCGACGGTCATCGAAATTCAATGCATAATTAAGCAGGCATGGCTTAGCGTGCCAGCTTGCCGTGGAAAACTAGAGAAATTGAAATTCTGACTGTGCCATCCCGTCCCGTCCGTGCTGGGTGGCACGCCGGCATGACGGTCAAACGAGTGCACTTGAATCATCTCCCTCCTTGTCAATAATGATTCCACGGATTTAAAAGGCCCACAACAATTAAAGCGCATCTTTTTTCGCATCAGTTAGCTGCCTTAATTACGGCCGGTTGCATGCATGCACTCAAAATCGCTCGCGGCCAGTACGCGGAGCAGCATGCAACGAGTCGCAGCCAAGGGCATTAGTTGATGAACTTTAGCTGGGAGATAAGGCATTTAGCTGGGAGATAAGGCATTTACGAACTCGAATCATCCAGATGAGGTACTCCCTCCTTGTCAAAAATCATTCGACCACTCATCATCTACCTTGGTTGGTGAGAATTTTGAATTAAGCCCTGCAAACCGAGAAGGAGGCAGTATGTGCGTGATCCGCTATTTATTTGTGTAGGATCGAGTAGGTCGTTTTTTTGAATTGAGCCCTGCAAACCGGAAAGGAGGTAGTACGTGCGTGATCCGCTATTTATCAGTGTAGGATCAAGTAGGTCGGATGGTGTACGTGTACGGTCGCATTAACTGATGAACATTCACTGGGAGACAAGGCATTTGTGAATCTTTTTATGGCAGTTTCTTTATATTCGCATGGCATTTTCTTCAGAGCAGCTTGTCAGTTTCTTCAGAGGTAGGCATTTTTATTCAAAAAACTGCCACTTCGGATCTTGCGTCGCAACTAAAACTGCCAGGAGAGCATTAGTAGGCTAGCTAGTGATCGATCAGTAACTTGTAAACACTGAGCGAACAGATATAAGGAACTGTTAATGCATCTCAATGATTTACAGATCATATACAAATATGTAGCTCCAAAAGCAAAGATCAGCCACAACTAAAACCAACTAGTATGATTCCCATACATAAGATCAACATGTTAATGCATCTAAATGATTCACGGATCATATACAAATATGTAGCTCCAAAAGCAAAGATCTAGAAAAAACATATGTTCTTCCTACTAACATGGATGCTTCTCTTGGCCAACATTCAGTACAGACTGAAAGAAAAATTTGTTTGTGAAGTCTACAATTCCTCTTGTAAACGTAAGTAGTTTCACCAATAGCTGGAACCATCAGAATGAACCACAGATGATGGAGGAACATCCACTGCAATATGATTTGGTCTTCTCTCGATCACACGGCGAGACTATTTTCGGAATACAAACTTTAACTTAGGCAAAATGATGCCCATTGTATAATCAGACCAAAGCAATGAAGCACCTAGTGTTGGCCAGTAAAAGTACAGTACTACTTTTCTGCAGTCCATGAAGTGACTATCCAATCTTTCCGTGTCTATTTTCAAATGGCACTGCATGCAGTGACTATACTATTCTCTTGTGCAGTTCAACCAAAATTATGGTCACTTTGTGTGTTTTTCAAATAGCAACGGGCAGACATCTCTGTCTGCACAAATATCAAGCAGCTAGTAAACATATACCCCACCTTGTATTTTCGGTTTAAACATGTCTCTTCCGCTTAGCATCTGTCATGTTTTGCACTGGACAATTTGATACAGTCATGTTTTGCCCTAGACAATTTCATACTGAATTGATTTGCTTGTTCAGAGCAGAAATATAGCGCCTATTCTTCATCGGACCAAGGATATCCATGTTCGAAGTGATGGAAGATGTGAAATCGATACAACTGAAATTGAGCATCCAACCATTGAATCATGTCCTGCACCTCCAATGTAGGTCCACCCTGCCAATAAATTCACATGCAAACTAGTATTACTATCTAATGACAGTACAAAAAGAGTAGCAAGATAGTAGCAAACCATGTACCTTCTTAATGAACAGCTCATAGTACCACCAATTGGATATAAAGGTTTGGAAGAAAACATGCTCCTAATGTTGAACTAGTTGGACAGTTCCACTAAAATCGAGCATCCATGTTTGCATAGATATTGAAAGTGTGATTACTATAAAAGTGGCATTAGTTGAAGCATAGACTCACAAATATATGCATTCCAATTTCTTAATGGGAAAAGGTTTCTATAAGCTCTAGCACTGGAAGATTTCCATAAGCTCTAGCACTGGACGATTTCTATAAGAATTAACAATACAAAATGTAAAGGTAACAAGTTTCAGCATTGGTGGACTAGTTGTGCAAGAGCATTAAATCAAATACAAAAGTCTGAAGGTAACTAGCATTATTAACTAATGACAATATTAAAAAATTGCAAACCATGTACCTTCAAGGTAAATATCATTTCTAACTCGGGTAAACATGAAAAATTGCTATCCCAATCTTAACAAAGGTGTGGCTAGCTTTACTGGCAGTATTTGAGTGAACTCTACACCCTCTGTACCAAAGCTGAAACTTGTTGCACAGCTAGTATACCAATGCTGAAACTTGTTGCTGTGGGAAAGCTTGCCACACCTTATATATGTAGATACGCTAATGCAACACCATTCAAATCGTACATATATACACTAATCCACTGGCTAGTGGAACAATGGACTAATTTTTTTATTATGGGGTAGAGTATAATGGTTTTACTGAACTAGTCTCCATAAGCTAGCAGTTGAATATTTCTATAAGCATTAACAATACGAAATGTAAAGGTAACAAGTTTCAGCATTGGTATACTAGCTAGCAACAACATTAAACCAAATACAAAAGTCTGGAGGTAACTAGCATTATGAACTAATGATAGTATAATTTTTTTTTGCAAACCATGTACCTTGAAGGAATATATCATTTCGAACTCGAGAGGACCTGAAAATTGCTATCCCAATCTTGATAGACGATTAAACACAAAACTTGACCAACCGAATCAAAGAAAACAGCCGTATAAGGAGGTGCCCACTCTTGACCTTTCCTCTTGTCTTCATCATTTTTTGTGTAGTTTAACCAAAATAAAATGACATCAGCACCTTGGCATTTTGGTGACACTATACAAAAAAATTGACTTATCTCATGAATGTGAGGTATGTAATCTATAAGCATTTACAGTGCAAAAATCTGAAGGTAGTAACAAGTTTCATCGTTGGTATACTGGTTGTGCAACAACATTAGAATGCCTTAGCTGAAAAATCTTTAATACATCCACAATCAACAACTAACCCTGAAATAATCCAGATACATTAAATGGCATTGCTTAAATTTATCGATGGCATTAGACTGAGTGCGGCATTAGTTAAATGTGGCATCACTTTAGCAGTAGCATTGGTTGACTTTACCGCTGGCGTTATACTAACAGGAAAAAAGTGGCAATAAGAGCATGGGAGACCCATTCGGACAGTGGACGCACCAGTATGATGTACCTCCACGGACGCATAGAGTGGTGAGGGAGGTATGGTTGCCCTGATCAACAAATATCCAGGAAGCATATGTGGATTGCGTCCCATTTTTGTTATGTTGAGCCACTTTTTTCCTATGTGAGGTCAACAAACCGATCGACCTGGTCATTCTCTATTGCGTTGTCATGCCTTTCTACCCTTATTCAACCAAGAGACACGAGACTCGTTCCTTAGCTACTGATTTTCCCCTTTTCAACCTAGATGCGGGTTCAATGCCTACTCTCTTGGACAGTACAGTCTCCCTTCCTTTCCTTATTCAACCTAGACATGGATTAGTCTGCATGAAGTAGGGTTTCCTTTAATAGTGCAAATTAAGGTTTTCGTGTGCGTGACTAGCAGAGCAGAGGATAGCAAATTGGAAGATGGTAAAGTGGAAAAGATCCACATGCAGCGACATGGCAAATGGGGCAATAGAACAATGGTATGGTTCGAAAAGAGGTAGCATACCTGAGGGTCGGCGGGAAGTGGCTTCGCTCGTGGTCGTCGTCCTCCGCACGCACTACGACAGCGAGCTTGGGGACGGAGGCCATCTTGCGCGGGCACTAGGTCTGAGAGGACGGCCTTGTTGTCAGTGCGTGACCTCACTCGCTGACGACGAGTGCGTCAACGTTGCACGTCCTTTTCTTCCCCGATGGATCTGTGACCACCGGTGAGGAGGGAGAGAGAGGTCGTCTTTTTAAATCTGGAGAGAGGGTGATAGTGTGAGAAGCAAGTGGGCAACCCTTAGCAAGAAAGCTCTGAAGCTCCAGCCTATATATGTTTTTATACTACTAGTACTAGAGGTGGAGTAGTGGTAGAATAGTTTATATTTTCTCTCCAAACAGTACCAGTTAGTCGTGCTTCAAAACTGAACGGCACGCCATTAAAAAATAAAGGTAGATAACTAATGCGGCACCTCGGGCCAACACGGCCAGATCGGATTTTGCACGAGAAATTACACACCATGTTTCGTTGACATGTGGTCACGTGTACCAGATGAATGACTCCAAGTTCGACCACCGTGATGCTAGGTGCGAGCCGAGGAACACTATTGGAGAGACCCCCCTCATAATTTTCCCACACTGGTCATTTGATTCATAGGATAGAATGCTATAGGATTTTTTTTCCCTATGTAATCATGTTTTAAATGGCAATCTAGCATCCACTCCAACTTTTGTTTCACTTCCTTTGATCCTACGAAGAGAGTAGTTGCTCTAAATGATGTGCTGCTGCAAGAGTTGCTTATATTAATTAACCATGCTCTAAAAAGGTGGACCAGCTTTGGTTATAGTAGTACTGTAGGTTAGTAGGTGACCTTGCGCTTGGCTCTTCTCCTCTTTCGGAAGTCGAACAATAATGATGGTACTACTTCTGGCAATCTGACACCAAATGAACTGCTGCACGTCCACCGCTTGTAAGCAAAAGTTTATCCTTGTGCTGCGAGCCACCGCGCACGCGTTGGCGAGGGAGAAGGCGTAGTAAGCAAGCTTCTCGTTGTTCTGCGAGTTGACGGGACACATCAAAGTTATGTATTTATCAATACTCTCTTCTAAAAGGGCTGACAATGTCCATGGCTATCATCCCGTTCTCTGTCATTGAGTATGTGCACTATTCACGTGCTATCGAGGAGAAAAAATATTGCATAGTACTAGGTGCCATCGAAGTGCACGACTCACTTACGCACTACATATGTCCATTTTCTTGCATGACATGCCACCTTGATGCTAGATGTCCCGCGTGTCATGGAGGCATATAGTATGATTTTGTAAAATGGAGGCATATAGATGTCCCACATGCCGGCAACAGGATGAACAAAGCTCATGTCTTAAACGAAAGAGTGGAAGAACATAGATTCCCTACGACCAAGAAGGAGCTACAAACCTCGGGGTGGAGCGTCTGCACTCATAATATTTTATATTATTCAGCGATAACTAATGTGGCACCTTGAGCCAACACGGCCAGATTGCATTTTGCACGAGAAATTACACACCATGTTTCGTTGACATGTGGTCCCATTCCAACATGTCAGTGAGACAACGGCGAGTCCTTTTGTACAATTTCCGAAAGGATGTGTAGGCCGGGGCGCTTCTTCGTGTACCGTGGCAAACTGGCAACCGTCCACCGACTCTTCTCCTTTCCCTCTCGATTTGGAACTGTTGTGGCACGCTCTTCCTCCCTCCTCCATTTGCCTTCACCCTTCCTTCTGCCATTGTTCGATTGTCTTCTCCATGGAGGGAACAAGCCAGAAACGACCCCATTATTCTTGCCCCGATCTGAAAGATGATGTGGTGGGGGAACTCATTGATCGGTGCGACATCATCACCTCGGCTAGCATGGCAGGTTTGTTCAAGAACATTCTCGACTCAACTAATAACATCATTACAAGGAACCCAAGGGTTCAGGAGCGGTTTGATCTCCCCTATCTTCTTTGCCGTGACCCTGCTGACTGGCGCGGGGACGAGGGAAGCCTCGCCTTGCGCAAGTTGATGTCGCTTAATAATGATACATATGATGTTAAGATGACATCGCTTGAGTGCAAGCATTGGGCAGGCGCAAATGGAGATTGGGTTGTTTATATTGGGTACAATTGCGAGTGGGAACTTGTGAATGTGTACACTCATCAGCGGATTCCACTTCCAAAAATCTCCGAGTGCCCTGAGGTTGAGCACACAGATGATCTGCATACGTTCAAATATGATCATGGTGTCTGTCGTCTACGGAAGATAGCAATTTCTCGAGTTCCCAACCGCTCTTGGAATTACAAGAACTATAAAGTTGTTGCTATCTTCGACAAGTTTGTTGCCGTCCTTCGTGGTTCGACTAGATGGATATTGCTCAAAAATCAGTTTCTATACACGGATGTGTACTGTGATGCAATTGAATACGAGAGGCTTGTGTTTGCTGCCACCACTCGTGGCACTGTTTTTGCATGGAATCCTTATTGTTTCGGTACGTTTGTCTTCCACCATAATTATAATTCTTTTATCCACATGCATGCGAGTTAGCAAGTTTCCCTTCTCTACTAATTAACCTTCTTCTTGTGTTTCCAAGGTCCTGTGAACATTCCACCACCTATACTAGAAAATATTTATAACCAAGGGGGAGATGATGATGGTGATGATCACGAGCATGAGGACGAGCAGGGCCCATATGCTCACTGGCGGATGGCAACTTATTCCAATGGATCACCACTTCTTGTCTGTATACAGCCCACTGCTGATGTTACTACTGACGGAGTAGGTGTTGTCACCCATGGTCGCACTCTCCGGACCTATTCCAACACCCGTTGCATGGTATTCGGGATGGATACTAGTGTGCTAGCACCAACACCTTCTCCCTGGTACAGTATTGATAGTCTTGGAGCAAACTCGCTCTTCCTTGGGAAAACTATCCAATGATGGTGAAAGGCTATCCAACTGCTATTGACACAATGTTACTACCATTTATGAGAAGAAAATGTATCTATACGTCGAACATTGCGGTGGCTCCCTACCCTGGTCGTGATATAGTAGGCCGCTTCAGCCTGGATGATCAGTCCTGCGTTGGTCTCGAGATTGACACTAGCTGGCCCTTCCTAGAGAATCACTTGTGTTTCAAAGCAAGCGTTTCCAACGCCAAGGATTGGTTGAGTTGAAGTTCATTTCATTGCTTGTTATTTGTTGTGTGATGAAAACTTTAGTATTTATAATGTATCCTCGTTGTTGTTATGGGTTGATGACCTGTTGTAGGTAATAAAATGATACGTCTGTGATAAACTTACTGAATTTATGAATGGCTTTCGAGTCGCTTCTCTGGGTGGGTGCTGCGACAAGGAAAAAAACCGAATACATAATTGTACATGCATTGCAACAGGTTATCGGATGAGGCCAATCAACAACAGTACACTATTTGTACTAGCTTCACATGCTGCACTATCTCTACGTCTACGTAGATAATACAACAGGTTTTAAACTTGAGACCAGCCACCCATCCTCACAAAGAACACTTTTTAACCTAGCACGGACTCCAGGAAATTTGGCCACAGTGTGAGGTGGGCCATATGTTAATGTGTTCGTTGTACGTAACCAGCACCTCGAATCCTCGATACTACTACTATAAGTAGTAGTAGTAGTAGTAGTAGTAGTAGTAGGGTGGCATGGGTAGAACAAGCATTCACATCCAGGAGTACGGCACACACCACCAGCATGACTTCCATCTGAAACCATATTTGTTGGAGTCCGTGCTACAGCAATATCTTCAACCTCGTCGTTTCTCTAACTCAGCCATCGTGCGGTGGGCGAGGTGGGGGTTTGCCGATTGTCGGTTTCCTCAACTGCGGTCCCACCTGTAAGGCAAACTCCAACGCACGACCCCAAATGGACCTCCATTTTCCCCGGATTCTGTCCGTTTGGGTAGGGCAATGGGGTCGTGTCTGGGCCATTTCTTGGATGCAGTGGCCGTGTGTCGAACGCGCACACGCATCCCGGCCGCGTACATTTTTCTTTGCAAACACGTATCTTTTTTTTCATCACTGATTTTTGGTACATGGAAATACATCACCAAAATTTTGACTAGAAAAACAAGAACCACAAGAATACATTTTAGAAGATATCCAACTTCCATAACTGCTCCTGTGCGTTGGATTAGTGCCTTGCTGATACATTCATTGTTGATCTGTGGAGGCTTGATCCTGCGTGCTTCTTTCTTCTTCGAGTGTAAAGAAGTAGACGTGTCTACCCTCTATTCTATCAACAAGTGCACTAGTCTCATCTCTAGCCTCTATGCTAGCTAAAAGTGATAGAACATCTACTAAATTGCACTCTACCAATATATTGCTGTACTCTTCTTCCCAATACCAAAACTTGCATCCATTCTACATAATAAAAATATAAGTTAGCACAACTAGTCTAATCCGAGAGCACAACCGAAGATTTGGTCGAGGTCTTCCTCCTTTTGCCGACACGTGGGCCATCCAACATCCAGGTCGTGGCATGCAAGAAAATAGAGTGGTAGTTGAAGCCATGTGATGTGCATCTTGGGTTAAACTGTAAATAGAATCTTACTACTCCTGAGTAACTACAAAAGCGGCCACCGAAGATCTTTATTGGATTTGTTTTTGATCACCAGCACGTCGAGGTGAAAGATGTGCAGGTTCAGTGGGTCCTCTTGCGTTTTTACTGACATGTGGGACCGCATATGAGCAAACAGACGATGGGCTCCGCGCGTTTGCTGGCTGGCTGAGAAGAGAGATAGAGGAGGGCTGAGCACGGACTCCAGGAAATTTGTTCTACGTAACCAGCACCTCGATATAGTGGGGTGGCATGGGCCATAACTAGCATTCATGTCTAGCAGTACGGCACACGCCACTCACACAAGTCCCATCCGACACTAATTTTCTTGGAGTCCATGATACAGCCATCTCTTCTCCTGCCGGTTTTCTCAGCCATCGCGCGGTGGGCGGGGTGGGGGTTTGCCAATAGTCGGTTTGCTCAACTACGGTCCCACTTGTAAGTGAAAATGCAACACAGCATGCATTCCCCCTTTAGCGGCGTGCCAGACCAACCGTGTAGGGGTGCGACGCGAACACAGCAGGCTTTTCCTTTTGAACTTGTAACTTGTAAAATTTGGTTCTGCTCCATGGCGCTACAGATAGATAGAAATAACGATTTTCCCTTGAGTAATGAGAAGTTTGGTTCTGGCGCAGTTCATGCATGGGGTACGTAGGAAAATTATGAAGTTGATGCGAAAGGCAAGATAATTACTAGTAGTACCATATACTACTACATGGATTTGACGGAAAGATAAAGATACATACGGATCCATCAACGACATCCTCACGCCCTAGTGCACCGGGTCACCAACTAACGTATGAGGAGCAGCGGCGTTGGCGGCAAGCTCAACGTTCTTCTGAACAATGCCGTCCAAGGTTGCCATGCGATCCAAGAAGGCCAGCGTCCTATCGTCCTCCTCTTGCATGTAGTAGTCCTTGTGGATGATTTGCGTGTAGACGTGGGTGATTATGTTGATGGTGTCTTGCTGCGCCAGGCGCTGCGCGGCAAGCGCGACCTCGAGGTGGACATTCTCCGACGCGACGGCGGGCAATCGCAGGGCCACCAGTGTGTCGAAGAGGTTGTCACCATAGAGGCCGTTGAGGGTGGCAGGCATCGCAGAGCTTGGGCGCGTGGGCTGGAGGCGTACGTCAAGGTTGTCCGCGAGCTTGTTGACGACAGTGAACTTGTCGAGGAAGCCGACGAGGACCTCATCGAACAAGGAGACGAAGCTGTCGTCCAAGCGGCCCCTCGCCCTGGCGGCCTCAAGCACTACCTGGAGACGTACCTCGGTGTCAGGCTGCAGGCCGGCATCGTGGACCATCTGGCATAGCCGGCTGATGCTCGCGCTCATCGCCTCCATGGGTCTAGCTTCTAGTCAACTGATCTTGCGATTGGAGTGAACACTCTTGCCCTTGGGTGCGTAGGTGCGTAGGATTTCTTAGATTGGACTGGCGGGAGCCTTTATATGAGAAGTGCAGATTGCGTTGAATTCACGTTCGTGTTGGCCATCTACTCCTCGCCCCCCTCTACTGCACCTGCCTTTGGCTATATGACTGGTTGGCTAGCCACCTGCTGTGCCCACGTGTCATACACCCAAAGGCAGGTGCAGTAAGTCAATGAAGCTGCGTCCCCCTCTGTGCCCGTGCATGCTTTCAATAACTTGAGAGTACCAAACATCACATGCAGTGGTTAGTTAATTGCATGTAATCCTATTAAGTAGCGAAAAGACATTAAGTTATATCGCCGATAGGAATAAAACAATACACCATGTATTTATTTACAGAAGGAGTAGTACATATTTGTGACATGCATTACTAGATATTGCTAGTCAAATACTAAATCCGGATGGACGTGGTAGTACTACTAAATCCAGACAGTGGTGCTAGTACTAGTAGTAGTAGTACTACCAATGTAGTAGCACTTTACTACCTGTTGGTCAAATTATTACGTGCTGCTCCTCACAGTGAAGTGACAAGACCGTACGCCGGAGATGACACCTGAGTATAGGCGCCGTGTTCGGCATACCATAGTCAGCATCACTGTCTGCAGTCACTATCATCATGGCTGTAGACCTAGCCTGCTTACAACTAGCCGTGTTCGACATAATTTCCCGTGCGTAGATGCCCCTGCATTGCACGGAACACCAAGATTGGGGGGTGGACGGCGCCGGCAGCGGCCATCGCGCCAGATTTTTTCCATGGCCTTCTAGATGTGGTGGGGAGGAGATAAGGTTGATTGTGAGAGACAAGGAGTTGTTTGTAAATAGGGAACAAGTGTGGGCATCTTTTTGCAAAACTAGAGAAGTTTGGTTTGTATGCATCAGATCTAGATCTAACGGCTATTGGTGAAAGATGGCAGGCACAACATCATCACCAACTCAGGACCTGTTTGATTCACTGGATTTTGAAAACCCAAGAATAGGACACGGCAATATTACAAGTTTCAAACAGATGTTAGAAATGTTAGGAGTAACGCTGCACCTACGAAGAGGGAATTACTAGGAAGTTTACGTAAGAACTTTCGTTACTTTAGGTGGATGCAGCATTATCGTACAAACTAAAATCCACCGCCGTGACAAGTCACTAATGAGCAAATAACTTCTCGAGTCTCTGGCCACTTGATGTTTCAAAAACAAATTCAGCTTCTGTGGAGACTTTGTCATTTAGGCTTAGATGCTTGCGGTAATTAGCATGCCATTCATTGTTGCGCCAGAGAACGCCAAACCTCATTACCTTGGGCACACTTGCCTCCAGAACAAAGAACCTGGCCAATTTAATCTCAGATGTGCTGCCTCAATAGTCGATGAAATCAATTTTTGTAAGATGGAGATCAAGGCATTCGATGAGATTGTTATAGTGCAGCACCCTTTTATCTTTTGGGTCTTTTTTTATCTGCAAAAGAAGAGAACATATTAGAGCAGCTGGATGTATAAGATTGTCGTGTCATCAAGAGCTACCAATATCATTCGCTCATACGATAGGGTTGGCTGGCTAGTGATATTTTTTTCACTATCTCTCTCTCTCTGTCTCTCTCTCCTCTCATTTACCTAGGCGTACGTGAAGAGCTTGGGCATTTGTTGCCTTCCACTATGTGGCCGATGCCATATTTCGCAAAAGTATGACACATAATACGCATCGATGTCAAATCAAAAGATTTTGGCACCGCTCTCGCGATGTGTGAGAGTTGGCACCGCTGTGCACACAGACCCAATGTATAAACAAATCAATCAAACCAACTACACCAGCCTCTCACTCTCCCAAATAAGTGTTTTTTTATTGCCTCAGTCCTCAATGCGCCCTCAATTTACTAGCGTGCGGGGTGCTACCCCGAGTTGTTTCAACTTTGCTTACTTCACCGCGTGTCAGATGGGCTCTAGTTTACTTAATTTTCACACACTGCCACATGGGCCAGCACACGAAGATACAGAACACGAGCTGACAAGGCAGCATGTGGACTGGTTGACCGGTCAACTAAACAATATATGGAGCTATACGCTGACACAGTGAGCGTATAATCCGTCGGTATAGAGTGTTCGTGTGAGAGGTTAGGCCCGTGAGAGATAGCAGAGAGAGAGGGAAAGAGCTACTCCCTCCGTTCGATAATGTAGTTCCAACATTTTTTTAAAGTCAAATTTTGAAACTTTGACCAAGTTTATAAAGAAATTACTTATATCTACAATACCAAATGTAAATGATAGTATGAAGTAAGTACATGTTGTGATGAATCTAATGATCTTTCCTGATGTAAATGTTTTCCCCACATATACCTGGTCAAACTTTTATGATGTTTGACTTTTCAAAACATCCATATGCTAATGGACGTGAGAGTGTCCCTAACTAGAGAGAGAGAGAGAGAGAGAGTGAAATAGAAAGAGTGAGTGAAAAAAGTGTGTGTGCGTGTGTGAAAGAGACATGGAGAACACTCGATAAAAGTCGAGAAAAAACGTGGGTGTCTTACGCAAACATATCACACATGCATCTTCGACAACGGAAGCAAGGTGAGGAGATAGTGTGTGGTTGTTTGCAACCGAGAGAGCAAGACCCCTAGCACGTGGCCAAGAGGGGTCTGACAAACATGGGAGAGAGTTCGAGAGACACGTACGGAGAAAATGCAGACATGGGGAGGAGAGAGCGTATGTTTGTCATAGAGAGATCCCCTGGAGATCGTGATGGGACTACATGGGTGGGAGATTGAGTGACAAGGTGTGTGCACGATAGAAGATACCCCGAGAGATATCGAGATAGACATATGGATGGAAGGGGACAATACGTGTGTTCCTGATGGCTAGTGAGAGATAATCATACTTAGGGGGGAGGAGTGCTTGCGCCTATGATGGAGTGAGGGATTATGGTACTTATTAGGGGGGGTGTGTCACATAGAGAGAGAACAAGGGCGGAGAGTGTTGGATGGGTCTATATGTATAGCGCGAGCGAGACATGTGTATGTGTGAACCAGGGAGATATAAAGTTTGAGAGAGATTGAGGAGCCCCGATAAGGCTAAGTGGTGCGTCAGATTGCTGAGAGGGGGAAAGAGATATTCCATCCGCTTGATAATGCAGTGCATGTAATTTTTTTAGAAGTCAAACTTTGGAAACTTTGATTAGGTTTACACAAATGTTATTTATATCTTCAATACCAAAGATACATCATACGAAACTACATCTCATGGTGAATCTAATCATATATGTTTGTCGTTCCAGATGTAATTGTTTTTCTCTACGTACAAGGTCAAACTTTGTGATGTTTGACTTTTCAATAAATCAATATGCTATGGACCGAGGAGAGTGCCTAAGTCGAGAGGGATCAAGTGCGTGTGAAGGAGAATTAGTAGGTTTGCAAAAAGAGTATGTGTGTGAAAGAGAAAGTGACAACAAACGATAAATTAGAGAGAGTGTGTGTGTTTTCGTTTCTTAGGCGAACATATCACGCATGCATCTCCGAGATAGAAAAGCGAGGAGAGGAGATACATGAAGATAGCTAGTGTGTGATTGTTTGCAACGGAGAGAGACACCCCTATAGCACATGTCCAATAGAGGTCTGGCCAACAATATACAAAGGTCGAGAGGGACACATGGAGAACATGGACGCATGGGGAGGGCGAGAAGGTGTGTTTACGATAGAGAGACCCCCTCGAGATCGTGAGGGGGTGGGAGATCGAGGCAGGTGCATGCGCAATAGAAAGATGCCCCGAGAGAAATCGAGATAGACCATGCACATGTATGTGATGGAGACTAAGATTAGCTAGTCATATACATATAGGGGGGACTGTGTGTGGCTACAACTGAGTGAGAGCCCATCATACTTGGTTAGCTAGACATGAGATTGTGTGTGTGTGCGTGTGAGATGGAGAGAGAACGAGGGAGAGAGATAGAGTTTTAGATGGGCCTATCGAGTGTGAGTGAGATATGCATGTGTATGTGTGACCCAGGTAGATGGAGAGTTTGAGAGAGAGGGGGAAGACCTCCGAGACGACAGAGTGGTGCGTGAGAGACTTACGGGCAACAAGCCAAGGAATTTGTGTGCGTACGATGAGTGCACCCAAGATATCTAGGTTGGACTAGAGAATCATACATAGTGTGCGAGAGAGACCTATAGATGGAGTATATATG